>OZ005740.1:123411709-123872178 GCA_963930735.1 Dioctria linearis | reverse complement strand
CACTTGATATGATTATTTTGGTGTCGATTTAAAAGTATTTATTTCCGCTCGGGAATAGACTAGCCTGTCTAAATCGTGACGGATAGCATAGAATCTTATATATGATCTGTTTATTAAATAGTTTTAAAAGGAATAATCCATAGAACGATAAATTTTTGGCTTCAATAATGCAATTTCCTGGCACTGGTAACTAACTATATAACCACAATTAATGATAATCAGTTCACTCATAATTTCATTGACATATAAACAACTAAAAAGATAAAGATCTATGTACATGTGTACTTAATAACAATTTACCTTAAGCCTGTTTCTTGCAATTGGGGAGCCTTCTTTTGCCTCAAATTGTGTACAATTTTCAACTATAATTTTCGACATCGAAATTTGGTTAATTAGAACTTCTATCTTGTTTATAGTTACATAACCACAATTTAAATTTGTGTTTTGGAAGCAACAACCTAAAAAAACGCAGGGTGCCAGAATAATTACCCGTATAAAATAAACGTAACATCTACATACCGGTGAAATTAATTCCTGCTATATCTAAATTCCATCTGCTTGGTAAATAATAAATGCAGACTCCACAAATTTGTTGCAAATCTCTCAATTACTTGTCACTACTGGCTTACAATTTTGACCAACCGACGGTTCCACCAGACATGATTGTTTGGCTGCCTCAGCACTTGAAACAAATGAAATTTATTGACCAACTGATCCGATATTTTCAAATGTTTTTTTTTTGCAATTTTTATAAAGGTGATAACCGAACGTAGCTATACAGCTGGAAGCTTCAGAAGGGTATCAAATTCTCGTTTTCTTGTACCAAATCAGTACTATGGACTGAATTACACTCAAAAAAAATTTTTTTTATGACCTAATATATTGGTTATTTTACATTTCCGAATTGGAGTTTCCCGGACGAGCCCCCAAAATATAAGCTAAAAAGTCTAGAGATTTTAGCTTACACTGACTGAAAATAATTCTTGCAAACTTTATGCAAAAAGAAGATAATTCTTTTTAATTTGAAATATGAAATTTTATTAAACTGATTGGGAATCTTTACAAAAGCGCCTACGGAGTCCCTAGTACGGCCGTCCTGCTACCAAAAGTTATAAATATAGGTTAGCAGTTACGGTTTTGGATATTTCTAAGTTGTTGTTTATAGGTTAGTTTACTACTATTTTGGTTTATAAATTCTTGCATTATTTATTTTATTTAAATTAATCAAATTCAAAATCTTTTTTTATAGCTGATGGGAGCCTTACGCATGTGTTCCTCCACGCTGCTGCGTTACTTTTTATGCATACTCGCTGGGTTGGGTCTGCCCGGCCGAGTAATGCCGCTTCGCTGGTGTAAATTTAACTTTGCTGAGTTAGCTCTGTTTATTTCAACCTCTTTGAATTATTCAGATGTTCTTGCTGAATTTGGATTTTCCTGACGATTAATGCTGCTTACGTGCGTGAATTTAGCTTGATAAATTTCCAGCCCTAGTTTTTTATCACTGGTCGACTTTATTGTTGTTTAATTCAACCGAGTTACGTGTAATTCTCAAACCCATTCTTAAATTCCATATATGTTTTTTGCCGGAAGAATCTTTTTTGTCCGCCTTATCAATCACTCTCAAAAAAAAACGGATATCTTCTTCTTCTCTGCTCACATTTTTCAGCCCAATTTCGGGGTGATATTCCAGATAGCCATAAGAAAAATAGTAGGAAATTAAATCGTGAAGGCTAGGGACTAAGGGTCATCTCCTTCGTTATAACTTATTATTTATTATTATTTAGTATTATTCTGTTTGTTATTTAAAATCTTCGTTTAATATTTTATTTATTTATTTATATTTATTCATTCGTATAATTAGTTATCATTGGGTTAGTGGGATATTATTTATGATTAGATTTATTGATTTCTTTAACCTACTTGAGATTCCCAATCTGATATTTATTATAAAATATATAAAGGGAGAATGAATATTTTTTGCAATATTGGATGTGTCCAGCTTGAGGTTTTTATTTACTTTACGATGTTTTGTTCTAGTGCTTATTCATTAATTCAGTATCTCCTAACACTACTCGTAAGGCCTTCCAGGGATATGCCTTACAACTAATACAATGAACGCAAGAAGTTAAACACAATTCCTTACAGACCAATACCAAATATCAATAATGTAACAGTAAAATTCAACCAAAGAATAAAAATAAAGATAACGAATATGTTACAAATAATGTTCACATAGACTTGGAAAGATCATATACAGATAATGTAATTGCGCTCCAGGAACTGCTGGACTCGAGATTTCAAAATATAATGAATACTACGAATAATTCCACAGACCATCACCACAATGTCTCTTACAGAGACCAATAAAATTTTTTCCTATCTGACGCGAGAACACTAATTGCCAATTTCAACGGATATCCGAAAGATCTCCACAAATTCATTTCAAGCGGCGATGATACATACACAAAGGCAACGACGGCAAACGAAAAGCACTCCATCCTTAGTTTGATCAGGAGTAAAGCCGCAGAGGCATACGAGATTTTTAAGTACAATCAAGTTGAAGATTGGCCTACTTTAAAATCAATTTTACAGCAAAATTTTGGAGAAAAAATTCCCAGATCTACCCTGCAGTTACAGTTAAACAACTATAAGCAGAAAAAGGAGAAAAGTACAAAAGATTTCCTCTAAAGATTAAATGAAACACTTTGGAAACTAAACGAGGAAGCAAACTCATATACAAATGACAGAATTCTTTTAAAATCTCTTTGAAAAGATAACGAGTGTCAAGCAGTGAGAGCTATTTCTTTAGTCAAAGTGCACTTGGATAAATATTTTTTACAATAAACTATCATATTAGATTATGCATCCCATTTGAAGCTCAAGCAAGCGATCTTTCAAACGAATTAGAAGACAAATCCAGCTCCTTTCAGACAAAGTACAAGTCAGAATTTACAGTATTTTAAATGTACTGGACTTGGGCATGCTGCTTCAAGATGCCCAGTCATACAACGCCCAATGCAAAATTTTAATGCAATTCCAAGGGTTAATTCGAAATTTCAACCACCTCCGGCTACACTTCCTTCACAAGCTCCTTCATCGAGGAATGCGAGGAATGCAGAACTAGAGCAGCAAATAATGCCCGGAATCCCAATACTCAAAGGGATGCAAATAATATCCAAAGAGTAACCAATACTCAGCCAGCAAACACTGCTTATATAGCAACAGAACGGGAGCTGGCAGCAGCCAGTACTCCGAGAAAATCGAGCTCCACAGCCGAGATATACAAATGCAAATATCTCCGCAAGATCACCATCTCCATAATTATAATCTATCTTCATCGGCATCCAGGAAGGGAAACTGGATGCGGATGCAGAGGGGGTAAATTACGGCAACCCCTCGCATATACTAACGGCAGCGAAAGTTCATCGAAAGCCCGAGGTAATATTGATAGAAAACTAGGCAGCAATAAATTAATAAATAGCCCCATTCAATTAAATAATAATTCTTTAACTCTTCCTTTGCTTGCCGATATCCGCTGTGCTCCAAACTTACATTTCTAATTGATACAGGAGCAGAGATAGGTTTAAATAAATTTCATCTATTGAAGCAAGATAGCATCTGCTATAGAGATGCTGTCTGCAACATAAATACATTGTTTACGGAGTCCACTTCTACGGAAAGGCTCATCTTTGCTAAATTGAATTTGGAATCATCTAATAATAATAACTCCATCATAGAACACCCATTCCAAATTATGGGAAATACGAGTCTTTTAAACCCCAGATAAGTTTGGAATTTTTGGAACGAAGTATCTTAGAAGTACCTACCATTCGATTGATCATACTAAAAGAACATCAGAAATCATTTACTTACTTGAAGTTGCGAATTTAAATGAATTTGATGAAGACAATGCTCTTCATTTATTATTGGAGACAGATAATACAATTGAAAATTTTATAATTTTTTGAATCTTAGATAATGAATTCTTCTTTTAAGTTGTTTCTTGAACAAGAATTAAATTAGAAGATATGCGGAGTGCGATGGAGAGCACCATTAGGGCGATATTTTTTGATTAATATGTTAATAAATGTAACAATCTTTCCAAAGTATTTCTTTTTTATAACTCATTCTACTAAATTCTTTCGGAAATGTCACAAAGTGCCGACAATTCTCGTTCTCATTCCCGCCTGATAAAAGACATACGCCCTATAGCTCCATCTACACAAAAGGCTGGATCCAATAAATTCTATCACCATCATCTAGCACCTCACAAAAGGTGAAGTCTAGGAATAAATCACAGAAGTCAAGGAATTTGCATAAATATTCATCTCTTCACACTCTATCGAGTAGAAATCATCTAATAACTCATTCAGAATTCCACAAAAGTTGGAGTCATACGTCCTTCACATCCGAAAAATTCGAATGAATTAAAAAAAATCAAAATTCCGGCTCGATCAGAGTAAATTTTGGAAATTCCAACTCCTTCGCTTCTACATGAATCGGTCTGTTTCAAGAAGGAAATAAGACCAGGTTTATTTCTGGAAAAGTCAATGGTATGGCAAAGGTCATCCTAAATTCAAATAAGGAGGACGCCGATCTGGGCCCTTACGAGGTGAGTCCAGTATACAAAGATTTGGACGACTTTGTGGTCATCTCCACAGACTCTGAAAGGGATCCAATTAAGTCAGAATAATGAAACTGCAAAACCTTATCAAATTGGATCACTGCAATTCTGAGGAATCTGAGAGTATTCGCAACATCTGTAAGGAATTCAATGATATTTTCTTCACAGAAGGTGATTTCTTATCTTATACAGATGCGATTTCCCACAAAATCGAGACCATAAAAGATAAACCGATCATCTACACCAAGCCTTATCGACTTGCTGAAGTAAGCCGAACAGAAATAAACAGGCAAATACAGGAGACGCTTGAGTGAGACATCATAAGACCATCCCATAGTCCCTGGAATTCTCCACTTCTCCCGGTTCCCAAAAAATCGTATGAGAATGGAAACAAAAACTTTCGAGTAGTGGTGAACTTTCGTCGTATAAATGACATACTATTGGCGAGGCGTAGCCACTGCCTAATATCACTGATATATTAGACTAGTTGGGGAAGTCGAAGTAATTCACCACAGTCGACTTACCCAGTGAATTCGGCCAGACAAATATGGACTCGCAAGACAGCGATAAAACTGGATTTAGCACGCCCTATGAGTAGTTACACTAGGACAGTTCTGGACCACTTTTTTAAGCCTCCAGGATTCCACCAAAGATGGTACCACCATTGCTAGGTGGTTTGAGTCCATCCTAAATGTAGGTTTGTGTCTTGGATACACCATTGCGCCTTGGATACACCATTGTGTCTTGGGTGCACCATTGAGTCTCGACTGCGCCCTAGCGGGACTAACTGGTACTACCGGGATGTGTCATTTGGTCTTGACTGCACCCTAGCGGCATTAACCGGTACTACCAGCATTCTGCCGTACTACGGATTTCTTAGATAGATATGTGGTCCACCTAAATGTTGGCTTTTTATCATGATTTTTCTTGAGCGCCTAAATGTAGGCTTTTGGTTTTGAACTAATAATTAAAGTTAATAGTAGGGAATTTTTGTTCATGCCAATGGATTCCAGATGGTGGGTATGTGGGGGGGGGGGATAATAAAGATAGGGAAGGGGTGGGGGGTAATGAAATTTTCATCTGAAATCCTCTACGGGCTCTGGTTTTTGAGATATTAGCGTATTAATAATTCAAGTTATTTTTGCTCAATGGATTCTTGGCGGAGTGAGGTGGGAGGGGGGAACAAAATTTTTATCAGAAATCCTCTGGTGTTCGAGATATTAGCGACATTTGTTCGGGCGCAAACGCCATTTCTTGAGTAAGGTTCCCTAGCGGCCTTAGCCGGAACAACGAGCATGCATTAGCGGGAGAGTTCCAGATATTGGCATGACGTCATCATGGTTTTGCTGTTTTCAAAGCCTGCACGTCTTCTTAGCAGGGAAGTTATAGATATCAGCATTATTCGAATTTCACAACATGACATCACCATGAACAAATTCTAGACGATGTCAGTGAGGGCTCTGGGTGTATTGAAAAATCTTATGTTTTATAAACACTTGTTTTTATTTCCAATAAAATTTTTTTATAATAAAAGTATTTCTTATAGCACATTGTCCAATATGAACTTGGCAAGATGGCGCATTTTTGTTAATCTCTATTAGTTTTCCACAGTTGTATTCATTTTCGACTTTAATAATGATTTCACCCTCTCCAACTATCTTCTGCATCCAACGAACTTTTTCAGCTCCCTTTACATATATGGTTTTGTTTCGAAGCAGTGGTTCAACTATAGTGTACAGCTTGTGATACACAACATGACATCACCCTGAAGAGATTCTAGAAGATGTCAGCGTGCTCCGGTACTACAGCTTTATTGGATGTGTGGTACGGTTCTCTTGGATATGTGAAGTTTTTTGCTTCACTTTCGCCTACACGTGGCAGCATGCTACGGTTTTTGTGCCCACACGTAGCAGCATTTTAGCTAGGAGCGCGTCCATTGTCAGCCCTACCTACATCCATCTTGCAATGAATGCGGATAGGCACTGCAATTGACACCTCTTGCTGCAAAATCACCTCGGGGATATGTGTGGGTGGCCGCACAGCATGTTGCCGCTAGCGGTCAGCCGGCTTGGGGTGGTTTTTGCCACCCACATCCCTTCGGTGCTTGAAAGCTGTGGATATATAGACGAAAAGAAAATTTATTCATCCTGTTACGGACTTCAGACGGACAGACGGACAAAGGAAACTCCGCAACTCGACTTGGCTCGCCTCCACTGGTGCGACCTGAATATTAAAAACCTGGAAGTAATGAAATTTAAAGAATGCCAGCGATGCGATGTGCTGAAACAAAATAAAATGAAAGAACAACGCCGTACAAATATTTAACCACCCGGAGAAAGTACGACGCCGAGAGAGAAAGAGTGCGTGGACTTCAGATGGTGGTGAATTCCCGACTGGACGTAGATTGGGCCCATCGCCCCCATCCACCCTGGCTAAGACGTCGCATTCGCTGTAAGTCTCTTAGCCCCCATATAATCGCGTGTGTGTGTCCTTGCGGCGCTCCATCGGGCCTCTACCCCTCGTGAGTGTGGCCTAACCGCTCATCATGAGATACGTCGGCCTAAAGGAAACAGGAGGATCCACTGAAATGACGAAGGGAACGAAGAATTGGCTAGATATGAGGGAAAGCAAATAACTAAACCGAAAAGAAAAAAAACAAAGGTAGATAAAATACACGTAATGACAAGACAAGAGAGCAGCTTAGTGATTGTTTATTGTAGGCTTTGCTCCTTCTATGATCATCCTGTTTTACTATCCTGCATGCAGCGGTTTGCAAATTTTGTAATTCATTAATAGTATTTCATTTCCTGGTTCAAAAACCGCCGTTCATCCTGGTGAGCGTTACAAAGTTAATTTACAATGTGTTTTTTTGTTTTGTTATTAATACTTAGCAATATACTACCCTGAAGTACCCTACTAGCTGGACTTAGCACTATACTAGAACAAATACTGATTATGCGGATGATTACTCTTAAATATTCACTGGCTTTACAAACGGGAAGATAAGCTTCAACTTCGAATATATATATATAAATGAGTATTGAGTAGTGAACTTACTTGCTGAACCGAAACACATACTACTCTAGGCTCAGAGATCCCTCGCTGACTGATGTTGATGGACGGGTGCACCCTTTTGACGTTGCTTGCGTGGAGACTAGTTGGAATGCTTTTCTCTTTGTATGGGTACATTGACCTCTTTTGTTATTTTTCCTTTTCACCTCTTTTGGGTGCTTTCGGAATTTGAATTCGTGAAAACAGCGGGAACTGGACACCAATTTCTGTACTTAATCTGCTGACTTACACCTTGTATATGTTAAGATCGTTCACTAAGATGAAGGACGGACAACCAGACGTCGTCATGAGTGCGCATACCCGGACACAAACTAAGGTATTGCCATTACAAATTTTACTCCAAAGGAAAAATTCCTTTTATAAAATTCTCTTGTCTTTGCAGGAAATAAGCACTGCATTAATGAAATGTGCCTACGATGGCAGGTAAGTGTCGATAACCGAAACTAATTATTTTTATGAAATTCTATTATTTTTGCAGGAAAATACTCACTGCCCAATTCAATTTACTTAGTAAAATCCTTTGACTTCGTCGCGGATATTTCGCGCTGCGCTAATGAAATGTTCCTGCGATTAAAATAATTACTCTTATGAAATTCTTTTATTATTTTTATTTTTTTTTTTTTTTGAGAATATGCACTGCACTGAAGAAGTGGTCCTGATCTTGCAGGTAAGAAATCGAGCCCACGATTAAATTAAATATAATAAAATTCTTTTACCTTTACAGGAATACGCGCTGCACTAATGAAATGTTTCTGATCCTACAGGTGAGAAAGCGCGTTCATAACTAATTATCTTTATGAAATCATATTATTTTTGCAGAAAAACACGCACAGCAATCGTGGAATATAGCCGCATTTCCAGGTGAGAAATCGAGTACACGATTAAATTAAATTTAACAAAATTCTTTTAATTTTGCAGATATACGCACTGCGCTAATAAGAATATTCTTGATCCTGCAGGTAGGAAATCGTACACACAATTAATTATTTTTATCAAATTCTATTATTTTTGCGGGAAAATACAAACAGTAATCATGGAATATACACGCATTTCCAGGTGAGAAATCGAGTACACGATTAAATTAAATTTAATAAAATTCTTTCAGTTTTACAGAAATTCGCGATGCGCTAATAAAATATTCCTGATCTTGCAGGTAAGAAATCGCACATACATTACTGTAAGTGAATTCTTTTTATCTTTTGCAGATACGCGCACTGCACTAATGAAATGTTCCTGATCTTGCAGGTAAGGAATCGCACATACAATTACAGTAATCTAACACAATTCTTTTTATCTTTTGCAGATACACGCACTGCACTAATAAAGTGTTCCTGATCTTGCATCTTGAATCGTACACGCAATTAATTCTTTTTATCAAATTCTATTATTTTTGCAGGAAAATACACACAGTAATCATGGAATATACCCGCATTTCCAGGTGAGAAATCGAGTACACGATTAAATTAAATTTAATAAAATTCTTTTACTTTTACAGAAATACGCGCTGCGCTAATAAAATGTTCCTGATCTTGCAGGTAAGAAATCGCACATACACT
The DNA here is from genome assembly GCA_963930735.1 of Dioctria linearis. NCBI lineage: Eukaryota > Metazoa > Arthropoda > Insecta > Diptera > Asilidae > Dioctria > Dioctria linearis. Next base: position 123,862,926 of record OZ005740.1, on the reverse strand, counting down.
TACAGTAATCTAACGGAATTCTTTTTATTTTTTGCAGATACACGCACTGCACTAATAAAATGTTCCTGATCTTGCAGGTGAGAAATTGAGCACACGATTAAATTAAATTTAATAAAATTCTTTTATTTTTACAGAAATACGCCTTTTTCAGAAATACGCGCTGAACTAATGAAATGCTCCTGATCTTACAGGTACGAAATCGCGCTCACAACAACTATTTGTACGAAATTCTTTTATCGTTGCAGAAACTTCACACTCCACTAGTAAAATGTTCTGAAAGTGTATCTTTCCGCGAAGCAATTATTGCACCGATAGGAATTTCACACTACTCCCAGGTAAGTACACGCCAATCGAAAACGCGCTGCTACTGCAGGTAAGATATTGTACACGACGCGAGAGCTAACTACAAAAAATGTTTGAATCTTTCGTTTCGATATAGCAATACACACTCGCTATTTTTCTGGGAATCCGCCCCGCGCTGTATCTATCACCGAGTTTTTAAGAGTTCCGTCTCGTATCAAAGCACAAAATCAACTAACTCGGCGCAGTCTGCCTACATTTCAACCGTACTGTTTTCAACCCGACTGACAGACGGGAGCTTTTCGTTTCTTTGGAATTTCAGGCGGACCTACTGTAATGCATAGCGTGATGGTATCGCGTGATGCTTTACAGCCAGGCGAATTACCGTTTTTGTCGTCTCGATGTGGGTGACTAGTGGTAAGTTTAATGTGGAAAAATTGTACCTTGTGCGCATTTTGGTACAAATTAGAATTTTTCTGTTGAAAAATATTTCGTATTGTTTTTTTTTCCAGGAATTTATAATGTGGAGAAGTAGCGTAGGGCTACTTCTCGAAAAATGTTTATGTTTTATCTTTTCTTTACCCTGGGAGAATGATGGGGGTTTCTCTACAGAAGGTAGAGAAGCCAAAAAAAAAGAAAGGGAACGAAGGGAGGAAGAAGAGGGGTAGCGTAAGGGGAATACGCTACAGCATTCTACGGTTTTTTTTTGATGTGTGGTGCGTCTAAATGTAGGCTTTTGTTGTTTTCAAGCGTTGCACCTGGTGTTGAATTAATATTAGTAATAATTGATTTTTTTTGAGCGCCTAAATGTAGGCTTTTGGTTTTGAACTAATAATTAAAGTTAATAGTAAGAAATTTTTGTTCATGCCAATGGATTCTAGATGGTGGCTATGTGGAGGGGGGGGTAATGTAATTTTCATCAGAAATCCTCTACGGGCTCTGGTTTTCGAGATATTAGCGTATTAATATTTCAAGTTATTTTTGCTCATGGAAATGGATTCTTGGCGGTGTGGGTGGGAGTGGGGACGAAATTTTCATCAGAGATCCTCTACGGGGTTTGGTTTTCGAGATATTAGCGACATTTGTTCAAACAATTAGCTAATTGGCAATTATGTAATTACTAATTGGCAATTAGCAGCTTGGTTGGTAATTAGCTAATTGGCAATTAGTAATGTGGTGTGATGCGCTTTACTGGAATTCTCATAAAATAAACAAATTTAAGTAATATCAACACTTGCTGTAAATATTTAATAGAAAACTTCAAGTTTAAGGTAAAAATATGGTTGCTGTGAGGTATATTGATACAATTTCTTTTGCTGAAAATAATGTTGTTAAACCAAATTAAATTTCAATATTTATTCACATCAAATTAATTATTTATTTCTAAATATTAAGTTATAAACTTTTTCCCATTGTTCTATATTCAAAATTGGTAGCAATATAAGTGAAGTTCTATGAATCCTATCTTGGAAACGAAAGCGATCCAGAGCATATGTCTCCCAAGGTCCTTTTCTGGGCTCATATTCAATTATATAAACTTGTGGAGCACTAGTACTAAACGTAACTTTCATTGTCACTAATAATTTAGAAATATTAATAATAAAAAACTAGTTTCACATTATTGATTTTTTTATTTAACGATTAAAATAATTAATTGGGTACAGATTAATATCATGGCGAATAAACTCTATTTTAAACGTTCGGCCGAAAAGATCCCTATTTATAAGATAAGAATCTCCTGCAGTATTTATCTCCAGTATAGCATCGTCAGTAATTGGAGGAAAAGTTGACAGTCCTCCAAGTCCAGGATGATGCGAGATCCAGATGCCGTCTTACATCTTCTGACACCCAGAATCTTGTATTCCTTATTAAATTCAATTTCAGATGTCTTTAGTGAAGGTGGGAACTGCTCCAGCTTCATCAGTTCCTCCATTGCGTTTTCCATTACAGATTACTTTCTCCTTGGTTGTTTATCGTTTGAACTCCAAAATGAAACTGATTGCAAATCTGATTCAGCTCCTCAATTTATAGTCATGATTCCAAATCAAGTTTAATCCTGCTTAAAGCAAATTTGCAATATCAGCACATTAATCTGAATGATTCATGTAATTTGATACCACACTTCCTGTAAGCAACCCAATTCCAAGAATTTTACTGATCGAAACGTTTCACTGGAATTCGTAAACATCCTGTTGTAAAAATATTTAAGCAATATCAGCAAACGATTCATGTTTATTCTATTGATCGAAACGGTTCATTGGAATTCGTAAACAAATTTTCACATATCAGCAAATGATTCATGTTTATTCTTTTTATATAATTTGATACCACACTCCCTGCAGGCAGCCAAAAATTTTATTGTTCCAAGAATTTTACCGATATTCCAAAACAAGTTTAATCCTGGTTAAAGCAAATTTGCAATATCAGCACATTAATCTGAAAGATTCATGTAATTTGATACCACACTTCCTGTAAGCAACCCAATTCCAAGAATTTTACTGATCGAAACGTTTCATTGGAATTCGTAAACATCCTGTTGTAAACAAATTTAAGCAATATCAGCAAATGATTCATGTTTATTCTACTGATCGAAACGTTTCATTGGAATTCGTAAACAAATTTTCACATCCTGCTGTAAACAAATTTAAGCAATATCAGCAAATGATTCATGTTTATTTTTTTCATATAATTTGATACCACACTTTCTGTAGGCAGCCAAAAATTTTATTGTTGCAAGAATTTTACCGATCGAAACGTTTCATTGAAATGTAAACAAATTTTCACATTTTCATGTATGCATTCATGTAAACAATCTTATTTGCAAATTCGACCAGCAGAATAAAGTAATCAAATTAATTTGAGTGATTTTCTTATCGTTTAATCCGATATCATCTCAGCCTGTAAGCAAATTCGTTGGAATTCATCGTGTGCAATGATTATTGTAGCAGCAGGATCATTCATGTTTACAAGCCGTTGCTATAAAAGCGCATGCAAACTCTTGGGGAGCACCAGTCAATCTAAGTGATTCTAAGTGCTAGTGTTGAATAAAAAAATTAAAAATGTCTATCACAGTAATAAATGAAAGTTTTTCATTAATTAAAAAATTGCGAAAAGATGTGTGTTTAAGTGATGCAAATTTTGTGAATAAAAACAATATTATTAAAGAGTGCGACAGAAACATTCGTAAATATCAAGCAGCATTTCGGAAGTGTAATAAGAATGATAAAAAACAACATTTGGACAGCTGTATTGCTCAAATTAAATGGTTGATAGTGTTAATCAAAGCTCCCCATTGAGGTTGAGGAATTAATCAACGATTAATAAGAATTGATTTTGTTAAGTGGGAAGAAATAAAAACAGCATTCGTAAGTAGAATTAGGGCAGGTGTTATCGTGAATATAATCCACCTAGATCCTAAGTTATTTATGCAAGGTGCCTCCAAATTACTTGCTCGCCGCAACTGGTGATAATGAAGTTATTAAAGACATTAAGTAGTTCCTAGCAACAACTGCCGCAATCAGTGTGGAGGATAATTTGAATGAGTGGCATAAATTAAATACATACGACCCATTTTTCACTCAACTAGAAGAGTTTCAAGAGAAAGATAGTGGTTGGGCACTGCATTCTGTAATACATTTAGCGGTGCATATCAACAAGTTTGAACCGATTCGAGGATAATTTTATATACCTCTGCCAAAGGAGATTGCATCAAAGAAAGCTTGCATTAATATCAAAAACAATGATGAAGCATGTTTTGCGTGGGCCATAATCTCAGCGCTATATCCTGTAAATGCTCACTCCGATAGGACCTTATCATATCCACATTATTCTACTGTACTTAATTTAACTGGAATAACATTTCCCATGACGCTTAAGCAAATTACACAATTTGAAGGCCAGAACGATTTATCAATAAACGTGTTCATCCTAGTGAAAGAGCGTTTCATCAACACAGTTCCAGTTAGACTTACGAAACACAGGATGGAGCGACATGTAAATCTCTTAATGCTGCAACATGACTATGACCAGGCTGATGATGATGAAGATCATATGGATGATGATGATGACGATGATGATGATGACGGCAGCAGATATCATTTCTGCTGGATTAAAGATCTTTCGCGCCTCATATCGAAACAAACTTCGAAACATGATGGTAGAAAGTATATATTTGAGAGATGTTTGGTCTACTTTCGCTCTGCTGAAAAATTAGAATCACACACTCCTGAATGTGAGAAACAGAACGATTGTTTCCATCAGAGGAAAAGAAATCGTTGGAATATAAGAATTATAACCATAAGAATCCAGTCCCGTTTTGTGTATATGCTGATCTTGAGTCAATATTGAAGCCGATTCAGGGAAACGATTAAAATACACAGCGAATCCAGGAACATGAAGTTCATAGCATAGGATTCTATTTCCATTGCAAACATGATGCTAAGCTCTCATATTACAGAGCATATCGAAGCAAGGACTGTCAAAAATGGTTTGCATTAGAATTGCAAAAGATTGCATCCATAGCTGTATAGCAGAAGCAGAACATCAGGCCAATGCAACCCCTGACTAAAGAGGAACGGCGTTCACATATGGAAAATACTTGCTGCCATATATGTGAAAAAACCTTTGCAGCCGATGAGGAACGAGTTCGGGATCATTCCCACTTCAGAGGAAAATAACGAGGACCAGCGCATAATGCATGCAATCTCATGTATCCATAGTTCCAGTAATTTTTCACAATTTATCCGGATATGATGCTCACTTCATTATTAAGGATATAGCTCCATCTTTCCCAGGAAAAGTTGATCTCTTACCAATAAACAAGGAAAGATATATCTCGTTCACCAAGCACATGGACGGCAGCTACATAAAATTCAGATTCATCGATTCCTTCCGTTTTATGGCTGAATCTTTAGATAAGTTATCATAATTGCTGCCGATGGATAAATTAAACTTCTTACATGTAAGGGTGTCTTCCCATATGATTTTATTGATGACTGAGATAAATTGGATTTCCGGAACTTGCCAACACAGGAAGCGTTCTACAATTAACTGACTGACAGTGCTATATCTCCTGAGGACTACAATCATGCTGAAGAGGTCTGGCAAAAATTTGAAATAAAAACACTTGGTGAATATTCAGATCTATACCTTAAGACTGATGTTCTCCTATTGGCCGATGTGTTTGAGAACTTTCGAGAAGTGTGCATGAAGACATACAATTTAGATCTAGCACATTATTACACCATGCCAGGCCTAACATGGGATGCTATGCTAAAATACACTAACGTGAAATTAGAGCTGATAACCGACGTAGATATACTGCTATTCATAGAGAGAGGCATTCGAGGTGGTATAAGTCAATGTTCGAATAGTTATAGTAAAGCCAATAACAAATATATGGATGATTTTAAGCATAAGGAGAAAGAGAAATACTTGATGTATTATGATGTGAATAACCTTTATGGATGGGCCATGTCACAGCATTTACCAACCGGAGGATTCAAATGGATTGATGTTCCCAATATTGACGTTTCCGAAATTCCTGATGATTCTCCAGCTGGATACATATTCGAAGTCGACTTGGATTATCCTCAACATCTGCATGATAAGCATACGGACTTACCGTTTTGCTCTGAGCGTGCAGCACCACCTGGAGAAAAATTAGAAAAGCTTCTGACAACATTACATCCAAAAACTAAATATGTTATACACTACCGAAACTTGAAGCTATGCTTATCACATGGACTCATCCTGAAAAAAGTGCACCGGGTTCTTCAATTCGACCAATCAGCTTGGCTTAAACCATATATTGACTTAAATACCACCAAACGGATGCAGGCTACAAGCGATCATAAGAAGGACAGCTATAAAAAGATGAATAATGCAGCTTTTGGTAAGACCATGGAAAATGTACGTAAATATAGCGATATCAAGCTTTGCATGAAGTGGGAAAGTCGCTATGATGCAAAAGCTCGGATTGCGGCACCCAACTTCCACAGTGCAACGATATTTGATGAGAATTTAGTTGCTGTGGAATTAAGGCGACTCAAAATGTTATTCAATAAGCCGCTCTATAAAGGAATGACAGTTATGGAAATTTCGAAAATATTCCCCTACGATTTTCACTACAGTTTTATGCAGCGTGAGTATGGAGATAAATGTAAAGTCATGTATACTGATATAAATTCTCTAATATATGAACTTGAAGAGAAAAATGCATATGAGTTTATGGCTGAAAATATAAACAAATTTGATACATGTGATTACCCAGAAGATAATGAATTCAATTTACCGCTCATGAATAAAAAGATTCCTGGGCTAATGAAGGATGAGCTGAATGGGAGAATCATGAGCGAATTTGTAGGCTTGCGCTCGAAAATGTACAGTATGCATATAAATGCTGGTAAAACTGTAAAAAAAGCGAAAGGAGTAAAGACTAATGTAGCCCAGAGGCGTATCTATTTCGAAGAATACGTCGAATGTTTGAATAACAAGCGAATATTAACTGCTAATAAGAGCTCCATACGAACTCATCACCACAACGTATACACAATCAGTAAAAAAAAGATTGCATTGAGTCCCTATGATAATAAGTGTCATATTATGAGCGGAGCGACGGATACTCTACCATGGGGACATTACTCTATTTCATCAGATCAACAAGTAGCAACCGCAGAAAGAATCTAAGTCAAGTGTAAATAATAAATGTATTATAGTTTTAGTTTCATTTATTCAAGTAATTTGTTTTAAACATGTATTATTGTAAAATAAAAAAAGTATTCCAATGACACATTTATTGTAATTGTATTATAGTTATAGTTGTTTTGCAAGAAATTATAAGACATTTTTTTTTTTATATATTATTAAGCCAAGCTCAGGGGATACCCTATGATGCAAAGCACGGCATGGCAGGAAGGAGATAGGGAAAGGATTAGGGGATATGAGGGGAATGGCGGAGGTGCCGATGTATGTCGCCCTTAAACTTCCGCAGATTGTATGCCGGGGGAAAAACAGAAGATGGTAAGCTGTTCCACATTTGCACTTTTCGGGATAAAAAAGCATCACGGAATTTTACTGTACGGCCGAGAGTAATTTGAAGGGTTAAGGGATGTGCGCGGTTTGCAGTGCGAGTATTGCGTGCAGGAATCATTCTACAAGGGATAAGACTAGATATTTCATCAGAACATTGACCATGCATATAGCGATAAAGGAGCGAAAGGCATCCAACATTGCGGCGGTGCTCGAGTGAGTCGATATGACAAGTTATTGCCAAATCGCCAATGAGTTTGAAGGCTCTCTTTTGGACAATATCCAATGAAGCTAAGGCTGTGCGACCAGCCCCGGCCCATATATGGGAGTTGTATTCCATTCTAAGTCTAATGTAGAATAATAGAGGAGCGCTAGATTTGACGGGCTGAAATATTTCTTACACCTTTTCAGAAATCCAAGACATTTCGATGCTTCTTTGGTAACAGAGAAGATGTGATCTGTCCAGTTTAACTTACTGGAAATATTAATGCCAAGAATGCTTAGTGACGGTGAATCAGAAATTAATGCTCCATCAAAAGAAACGGGTGTGGTTAAGTTATGATCTTGTTTTAATGAGAAAAGACAGCTTTGGGTCTTTGCCCCAAGCGAGGATATTGTTAAGATCATTATTCAATGATCTAGTCATGCAATCTCATTTAACACATGCGGCATTCCCCCTGGATTCAGCAGGAGTGTCAAAGGAGTAAGCGAAATCAAGGGTACTGTCATCTGCGAAACTATGGATTGGATTGAAAGTAAGGGAAAGCAGATCATTAATGAAAATTAAAAAGAGAGTTGGAGAGATAACAGAGCCTTGAGGTACACCGGCATTTATGGGATGCGGTTCAGATGTAACGCCATTTAATACAACACGTATTTGGCGACTAGATAGGAAACTTTCAATCCATAATAGAAGAGGAGGGGAGAGGCCAAGTGCTTTGAGTTAGGCTAATAGGGCTGGATGCCAGACTCTATCAAAGGCCTTTGAAATATCCAGGGCAACGATTTTAGACTCACCAAAATTGTGAAGACTACGGTTCCAACGTTCCATCAGAAAGGTCAGCAAGTCTCCAGATGAGCGTCCAGCTCGGAAGCCATATTGGCGATCGTTGATGAGATGATTAGTTTCTAGATACTTCATTAATTTTGAGTCAATGATAGATTCAAAAACCTTTGAAAGAATCGAAGTGATCGCAATTGGTCGATAATTTGAGGGATCGCTACCCTCTCCTTTTTTGGGAATAGGCTGAACGTGAGCTAGTTTCCAAGCAGTTGGGAATTTTCCTGGCGAATAAGACAAGTAGAATAGTTTGCGCAGAGGTTTAGCCAAGGATGAGGCACAGCTTTTAATTAACAGGGGCGAAAACCATCAGGACCTGCGGCTTTGAAGACGTTGATCCCCTTAAGGACCCTGAACACATCTCTCGTACGAACGTGTATTGGCTCTTGTACACATCTTTGGTCTCATTTTTGTAGTTCGATGTATTCTTGAATTGTATTCAGTGAGCAGTTTCTTTACCCTACCAATCAACTGATAAGTTCCATTAAAGCCGAATTCCCTCCACATCATCTTCTTCAGAGTTCGGTTAAATCGTTCCACTATTGATGCTTTGAGGAAACTGTACGGAGAGTAATGATCAATTGCATGTTTCAGCATTAGATTTCTATAGAGGCTGTTGTAGAATTCCTTTCCATCATCAGTCTGCAGGTTTTTAGGTATTCGTCCCTCGCTTAATATAGACTGCATGGCATCTCTTACTTCTACACCAGTTTTTCTTTTAATTGGAATTGCCCATGCGTATTTGGAGAAGGTATCAATTACTGTCAGCAAATAGCGGTAACACTTGTTCAAATACTTATAGGCATCCATTTCAACCAAGTCTGCCTGCCACAAGTCAGCTAGTCCTTTGATAATCACACGACGTCATTTAAAATTTTTTCTCGCTGTCTTATGCAGTTCATTTACCACTTGCCTCTTACTTATCGTAATTATAAATGAAACAGATTTCTCAAGAGTTTTTACTCATATACACCATCTTTTGGTGTCAAGTCTTTCTTATTTATTACTGAAGTAAAAATGTAGTTTTCAATCTTCGCGATTTCATCATTGATATATAGCGTAAAATTTGTCACCCTTATATTAATAGTTTTTTTTATTTCTTCAACACTTATTTTAATATTCTTGTCAAAATAGTCTTTGGTAGTAGCATCATCATTTTCAGAGGTTCACCAAGTCGTTTTATACACTTTGAGTTTAGATCGTAGTCGCCGTTTATCGTTAAATTAAATCCAATACTCTGCTCTCCATGTTCACCAGCTGGACCCTGACCTCCTTGTTTACCAGCTGGTCCTTGAGTTCCTTGTTTACCGGCTGGCCCCTGAGCTCCTGTTGGCCCAAGTTCACCTGCTTTCCCAAGATATCCTCGCTTAGAGAAACGTCCAAACTTGTCAACGCTCATCTGTAGATTGTGTAGAGGTATGGTAATGGAGTAGTATTTGAACTATAATATCTGCTTCTTGCAACTCCTCCAGGATAAATACAATTTCATTGTTGCTGTTGTTTCCAGCCTGCTTTGATGCCATTAGAAGGCGCAGTCTATCCACTAATTCATTTGGATCATCCCAGTAAATGTGATCAATGTTTTTCTTAGGCAGACGCATTAGTCCCATGCCTTTATGCTGTATAAGTTTACTGATTATAGCTTTATACTTGGCCGCTCTAGTACCTTTTATTTATCCATCTTCAGGATAGTCACGTTTATATGCATTGGTATCTCTCAAAATAGATCCATAATTAGTTAAATCCTCTTTAGTATATAGACTTTTTACAGGATCCTTCATAAATAGCAGCTCACATAACCCCAAAGTTGTTTTATAGCTCTTCCCCTTGACAACAATATTTCCTACATCATCAACATCAAATGTTGAATTACCGATTCTCCACGCGTTGTCATCATAGTAAACTCCATAGGTTGGATCAATTTTAGGGCTATTATCAGTGAATAGCTTTAAATAGTTTGAAACAATGTATCCAGACGTATCGGGGGAGGTGACAGGAGACCTGCCTGTCAATGTTCTTGAATGTATGGGTGTTGCGAATTATTTTTCAGATGTTAGCGAATAATCTCCATAAGTTATAGGTGTGCTACTAGCCTCCATTTTCACATATTTTCGTTTTGGAGGAGTAAAAGTTTCCACAATTTCGTTGTTTTCTTTTTCTTCTTTTGGCTCCAATTTGACTAGTGGCTCATTTTTGACTCTGGTAACAAACTCTTTTAAGAGTTTGGTGATTGGCTTGAAAGTTTCTTCAAGTTGAGCTTCTGCTTCAATCCTTCCCGTCTTTAGAGCTTTAAATTTCCTTCGCACTGCATTCCTTGTCTTGATGATTTCTTTTAATAGATTTTCATTCATCTTCGATATTAACTGAATATCGGCTTTTCCAACAGCTCTGATAACAGGTAAACAGCTTTCCAAACAGCTCTTATAACAGCTTAACAGCTTAACAGCTTTTAAAACAGCTTAATAGCTTTCCAAACAGCTCTGATAACAGCTTAACAGCTTTTCAAACAGCTCTGATAACAGCTTAACAGCTTTTAAAACAGCTCTGATAACAGCTTAACAGCTTTCCAAACATCTCTGATAACAGCTTAACAGCTTTTAAACAGGTCTGATAACAGGTGAACAGCTTTAATTTACTCAGCAGTTCCACAGGATCCGGCGTGCTTTCGGCTGAGTTACAACTTCGACTTATGAATATTTCGCATGTTTCATCCTTTTATAGTACAATGAAGGTATCAAATCCTTTACGGTAGCGCCCCTTGTTTAATGAGCTATCCTTATAAATAATCAAGAAACCATATTCATCCTTCCAACACTCAGCACAGGCTCTTCGAAATTTATCAAAATTCATGTCTGTATTCACATGATCATTATAGATATGTTTCAAATTCAAGTCATCTTGCTTGAATAAGATAGAATAGAATACAATAGAATATTTGTTTATTTGGGAGAGATACTACAAGATTTACATATCTTTTTCTTAGCACCAATTAGAGTGGAAATACTGAATAGAAATAAGTAAACTAAATTAAATATTAATACTACAACAATGATAATAGATGGGAGAAAAAAAACAATATAAACAATAATAACAAATAAATTATACAAAAATGAATTACGAAAAACAATTATAGTAAATGAAAATAAAATAGGATAAAACCAAATTAGATAGCTTCGATAACAAAAAAATAATCTGCGCGTGTGGGTCACAACAGCAAAATTAAATTGGCATTGTCACGTATTTAGTGCTTTGGTATATGCATATATGTTTGACAGAGATAGAAGCTGTCTATATCTTCGTGGCGACCCATGCAAAAATAGGACCGCACATTATCTTGCTTTTCACATGCTACATCATCGAAAATAAACACTGAATGTGATTTGGCTTCCTCTGGTGCTAGAACGTCGCAGTTGTTTGAGAATGTATAATACCCCAATCCTGATATGGGAGTCATCACTCGCTTCAAGTATTCATACTTTGGTTGATGTAAAGATTTTGAATATATGTAAATATTTTCATATCTCAGGCCATTGGGATGTTCCAGCAAACTTATCATAACATTAGTTTTTCCACAATTCGATGGTCCAACAATCATGCCCCTTATACTATTAGGCAACAGGGACCCATGCTTCTTTTTCACCTTCATAACAGCTGCATCAGCATTTCGAACAGGAAAAGATGTTGTTGTTTAATGAACCCCATATTGAAGACTAACGGGATTTCTATAAGTCCACCTGTTTATATTACATTTCAACAGTATCATCGGAACCTTATAAGATGCCGGATCACAAATCGAAACGCTCCAGAAAATCTTTGAAAGGGGGCAGAGGACTATTAAATTCAGTAATCAACAAATTACCTGTAGAATTACATCTACTGGGATACCAGTACTGTGGACCAGGAACAAAGTTACAACAAAGATTGGCGAGAGGAGATCCAGGCATTAATCCACTGTATGCAGCCTGCAAGGAACATAATATAGCATACTCGCGACATAAAGATACAAGTGATCGACATATAGCTGATAAAATATTAGCTGAAAAAGCCTGGCAGCGTGCAAAACTTACGGATGCAAATTTGAGTGAACTTGCCCACGCCTGGCTTATAACAAACGCAATGAAGGCTAAAATTAAGCTAGGTATGGGACTTAAGGCTAAAAATAAACGTCAACCCACATTCCGAGAAGCAGTACTAAATGCACGTAAGATTTTAAAAATCAAAAAAACAAAAGATGGAAGCGACCAAATTAGCTCTTAGTGCAGCTAAAAATATTGTGAAAAGAAAGAAGAAATCAATTAAAACTCCACGAGTGATACCTGTACCAAAGGTTGGCGGGGCACTTCCGTTCCTCATCCCATTGTTTGCTGGGCTTTCCGCATTGGGAGCACTATCGGGAGGTGCAGCAGGCATAGCTAAAGCAGTAAATGATACCAGTGCGGCAAAGGCAAAATTGTAAGAAAGCAAACGTCATAACCAAGCAATAGAAAATATAGCGGTTGGTAAAGATGGAAACGGGCTGTTCTTGAAGCCGTACAGAAAAGGACTTGGACTCTATCTACAACCTCAACCAAAAAACTATTAAAGACGCTACCCAAAAGACCGCTAAACTAGTTGGATCTTCACAAGTATACCACAAACCTGCCGCACTTCAGAGGTGTATTTATGCGTGATAATCTACCTAAAAAGCCTTGGAAGCGAGAAAGCGGTATTGTTAACTTGGACATCTCAACCGGAGCAGGTACACACTGGGCAGCGTACTACAAGAAAGGTGATAATATCGAATACTTTGATAGCTTTGGCAATGTCCAACCACCCAGGGAGCTCATAATCTACTTGGGTAGTCATTTTACGTACAACTACAATTCTTATTAGAACTATGCTGCAGTAATTTGCGGTCACTTATGTTTAGAGTTTTTATACAATTGTTATAGCCTTTAATTATTATCTACTATATATAAATGTATCTATATTGAAATTGTGACAGTTCATTATCAACCGCCATGCCATTAACACTTACTCTCACGGGAAATTCATCTCTACTCACTGCTGAGTACTTTCCTCCGCTGGAGCTAGCAATGGATTACGTTTGTGGATTAATTGATTTTCAAACATACAACTCTATACCAAATATTGATGTGAGTTATAATCTGGTTCATGTAGGGAATGAGATTGTTGAGATACCTTTTGGATCCTATGAGATTGATGATATAGCAAATTATGTACAAGGATACTTGGATAAAGAAGGGAGAAGAATAAAGGTTGCGATAAAGGCTAATAACAATACATTGAAGAGTGAAGTTAAAGCAACTGAAGAAATACATTTTGAAAAACAGAGATCCATAGCTCCTCTGCTAGGATTCAGTAAAAGAAACTTATCTGCTAATATAGTGCATACATCAGAGTTGCCAGTCAACATCATTAAAGTAAATACTATACGCATCGAATGTATCAGACAATAATGATAAATACGAGTTCGGAGCAGACAAGATCATTAGTCAGTGGACAACCTTGAAGCGGTCAAGACCTACATTAACACCTGCAAATACAGCATATTTACAATCGATAGGCTTAACGCTGAAACAATGAATAAAGGAATACTAGATATTGCACCAGACGCACGCTTTGATAACAGTGTTACTAAATTTGAACATCACTCCTATTCACCATTTCTAACATCACTTAAAAACAGCGATGAAATCTTTATCTCTGTACAACATCAGGACATGAATCTTTTACCCAGCAGGAGTTTTCTTTACATTGAAGGGTCGCTAACAAAGCTGGATGGAACAGTTTCAGCAACCGCAAAATTAGTTAACAACGCTCTACCATTTCTTTTTGAGGAAATACGCTATGAATTGAATGCAGTGGAAATCGATCGTACAAGAAATCTTGGGATTGCTACAACATTTAAAAACTGCGTATCGCTAAATGCAAATGTAAGCAGGATACTACTCAACGGCAGTTGGTCACCAGATTCATCCGTTATACCAACCAATGGACTGTTTAACTATTGTGTACCTCTGAAATATTTATTGGGATTCGCTGAAGATTACAAGAATATTCTGATAAATTACAAACATGAACTCATATTGATCCGGAGCAGGACAGACGATAATGCCATTATATCACCCACTGATGTGGTGAAAATTGAAATTACCAAACTTCAATGGAGCATTCCGCATATTACAGTATCCGATGATGAAAAGCTGCAACTATTTAAAATTATCGGGAGAGGTCGCCCGATACAAATACCATTCCGCAGCTGGGACATATATGAGTATCCACTACTACCGGAATCCACGCATCAAACCTGTTCAGTTAAGACTTCCACTCAACTGGAGAAACCTCGATTTATCATCTTAGCATTACAAACGGATCGAATGAATGATAAAACCGAAGATGCAAGCAAGTTTGATCACTGCAAACTCACCGATGTTACAGTTCATTTGAACTCAGAATCATATCCCTATGATGATTTGAATTTGAAATATGATTTGAATAGATACGCATTGCTGTATGAGATGTATATAAAGTTTACATAATCATACTATGGTCATCAGTATCAGCCGTTTCTCACATGGGAGAAGTTCAAAACCGATGCTCCGATCGCTGTCATTGATTGCTCACAACAGAATGAAAGAATAAAAACTGGACTTGTTGACATAAGGCTAGAATTCAAGACATCTGAAAATATAGGCGGCTAATACAACAGCATATTGTCTGCTTCTACACGATCGAATAGTGGAATACAGTCCGCTGACAAGTGAAGTTAGAAAGTTAAATTAAGAAGATGGCTGCCATCGTAGACATCCAAGAATTCAAAATAAACCTCAATGAATTTATCACTAAAGAACTGGCAATTTTAAACAATGAGAACCAGATGCAGCACTTTATATTTCAACCACCGTTCAGATACAAAGATTTGACTTCAGCAAAAAAGAGACAAGTAAAATGGCTTAGACACAATTTTCAGGGATTCCGCTGGGATGATGGCTACATACCGTATCACAAGCTGTACACTATAGTTGAACCACTGCTTCGAAACAAAACCATATATGTAAAGGGAGCTGAAAAAGTTCGTTGGATGCAGAAGATGGTTGGAGAGGGTGAAATCATTATTAAAGTCGAAAATGAATACAACTGTGGAAAACTAATAGAGATTAACAAAAATGCGCCATCTTGCCAAGTTCATATTGGACAATGTGCTATAAGAAATACTTTTATAATAAGGAATTTTATTGGAAATAAAAACAAGTGTTTATAAAACATAAGACTTTTCAATACACAGAGCTCTCACTGACATCGTCTAGAATCTGTTCACGGTGATGTCATGTTGTGAAATTCGAATAATGCTGATATCTACAATTTCCCTGCTAAGAAAACGTGCAGGATTTGAAAGTGGCAAAACCATGATGACGTCATGCCAATATCTAGAACTCTCCCGCTAATGCATGCTGGTAGTTCCAGCAAAGGCCGCTAGGGAACCTAACTCAAAAAATGGCGTTTGCGCCCGAACTAATGTCGCTAATATCTCGAAAACCAGAGGATTTCTAATGAAAATTTTGTTCCCCCCTCCCACCCACACCGCCAAGAATCCATTGAGCAAATATAACTTGAATTATTAATACGATAATATCTCGAAATCCAGAGCCCGTAGAGGATTTCTGAAGAAAATTTCATTACCCCCCTCTCTATCTTTATTATCCCCCCACATACCCACCATCTAGAATCCATTGGCATGAACCAAAATTTCCTACTATTAACTTTAATTATTAGTTCAAATCCAAAAGCCTACATTTAGGCGCTCTAGAAAAATCACCTAGCGACGGGGGCGCCATCTGTGGTGAAATCCTGGAGGTTTATAAAAGTGGTCCAGAACTGTCCTAGTGTAACAACTCCTATGGCCACTACAAGTAAAATCTTATGCCGTTTGGTTTAAAGGGCACCCCTTCAAGCTTTCAACGAACCATGAACAATATTCTATCTGGTTTTCATATATTGCGTTGTATACATGGACGATATTGTAGTCCATGGATACAGTCTCAAGGACCATAACTCAAGACTAACAGCAGTATTAGGCCGCCTTCGTGAAGTCAACCTAAAGCTTTATCGCGACAAGTGCCATTTCCTAAGAAAGCAAATCATGTATTTAAGCCACATCATTACAGGGAATATAGTCAAACCAGACCCAGTGAAGATTAAGTTAGTTCAATCCTATCCCAGACCCAAGAAGGAAGAGGACAATAAATACTTCCTTGGTTTCGTCGGCTATTACCGCCGCCTTATACCCAATTTTTCAAAGATTGCGAAACCACTTACAGATCTTTTGAAAAAAGATACGCCTTTCAAGTTCGACACAATTTGTGATGAAGCATTTTACGAATTACGCAAACTCGAATACTTCCAATGCAAGCATTACTCCAAACTCACCTCCACCATAAGTAAGCAAAATACCTCAGTCATAATAAGTGAGACAAATTTCTCTCTTCTACTCACAAAGTATACGAATACTAAATTGTTCATCTTGTCAATGGAAGATACTGAACTTGAAAGAGTGTTAAATTCAAAATTCAAATTTTCTGATAAATCTTCATCATTAGGAAAGGAAGGAATCGAACTGAACTTCTTCAAGAAACAAGTAAAGCAACTAATATTTGTCTAAGACTAATTTTTATGATACCCTAGATGAATGTCCGTATGAAATTTCGCATGGGCACCCATTTGAGCAATTTTGACATTTTCAGTGGTTTTTCGCATATATTTTTAGAACGGTTCGTCGAAAAGAAAAATGATTATAACCAATTTTATAGGATTTCATATTCTGAAGAAGTTTTTAGTACAATAGAAATGTTTAGGACTGATCGTTTTCACACTATCCGTAAAAAGCCAAAGTTTTATATGGCAACACCAAGAAGAAGTTGCCCCCGATTTAGTCCATTTTTATACCCTAGATGAAATCTATAGGATATACTAAGTTTGTCATTCCGTTTGTAACGCACAGAAATAATGATGATAGAGCAAAATGGATTGGACACCCCCGCATAAAATTAAAAGTTATTTTGATTTTTGCATGTCAGTCTGTCCGTCCGTCCGTCTGTCCGTGCGCACGATAACTCGAGAACGCGTATACTTAGAAAGCTGAAATTTTGTACACGGACATTAAAAAAAAAATAAAATTAAGTTCGAAAATGAGACAAATCGGGCAACTCCTTCGTGGGGTTGTCATACAAAATTTTCGTTTTCCACTATATATTTGGACACTACCTGAGAACACGTCGACATAGAGAGCTGAAATTTCGTACATTGTGTTTTCATAGTAATAGCAAATAAAATTTCAAAAATGGACTAAATCGGGCAACTCGTTCTTGGTGTTGCCATATAAAATTTTTAGTTTTTTACATATACTTTGAAAACGATCAGTCCTAGACATTTTTATTGTACTAAAAACTTCTTCAGAATAAGAAATCCTATAAAATTGGTTATAATCATTATTTTCTGTCCGACGAGCCGTTCTAGAAATAGATGCGAGAAAGCAATGCAAAAAATCAAAATTGCTCAAATGGGTGACCATAGGAAATTTCATATTGGCATTCATCTAGGGTATCATAAGAATTGGTTTTACACCAATTCTAGCTTTGTCACTTGTCAAAATTTTATTTGACAGTACAATGAAAACACCATGTACCAATTGTAAGCTCTCTATGTCGACGCTTTCTTATGCAATGTCCAAATATATAGTGGAAAACGAAATTTTTGTTTGGCTACCTCACGAACGAGTTGCCCGATTTGACTCATTTTCGAACTTAATTTTACTTTTTTTCATAAAGTCCGTGTACAAAATTTCAACTCTCTGAGTATTCGCATTTTCGACATATCGTGCGCACAGACGGACGGATGGACAGACGGACGGACAGACGGACGGACACGCAAAAATCAAAATAGCTCTACCATCATTAATTCGAGGTGTTACAAATGGAATGACAAACTTAGTATACCCTATAGATTTCATCTAGGGTATAAAAAGACTCAACGATAATCATTCCAAAAGTCAGTTTACCTTGCCAATTATATAGAAATAGATTAGACTTTGAACAAGTTTTAATTGAGATTTGCTGATACACAAATGTAAATCAGTTAAATCAATTAAATATCTACTTCCCAATTTTATATAGATCCACAGAACCTTTTCGCTAATAAGCAAATAAACATAAAATTCCATCAAGATGGTATAAATATTTATCCGACAGCAATGAGATCGAGCAGATCTTAAAGCATTTTCATTCATTACCGATGGGAGGCCATAAAGGCGTTGCGCGTACTATTAAATGAATTAAAAAACAGTTTTATTGGCCTGGCTTGTTAGACGATGTTGTAAAATATGTAAAGAAATGCAAACTTTCTCAGGTAAACAAAGTATCCTGAACTCCAATAATTCATATGAAAATCTCGAACATTAGCTCCAAAACTTTCGAAGTGTACCTAGAGGTTGTAGGACCTGCCCAATGTCGCATTCTGAAAACAAATACATCCTTACATATCAGGACCACCTTTCCAAATTCTCTAAAGCTATTTCCAGAGTCAACACTGAGTCTAATGCATTAACGGAAGCCTCCACGACATCAATAGTTTGTCAACATGGCATTCGAGAAAGTATCCTAACAGATTAGGGTTCCAACCTAATCAGTGACATGTTCGTCGAGGCGTCAAAAATGTTGAAGGTTACAGGGCTCAAAACCACTCCATATCACCCTCAGACTAACGGTGCATTGGAGAGGAGCCAGATAACTTTAGCTGAATACCTCAGATCTTATGTAGCAAAAGATCCACAATACTGGGATACTTGTATTCCTTATGCCATGTTTGTCTACCATACATAGCCATGGCAAATAAAGGAAAATCTAATTGCAATACGATAAACTCCATCCAAAAATCATTCAGATAAAGTCTTACTCAAGAGCAGAGTAAGGAATCACAAATTCGCGCCATTATGTTCAAGTCCGTATGAGATTATGGAGATAAATTCCCCTGAAAATTCTTCCATCAAAATTAATAACAAAATTAGAAGAGTCCATAATATCGACTTAAAACTTTTCTCCGGTTAATATCATAATATATTGTGAATATATGTATATATACTATCTATGTACAGTACATATTGGGCATACACCCAATAAACTCAAACTTCCAGATGCGTCATAAATCCATAGTTCAAGTGCAGGGATCAACCTGCAAAATACTGACATTAACAAACTGACAACAGTAACCTTTCCATTTCCTTAATTTCTATCAATTTAATAACTACCTCTTCTTAACAAAAAAGGAACACAATATCCAAGAATTTCGATGAAGAAATGAAAAATATTACCATTTCTAAAACAATGTAAATTAAAGAGGAGAAATAAAAATAAATATAAACAATAATATTTATTTTCCCTCGCCAAATGACTTTCAATTATGAAAAAATAATTTATATGAATATACTGTAAAGAGAAGTAAATATAATTAAAAAAAAGAGAAAATAAATTCCCTAGTAATTTATTTTTTATGATAGCACCAAATAAAATAAATAAATCAGTAGCAGTTATTAATATTATAAGAGAGTATATTATGCAAATTAATTTCTATTTCTACCTATAATTAGTAACAACAAAATGTTTTTTTTTGCATCTACTTTTCAATAAAAACAAAAAATAAATAAATAAATATTAAATTATTTTTAGTTATAATAAAATTATATATGTAGATATAATTCTTTTGACAAACTATAGTAAGGTAAGGTAATCCTAAGTTTAACAGCTCTAGAGCTACAAACTTTTCTTTTAGGATATAAAATTATAGGTATATATTATAATTACATATATTATAAGATAATTTTTGGATAAATCCTTCGATAAAATAAAGAAAGTTTTCTTCTCAAAAGAATAAAACTTTCTTTCCCCTTTGACCCTCACGATATGCATACTTACCTACACACAGTGTCTTCGTCTTTTTCTTTTTCGTATGTACACTATACATAGGTACATTACCTAATTCTTTAAATCTAATTATATGTACACACATTCATTCTCGCCCTCTTAAAATTAATATTTCAAGACATATCAGATTTCATTTCTCCTTGATGCATATGCATTGTAGCAAAACTTTTTTGCATTTTTTAAAGTTTTTCAAACGTTGTGAGAAAGCAATAAAACAATACAAAGTGCTTTAAAAAGTTTTCACGGGTGCCTGAGCGGAATATCGCCGATCCACCAGGAAAACGTTTTTGAACCGTCGCGTCGCACTGCCTCGCGGAATCGAGAAAAATTTTATAAAATCTATCGTGAAATATTGAAACTTAATTACGGAGTTTTCCCAAATTTAATTGAAAAAGAAGATATAAGTTTATAACTCATATATAATATAAACGAGGAGCTTAAAAATATTAATGAATTTTATTGTGAATGTTCCCTAAAATTGTAAAAGTGAAAAGGAAGATATAAGATTATAACTCATATATAAACCTGGAGTAAAACAAAAATAATACATTTATTTGTGAAGTTAACCAAGAGTGCGTTTAATTTTTCATCTACCCAGTGCTTGCTCTTTACTTAGGAGCACGGAGCATTCCAACCGCAACATCATTTATCTATAAGTGATAAGTGGTTAGTTGAACTATAAGCATTTGAGCGTTTTCTTTCATATTGTTTTCAAGCGAACAGAGCCACAGACAAAGTATTTAAAAAAAATGAACGGTAAAGTCAAACTGAAGCCCTTCATGTTCGGACAACCCGAAACCTTTACTAACACTCCAACGAGTTCCACAATAACTCTTGATCTAAGTAAACTTAAAGATGTTATCGCTGAAATAATTAGGTCAAAACACAAGGGCTCCGTAATCAAACTGCTTGTCCTAGCACGAGCTAAGTAATGATGTAGATCAAACGATCGATTCCAGACATCTTACAAATCTAAACGTCATGGACAAGATACCTGACGTCGTTAAATGCCTGCGAGAATTTTTAGGTAAACCGGGAGAATACGGTTCCTGGAAAAAAGTGAAGAATTCTAAAAACTTACGATAGTTTGACGGGAACACCATAATATTATGAAATTCTTAGCGTTATATGAAATAAGATTACGGGAAACGCGGATACAGTATTAGAGTCTTATAATACTGCACTAGACTGGGAACAAATTTCGAAGTGAGTAGTATATGGACGCTATAGACCTAAAAGTACATTGCGTCTGTAAGGGACATGTAAGCCATGTCCCACTATAATAGAGTAAATCAAATGGGATTTGGGCGTATGCACGGGAAAAGTAAAAAGTAAATGGTGGTATTGGAAACAACTTCCAAAAAACGGAGGCGTGCTTATACCGTATAACATCATTAATCTGGAAAATGAGAGTAGAGTTGTTATGTTCGGACACAGGTGAATTCATGCAGTGTACCTGCTCAAGAGGATGGCTTATTTTTCGCGTTCGGATCTCGAATCGATGTTTTTCGCACGTTACCGAAGTTTTGTTTACACTGTTGCTTCGTTGAGGGCTCATTGGGGGAAAGTTAGGGGTAAAGTTGTTGTTCATATTTTGTGTTGAAAGCGAAAATGGCTGGCGATAAAGAAGCGGCATATAAATATTGGTTAAGGTAAGTTTTGCGGCATTTCGAATCAATGCGATGGCGATGATCTCAAAAAAGGTCAGGCGAAGAAATAAAAGACGTGGTTAATAGCAGTCAAATATTTTTATTGCAATCTATGAGCATTTTTCATTTTTGAATGAACGAAAACTAAAGAAACTTGTTCTCCACGTCTCTACTCGTTAAAACAATAAAATAATTTGGAATAGATTTGATTTCATCCAGCTGTTTTCGCGTTTTTATTTTTTCGGAGAACCGATTTGTAAGGTATATATACGAATTACCATCCAGGTAAACCGTTAATTTCTGGCCGTACTTCGTTCTCATGTATTTGAAATAATTGATCTTGTGTTCTTTATCAGTTTCGAGTTCTGCAGCTCTTAAAAGTTTATACGATGGCTCGTTCCCGATGGTCGTCAACAATTCCGATGTAGAGTTTGCCTGAATTAGTTAATCATATTATTTTATTGTCGTAAAAACTTTAAAACGGATATTTTTGACTTATCATATTTTAAAATAATATTATTCTTAATCTGAGGCTTTACGAATATTTCTTAAAAGCCCATCAACTGTTGATATAGAACTGTGAAATATACACGAAAAATCCCGTTTTATATACAACAGAGAAAGTAAAAACAAAACCAATAAAAGGATTGGATTTTATTACTTTGTAAGTAAGACATGCACTTAAAAAGAAGAGACTAGGGTATATAAAAGGTAGACGAAAATTCCATCGTTTTTACTGAAAGTGAACTTTTATAAGCAAAAGTTGTGTTTATCACGAAATCTTATGTGGATTTTAAAATCCAAAACTGTAGTTTTATTAATCCTGGGAGTGCGCAGAGAAAGAAGCAAAACTAAAATTAAAACACAAAATTTTAGAAGTAAATTAAAGTGCTAGCTTTATCTAGTATCGAATTCAGTGAAATAGTGCAGTTGTAGCGTGCTAATTACGGATATACTTATATATATGTATATACATATATATATATTAAAAATAATAATTAATAAATCATTAAAAGTAAAATGTAAAGCTTTGAAACCTTTTTAATATCAAATTAGGAAACAGCATAGAGAATCACTATAAACAATACATATAAAAATTATATCAAGTATTCATACACTTAGAGTATCAGAAATTTCTTGTATAGGTAGTCAAGATGTATTAAGGATCTGAGTAGGCATAGGATAGATACATGATATAAAGAAACAAGGTATGGCCGAGGTTTCTGTCAATTGGGTGCTTACGTCATAGGAGGACAAAAGTCATTCAGCCGTGCGATCTGTCATTGTCTCAAGTTGTGATTATTTATTTGAGAAAACTAAAATTTCATATTATTTCACAACAGTTTGTGATATATATAATAAAATTAAAAAGTGTGAATATAGAGTACCTAATTGCTTAAGGGAGCACTGCTATAATCTCAAAAACCGGTTAACAATCGGACAACATCTTATCGCGAATTCTTTTCTGAGACTCCGCGTTAATACTGGCACCGAATCTGCCGACCTAGAAAGAATTCACTATTAATTTTGAGTATTTATGCACAGTAGCCCGAAATAAATGTAATGGGTAGGTATGTTTGATTGCTTCTTAGTTATAATATGTACATGCATTTTCTCGTGTTTAATTGAGCAGCATTGAACGATGCAAAACTGGACTCAGAATTATTTCCATGATGTTATTACGGCTTCAGGACAGATGCCTGGGCATAATGATGAATACAGGACAGATGTTTATGCGTAATGATGAATACAGATCAGGTCAGATGTAATTAATTTATATAAGAAACTATCGAATCTTATAAACTAGATTTAAGAAATTTATACAAATATTTTTATTATTTTGTTGCATATCCAATTGTATTAATTTGAGATATTACAAATTATGATCAGAAATAATGGTGAAAGTAATTGTCGGATGTATAGTTTGTTCGATTCAGCATACAAATTATTACGCATTCTTTAAATTACTTATTATAGATGAATTTTTTCATGTGTAATGGAGATTACAATTGACTTCGGTTTACAAAATGCAACAAGCAGGAATATAAAATTAGAAGCCCGTGGACATGTTTTCAAAACTTTTTTTTTTGTAATGCGGTAGTGTTAGTTTATATAACCCACGAGCATCATTGTTGTCTCCGAGTATAATTATTATAAATTAATGAAAAACATCTTATGCTCTACGGTAGTAAATAGTTGTAAATAGTACCTTTAAATTATTATCTTTTTAGAAACCGCACATATTCCCTTCTGTCAATAGCCCTTCCCTAGATGGACTCTTAGGGTGTGCTAAAGATACGGTTGTACATAGTAATTTTTATAAAGCAGCTTATAGGTGGTTGTTGCAACGTTGCATCCGGTGTTTACATATTGTAGCACTTTCTGCTGCGAGCAACTCAGAAGCTGCTACCTTTATATAGCCAGCATTCGAGCTTTGAGGCCTTTGGTTATAAGTTTCCGCGACTGTAATTAAAAGATATCTATCGATCATCATCAGGTACGAGGCTACATCGCTTGTTTGGCATAAATTTAGATAAAAATCACAATAGAAAACGAAAAGAAGTGTCGGTTGAAAAAATCAATAAGTAATAAGGAGAGTCTTGAATTAATTTAATGTGAGAATTATGTATTAAAGACGAAATTTGTTATACAAATTTCTTGTGCCACTGGACGACTGCCCTCAACGCTGCAGTAGCACAATTTTCTGCACGACACTTAAAAATTTTCCATAAAAATTTTCCATAGTTAAAGAAAAACAAAAAATCTAATACAATCCTGATCTGTTCGAGAATCTTGACAGCAAGGGCAGCAGAAGAACATCTTTAATTGAAATAAATGTAATAGCAGTGAACGGTACAATATTGGACTCAACGTTCTTAAAGAATCACTTGCATCATGCTATAACCAATGCCTGGGTAGAATTATGAATACAATTAATATGTATGTAATTAATTTATATGAAAAACTTCCAACTCTTAGAATCACTAATACTGTTCAACTTGTGAGCAGTCGAGGAGATGAGAACACCGATCAAGCAGCGCAGCATCTTTTCTGGATATCGAAATGGGTTGATTATAACGACAAGTACGGCTTTGGATAACAACTGTGATGCTCAGCTAAACTCCAGGTCTAAATGAAAGCATCAAATGCAAGTAGGAAACTTAGCAATACTAACCTTTTTTAATAGTTGAAAGAAACTTAATTACGTAAACAAAATACCTTATACAGAGTTTTGTATTTTCTATAATTTTAATTTACTTGATTTTCGATAAAACCAGGTTAAACGTTAGTTCATATAAAAGTCGGGTGGAATGGATGTAATAAAGTATGAGCAAATTTTAAGTTACTGTTTTTTTTTCTATTACGTTTTTTTTTATAAGATAACATTACATGTTGTCTGTTCAAAAACCTAATTCTAAAAAACATTCTACATCTAAAAAATAGTTTCTTTATATTGTCATCTAATTCAATATAACTTGATTTTAAAAAATGAGTATTTAAAAAATTGTTCGATATAAAAATAGGTTTGTTATTAATTTTATCAAAAACTTGTTCTAATTGCTTGATTTTTGCTAAAAATGCAGAATTCGGCTTTTTTAACCCGCCCTCCGAAAGTTCATTAACTTGAACATCCAGAAGCAGTTTGCATATTGGTTAATTTTAATTTTTTTATGATGAATCCTGCTAAATTTTCAAGAGCGTCTAAGCGAAATTCCTTACTTTCTAAATATAAATCGGCTGGCAGCTCGTCTTCTATGTCCCAACCTTCATGCTCTTGCTGTGTATGAATTGGATTCGAAATTTTTTGCAAGAGAGTGTTTGTAATAATTTCGTCATGACACCCGGGCTCTATATCTGGTTCTACGTTTCCACTTTCATGTGGAAATGTATCATTTCTTCCTGTTTTAAAATTAATGAGTATTGAAAAACAAAAGTTATCACAAATTTTATGGTGTTTGATCAAAAGTACATAAACCTACTAACGTCTGTAGTTTTCAAAATTCTCCCATAATCCGTTTGTTTGGAGTTATGCATTTTGGACAAATAATTTTAATCATTTTGAAGGGAGGTGCAGTACAGAAAGTTACTGAATTTTTGAAAATACTTTGATATACATACATAACTCCAAAAGGACATTTTTGGAGTTATGTACTTTTGACCAAACATCATTTTTAGTATTGAATGCAAGCTACGAAGTATTTTTGAATTACGAATAGTAATATTTGCCAATTACCTAAAATATATCCGCGAAGCCTATATTTGAATTCATTCGGTGTTGGGTGGTCATGCAACCCACCTTTTGAACGAATCGTGCTGAAAAATTTTCCAGCACATCTTGATTTAAGCGATAAGTAAGAAGAAACTGTATTCCATATTCACTGACTAAATAATCATACAACTCTACCAGCGCCGAGTTTGAGAAGAGAATTCCTCTTTGGAAAGTTAACAATGTACGCTTCCCGGTAACTGTCAAATTGACTATTTGATTGCTCATTGCGGATATAATTTTGAATTGCTCTTCTAGCGCCAAACCGAATGCTTTCATTCTTAATCTAGAATTAGTGGACGGCCGTCTTGTATTAAGGACATCGAACCAATCGTTCACTATCTTAATAAAATTCGAACAATTTTGAGCTTTTTCAGCTTGAAATTTCCCGAGGGTGACCATCCATGAATAACTTAGACACAGAGTGTGAAAACAACTGTGTAGCTAATTTCACCTTTAGTCTTCCTGCTTGTTTAACCTTAATGTGGTCATCGGTTAATTTGTGGGAAATTTTTAAATCTGTTGATTTCTCCAAATTTATTAAGGCTTTAACTGGGTCTGAATTTACGATGGTGTTATTTAAAATGAAGCCATTATCAATAAAATGGTTCCTAAGTAATTTAATTAAATGCGGCACATCCGCGAACACAAAAACTTTCTCATTACTATTTTCTGGACTTAAGAACCATGATTTTTCTTTCCTTACATTTATTTCCTTCCAAAAGGCTTGATTTGTCACTACACTACGAATAAAAAGTACTCTATACCAAAAAAAAAAAAAAAATTAAATATAAAATAAATAAATAATTAAAAAAATTTCAAGCGTAAAAATAGTAAAAAAGGGAGAGAAGTTAAGAATATTGTGTGTGTGGGTTGTTCCACTAGTTCTCCCAAAAAAAATTTGTTGAAAAAAACTAATAAAAACGAATTTGAAAATTGTGAAAAATTAAAAAATATTGTGCCATTTCAAGAACTTAATTTAATTTCGGTCGTTGCCATGATTTTTTTCTAGTGTAAATTAAAAGTGGAATATCTTGATTAATAAATAATTTTGGACACAAGTAAAAGTATAAAAATTTGTAATAAAAAAAAAGTCTAATTTACTCTTCCGCGCTCATAATGAGCTCGAGCAGCAACGAATCTGTGGGGACTGATGATCCCCTCAAATTGAATGGAAGAAGGAAGAAGAGTAATAAGTCTTCTTCTTCCAAGAAAATATAACCAAGAGCCCACAGAAAAGGCCATTAAGGGCCCTACTCAAGAGGCCGTAAAGCGGACAGCAACCAGGGCAGCTGATGCAGCCCGAGAAGTACCTGGGACGTCAGCTGCTACAATGGCGGCTACCCCAGCAGCACCTGAAGTAAAAGGACAACGTCCGAAATTATCGGAAGTTGTCAAAACGGCTTCGTCGTCAGCACCAAAGCCGAGCGGATCGGTAATGAGGCCACCGCTTTCTTGAAGCGTCTCCAAAAAGCAGGCAACAGTACCAGTAGGACCAGCAGCAGCACCACGATGCCCGGCGTTAGTGTCAGGGATTTCATATGCTCAGGTAAGTGGCAGTTCTAAAAAGCTTCCACAATTGAAATTTTGAGTAAAGCCATCACTCCTCGTCCAGCCCCATTGGACGCAGGTAAGCTTCGGCCCAAGACCAGTGCGGGTCTCCAGGGCTTCTTCGACGGGAGGTGGCAGGACGAGAGCTAGGAGATGCAGCTTGAGCACATCAGAGGATGTCCTCAGACTGCATACCTGAAGGCAATCTTCCGCGTCATCTCCTGTGAACAGCTGTTCTCAATGGGAATTATAGCTAGAGGAATGGTCGAGGTGTACACCATGACCCTCGAAAGCGCTACCAAGCTTATGCTTGAGGGCATCGTGATGGAGGGTAGACACCTCGTGCCGTTCCCGCTAAAAGAGAAGCCCACGAAGGTCGTCTTTTCGCGGGTCCCTCTGCGAGCCCAACATGAAGACCTCTCGAATTTCCTTGGGAGATTCGGGAAGGCTCATGGAAAGGTTCGCGCTATTCTCATTAAAATTGCGGACGAGGGTCTCGGGCGGGGTATCTTCGGTACTAGCCGGGAAGCGTCCATCACCTTGAATAAGGGATGTATGCTTCCGTCTGGCTTTTACCTGAGCATATCCGGCTCGAGATATTGGATAGACGTGGGCACCGAAGCGAAATGCCATGCTTGCCATTTGGTAGGGCATTTTATTGCTGACTGCCCCAGGAAAACCGGGAAGGAGGCTGAACCGAAGGTTCCCTCGAAGGAAGCCACTACTACAGTAGTGTATCTGGAGAAGGAGCCTTCGGCCGGCACTCAACCTGCTATTTTGGAGCAGCCAGTGGTTAAGGTGCCTGAAGTTGTCCCAGAGGCAAAAAAAGTTATGGCTGTAAACGGCGCCACGTCGGCACATGAAAACACGGCTACTGCCGACGAGGAGTCAACTAGCCATTCTTTTAAAAAAAGAGGACGAGGAGGAAGAAAGTTGACCGTGTGATGCTGCCTCCTCCAGAGCCAGCAAATCCAGTCACATCAAAGCGGCCCCACTCGGAGGAGGACGATAGTGGAGCTGGCATTTCGAAGGTTGTTGTGACGGAGGTGGAAGCATCTCTCGAGCAGCTTTCGGACTGCGACATGACCGGCTTGGATGGGACTGGTCTTTGGAGCTTCGGTGGCTACGAGTCGTGTGATAGCATCATTTCGACTGGTAGCCAATTTGATGTCTCGAAGGGGATGGAGACCCTTCCTAGGCAGAAGATCTCCGAAATTCTTGGCCAGCTCCAGTACAAGAAGAATTCAAATAAAATCTGGAGTATTTTTTAAAGGAGCTGGAGAGGCCAGAGTTGTTACTTCCTCAGCTTCAACTCCTACAACAGGAGTCCAGGAAGAGGTGGAAGTACAACGATGTTGGTCGGTTAGAACGACTTCATAGGAAGGTGGAGGAGTTGATGCAGGAGCATCGCATGGTCGACTCTCCTCGTCCGTAGAAGTCGTAGCATCATCGTTTGAGCTTTGCATCTCTTTGAATGTGCAAGATAGCTTCTATCAACACCGGGGGTTTAAGTGCACATACAAGGTTCCACAGCACTATCGAACATGTCAAAATGTTCGATATAGACATCGCGCTTCTACAGAAGTCGAACTTTACACAAGACACATATACACATCTTAAGCTCTATGCTTTTTTACACACTGGCTATGCAATGTTTGCCACACCTGCGCCTCGCCGAGGGTCAGGGGTGGCAATCATTGCTTGCAACAAATTCACACTATCGTCTCCTGTCTATACAGATATCTTCCCAGGCTTCGCTTCTTCCTTGGACTTTGTCGCTCAAGACAAACATATCAAGGTAGTAAACGTGTACCTTCCTCATGACCAGGATATTACAAGACAAGTTCTTGATAGTGTTCAGTCCTGTCTGGTGAATTTTAGCGGCGAAACTGTCCTCGGAGGTGATTTCAACTGTACTCTGAATCCCTCAATGGATCGGCACTCTGGAGTTGAGTTCAACTCTGTCAATGCTACTCGATTGAGGAATTTTGTAGTTGTTTTCAGACTCGTGGATATCTATCGTTGGATGCATCCTACGACTAGATCATACACGAGGGTCTCGCGAAATATCCATGGAAGTATCGCAGGCTCCAGAATTGTCAGACTTTACGTCTCACCTGGAATACAAGAACATTTCGTTGGTGTCACTCATGAAGTGTGTTCGATTAGTGATCATCTTCTTGTAGTGGCGACCAGCACAATAGTTGAAAGACGAACTGCATACTGGATATTTAACAACTATTTGTTGAATTCCGAGCAGTTCATCAATGAGTTCATTGATTTCTGGCACGATT
The DNA here is from genome assembly GCA_963930735.1 of Dioctria linearis. Lineage (NCBI taxonomy): Eukaryota > Metazoa > Arthropoda > Insecta > Diptera > Asilidae > Dioctria > Dioctria linearis. Next base: position 123,832,801 of record OZ005740.1, on the reverse strand, counting down.
GGTAAGAGAGGAAAGCTGACTTTCCTTTTCTTAGTCAATGGTGGGATGTTGGAAAGCTCCAGATTCGGTCTTTTATCGAGACAAGTGTCAATCAAAGTGGCTATCAAGCTCTTAGCTTGTCGGCCGAGGTCTCTCGGGTGACAGCTCTTCTACCAACTCAGCCGGGGTTGATTCTTTATTTCAATGGAATAAAGGAACGCTTGGCGATACAGACTTACAAGCACAGCTTCGAGTTTGTGCTGCGCGACCAATCGCGCTGGCTGAGAGAAGGCGATTCTCCAACCGAGTACTTCTTTCAGCCGACTGGACGTCGTACTGCTTCTTGTGAGGTCGAATCGATAATTGATGAATCTGGACAAGTCCTCAACGGACAACAGCTATCAGAATATATTCGAGACTACTACAGTAGTCTCTACTCTGACTCGGAGCAGTCCTATTGTGTACCTGGTCGTAGTATCTACGACAACATCGCGGTAGCCAAGCATATGTTTGCCTACCATGAACAAACAGGTGCACAAATGGCCATGATTTCATTAGACCAACAAAAGGTTTTTGATAGCGTCTGGCATGAGTATCTCTTGGCTGCTCTCGAGGCATTTGGGTTTCCGCCCAGGTGGCTCGATATCGTCGGCAAACTGTACAGAGACTCAGCAATTTTGATTAAGCATCAAGGAGAAGTTCTGGCTCCTATCTCGTTTCATCGAGGTATCAGACAGGGCTGTCCATTGTCAGGTATGCTTTATGATCTTTCGTTGGAGCCGCTACTGGTGAATCTTCGTCGAATGCTCGGACAGTAGGCGGTTCGTCTACCATATACCAATGTGAGGTCTCTTATGTTGGCGTATGCGGATGATCTGTCTATTTGCCTGACAGGAGATGAAGCTTTTCCGGTCGCTTGTGCTATTTTCGAACAGTTCGAAGTATAGCGGGCGCTGAAATCAACCTTAGTAAGAGTCAAGGCTTGTGGTGTGGAAGGTGGAGAGATCGTACAGATACTCCACTGAACATCCAATGAACTAATACTTGCCTGAAGTATTTAGGTGTGTATATCGGACGCGAGAGTAAATCAAATAATAGCCGCATCGCTCTTGAGAAACTCTCTAGAGCTGTAAACTCATGGCATAGTCGACTGTTTCCATTATCCTTAATGGGTAGGTCAGTCGTGATAAACTATTTGATTACCTCGTCCATCGTTCATCTGCTACAGTCTGAGACGTTTGATGAAGGCTTCGTGGGTCTTCTTCAAGCAAAAGCGATAGACGCCTTTTGGTGCGGAAGAAGATGGGTTGCTGAAAGCACGCTCTGTCTGCCAGTCAAGATAGGTAGATTAGGTCTCACTAACTTGGTTGTGAAATCAAGGTGTCTCCAAGTGCGTGCATTCCAAAGAGTGTTTTGCTAGAGAGACAGCTTGATTTCTTAACTGTGGGTGAATGTACTGGGAGGGATCGGCATAGGGGAGTATTACTACCTACTCTCTGTTCGACCACCTTATCCTCGTGACTGGCCACAGGATCTCATCTCAACGATTCAGACCTGGGCAGAATCAGGCCAGCATATCACCTTACGTGGAATGCTCTAAGGTACACGCAATTCGCGCCGATTCCAATCAGGTTTAATCCTGAATTAATAGATTCAGTGTTCAGTAATGCTCGGGGTTTTGAAGCTGACACGCATACACTGACGGTTCTCGGAGATATTATTGATATCTCTGGAAACTGTCGAATAAACACTAACACTGCACAACAACACGACCTGGCTGCTTCTGCGCGGGAGAAATTTCGCCAACTTAGGTCCAGTGACCCTGGCACTAAGTTGGAAGATGCTTTCGTTCTGAACAGACTACCACACACACCTTTCAGCACACTTACAACATGTGTGCTCCATGACGTGCTTATGTTAATTAGACCTCCGGAGTATACAGGATACAACAGATGGCGCACACACCTCGGGGTGAATATGAGCGTGATGGGAAGGATATCTTGCAGAGTAGTCTACAGTTATCCTTCTAGTTACAAAGATGCTGATGTAGCATTCAAATTGCTGCATCACAGTCTTATGCATCTTAATCAGTTGTCACATATCGACCGCCGACCGCACAGTTTGTGGTGGTGAAGGCACCCTATTTCACAGGTTCTTTTCTTGCCCAGCTTTGCAAGATCTAATGGAACTCGTGCGCGATATGTGTCAGTTGATCCACCCGAATTTCAGCATTACTAGAGCATCGTTTCTATGGGGGCCAAAGGTTTGTTGTCGGGTGAATTATGTGATTAGCTTTGTGTTGACACTGGCCAAATCTACAATTCACTTGTACTACATGAGAGTCGAAGATGGGAATCAGAACATTGACCCACAACACCACGCACACGCACTTAAGCGCCACTTCGTTGACAGATTGAAGAGACGTTTACGTCTTGAATATCTGGCAACGAATGCTCACACATTCAACTGCACATGGCAGCCACTATTGTCGGTGCAGGACGGAGATCTTGTCTTTCGCTGGTGATAGCAGGCCAGAGCATTTGCAACACTAGTCCACGGGGCTTCTCCCCGCTTAGGAATCGTTGTACGTGCTGTGGGAAGGACAAGCACTCTGTTAGAGATGCTAAGCTGGAGGGGTGATGAGGGCAGTTTTTATAGGCCTACGATACTACAGGCTGGCCTTGCGGGTCTCTATAACGGTACCGGCTAAATTTTTTCGTTCGTTCGATTTGTCCTTTTTATAATTCGGTTTAGGTCTCGGTTCTAAATTACAAAATTTTATGTTGAAATTAGCTCGTTTAGGGAAATTTTTATTAGTTTATTTTGGAAATTTGGAACTCCTTGGAAGTTCCACTTACCTAATTGTCCAAATTGGGACTGGTTTTAAATTTTTCGTAATAATTTAGATCTTTTTCAAAATTCTTGTGACCGTTTTTAGACTCTTTTGAGAATTTTGTTTGAACTTGTTTTACTTTTTGTGTGATTTTGTTTTAGTTCTGTGTCATTTGTTTAGTTTGAATGTTTTACTTGTCCCTATTGACTTTTATAACTTTAGTTTAGCTAGTGCCTTTTTTACCCTTTGTAGAGCCTTTTGCCGCCTATTTCTAAGGAATTTTAAAAGAGCCAAAGAGCCACTAAATAAAGATCATATACAAATAAAAAAAAAATATTATTACTTGAATTTCGATATTGGCAACTGGATACTAAAGGATTTAACTACAATACAAAATGAATTAATCTGATCTCACCGACATCGAAAGCAGCCAGGAGGTGGGGCTTTATTGAAATATTATCTGAAGAAAATAATCATTTCAGAAAATTTAAAATGGATGGCGTAAGTATGACTTGTCAACTGAAAGATTCCTCACATCAGAACATTGATAATTTAATTGAATGGATGGAAAGAGCATTTTCTGAAATGATTAAAGAATTAGTTCCAAACAGCTATGAGGAAAGTGAAGTAGCATTGTCAGTTTCATTGCCAAATAATCCAGAAGTGAAGCCGATATGGGTTAGCATGAGACCGGTGGATAAGGTTAACGGTAAATTGATCGTAAATCTGATCTCTGATGTTAATCAGTCAAAGTCCGTATTTTTTTCGGATGAAATATTGCAGGTCGAAGCCAGTATAGTGAATTTTCCATACGGCGCGGAGGAAAACTTAGTAACAGTGGGAATGAAACCATTTACTTGAAAAACAGAAACAGTGTGACAAATGTTAGTCAAAGCGGTTTTTTGTGTCTTCCAAAATGTTTGTGCTATTCGGTAGAAATATAAAAATGTATAACCCTACGAAAAAAAGGTTGAGAACAAACTTCTCATCCTTTCAAAAGCATTGTGTAAGAATGTTTTAGTTCACGTAACGGAAAAAAAGGATGTTTGTTATCAGATCTACATAAATCTCAAAAACAATCAAAAGATTTTCAAATTGTGGTCTTTAATTCGTTAAACAGAAATATACTATTTCTGGGACCAACACAATTCGATAGAAATAAGAAAATTTATCTTAATTTTTCTGAAGCGGAATACCATTTTTACGTTGTTAGATCTCCGACGGGGGTTTTAAAATAAGAAATATCTCTGAGATTTGACAGTTTATATGAACATAAATTTTACCACAAATGTGAAATACAGTGTCCATATTGTTATGTATTTCTCCCGTGTTTATTTGTGCAAGAAGTAGAAAATTGTGAAAAATGTAAAAGATTCTTTACCATAATAATCACTTAAAAAATATATTGTATAAAGAAACGATTTGCAAAACTTTACAAGTTTGTAAAGATTGTGGTAAGTTTGTCGATTATTCTAAACAACAGGTGTTTAGACTCATCATCGATAGCTGGAGATATATTTTAAGAAATCATACAATTTTCATAATTAAAAATATTTACGATAGTCAAACATAAGCAATTCACACAAAATAATAAAATTCTGCTAAAACTTTGTTTTCCATAGATTTAATTACGAGCTCACAATTTTTACCTGCAAAGGCTTTTGTTAAATTAGCCACCGGACTCGCGGTGAGAAAATTTCTGCATTAAAAACAACAAATGCTTACGCAGGTGAAAATTTGTGCTCGTATTTAAAAATGTGAATTAAAAATATGAAAATATTATATAATTCCCTGTTTTGTTCCCAACTCGATTTTGAGTGTGGGAATATGGTCATCGTACCTGTGTGATGGCTGAATAATGTATATAAACAATAAACTGAACCCCGATGGGGGTCATAAGTGTAAAATAATTCAAATTGAATAGTGCGTTTTTACTTTTCCCTACATCGTTTTAGCTGGATGCATAGATATTGTACCTAAGCATCAATTTCATCAGTGTCACGGTATTGTACGCTGAAAAATCAACACCTGAAGCGGCTGATAAAAGAATCGGTCACTTAATAAACATTTTGATGACCCAGACGTGATCCAGGCGATACGCTTGTATTACGTTCACTCAATAGCATCAAAACTTCAATCGTTTCACGCTGAAGAGACGTGATCCAGGTGACACGCTTGTAATACGTAAATCGAATACACAATTATTGCACTAAAAGTGCAATCTTCTCAACTAAGGAGGCATGATCTAGGCGAGTTGATTATCATCACTGTACTGAATCCATAATAGAGTCAACTGCCGTCACAATGGAGGAGTTGTCCGCTCAACAACAGCAAATTGGAAAGCAAATCCAGGCAATCATCGAAAGTTACAGAAATGATCCTCCCAGTCTCAAGAATTCTGCGTATTACCAGCAGAAGCTTGGGTTGCTAGAAGAAGCCTGGGATTCCTTCGAGGAAACAGACAGCGACATCAGACAGCAACAGAGAAATCAAATACAGCACACATATTTCACCAAAGACTACTACAAAGCCATAAGAGTGAATTTTGAAAGGTATTCGAATGAATTTAAGGAGAAATTATTCGCTCTTCATGAAGAAGCTACTACAATAGATAAATTAGTGGCAACCCAAGTCAGCATAGGAAATGGCATTCAGCATCTTTTCGAAAGGCAAAAAAAGGATAGTTTGTAGAACACCTGAAGTTACAAACAAGTATAAGCGGAATCTTGACGAGCATTGGACCCAGTTTGTCAAGAACGACAATCAACTCAGCGAATTACATGCTGAGAACAAGGATAATTCCTACTTCTCTAAAAATTACTTTGAGAAGGTTCAAGTACAATATCTAACGTTCTTAAGAAAAATAATGGAACGATTAGAGAAATGGCCAGAATCTGGTGGCAGTTGACAAACCGCGGAGGGGCTCAAAACGGGGGAAGAGAACAATGCTGGATCTCAACCATCTCAAAATAATATTAATGCAACAGAAGATGTAGCTAAGATGGTAAGGAATCAGAAAGCAATAATCGAATCTCTACGTCGACTTTTGGCAAGGCTCAGCGAAGATAATCAGCACATCTCGAAGCAGGCATGCGAAGCAAAAATAATAACTTTTACGCGCTATTGCAATCAAATTGAGGCGTTTCATCAGAGTATTTGCGAGCTCACTGATGATTCAACTAGTCACGGTCTTAAATCCGCTGATTACTTTAATTTGAAGGAACATGTACAAGAAACTCTTATAAAACTGTCAGAGAAGTTATCCATGTTGTCTTCGGCTACTTCGAATACCGCGAGGTTATCTAGTTCAATAATGAAGCCACAAAAGATGACCTTTCCCAATTAGTTAGTCACGGCATTATTGAATAAACTACTGTTTCAACAGAACATAATGTCCGAAAGTTCAGCTGCAATCAAATCACTTCATGACACCACCCAAGAATTCCTACTGGGATTACAAAATCTAGGAATCAATACCACCAATTGCGATACTTTGCTGCTTTATTTGTTAACTAGAAAGTTAGATAAAACCACTCATGGATTATATGAGCAGTCGTTGTCCCATCCTAAATAGCTGCAGCTCATAAAGGAGTTTCTAGATTTTTTGGAAACAGTTTTTCAATCACTAGAGGCTTTGGGAATTAAAGTTAGACGCCCCGAAAAGTATCAAGGGAGACTTTCATCTAAATCACTTACTTCAATCGGCAAGGTTACCCAACAATATATGTTTTGCAAGGGGAATCATCCGCTATTCACGTGTCAAGAATTTCTACGAATACAGCCATACCGTCGACTGACCTTTTTACAAAGACAAGTTTGTGCACGAACTGTCTAAAGCCTGTACATTGTGCATCGCAATGTACTTCAAGAGGATGTTCTAAGTGCTCAAAAATGCATAACACTTTGGTGCACCTAGAGAAGGGGTCAACTCCATTTCCTAAGAAGAGCCAGCCATCATACAGAAATACACAATTGAAGGTCAAAGAAGCAATCGTCAATTCGCCGCAAGAGACTGTGCCCATATTGAAAGAGAATGCAACGACACTGTCAATAGACGGCACTCGCCAAAAGATAGGTTACGTCATCTTGGGCACTGTATTTATAAAACTCGTAAATCATGAGGGCAAAACCGTGGAGTGTAGAGCCATTCTGGACTACGGATCGCAGATAAATTCCGTGACAGAGAAATTGGTTAAAGAGTTTGGATTAAACGAAACGCAACGACAACGCAAACAACACACACAAAAATGAGTCAATGTTCTATTACAATCAAGAACAAATGGGTTTTATAGCAGACTGGTAGCATTTGTTTTACCCAGGTTCACCTCTCATTAACCAACCTAAGTAGTAGAGACTACAGAGTGGTCGATTCCCTGCAATGTGCCATTAGCCGATTTTCTGATCGGAGCAGAAATATATTGTCATATCATGTCAATTGGTCAAATAAGGTTGGCAGACACCTTACCAACCTTACAGAATACAGTGTTTGGATGGGTGGTATCTAGCAAGGTGGACGGAGAATCCCCAAATAGATTAACATGTGGTATTTGTGGCGAGGATGAAAGGACTGAACAACAAAAAGAAAAATTTTGGAAGTTGGAAGAAGTTGGTTCAGAATATGAGGAAAAAACATAACAATTTCAGAACAGCGATTCATAAATCATTTTAATGAAAATTTAAAGAGAACCCAAGAAGGAAGGTTCATAGTAAGGCTGCCCTTCTCACAGAATCCCAAGGCATTGGGGGAATCAAGAACCATTGCACTTAATAGATTCCTATAATTGGAACGGAAACTTTGCAGACAACCTATCCTCAAGGCACAGTATATTGACTTTATTCGGGAATATATCGGACTAGGCCACATGGACCAAGTCGATCCTCTTGAAATGAGCAAGCCACACTATTTCTTGCCACATTATGGCGTCAAAAAACCAGATAGCAGTACCACTAAGCTCCGAGTTGTTTTCGACGCATCCGCGAAAATGTCATCAAACATTTCACTCAACGACATCTGGTACAAGGGGCCTAATATCCAGGAGGAATTGTTCTCCATTCTGTTACGATTCGGGCTACCGAGATTCGATTTCACTGCCGAAATAGAGAAAATGTATCGGCAAGTTTGCTTCGATGATAAAGACAAATGTACTAGCTCATTTTATGGAGGGAAGATCCAAATAAACCCATAAATTATTACAAACTTCGCATTGTGACATACGGGACGACATCTGCTCCTTTACTAGCAAAAAAGTGCTTAGAATGCCTAGCGGAAGCATAAAAGGCAAGACTCCCACTAGGATCAGAAACTCTCAGAAGAGATTTTTATATTTATGACGTGATGACTGCTTCAAATAGTTTATCTAAAGCAAAGGAAATTTAAAGCTAGCTAAAAGAACTTGTTCTATCAGGAAGTTTCGACCTCCGGAAGTAGTGCGCGAACCACACGCAACTACAACTGGACTTCACTGAAGCAACTGAAGGTCATATAAAGACTCTCGGTTTAACTTGCCTTCTGAAATCTAATATAGTTTCCATAAACATAACATGGAGTGACAGTAAAAGGGTTATAAAATGATCAGTATGATCGGACACTGTTCACATTTTTGATCCCCTCGGATTGGTAAATCTTGTTACAGTGACCTCAAAATTATTCATACAAATCCTGTAGACACTTGGGCTGTACTAGAACGCAGTCTTACCACTAGAAATGCACACTAAGTGGCTCATATTTCGTGAAGGACTCAAGGCGCTTAATAATATCAAAGTTCCGCGACATGCATTTTCAAATCAACAGCCGCGGTATACACAGATCCATGCCTTTTACGACTCATCTGAAAAGGCATATGGCTCGGCGATCTACATCAGGTCGATATCCCAAGATGGTGTTGTAATTGTACGACTATTATGTGCAAGGTCCAAGGTAGCACCCATCAAAACTGTAACACTTCCTCGGCTGGAATTATGTGCCGCAAAATTATCTGCTCAGTTAGTATAACGGGTTACAAGAGACTTAAGAATGCACAACATACCAACATTCTTCTGGACAGACTCAGAAACTGTGCTTGCTTGGATCTATTCTGAGTCTTCATCCGACAACACTTTTGTGGCTTTTGTTGCTAAAGGGGTTGCCAACACTCAAAGGTTATCGGATATAGACCAATGGCGTCATGTTAATCCCAGTGATAATCCTGCCAACATTGTGTCACGCGGAATGGTTGCAGAAAATTTCGCAAATTGCAGTATGTGTTTCTATGGCCCTCCGTTCCTGTATGGATAAGAGTGATGTTGGCTCCCAAATATTCGATGGTGAGTGTTGACTTAGAGTGAAAAATATCCAAAGTAGTACTGACTACAAGCAATATATGGTCAGCTCTTATCAGTACCATCATTCAAAAGGCTCCAAAGGGTGATCGAATATACTCTGAGATTCGTTCATAATGTAAGATAACGTAAGCAACAAATGCGACACAATGGCTCTTTAAGAGACCAAGAATTTAACAGAGCACTAATCATCATTCTGAAGGAAATACAATATGAAGGGTTCAGAGAAGAGCTGAGTCAATTGAATCAAACTGGAACCATTAATAATGGAAGCCCCTTTAAGCAGCCTAGCTCCTTTTCTTGAAAATGCAACCGGCATCAGCAGAGTAGGGGGCAGATTAGAGCACTCCAGCTTGTAGTACGATGCAAAACATCCTATGGTGCTACCTTGTTCTCATAATTTAACGAAGTTAATAATGACATACTGGTCCACAAACACTACTTGCAATCTCACCCGACAAAGGTACTGGCCAGTCAAGAGAAAGACAATTGCTATATCAATTGTACAGAATTGCGTTCACTGCAGCAGAGTGAAAACTAAGCTACTAGTTCATGGGAACCTTCCTACAACACGAGGCCAATCCGCAAAACCGTTCATGGAGTAGACTTCTGTGGTCCAATTTGAACACATTATAAGTTAAGGGGAAAACGTCATCAAAAGACTTATTTGGCAGTGTTTTGCTGCTTTGCCACAAAGGCAACTCATCTTGCAGTTGTCAGTTACTTAACCAAGCATTGGTTTCTTAGCGCCCTTAAACGCTTCATCGCCAGACGAGGCTATTGCAAGGATCTGTACTGTTATAATGCCGAGAATTTTGTCGGAGCAAGAAACCAAGATATATTATATCCCAGTGAAGCTCAAGGAAAGATTTCGTCATTATGTCACAAAAAGGGAATAGAATTTCATTTTATTCTGTGGAGAATTCTAACGGCGCACACACTAAGTAAAATTGGAGACGTTACTTCACACACTTCATCAGCTTGTTCTCGGCATCGAGAGCAATAACCAGTCTCTAATTGAACGTCGTCGCGTCGTAATCCAAATGATAAAGCATTAAATTGTTAATATTAAGGCAATAAATAGTAATATAATTTACGGTAGTTTTTTCATATAAATTTCCCAACTAACGCTGTTTCGCGACATATTCCACCACGTGCCCCACGTTTTGGTGGTCTGTCGGAAGCAGCAATAAAGTCAGCAAAGACACTGCTACAAAAATCTCTAGCATCAGCCTCTCCTACTTACGAGAAGTTGTCAACAGCAGCAACTGAAATAGAGGCAATCTTAAATTCGAGGCCAATTACTCCATTATCATCAGATACTAACGACTTGACGGCATTAACACCAGGACATTTCTTATCGGAGAGCCTCTAACAGCAATCGTCGACCCACATTCAGGCTAGCATAAAATTTGTTTAATGCAAAGATGGAAGCTGGTCTCACACGTAAAGCAGGAATTTTGGCGTAGATGGTCCAATGAGCACCTATGCTACTTGCAACACCGATATAAATGGAAGCGGCCATACGTGAATGCTCTTCCCGGAATGATGGTGCTAGCAAAGAAGACAATTTACCACCTCTCAAATTTCAGATCGGAAGAATTACTCAGATTGTCAAGGGAAATGACGGCTGATGTTAGAACTACTTCCCGAATCATGAGAAGGCCAATACATAAACTAGCGCCACTACCAATAGACACTGAGGATAATCAACAATCGAACCCGAGCACGGAAGAACCATCAAGACCGTCAAGAGAAAATCAGAAGAATCAGCATCCTGAGTCCACTCCTGCCAAAAAATGACGATCATCTCAGAGCTCAGCACTTATTATGCGGAAGTCCAGCAGAAGAAATAGTACCATTCGTATCGCAGCCGGGAGTCTATTTCGAGAGTCTGGGATCAAGCCATTTAACATCCACTGAGTGGGACCTAGTCGTATATTATGACATGGAAGGCTATTGGAAAGAATACTAATCCATAAAAGGCGGCATTCCAAAGCTACATACCACATGCGAATTTTTAGTCGACAAAACCTACTGCTCGGAGATCACAAGGCAGGCGACATTACTACAGGAGACGCTTAGCAATAGCAATGAGCTACTAGTCGCAACACCTCGGAAATAATTGCACGAGCGCCGTTAAATATAGCGTGTAATTAGGCTAGCTCTCTTTTCGGGGTAATTGACTCCGAATATGCGGAAAAAATGGCTCTCTCTATTCATAAAATTAGAATTAATTAAGAACATCTGTTAAACTTAGTCAAAAATCAGACTTCCATAATTGAATCAACTACAAACATACTCAAAAGAGATGAGGACAATTTCCAAATTCAATTTAAAGAAGTAGATGCTCATCTTGATCAAATAACAAACTATGTCCACAAGATCACCGAAGCGCTACATCAGCAGAAATTATTCCAGCTTTTCACTTCACTAGCTTTACAGATAACTTAAATGTCTCCAAGCTTTCGATATGCACAGACTGCCATTGTTGCTGTATTGATGGATACCCACCTCGGAAAAATCAACCCTCAACTTCTTACTCCGAAGCTGTTAAAGGAAGCTTTGGCTACGGTAAAAGATCAGTTGCTATCCAGCCTCAGAGTACTTGGACAACGTGACAATCTGCTTAAACTCTATAGTCTGATGAGAGTAGCAGGTCGGATGACTTCAAGATATGCTATATTTAGAATAAAATTACCATTGTTCGCATTTGAAGAATTCGAACTATTCCGCATCATTCCCGTTCCCGTAGCATTAAACAACACCATTGTGGCTATCAAGCCTTCAACTGATTTCATGGTAGTTACCTTGCACCGCGATCAATACTACCCACTCAGCGAACAAGAGCTGAACACTTGTGTAAGTTTTGGCGAAGCTTCCCACATATGCAAACAGAAACATCCAATCTACCGAAAGAGGGCAAATATCACATCCTGCGAAATGAGTGTCAAGAATCATCTACCACCATTACCTAGCTGTCGAACAATAAATGCTGAAAATATCCCCAAGTGGATTCAACAGATCTAATTTAATAAATCCTGGAAGATTCCGGAATTTTGAAAATTCAAGCCAACTGCGCAGTGAAGCAAGAATTTGTTACTCTCCAATCGCACAATGTCTACCCCAGCACACTTCGAGCCTCATTTATGCCAACTGTAAACCTCGGGGATTTCATGTCATCCAGTCAACTGGCGGAATCCTACACACCAATTCAATTTCAAAATCATCAGGCCGAATTTACCTAATTACATACAGCAAAGGACACCCAAATGCTACGAAAGGACTTAAAATCAACAGATTCGCCTTGGGATACGTAGCCCTAATTCTGGGAACCATTATGTGATATGTGAAGAAAAGGCTCAACCGCCATAAAGTAAATAAACACACTCCGAGACCGCGTCAAACAACCACTGACATATTAGCAGTCAGCATAAACGAAGACGATGATTGACGGGGAGGATCTTTAGACTCATCATCGATAGCCGGAGATATATTTTAAGAAATCATACAGTTTTCATAATTAAAAATATTGTCGTTAGTCAAACATAAGCAATTCACGCAAAAAAATAAAATTCTGCTCAAAGTTTGTTTTTCAATAGATCTAATTACGAGCACACAATTTTTACCTGCAAAAGCTTTTGTTACAGGAGCCGCCCGACTCGCGGTGAGAAAATATCTGCAATAAAAACAAAAAATGCTTACGCATGTGAAAATTTGTGCTCGTATGTAACAATGTGAATTAAAATTATGAAAATATCATATAATTTCCTGTTTTGTTCCCAACTCGATTTTGAGTGTGGGAATATGGTCATCATACCTGTGTGATGGCTGAATAATGTATATAAACAATAAACTGAACCCCGATGGGGTCATAAGTGTAAAATAATTCAAATTGAATAGTGCGTTTTTACTTTTTCCTACATCGTATTAGCTAGATGCATAGGTATTGTACCTAAGCATCAATTTCATCAGTGTCACGGTATTGTGCCCTGACAATTCAACACTCCCAGCGGCTGATAAAAGAATCGGTCGCTTAATAACAACAGGAAATTCATATTTGTGGTGAGTTCTTTTGCAGGAATTGTTTTAAACACGTTCCAGAAGATGCCTTGTGTTTTATAAAAGTGTTGTCGATTTTCAGCAGCAAACCCACTAACGCGCCCTATGTAGGGTTCCACGTCGCACTTTAGCTCTTGTCCGCGGACATTCGCATCCTTTTAATGCCACTTCATTACTAACTTAATCTGTAGATTTACACTCAACACGACCAAAGCGTGCCACATGTATCCCACCGCGATAATGGGCTGCTTTGCAGGACACTGTGTACTGATTCTCTCAGCGATCAGAGATTTGGATCGCATTCCGTTAACATTCGGCCATCCTGTTCATTGCTGTCCTCAGCAATACATAACATTCATTCCATTTACAAGAACGCAATTTGTAAATACTACTGTAATTATGTTTTAGTTCTTGCAGTTACTTCCACCACATGCATTAGGGCTAGAGCTTCATTGGCCAATTGCTAATTATTAATTTACTCAACTAATGCAATACGCAAATAATAAAATTCGTACATTATACCATTCATACTTTACGCCTTACCATGGTAGTTTCAAATCTGCAATCATGGACAGTACTCCTGAACCATTTGACCTTATACTCAGTTTCCTGTTTCCTGTAAATAGTACTTTACAGCAATTTAAGAACCTTAAAAACATTTAAGGTAGCATCGTCGTTGTTTTTCATAACAGAGGGAAATGAATGATAAGGATAGTGCTGGTATATAGGAACAAATCAGTTTATTGTAAATGTAGCAGTTTATTATTAACACAAATTAGTTTTTTTTTATATTATGCAACAAAAGAAATAATACTTATATTTATGTACTATTCCAAGTCAATTCAATTGACGCATTGCTTTTCAGATAGTTGTCAGCAAATTGTAAGCCTTGAAATCTAGACCAAGGTCGCATCTTATCGGCGGCATATACTGAGTCGAATGGCTTCCTTGTTGCCTGGTAATTAGTTGGATCCGTAATCTTATACTGGTATCTGTCTACAGCTTCCTCCACGATATAGGGCCCCTTGTATTTTGGCAAGTGTTTTTGTGGAAATCCCGTAGACTTGTGTTCGCATTTGATCAGCACCAAATCCCTCACCTTATATTTTTGGGGCAGTTGCCGCCCTGTGTTAAAGTTTTCAGCTTGGTGCTTTCTTTTTTCATTCATTTCAGCTGCGATTTTCGTTCGTAATTGTGATAAGGGGATTTCATCCTCATCGTCAGAAATATCAGTCTGTAAAGCAAAGGTTAATTTATTTTTTAATATGCTTTTTGGTTCGTAACCGAGTACTAATTTTTGAGGACTGACTTTGGTAATCCTATGTGAGAGATTAATTAGTCTCCACTGTATGGCTGCTAGAGATTTATCCTAGTATTTCCGGTCTTGTCTTTCTGTCATACTAAATATATTGTTGTGACTCAGGTACCAATGCCCTAAATCACAACCATAAGGTCAATACAACAATATATTGCCAGTAGTATAGCTATGTCGGTTCTAGACCACTTTTGATCGAAATTTTTCTAAGTCCAGAAATGACATTTGGACTTAGAAAAATTTCGATAAAAATTGGTTTAGAACCGACATAGCTTTTTGGGGGTGGTATTTCTGAAAAAAAATTTTATACGACATTTGGACTTAGAAAAATTTCGATAAAAATTGGTTTAGAACCGACATAGCTATAAAAGAAATTTAGCAGTTATGAAGGTAAGGGGCTCATGAAGCTTCCAAGAGACACTATTGACTATGTTTACTGGGACGATCTTATTTTTAATTTTTAATACATAACACATGTTCAGGATGTTGTGGTTTCATATATGAGGCAAATTTTTGGGTGTGGGAAAAGCCCCCACCATTTTTTTCTTTTTATATTTGCTCTATAAAACCTTTCGATAATAATTGTTTGGACGTTAGTAAGGCTTTGAATTTTGTATAATAAAGTACTATCTGATACATCACTCAGGATAAAATGGATTGTGATAATTCAAAAAAGTTGCATATTAAAAGAACCCGGGGGATGAGAGATGATAATTCCGTAACTCGAACGTCAAAACCTGATACTAAATATCTAGCTATTTTAAATGGATTTAACTTCAAGCCGACACTCTCTGTTACAAAAATGGATGTAAACAAAACATATAAAATTCTCAACGTTACTAGGAAAAGTACTAGTTTTGGTGAAAAGCTATTGCTGGAATTGGATGATAACTACCTATATTTACCAGCCCGATTCAATAACCTCTCGGAAGATGTTATCAATGACATCAATAACAAGCAAACCTATAAAATTATTAATGAATTTCATCCCAATAAAACTTATAATTTAAAATTCATTATTAGTGACAATGATGATGGTGATGATGATGATGACAATGATGATGATGATGTAGAAGAAAATGAAATTAATTATCCTCATAAAATACCAAATATGTACAACTATTTAAAATAAACAAATAAATATTTATATATTTGAATAACATTTATTTAGTTTCATTTAATTTTATACAGTCAAAGGGTGGAAAAAGTAAGGTGGTGCAATTTTAGAGTTATTGGTATCAATGTATATGGGATCATTATTAGTACGTTCTTGAGTCCTGAAAAGGGTGAAAGAAAATGAATAAATACATTTTCATTTTTAACACCTGATCATTGGTAATCTGACAATAGAAAGGTTAACATAGTTTCAACGGGAGGGCATAAAAAAAAATGTTTTGGGTTGATTCTATATGGGATGAAACGCATTTTTGTACCTGTCTGAATGGTTGGATGTATATGAAGATTGTGCATTCGGTTGTAAGATGTGACTTAATGAAAGTATATATGACTGCTGAAAATGGTAAAAGATGCAAGGTATTAACTTTGAGTAGAGGTCAACCAATTCCCTCAAATTTTGGGGAGATGCGCATCAATCCATTTGAACATGTTAAGATTGAAGTCAAGGGAGGAGAAATAACTGTAATAGGCTGGCTACAAGATGGGACGATCAGACGTCCAAGTACTAATTTCTTCCTACATAACTGCCCGTTTGCAGGTGAGGAGGAGTGGTATCGAAAACCAATAAAGCAACAAGAAGCATACAAATCAGAAAAAATAAAAGATGTAAAAGAGTGTGAAAGCAGTAATACCCAAACAAATTCTGATATGAAAATTGAGTGATAAGGGTGGAATTATATATAATCAATTAAATTACCGTAATAATGCATAGTCTTTGTCAACGTTTTGAGCAATCAACAGCTAAACAAATAAAGAGATATTATGTCATTCAAAATTTTTATTGCATTTGCATTAGTATGCTCTTTATATGCAAATTGCTTAGCACTCCCAATCAATTTAAACTTAGGGCATAAATCAAGTGATAATATCGATTTTAATATACAGTTGCCAAATAATGATTCCGTTCAAATTTCTTTATCATTTCGGTTACTTACACTAAGTAATGCTACTTATGATGCATTACCTACAACAACAACAACAACAACTAATATACCCTTAAATGATGATTCTTCTGTTATCTCTTCAGAAAATGGAACTGAATCACCTAAGGAAACTGATGTGGAATTAATACCAGAAAATAGTGTAGTGAGTGTTGAGGAGGCAATTGAGGGATTTAGGCAAAACTTAATAAGCAAAGAAAAAGATATAGGTGGAATTATAGAGAGTGATCGTGTGTTTTACAGGCATTTTAAATTAAACTTTGAGGAGGACAAATCAATGAGAGTTCGATGTACATATGATAGCAACTATGAGCATAGAACTCTAAAAATATCCTGTTATGAATATCATGAACTTGAAGGAGAACGGATTTTGAGTAATGGTGAAATTGAATACTTCAGAGAGAATGACTCTACATATAAATCTGACATCACATCTGTTGATTTGAGGAAAATGAAGCAGACTTACAACATGGTCATTTCATAAACTGTAGAGTTCCAGCTAAAGTGAATAGTTTATATATTATAAAATTGTGTGAATAAAACAATTGATTTTTTTTAAAAAATGTATTTTATTAAAAATTATCCATAAATTTCTTATACAGACAAACATTTTGTAATGCACATACACCACTATGTATTACGCATCGTGGTACATCAACATAAGTTTTTCGTAATTCTTCTGATATAGGACACCCCTTTTCATCTAATTGTAAATTGGTACATTATTTTCCAACTTTAATATATCGGTAATCCACTTGATTTTTTCATTTCCTTTCACATATATGATTTTGTCTTGGAGAATATCTTTAAAAAGGGTAGTGACACTATCTTGTGAAGTAAATCCTCCATTCCAAACAAATCCATGGTGATATTGATTTAGCCATCTTGCTTGATTTTGTAGTTCCGGAGGTAGATTTTCAAAGTTGTATATTGGTTTCAAAATAAAGTGCTGTAGTTGATTATTCTGAGTTATAATGGCAATTTCCTTTAAGATGAACGTATTTCTAGGTCCTTTGAACCCTTGAATATCAATGATGCAATTCATTTTTACAGTTTATGAACTTCACTAGTTAGAGGATTGTACTGAACTATTCTATCATGTATAAGTAGACAGTATGCAGCAGTATTTTCGGTATATTACAGATGTTTGAAACTCTATGCTGACATCTACAGGACCAGTTTTGAGATATTCATTTTGGCGTGAGCAATCAATAACAAACTAAAGGAGCCAAATTTTTGAACTGCTCTTTAGTGAGTAATGGTTCAGATCGGCGGTTGTAATATGACTGTTGGAATTTACAATACATCTCATATAATATAGCGTATTGATCTATGTTATATTTTATATTCAAATCATTGTATGGATATTTTTCAGAATTTAGATAAACTTTTAGGTCTGTTAGGTTGCAGTGATCAAATTTGGACGCATCTTTTTCACTCGAATCTTTACGGTCAGTTTGTAAAGCAAAAATCACATATCTTGGTTTTTCTAGTTGATTAACTGTTTTAACAGCCCATGTATGTCGCGTGGACTGCGGTGGTGATGGATATTCATACAAATCCCAACTTCGAAATACCATTTCAATCGACCGATTACTTTCGGTAATTTTCAATAGAGACAACTTTTCCATATCAGCTACAGTAACATGTGGCAGATGCCATTGTAATTTAAGTATATTTACTGAGCCATCACAATCTTTGGCATAAATTGCATTTAGGTCCGTTCTGGAACGAACCAAAACTAGTTCATGTTTGGCATTAATAACTATTTTCTTATAATCCTCAGCAAATCCAAGAAGATATTTTAGTGGTATGCAAAAATTAAAGTTTCTTTCTGTGTTAAGAGTTATATTGGTGAGAGACCATCCTGAATTTAGAAGCATTTTACTTTCACTTTCGTTTAATGAAAGCTTATTCTTCATCGTTGAAGTAAGACCAACATTTTTATTTCGATCAATTTGTACTCCATTTATATCATATCGGATCTCCTCAAATAAAAATGCCATCGCATTATTAGTTAACTTTACATCGGGAGTTTTGTCAGCCGCCCTAGGAGTACATTCCAATTTCCCTTCAATGTAAATAAAACTTTCACTTGGAAGTACATAGATGTCTTGATGTTGAATAGCTATACGTATTTCATCATTGTTTTTGAAAGAGTTCGTAAAGGGTGAGTAACTATGATATTCAATTTTTGCGACACTATTATCATAGCTTACAGCATCCTTGATACTCAAAACATCACTCATTGCTCGTCTTTTATGATAAATCCTAAAGATCTCAAGTAATTCTTATTTTGTGTGGTAAGTTTGACCTTTTTTTCTCTTTGTGGTCTAATTTCGGTGAGAGTTGCAGGAGAACTGTTGTTGAGGGTAGCTAATGTACGTAATTTATCCTTATTATATATTATCATGTTGCGGTTTTAGATGTAACCGAGCTGTTATTGTCTCTCCCCTAAAATTTATTAAATCACCGTCCTGATCAATGAGCTTTAAGCTAATGGAAGTAATTCTTCGAGTGGTTAGCGGTAAATAAATGACGTTCTTTGGTACCTCAACTATCTTATAACCAGGCCCCACCTTTGGGGAGAATTCGTGTATTGTATGTACTCGGGTATCGTTCATGAATGATCCACTTATTATATTACATTCCACTCTTATTGTATTAACTTTAATTATATTAACTGGTAAATCTGATACATGCAATTTATTAGGTTCCAGTTGTCGCTTACTAAACCCTAAAAGTGATCCAACTGTACCCTCTTTGTTAAAGTAAATGGGCCCACTAGATTTGATTTCACTTTTCAAAGTGTTATTGTTCGCACGCAATTTTATATGGTAACCCTCTTCACTTAATTTACTTAATTGATTCTCCAGATATTCAGCTATGTCATCTATCTCATATGATCCTGTAGGTATTTCTATAACCGCACCCCCAATGTGAAGTAGATTATTTTTGTTATTCTCAATATTTGGTATTGAATTGTAAGTTTGGAAATCAATTAACCCACATACATAATCCCCCGACAAATCTATGGGTGGGAAATACTCGGTTGTTAATATAGATGAATTTCCGCTTAATGTAAGTGTTAATGACATTGTGGTGTAATTTAAAATGATGCAATTATCTGATTTCCTCCTCATTTATATAGATTTGTTAGGGTATGAGAATCATTTCAGTTTGAACCACTGGGGAATTCAGTAGTACAAGGAAGAAATAAAAAAATATGGAAAGATTAAATGATGAAGTGCAAATATTTCTTAAACATTTCGATATTAGCAGATTCTTGCAAGAGTATGACAAGTTGTTACTAGAAGAACATAAGGAGGAAATAGAAAAATCCTACCGCTTTTTGCATGAATATAAAGAAATGAACATTTTGAGCATTATGAATCCTGCAGTTGGGCTTACAATACTTCAACATCGGGTCCAGATACTTGTAATTGCCGGCATGTTAAAAGAGAATTTTTGCGAATATCCAAACTATTGAAGTTATATAATAGAATTAAGGGGCCTTGTTGTTCCTATTGTATAAAGGAAATATTTTAAATAAATAAATAAAAATACATACATATTCTTTTATTTTTCGTAACAATCATACAAAAATTTCAAACATAAATGACCACATATTACAGAGTTATATGTTTGATATGGGGAATAATTATACCTTACATTACTAGTTAAATATTTTATAATTTCTAATGGTGGTTGTAGATTTCCAAAGCTATCAAAGTACTGAATATCTTCATCATTTTTATAGTACGCTACCCAATGAGTTCCTGGACCGGATGATATATCCAAGTTGATAATACCGCATTCCTTCTTGTTAAGTTTCTTTGGAAGCTTATCACGCATGAAAACTCCTCGAAAATGTGGTAGATCCTTTGCATATTTAAGTAAGTCTACCTCAGTTAGCGGTCTTTTAGGCAGCGTTTTCAATAGTTTTTTGGTTCTGGGTTTAAGTACAACCCCAATCCCTTTTTATGAGGTTTTAAGTAAAGGCCTTTTCCTACTAGCTTGGATTCCATTTCTTCATTATGCCTCTTACTCTCTTTGAGCTGCTCTTTTGCATCTTTAACAGAATTAACAGCGTTTACAATAGCTGATGCACCTCCTCCTAGCGATCCTAAAGCAGAAAGACCTGCAAATAAAGGAACGAGGAATGGTAAAATACCGCCAGTTTTTGGTATAGGTATGACTCGTGGAACTTTCACATATTTCTTCCTATATTTAATTGTATCTCCTACTTCCTTTCGTGCCAACGCAATGGCTCTTTGCAAAGAATCAGGTTTTTGCCTTTGAATAGATTTTCGCACCTTTGAGATAACCGCTCTCAGGGTAATGTTTTTCTTAACTTTTTTATTTTTCTTTCGTGTGCTCATTTTCGCCATACCCACCCCGAATTTAGCCTTAGCATTCATGATATTGGTAACTAGCAATGCGTTTGCACGCTCACCTAGGTTTGCGTCAGTAGATTTAACTCGACTCCAAGCCTTTTCAGCCAAAATCCGATCTGCTATGTTGCGATCTGGTGTACTTTTAAATTTAGAGTAGGCAATATCGTGTTCTTTACATGCGCTATCTAAAGGATTAATACCAGGATCACCCCGAGCTAATCTTTTTGCTAGTTTCGTACCAGGTCCGCAATATTGGTAGCCTGGTAAGTGTAATTCAAACGGCAACCTATTAATGAGTGTGTTAATTACCCCCGCTCCTTTCTTATTATGCTCAAGCATAAGTAAAATGTCTTTAGCCTTCAACACTCAGATACAAACTAAAAAAGTATTTAAATTCAGTAAGCATTTATAGGTTGTAGTTAGTATTCAAAATGAAGTTCATTAAGCAAAATCTATCGCTGCCAATAAGAAATAATGATTTTCAGAGCAATGTTAAAGAAACTGGAAGACATAGTTCATTATTACCCAATAGTATACGTGCTCTAATAGTTGGTCCCTCCAATTGTGGAAAAACAAATGTTATGATTAGTTTGCTGGAACATCCTAATGGTTTGAGTTATGAAAACGTTTATGTATATTCAAAATCACTCTACCAATCAAAGTATTTATACTTAAGAAAACTTTTGTCACCCATACAAGGATTAGGCTATTATACATTTTCTAATAATGATGATGTTATACCATTTGATGAGGCAAAACAAAATTCAGTTTTTATTTTTGATGATGTAGCATGTGGGAAACAAGACAACATACGCTCTTATTTTTGTATGGGTCGACATAATAACATTGATAGTTTCTATCTTTGCCAGACTTATACTCATATACCAAAACACTTGGTACGAGATAATGCCAACTTTCTCATTTTATTTAAGCAAGATGATACAAATCTTAGGCACGCTTATGATGATCATGTTAATACGGATATGAATTTTGATACTTTCCGAGATATGTGTGCTAAGTGTTGGGGGGATAAATATGGGTTTCTGGTAGTAGATAAAGACAGCCCCTTAAGCAAGGGACGTTATCGTCAGGGATTCGATACATATATTTCTGTATAAATATAACAGACCCGTTAAAGCAGTCAACAGATCAGTTAAAGCTGTTAACAGATCAGTTAAAGCGGTTACGACAGCAGTTAAAGCTGTTAACAGACCAGTTAATAAAGCCGTTAACAGATCGTTTTAAAAATAATTATCATTACAAATGGGTAAAAAGATGGAAATCATTACGAATAAGAAGGAGTTAATCAAGGATATTATTAAAACTAGGAATGCTATCAAGAAAAAGTATCGAACTATAAAAACGGGGCGAATCGATGTTGAATCTCAACTTGAAGAAACATTTAAGCCCATAACAAGACCACTTAAAGAGCTTGTAAGTGATACAAAAGCAAAACAGAGGCTTCATGCTGATATCAAACCAGAACCAAAAAAGGAAAATGAAATAAATGATGAAGATGATGATGATTATGATGGCTTCGAGTTAAACCCAAAACAAATGTATATGAAAATGGAACCAACAAGCACACCGCTAAAGTATAGAGACTCTTCTTTAATGTCATCACTAGACGAGTATGGAACACCTACTCATTCAAGAACCTTAGCTAATAAATCGGATTCCACCCTCAACTTATCAACTGGGTTAGTTAATAAATATTTAGAATTTTACCAAACCAAAAGTCCTAAAATTGACAACACTTATGGTGTTTATATGGATAATGGAGGGTGGAAAATTGGGAAATCTAGCATTGATATTGATTCACAACATTTTATTATTAATGGGAAGCAATATTACATAACAATGGGTTTATGCGAACTTCTTTTTATGAAAGAACCATCAAAGAGTTTATATGATGAAAAAGACTTGGCTAATTATCGAGAAATCTTGGAAAATTCTAATGCCCATAGACGTGATTATAGTGCAGATGGGCAAATAAGAGGTAGTAAAGGTCCTAAATATATGAGAATTATTAAGAAATTTAGCAGTCATGAAGGTAAGGGGCTCATGAAGCTTCCAAGAGACACTATTGACTATGTTTACTGGGACGATCCAAATGAATTGGTGGACAGATTACGACTTTTAATTGGCTCTCAAGTAGCTGGAAATAATAGTCATAACAATGAAATTGTTTCCATTATTGAGGAGTTAAGAGAGTCTGATTTAATTTTATAAAAAGCCTTCTTCCGCTTTTATATATTTATTCATGAAATGAGTGTTGACAAGTTCGGACGATCGCTAAGAGATGGTAATATTGGACGTGGCCCCCCCGGACCTCGAGGAGAACGGGGTCCCTCTGGACCACCAGGCGAAAGAGGCCTAAGCGGACCTGCAGGAGTGGGTTTTCTGTTAACTTCAGATAACAACTATGATATGCAATTCAAGAATATTAAGAATCTCAAAAATCCAGAAGAAGATAGTGATGCTGTAAACATGCTATATATAGATGAGACAATAGATAAATATTTAGATTTATGCAAATCCCATAGTAGTTTAGAAACAAAAACAGCTAAGAGTGAATTAGAGGAAAAGCTTGCGAATGTACATAATATTATTAAAATAACTAGAGAAAAACTGGAAACATTGACACAATCACACATAAATAAGTCATTTGAAAAGTTAAAAGTTTATATTGATACAAAGTGCGAAGACATTGAAAAGAACTTACGAGGGTTAATAAATGTAGAATCTCTTATAGTCAAAGCTAACAATGAGTAAAGAGGCCCTTGTGAGTGAGCTGCATAAAGCAGCTCGTCGAAATTTTCCCCGGCGTCGTGTCATTATGAAAGATTTGGATGATCTCTGGCAAGCAGATTTGGTTGAAATGGGTGCTTATGTTCGCGAAAATAATGGATACTACTATTTGCTAACAGTTATTGATACATTTTCAAAATATGCTTGGGTAAAGCCCATTAAAAATAAAACTGGAAAAGAGGTAACGGCTACAATGGAAAAAGTTCTAAAAAGCGGTCGGATTCCTAAACATTTGCAGACAGATGATGGTAAAGAGTTTTATAATAAAATATTCCAGACACTAATGGTAAAATATGGAATCAAACACTATTCGACTTTTAGTATAATGAAAGCCTCAATAGTTGAAAGATTTAATAGAACATTAAAAGGTATGATGTGGAAAGAATTCAGTAAGAATGGTTCCTATCGTTGGATTGATTTTGTACATAATCTTGTTCATGAATACAATAATAAAAAGCATAGGACCATTAAAATGCGCCCCTCCGATGTTAATCACATTAATAAAAATATTCTACTACAAACAGTATACAATCACATAAAAATAGCGGGGGCAGCAAAATATAAGGTTGATGACTATGTTCGCATCAGCAAGCATAAACATATATTTGAAAAGGGGTACACACCGAACTGGACGACTGAGATCTTTAAAATTAAAAACATACAAAATACGAATCCGGTTACATATCTGCTAGAGGATTATGAGAGACACCCAATCAAAGGAGGATTTTATGAAAAAGAACTACTAAAGACTAAATATCCACATAATTACCTTGTTGAAAAAGTATTGAAGAAAAAACGGAATAAATTTTTTGTAAAATGGTTAGGGTTCTCTGCAAAACACAATTCATGGGTCAATAAAAATGAAATATTATAAATTTGCTGTATAAATAAATAAATGATTTATAAGACTAGTAATTAATCTTATGGGAACAATAAAAACAAAAATTCTTATAATATGAAGCCTTTTATTTTGCTAAAATTTCAATTGTTCAATAAACTGTAATGACCCCAAGGTAAAGTATATGTGGAGCCATTTATAATAAAACGTTTATCATCAAAAGGGCTTAAGGCAATTTTATTTTGAGTTATACTAAAAACATTATGATTGACAGATCGTATACAATTTTGTTGTCTATATATTTCAGTAAATTGATCTAAACATTTTTTATAATCTATAAAGCAAATTGATTTTTTAGAAACATAACTTTTAACTCCTTTAGCTTTATTTAAATAATCTTTACCATCAACTCGTAAACTATACATCTTGGCTCTCAAACCAATAAACTCAGTCATGACACGTCCATTCAATTCATCCTTCATCAAGCCTGGAACTTTCTTATTGCGACGTGGTAGATCATAAATGTTGTTTACAGAATAATCACTTGTATCAAACATATGTATATCTCTTTTCATTATTTCATATGGATCTATATCATCCAGTTCATAGATTAATGAATCTGTATCTGTATAGATACATCTAGATAAATTTCCATAAGCACGCTTCATATATCCATAATGAAATTCATATAAACATGTTTTGGATATATCCAGTACAGCTTGGCCTATATAAATAGGTTTATTCATAAGCACTTGGGTTTTATTTAATTCAACTGCAATTAAATTCTCATCGAATATAGTTCTACTGTGAAAATTAGGTTTAGCTATCATTGCTTTAACTCCATATCGACCATGCCACTTAGTGAGAAGTTTGATATTCACACGGTTCCGAACATTTTCCATCGTCTTGCCAAATACAGCATTATTCATAAGCTTAAAAAAATTTTTTTCAAACTCATTCGTTGCTATTGTTCTAAAAGCTGTGTTTAAATCAATGTACTCTTTTAACCATGGTGACTGATTGAACTGCAAAATTCGATGTATTTTTTTTAATATCAAACCATTTTTTAAGCATTGCTTGAGACTGCGGTAATGAATAACGTATCGATCTTTATTATATTCGGTTAGCAATAGTTTTGAATTCATCGATTCAGGAGGTTTCATTTGCGTTGGAGCAAATGGTAAGTCTTTATGATGATCATGTATTTCATGTGGATACTCTAAGTCAACCTCCAACAAGTATCCAACATCTGAATCGTCGGAAGTATTTTCAATATCAGCACTTTCAATCCACTTAAAATTTCCTGTAGGTAAAAACTGTGACATTGCCCATCCATATAAATTATTCACATCAAAGTACATCAAATATTTTATTTTATCCTGCGGCTTATAATCTGCCATATATCTATTATTTGCTTTGCTATATCGCCCACTACATTGGGTTACACCCCCTCTAATACTTCTTTCAATAAATAATAGCATGTCAATATCTGTAATGAGCTCTAATTTCACTTTGGTGTGCATCAGCATAGCGTCCCAACTTAGACCTGGAGTTGTAAAGTAATGAGCTGGATCTAGTCGATGGCTTTGAAGACAACTATTACGAAAATTTTCAAATATTTCAGCTAATAAAAGAATATCAGTTTTTAAATATAGATCAGAGTATTCACCCACTGTTTGAATATTGAATACTCGCCATATATTTTGCGCATGTGCATAATCATCATCACTGATATGGCTATCGTTAAGTTTATTGTAGAAATTTTCTTTTGATGGAAGATGAACCTCATTTAATTTTACCCAGCTGTCTACGTAATCGTAAGGAAATACCCCCTTTCTTGAAAGAAGGTGATGATTAATAGGAAATTCTCTCTTTATTAATCTGAAGTCATCACAGTAAGAAGCTAATTTTTCAAGAGATGTTGGTAAAAATCGAAAGGAGTCTATAAATTTATATGTAGCTTGAAAACCTTCTACTTTTTTTGTGAAAGCAATGTATTTTTCTTTATTTAGTGGTAGTAAATTAACTTTACCATCAAAAGCTATAGCAATATCTTTAATAATAAAATGAGCATCGTATCCACTCAAATTGTGAAAGACCACTGGAATTACACGACTATCTTGAAAATTTATGTTGCAATTTTGATGAGCCATCCCCCGCACCTTCCCGGTCATATGGCTGTGATCTATTACACGTACATCTGAATTTAAAAATTCGGATTCACATATATGACAAACGGTCTGACTTCTTAATTTACTGGCAAGTTCCTCTGTGATTTCTTCTATAGAAATTTCGCAAAGAAATGTTGCCTCAATATCCTCAGCTAAATTTCTGAGTTCACAGGCAAACCATTTTCCACAATCTGATCCTCGATATGAATGATAGAAATTGAGAGTTGGATCATAAGAACACATAAAATAAAGTCCAATGCTATGTATCTCATGCTTTTGATAACGCCTAGTACTACTTCCAGCTGCAACATTAATAGGATGTAACAAACTCTCGGTATCAGCATATACTATATATGGACATCGTTGTTTATAATTAAAATTCTTAAATGACAGCCACTTCGCATCTTCTGTCGGTAAGATTATTTTACATGAGTTAATTTGCTCGCAGTCCATGGTGTGGTGCTTTAGCTTAACTTCAGTATGGAAATAATGAAGGCATCGGTCGCATATCCACTTTTTATGTCCTTGCCGTGGTAACTGTGATGATACTAATCGTGATAAATTCTTTATCCAACAAAAATGATAATTAACTTCAGCATCATCGTCATCATCATCACTATCATTGCTATCAAAGTCATCAGTATTATCTACGTATTTATCCTGAAGCATTAACAAGTTGATATGTTGCAGTAATTTTTGGTTGGTTAATCTTGTTGGTACAACAGTAAAATCACCTCTCTTTTTTTTCATTATATATATATTAACACTAATGTTATTTTTTTTTTCAAACCTGGAGATGTCTTTCATTTGTATCGGGAAAGTGATGCCATCTAAATTAAGTATATTAGCGTAATATGGATATGAGCTTGGACGATCTGCATGTAAAGTAGTTGAATGTATAGCACTTACAACACTCCAAGCAAAACATGCGTTATCTGAATTTTTTACATTAACACAAGCTTTTTTCCGTTTTATTTGTGGAGGTAAATCTATATATGATGAGCCTGTAAGCGGTACATATTTGTTGATGTTCACCGCCAAGTTAATAATTTGACTTAAAGCCCATCCGCTATCACGCTCTTGAAACTCATCTAAATTAGTTAACAATACACCTTGTATGTTCTTAACAAGTTCTTTTAAATTACTTCCACCATCAATTGTATTATTTCCTGTTGTTAGATACTTATATTCTCGAACTTCTGTACCATCAGTAGTTAATTTTTTAAATTCACAGCAAAAAGAAGTGTTCACTTTAATTGTATTAAACTTTCCCAATATTTTTTTCAATCGCGTCACTAACAGTGTTCCAACTCGTTTCAAAAACAGTTTAGGATCTTTAAACGTTTTATTAATAAAAACACCTGTTTGAATGCGATTTTTGAATGCTGAATTTATATCTTTCCACACTATAGACTCATTTCTTCTATCAAGTTTTACTCTACCACCACCACCACCACCACCAACATGAACTAGTGATGTAATATCGCATAAAAACTTTTTCATATGGCCTATATTCGTTTCTAAGTTTTTCTTTTCACCTATTGTCTTAGCTCGTTTTAGAGCTTGATACATTAAACCAATATTACTTTTACAATATTTTATCCACTTCTTTAACTCATAAATATTATTTGCTTGAAGTAAAGGTATAACTTCTTTTAAATTATTTACTATTTCATTTGACATTTTTGTATAAGAAGCCATCTTTAGAAATAACTAAAATGCCTGATTCAATCAACGTGAGTAAACTGATCAACGAAAGCGAAAAGCTGTACTCCTTATATACCCCTCCAAGAAAAAAAGGTATGAAAATAGTTGAATAAAAGGCTATATGTATATACACACATACATCTAGAAGAAAAAAGTAGAGAGAAACGAATGAATAAAAGAAGATAAAAGACCTACGAGAAGTAATTTTCATATAATATTTATATCTAGTGCATTATTGCAATTAGTACATACTACAAAATGTTCAACCAAAAAATCATCCAAATCATCAAAATTAAAAAACGACCTATTTACTAATACTTCATCATCAATTATAACATTTCTATTGATTGCACAATAGATGCAGTAGGGTTCAGTATTTGAAATTATGTAGTGGAATGATATTTTTATTTCAAAGTTATCGTCATCTTCATTATCGGAATCTGTATCAATCACTGCATGGTCCAAGTGTATGTTCATATCCTCATCTTCATCATAATCAGACTCAGGAATTTCTTCATCATCATCGCAAAATAAATGTAATATATCAAGATATTCCCGCAAAGAAGCAATACGATTTATCCCTCTTCTTATATCATCTTCCAAAGTATTAGATGTAGCACTTCTTTCCGAATTTATTGAACGAAAGTAGATTTGGCTATTAGATTTTGGGGCCATTGAAATTCCTGAGCTAGAAAAGTAAAATTGTACATGAAAGGGGGTGTATTACGCTGATACTTAAAGATCAGTCAGTTTTCTCAAGTGGCAGTTATTAATTTGTATCTACCTACCTTCTATTAATTTTCAAATTTTCCTTAGGTATTTCAAAAGCTTAAGAAATAAATAACTGATAATTGTATCATTTTTACAACTGTATTTATACTAATTTCCATCATTTATTTTTGGTGCGGTTACCATTTTCCTGTAAATTTATTCTAACGAAAAAAAAGAAAACAAAGCGTTTTGCGGCTTTATTTTATGTATAGAATCTTTGTTCATATATGAGAAATTTAATTACAGTTAAATTGCTTAATTTCTATTTCTCATGAAATTTTTATCAAAAGTTGCGGCTTCTAATTTTTGGCATAACAGGATATAGTGGTTTGAAAACGAATTGACTTGAATTTCTCATGAAATTTTTATTCAAAAGTTGTGGTTGCGGGTCGCTTACTAAAATAGATGATGGGAATTTTACGCTCTAAATTTGTTAACCACAATTGATTAGATTTCATTGCATTTATAAAAATTTGGCAATTTATGATTGATGTCTAATTAGTTTAAATCGAGCAGTTGTACGTTATTCTTATCAGTTTCGTATTCTGGTCATCGAGCCAGTTTCATACGTGTTATCACCATTATGAATTTCAAGGCCAGTTTTACGCTAAATTTATTATTCGAAAAGTCTGGGGTCAGTTTTCTTATCAACCTCGTATTGCGGTCATAGAACTATTCTCATACGAATACATTATGCTGCCGGCGCAATTCTTATCAGCGATAAAACGTCATTATGCCAAAAAATATTTTTTTAGAAATTATCTCTGGTGAGGTAAAATAAAATAATCAACTTTAACAATTATTGCTTACTGTGTTTTAATGAATGTTAAGAAGTTCGAGTTGTGCGTTAGTAAAGATCAGCTACAATTATTGTGTGTGGGTATTAACAAAAAATAAATGTGTAGGTGTGTGTGTGTGTGTGTGTGTGTGTGTGTGTGTGTGTGTGTGTGTGTGTGTGTGTGTGTGTGTGTGTGTTTGTAAGGTCGGAGTATAAATTTTTTTTCAGAAATACCACCCCCAAAAAGCTATGTCGGTTCTAAACCAATTTTTATCGAAATTTTTCTAAGTCCAAATGTCATTTCTGGACTTAGAAAAATTTCGATCAAAAGTGGTCTAGAACCGACATAGCTATACTACTATTGCCCTATGCAATATATTGATGCATTACAAGTGACCCTCAAAAAGAAAAATCATTTCATTTAAAATTTTGTTTCAAATTTAAGATGCATTTAAAAATGCATTTCCATGTCATAACAAAATGCAATTTAGCATAAATTGCATTTTGTTATCAGGCAGTCATTACATTCTCACGATATGCACTGCATACTTACCTACGTACACAAGTGCATATCGGATTACGGTTTTGCATTGATGCATATAGCTCGCATCAAAAAAACTTTTGCATTTTCTCACGTACGTTTTTTCAACGTCGTGAGAAAACAATAAAAATGAAAAAAGAGCTTTTGAAGCTATCACGGGTACCTGGGTGCAATATCGCCGACCCTCGAGGAGTTGGTTTTTAAAATCCGTCACGGAGGTGCGCAGAAATCGAAAAGTAAAAGTTTATTAAGAAAAAGTTGCAAAGGATTTTTGGAGAAGTCGTTGTTAATAAAAAGTCTTGAAAAAATTGTAAAACAAATTATAAGGCGAATCGTCGGAAGTACTAATCGTAATAAACTGTAAAGCGTTATAAATAAGTGTATGAAAGTTGGTCGCATTGTAAAACTATAGTTGTAAACACTAGTAGTGAAAGTTCTAAGAATTGTGAACCTATAACCATAAAATAAATTCTACTGAATCTAAATAAAAAACGGAAACGTGACCCAAAATTGTTTTGTTTTCTTCCGCTAACTAAAACAAGGAATAGAAATTTCAAGAGTGTGTGCTCTCCTCTCAGAGCACGGCGCACATGATAACAATTGGTGGCAGCGGTGTACCTACCGAGAATCAGTGCCTTAAAAAGAATAAAAGATTTTTTCCTTAAAATAATAAAATCCTGCCAGACTTACAACAACTGGTAGTAGCGAACAAAACAAATCAGTCTCAATAAAAATCTAATAAAAAAATGAAAGTTATGATATAGTAACAAAAATCCGCAACATCATATCGTTTTAGTGACAGCAATATTCATTAATTTCAGTTCCTTTTTAAACAAACTAACTACAATTTTTTTTTTTTTAATAAATAGAAATTAGTTAAATAAATAAATACCAAACAGTAAAGTAAAAAGGAATATTGTAATAATAAATCAACGAAACATCAAGGTAATTAAATAAAAGGAAAATCATAATAATAATAATAAAAGTTCAAGCGCCATAGCGCTCAACGTGGGACCCTTGCGAGGCTTCATCCGTGCCTCAACAAGACGAAAATTATCATAAAAGGAAGGCCTCAAGAAATCGTTAACAACCTCTCAACATTAACAACACCTTCATCCTTAATCGTAAATCGCCAAAATCGCCTACCAAAGCACCAAACGTCCTTTGCAAAAAAAAAAAACATAAAAATAAATAAACCAGTGGATAAAAAGCTAGGTAGAACAGTAAAATTTTATATTATTTTTTTTTCTCTCATTATTTTAAAATATTTTCTTTTAATTAAAATTATATTCAATCAAATTATTTATAAATAAACGCATTCTGCGTGAAACATAAAAGCAAGGTGGAAAAGTGAAATATATTTGTTTTTTGTATTATTAAAACGTACAACCAAGGTAGAAAAGTGAAATTTAATTATTTTTTTTCTCTCTCTTCTCCTTATTATTTTAAACTAAATTATTTTTTTTTATTTCATTAAAATTATATTCGATCAATTCACTTCTATATAAGCCCATTCTGCGTAAAATAAATTCTTCCCCATACAAAATAGCCTGAATACGCTCCTCCTAGAAGCGACCTCTGCGGTAAGACCTTGTGAGCTTGCTGGCCAGAGGACTTTGAACAAAACCAATAATCGATCCCCTGCGATAGGACTTTACGAGCTTATCGGCCAGGAGAAAGATATTGGTTGGAAGAGTGATCGTAAATTTGTTTTTTTTCTCTCCTCTTCGAATACATTTTGCTTTTCTTTTTCTCTTCTACGCATTATTTAAAATTAAAAAAATAATTGTCTTTTAAAAAGTACATATACTTATATATATAACTTATAACTTATATAACTTATATAATTTTCATTACAATTCGACTCGAGTGTTTTTGTGTTTGACTTTACATATATTTTTGTGTATGAACATTGTGTACATTTGTTGAGTGTCAACATTTTACTCCCTCCAAACAACAACACAAACATGACTGACGAAAACTAATCTTTCGATGAGCTTTGCTTGTCACAAGTCCCAAAAATGACAGAAATTAGACAAATTCTGGCCGATTATCACAGAGCGAATAAAAGTAAAAGGACTTCAGATTTTACTTCTGGAAAACTCCAACAGTTGGAAGAACTATGGGCTTCATTTGAAAAAATTGAAACCCTGATTCAGGATCATGATGAATTCGATGAAACTCATGATTATTTCAAACAGTCATGCTACGACAAGACAGAGGACTGGTATAATCTTACCAAGGTAACTCTATCTGATAGGCTGAAGTCCATATCAATTCACACAGAACGCACCAATAACCCCTTTTACATTCCACTCCCCAAGACTTCGCAGAAAACAACTGCAGCTGACACCCAAGACAATACAGACAAGGATCACTCAAATGCAATACGGTTCAAATTGCAGGATCACAGGCAAAAGTCTATATCACGAATTATACAATCGATCAATTCTAATTCATTATCGACTACAACCCAGACATATCTGACATAAAAAATTAATTCATTGCAAAAATACTGGGATGATTTTGAGGACACGCATAATGAAATAATTTCATACACCGGCCCTAATGATTTGGAGCATGATTATTTCAAAAATGATGTTTACGCCGAGGTAAAAACATCATACACAGACACTGTAATTGCGTTGCAAGAACAATTGGACTCTCGATTCCAAAATGTAACAAATAATACAACTAATTTCAGGGAAAATCATACTAATGTCTCCTTTAGAGACCACTCTACCTCCTTCCTATCAGAAGCTAGGTCACTTATTCCCAATTTTAGTGGAAATCCAAAGGATCTCCACAAATTTGTTTCAAGTTGCGATGATATTTACACAACAACATCAACGGAAAATGAAAGGCACTCCCTCCTTAGCTTAATAAGGAGTAAATTATCTGCAGAGGAATATGATGTATATAGGTACAATCAAATTTCAGATTGGCCTGAATTGAAAGCTATTCTGCAACAAACTTTTGAATTAAAAATTCCCAAATCTACTCTGCAATCTCAATTAAACAATTGCAAGCAAAGAATAGGAGAAGATGTAAAAGATTTTCTACAAAGACTTAGCACAACTCTATCCAAACTAAATGAGGCAACGCACTCATATACAAGTGATAAAATTCTTTTAAAATCTCTTTTAATAGATAATGAATGTCAAGCAGTGAGAGCTATAGAGGACGAATTATCCAATCCACAACTACAGACTTTAGCAAAGGTCCAGTCTGATAAATCTTTCGCTTCACTAAAGTCACATATCCTAGAGCACGCATCACGTTTGGAACGAAGACAATCCAATTTTCAAACGAACTACAAAGTAAACCCACCCTTTCAAAAGAATACGAATCTCAATCTGCATTGTTTCAAATGTAATGGACTGGGGCATGCTGCGTCAAGATGTCCAGTCACACAACGCTCAACGCAAGATCTAAACGCAATTCCAAGAACAAACTCGCAATTACAACGCCCTACAGATTTCAATAGGGTTACATTTACAACTCCGACACAAGCGCTTACATGTTGATATTGTCATTGGATGGGACATTCTATCGAAGAATGTCGCACAAAAGTGGCGAACAACAATCGTTCTGGCAACAATCAGGGAAATCAAAACAATTTCCAGAAGGTGAGCAATACTCCACCAACAAACACAGCTGACAGACAACCTCAAAATAGGAACTGGCAGCAGCCAGTATTCCGAGAAAGTCGAACTTCACCGCCGAGATATAATAATGCCAATATCTCGGCTAGGTCACCTTCTCCAAATAGGAAGAATAATCGAACTTCATCGGCATCCAGGCAGGGAAACTGGATTCAGCGGGGGGTCAATTTCGGCAACCCCTCGCAGGTAGAAACAACGGCACAGATTCATCGAAAGCCCGAGGCAATATCGACAGGAAACTAGACAAAAATAAATCAATACGTATCCCCGTCCAAATAAATAAAAATTCACTAACGCTTTCCTTGCCTGTCGACATCTGTTTTGCTCCGAAGCTTACCTTTTTGATTGATACAGAAGCAGAGATCAGCTTAATAAAACTCCATCCACTGAAACCAGACAGTATCTGCTACAGAGATTCTGTCTGCAATATAAATACTTTGTTTACAGAGTCAACTTCTACAGAAGGACTCATTTTCGCGAAATTATCTCTGGAATCTGCACAAAATAACTCCATCCTAGAAGACCCATTTCAAATAGTGGGAAATAACTCCATCTCTCATACGATGGCCTGCTTGGTCATGATTTTTTATCTCGATACAATGCGAGTATCGACTATAAAAATAAATTCATTTCTCTGGAAGTTAATGAATCTGATTCATCTTATCCATATGAACAATACTATTCAAATTACCCTTATGTTTATTTGAAAAGCGAAAACCCAGAAAAGGGGTCTCGAACTAAAAGTTTATTATATACGGAGATAACGTTCGCCAATAAAAATATTAATACAATCCCATCTCCATCAACTGCTTTACAAAGCAATAACAATCGATCTCTATCCAATACTCCATCAGAAGTGAAGACCAAAAATAATGAAAATCTATCTCCATCTATAGCCAGAAAAAAGGTTGAATTAAATAAAATTCTATCTCCATCCAAGGCTTCACAAGATATGAAGCAACAACATAAAAGTATATCTCCATCTACGGCCGCACAAAAGGCTAAATATAATAAAATTCTATCTCCTTCATCAACAAATTCACAAAAAGTGAATTCCAGAAATAGATCAGAAAAGAAGTCAAAGAACTTCAATAAAGTTTTATCTCCTTCAAATTCAATCGAGTCGGAATCATCGAATAACTCCTTCCAAATTCCACAAAAGTTGGAATCATATCTCCTTCCAATGATTTATAAAGAATCGGATAAATTCAATAAAATTAAAATTCCGGCCCATCAGAATATATTATTGAAATTCCAACTCGGTCTATTCAAAATCAATCGGTCTGTTTCAAGAAGGAAATAAGGCCAGGTTTATTTCTTGGAAACTCGATAGTCAAACCAATCAACGGTATGGCAAAAGTCTTAATCCTCAACACAAATGTGGAGGACGCCGATCTGGCACCTTACGAGGAGAACCCAGTTTACCAAGACTTGAACGACTTTGTGGTAATAAACTGCAAAACCTTATCAAATTGGATCACTGTAATTCAGAGGAATCTGAGAGTATTCGCAATATCTGTAGGGAATTCAACGATCTCTTCTTCATAGACACTCTAAGACAAACCGCCCATCTATACCAAGCCTTATCGACTTCCCGAAGCAAGCCGAACTGAGATAAACCGGCAAATATAAGAAATGCTTGAGTCAGACATCATCAGACCCTCAAATAGTCCCTGGAATTCTCCACTTCTCCTGGTTCCTAAAAAACCAGATGAGAATGGAAACAAAAAGTGGCGTGTAGTGGTAGACTTTCGTCGTATTAACGACATTACTATTGGCGATGCGTACCCACTGCCTAATATCACTGATATATTAGACCAGTTGTGGAAGTCGAAATATTTTACCACACTCGACTTAGCCAGTGGATTCCACCAGATAAAAATGGACTCGAAGGACAGGGAGAAAACTGCCTTTAGGACACCCTATGGCCACTACGAATACAATCGTATTCCATTTGGTTTAAAAGGAGCCCCTGCTACTTTTCAACGAGCCATGAATAATGTCTTATCTGGCCTTCAAGGCATCTATTGCTTCGTATACATGGACGATATTGTAGTCCATGGATACAATCTCAAAGACCACATTTCCAGACTCACAGCAGTATTTAGCCGTCTTCGTGATTTCAACCTCAAACTTCAACCCGACAAGTGCCATTTCCTAAGAAAGGAAATTATGTATTTAGGTCACATAATTACAGAAAATGGAGTCAAACCAGACCCTGCAAAAATAAAATCAGTTCAGTCATATCCCAGACCCAAGAAGGAAAAAGATATCAAAGCCTTCCTTGGTTTCGTCGGCTACTATCGCCGCTTCATCCCAAATTTTTCGAGAATAGCCAAACCACTCACAAATCTTTTGAAAAAAGATACGCCTTTCAAGTTCGACGCAATCTGCGACGAGGCATTTTGCGAATTACGAAATAAATTAATTTCGGCACCAATTCTATCTTATCCTGATTTCGGCAAAGAATTTTTTGTCACCTCCGATGCCAGTGACTACGCTGTCGGAACAGTCCTTTCTCAAGTTGATGATCAAGGAGATCATCCAATCGCCTATGTGAGTCGAGTTCTCAATGGGGCAGAGACTCGTTACTCAACAATAGAAAAAGAGCTCCTAGCTATCGTTTTCGCAGTTGAGCAATTCAGACCATACGTTTATGGTAGACAATTTACAATTATAACTGACCATAAACCATTAGTATGGCTCATGAATCTGAAAGATCACTCCTCAAGACTGATGAGATGGAGAATACGTCTTGAGGAATATGACTACAAGATAGTCCACAAATCAGGTAAACTCAACACAAATGCAGATGCTCTCAGTAGAGCAATTCCGGAAAATTCCGAACATTCTGCAGAACCAACCACCTTCATAAATGTGGTAACTAGAAATCAAGCCAGAGCTCAGGCGAATATAAATACACCCAACGCAAGTGTTACTACTCCAAACCCAACTCCATCACCTGTAAACAATTCCTCAGTCATAATAACTGAGACAAATTTTCCTCTTCTACTAACTAAGTATGCAAATCCTAAATTTTTAATCTTGCCAATGCAAGATACAGAACTTGAAAGAGTGTTGATTCGAAACTAAAATTTTCAGATAAATCCCCACTTTCAGAAACTGAACTGAACTTCTTCAAGAAAAAAGACTCATCAATAATTATATCAAAAACTAATTTACCTTGTCGATCGCAAAGAGATAGATCAGACCTCGAAAAGATTTTAACTGAAATCTGCTCATACACAGAAGCAAATCAGTTAAAACAAATAAATATCTCCTTCCCTATATTAGATCCACAGAATCTAATAATTATTAAAAACGCTTTTGTCCAGATCTTCGCTAATAAGCAAATAATCATAAAACTGCATCAGGATTCAATTAAATATTTATCAGACATTAATGACATCGAACATGTTTTAAAAGATTTTCATTCACTACCGACGGGTGGCCATCAAGGTATTTCCCGTACAATTAAAAGAATCAAAAAGCAATTCTACTGGCCTGGCATGTCAGACGACGTGGTCAAATATGTAAGGAAATGAAAACTTTGTCAGGTGAACAAAGTATCCAGAAACCCTAAAATTCCAATGAAAATCTCGAGTATTAGCTCCACGCCTTTCGAAAGAGTG
Organism: Dioctria linearis; assembly: GCA_963930735.1. Lineage (NCBI taxonomy): Eukaryota > Metazoa > Arthropoda > Insecta > Diptera > Asilidae > Dioctria > Dioctria linearis. The sequence goes on along the minus strand of OZ005740.1, from coordinate 123,794,866 downwards.
TACCTAGATGTTGTAGGACCTCTCCCAATTTCTCATTCTGGAAACAAATACATCCTTACATTTCAAGACGACCTTTCAAAATTTTCTGAGGCTATTCCCATAGTCGACACCGAGTCCAAGACATTAGCGGAAGCCTTCACGACAACGATAGTTTGTCGACATGGTATTCCAGAAAGTATCCTCACAGATCAAGGTTCTAACCACATAAGTGGCATGTTCGCCGAGGTATCTAAATTGCTGAGAATTAAAAGGCTCAAAACTACTCCATATCACCCTCAAACGAATGGTGCGTTGGAGAGAAGCCACAGAACCTTAGCAGAATATCTCCAATCTTATGTAGCAAAGGATCCACAAGACTGGCATACATGGATTCCTTATGCCATGTTTGTATATAATACAACCCCTCATTCGAGTACTAATTATACTCCTCGCGAAATCCTATACGGATTCCCAGCCGAAATCCCAAATAATTTAAAATCATCTCCTACCGTTTGCTATAATTACGACAATTATGCAAACGAGCTAAAAGCGCGTCTACAGCATAGTTTCAAAATAGCTAAAGACATAGTCATGACCAATAAAGAAAAATCCAAACTACAATATGACAAAAATTCCGTCCAAAAATCTTTTATGGTAGGCGATAAAGTCCTACTTCAGAGCAGGGTCAGAGATAATAAGTTCTCACCACTATGGTCAGTTCCGTATGAGATAATGGAGATTAATTCCCCCGAAAATTCTACTATTAAAATCAATAATAAAAACAAAAGAGTCCATAACAATGACCTAAAACTGTTCTCGGAGTAAAAACTTCATCATCTTCAAATATCATTCACAGATATTAACATGGTGTCATCTTACAGGTTTCCAAAATGATGCATATAGCATTCATTCTAATTTTCATCCCCATAATCTACGGCTCAGGAATGGAGGTAAAGCAGCTAAATGCTACTGCAGGCATTTACTTCGAAGAGATTGGCAGAGCCAACCTCTACACCAACGAATGGAAAATCGTCACCTATTACGACCTAGTGAATTTTAAATCAGAACTAAGGGTTATCCAGTTCATCGCACAGCAAATAAGAGCAACCTGCCAGAAACTCAATAGCAATTCAGCGATGGCCCACACCTGCAATGGTACGTTACTGCAAATCAATCTTATTATAACAAACATAGAATACAAAAATTTGTTAATTGTGACCCAAAGTAGACAACAAAGGGCCTTATTTAATGCGATAGGCTCAATCTCCAAAGCTCTCTTCGGTACATTAGACGAAGATGACGCCAAAGTTTATGATGAGCAAATCCGTAACCTCACCCTAAACCAAAACTCCCTCCTATCACTTATGAAAAGCCAAACCGCGATAATCGAAGCAATCGCAAACATTTTCAACAAATCTAAAGCCGCAATTGAAAAGGAATTCATGGTTATGCATAAAATGTTAATTTCAATACAGATAGCTACTTCAATAATGGAAAACAGAACATTGGATAACAAAATATCCATCGAAATTGAATCACTTATTTCCCTGGTTTCGTTAATTGCATTCAGATACCAAAATACCCAGTCGGAATTAATAGATATTTTAACAGATTCGAAGCATGGGAAATTCCATCCTACACTAGTATCACCGAAAAATATTGAGGAGCTTTTATCAAAGATCAGGCAAGAATTACCAAATTCACTGATGCTTCCTATAAATTCCAGAGACAATATTTTATCACAATTTTACAAATTGAGTACAATAGCATATATTTTCAATAATAAAATAATTATCGAGCTCCGAATTCCACTTCCATTCAAGGAACCATACCAATTATTCAAAGTAATGCCATTACCCACACTCCTTAACGGATCATTCGTATATATCGAACCAGCAAAGGAATATATACTAATAGACTACTATCGTGAGCACTATGTTGAACTAGGATTACATGATATCCATAATTGCGCAACGTTGGATCATATGCATTTCTATTGCAGGATATCATCACCGATCCTTAACGTAAATACAAAAACAAACCAATGCGAAGTAAATCTGATAAAAAAGGAACCAATTACATCAAAATGTAACATCCTAACATTAGAACAAGATTATTATTGGAAGCAATTAACGCAGCCGAACACTTGGCTTTTCTTCTTAAAAGAATCCCTAGACATATATGTAATTTGTGAAAATTCGATCAATTCAAAAAGACTGCAAGGAACAGGAATAATGTATATTAATCACGGTTGCTATGTTCGCAGCAAGGAACTCATCTTGCACGGACATAGCGTAAAAGATTCCAAATTCAATTCCCATTTTATCCCAACGATAAGCATTTCCAATATAATACGGAATATGACGTCTTCTCCCATGGAAACGTTTATAGAAACAAATCCCTTAAATATTACAACAAACACGGATCTAGAGAAACTTCTCGAATCCATTCGTTTCCAAAAATATCAAGAAGAAATTCCTCTTAATCCCATAAATAACCACCATATCCACCATTACGCACTGCCATATTTAACAGTAGCTTCTATCATCTTTATAGTCTGTGCTTATCTGTATATTAAATACAAACCGAAAGTACGCGAATCGAAAGAAATACTTCCCGAACATAAACAGGAGAATGTGCCTACTCCGGCACCGAGAGGATCAAAATTCAAAATAACTCCTGCTCCACAAAGAAAAACCACAGAAAACGTTCAACTCACAGACAATGACAAAAGGAAACGGTAACCCCTCGCTTCCCAATTTTTATCCTCCTTTATCCATCCCCATCCAAACAAAACACTACTAAATAATTAAGGAAGAAAATAATATCTCACGTTTTTTTTTTTGATAAATGTATATACCTATATGTAGTTTTTTTATATAAAGAAAAATAAATAACTATTAATGAAAAAAAAAAAGATTTTGGAATAATGTAAATAACATAGAGATATAAATAAAAAAATAAATACTAGTTTTTTTTTAACAAATTAACTTGTACAAATATATAGTATACAAAAAAAAATCAATAAATACCCTTAACAGAAAGGGATCAGTTTTAAACAACAATTCCTAAAAAAGCAATGTACAACCAACTGGTTATTATTATATAATAGCACCACTTTAAGGAATATATTAAATAATTAAGTAGCAAATACGCATAAATATTATACAAATAGATAACGCAGATCGAAATCCGTAGGTCAAAATATATACATATATAAAGAAATAAAAAAAAATATGAATTTATACAAATAAATAAATAATTAATGCAAATACAGTAGTTGTAAAATTATAAAAAAATATATATATATATATGTGTACCATTCTAACTATGCTTATAGAATAATAATACCTTTTTTTTATTTTTATAAATAGTATATTAAATAGTAATAAATAAATAGTATCTACATTTTTTTTTGCATAAAGAAAATATAAATATTGAAATAACTTCAGTAGATAAGAATAAATAAAAAATTAAAAAATGTATGTAACTTCTCCTCTTATAATAATATGTAAATAGGCAAACATATCTAATTTGCCTATACAAATAGGAGCTTACAATTTTGTTTAAGAAACTCCGTAATTGTTGAGAAAGAAAGTTTTCTTCTACAAAGAATAAAACTTTCTTTTCCCCAGGGGGGAGGGATGTTGTGACTCAGGTACCAATGCCCTAAATCACAACCATAAGGTCAATACAACAATATATTGCCCTATGCAATATATTGATGCATTACAAGTGACCCTGAAAAAGAAAAATCATTTCATTTAAAATTTCGTTTAAAATTTAAGATGCATTTAAAAATGCATTTCCATGTCATAACAAAATGCAATTTAGCATAAATTGCATTTTGTTATCAGGCAGGCATTACATTCTCACGATATGCACTGCATACTTACCTACGTACACAAGTGCATATCGGATTACGGTTTTGCATTGATGCATATAGCTCGCATCAAAAAAACTTTTGCATTTTCCCACGTACGTTTTTTCAACGTCGTGAGAAAACAATAAAAATGAAAAAAGAGCTTTTGAAGCTATCACGGGTACCTGGGTGCAATATCGCCGACCCTCGAGGAGTTGGTTTTTAAAATCCGTCACGGAGGTGCGCAGAAATCAAAAAGTAAAAGATTATTAAGAAAAAGTTGCAAAGGATTTTTGGAGAAGTCGTTGTTAATAAAAAGTCTTGAAAAAATTGTAAAAGAAATTATAAGGCGAATCGTCGGAAGTACTAATCGTAATATACTGTAAAGCGTTATAAATAAGTGTATGAAAGTTGCTCGCATTGTAAAACTATAGTTGTAAATACTAGTAGTGAAGAATTGAAGAATTGTGAACCTATAACCATAAAATAAATTCTACTGAAACTAAATAAAAAACGGAAACCTGACCCAAAATTGTTTTGTTTTCTTCCGCTAACTAAAACAAGGAGAACGGCGCACATGATAACAATACCTGTTTTTAACGTTCGGAAATATCTTTCTATTTGTTCGTTCCCACGCGGTGTTCGTTCAGCAGTTGTTACATTACCTTCGCATGGTCCAGAGGCTGCAACCTAAAATTAAAAGGGGTTATCTGATAGAAAAGAAAGTTAATAATATACAACCTGTGTTGTTATTCATTAAAATGTGTCGTCCATGTCCTACCAGCCAATTATTTGAGTGATGCTGCAAAGAAACTGTTTTATTTTCAAATAAATATACCATATGTCCACCTACCCTGGCTCTACTAAGATTGAGAGGTTTCCACCTGTAGCTGTAGAGGAGAAAACTAAGGATCCGTCCTAATATTCCAGTCGATTGCTGTGTAACTCACTCAAGCAGGTTACTCTTGGTTTGGGAGTTGTCCTCATGTAACGAAGCGCTCGTCAGCCGACAGATCTACCTACGTTCTTTTGTACCTGAATGTAGATACATACTGCAGCCGACACCTCTTTGCTACAAAATCATATCCAGGATATGTGTGGGTGGCTGCACAGCGAGTATGCCGCTAGCGATCAGCCGGCTTGGGGTGGTTCTTGCCACCCACATCCCTTCAATGCTTGTTAAGCTGTGCAAAATCGTCAACATAACTGATCAGACAGACGGACGGACAGAAAAAAAGATCTAATGCAGGCTTCCTTCTCATGGTGGAACTTGAAAGCCTAAAAAGAAGAAAATTGCTTTGATTAACATGCTGCAAAAAGAAGGAGAATAGAAGACCTTAGCAACGCCGAACAAATGCTAATTCACCCGGAGAGCTTACAACGCTGGCAAATGGACGATTGAGAGAGAGTGAGAGAGCTGAGAGGGGTCTCTGATGTTGTTGAGACCCCGGCTTTGGGTAATGTTGGGCCCAATCGCCCCCATTCACCATGGCTAAGCCTCCAAAGCCGTATCAAAATGCTCAGCCCCATCTGTGCGTGTGTGTGTGGAAACGACCTCCCTCCTGTCCGCGACCATCCCCTTTATGTAACTACTCACTCCATCGCGCTGGATCCGTTACCAACCTGTAAACAAAAGAAGAAAGCAACTTGGAGAAGGGCGGCCAAAGGTGACCAAACCAAATCACCGAAAAGAAGAAGGAAGGCGTAACAAGGAACTCACAATTTCATCAAGTGCAAATCAAAATAATTTATTTATTGCGGTTGTCTAGGCATATGTATCGTTTACGAGGGAGGAAACCCGATCATACAAAGATTAACATGGTATGTATATATAAAAACTAAAGGAAACAAAGTCTCCGGTTAATATTAATCTGGATCAAAACCTTACAACTAGCCCTAATAAGCGCTTTCCTATTATGTAACTTATCGAACCCTGTGATCGACGCCTAACCTTAGATGTACACTAAATGGTTTTAACACTGTAAAATTAGAAACAAAAGAACACAAAGCAAATAATAATACTTATCGAAAACTTGAACTAACCTTGTGGTCCGCTTTGGACTTACATAACACCTGATTTAATCATATTCGGGGTTTCCTCCTTTACCAAAAGGTTGGACACTGGTTTTCCAACTATCGGTTAGCTGCTTCAGGACTACGTTGAAGTCTGAGTTCACCTCCTCGCTTCCCTGCTCCTTGGGGTATTTAAGAGCAAAATGTTTTGCCGTAATTTCTGCCAGAGGGATACTTCCTCGCCGGTATAACTCCAACTTGCCGTCACGCAGGAAAAATTTTCAAAATGATCTTTGTTACGTGCAAGGAAACTTTTCCTCAAATTTTCTCTCAGGTTCGCCACTACTATCGTATATAAGACTCACCGTCGCACAGGTAAATATTTCAAATAATGCAAATTATATGTGCACAGCATTAATACTAAAATTTTCTTTCAGTTCACCAGTAGAAGGATCTTTAGGAAAATCACTGTCGCACAGGTAAATATTCCATTTAATACAAATAATGAGTGCACAGCATTAATAAACCAAAATTTTCTTTTCAGTTCACCAATCGAAAGATCTACATGAAAATCACTGTCGCAGGTAAATATTCTAATTAATACAAATTACGACTGCACAGAATGAATCCATCACAATTTTCTTTTCAGTTCACTAATAGGAAGATCTTTAGGAAAATCACTGTCGTACAGGTAAGTACTCCAACTAATAAAATTCACGACCAGAATGAATCAACTAAACTTTTCCTTTCAGTTCACAAAAGCAAACAAAAACTCTAAAGTCTGATTTTATATAGAGAGGAATCACGACCCAATTTTTCTGCGACCGTTCTCGTTCAAAGCCAAAAAACAACTCCCCGACTACAAGCAGCCTCCCTACATTCCATCGTTCTTCACTCAGCCACCGGCAAGCGAGCGCCTTTTTCTTCTCAGAATTTTTTTGTTCTTTTTTCAAGCCTGCTGCAACACATTTCATGATGGCATCACGCGATCTGTTACAGCTAGGCGAATTGCCGTTTTCGTCGCCCTCATGTGGTTGACTAGCGGTAAGTTTTAAACAAAACATTGTATTTTGTGCTCATTTTGCACATTTGAGAATTTTTTGACTGAAAATATTCTGCTGTTGTTGTTGTTTCTTTTAGACCTGGACTTGTATGCGGGTATGTATAGATATGTTTTTTTTTCCAGGAATTCTTGTACTATGGAGAAGTAGCATAGGGCTACTTCGTGAACATATATAAATTTTATCTTTTTTCAGGAATTTTGTAATATGGAGAAGTAGCATAGAGCTACTTCTCGAAAAAAATATCTAAATTTTAACTTTTCAGGAATTTATAATGTGGAGAAGTAGCATAGGGCTACTTCTAGTAGATATTTAAAAATTTTCTTTCTTTCTTTCAGGAATTTGTAATATGGAGAAGTAGCATAGGGCTACTTCTCGAAAATTACTGTTTTATCCCCTTTCTAGGTACCTCTGGGAAATCAAGGGGGTTTCTCTACAGTCGTAGAGAAGCCAATTCGGCTTGAACGAGGGAGGACTGATCCACCGATAGACGTCGTCTACCAACTCGCCTCGCCCAATGAACTGACCAGGAAGAGGTGCAGCGATTGAGTTATTAGGTACGGGAATGTTCGGCTCGAGACTACGACTTCGTCGGTGAAATGCCACTACTTACCGTTCTGCTGAATCCAGTCGCAACACCCAGGAAATCCCCCAATCCCAAGAGAGGAAAACGCTTCGTAACAGATAGAATTCATCTATCAACTCACTCAGGACGACTGAAATCCAGCGGGATGCGGCAAGCGGCTTCAAGCTCTACGAAAATGGAAGAAAGGACGGGAAAGCAAAATCCTTCAGATGAAGGCTATCCCAGAAGTGGGTAGTAACATAGGCTGACACCATCTAAACATGATAGTTTAGAGATAATATACTATGGAAAAAAACTACCTTCCGCTGAAACTTCATCCACACAGACCGCCGCTCGGAAACGCGCACTAGGGAGAAGAATGAAGAAAAGAAAGGAAAGTAAAATCCTTCAGCTAAAGGCTGACCCAGGAGGGGTTAGTAACACAATAAAAGTGGTTTATCACCCACCACTTAGGAAGTAGTAGGAGGGTTTGCGATAACCTGTAGTTTACAAGTGAAGCTTGCCGGGTGCCTTCTTAGGGCTACCGAGATCTACTCAACTTTGAACAAGACTTTATATCCTGAGCATGGAAAAAGACAAACAAAAAAAATTTCGAAAGAAAGGAACTTACTAAAGGCACCTTGAAAGAATACGAAAAGAAATAGAATTACTGCGTGCCTGATAAAGAAAATAGATCTTAGCCTATAATAGCCATTCACAAGATAAAGCCGATCTAGTCCGACTGACAATCCGGCTAGGAAAATGGCTTCTATGGTAGTACCGATAACATTCAAACCTAACAAACGCGACAGTGATTCCATAGCTCGTACAGATTATACGGTTATACTTATCTTGATTATTGGATTACTAGCAGTGTCGAAGAAGAAAAAAAAAATTTTTTATATGTACAATTCCTAGACAAAAAAAAAATAAGATCTCGCTGACTACACGCACTACTTGGGTTGCATCGAAGTGGCTCACCTGGAACTGGACAATTAACACGATAACAATAGAAATAAATTTTAAAAATAAACGCAAAAAAACGACGGTGATATTGGTAACAAGATACGTGTACGTTAGAATAATCAATAAGACTACAGTGTATTACCCTACTAATAGTTAAGATTGAGTCAATGAATAAAACGTACGAAACAAATATATATAGCGTCGGCATGACGGCATGACGAGAGGTGAGATACACTTGTTCCAACACACGCAAGAACATAAAAAGAACATCAATAAGCTTCAGCCACTGCTGAAAAAAAATAAAAAAAAAGCTACCACATATTCAGCCATTGCTGAAAGCGTAAAAACAAAATTCCCTCTCTCTCTCTCTCTCAATCTCTCTCCTCTCGATCACTCTCCAAGGCGTTCGCTCAGAATCAGGCTAGTCGCTAAGCCTTCGGTCAGTCTACACTACGACGAGCTCTAACAAGAAACGTGTACATGGGGGAGGGGAAGGAAATCGGAACTTGAAGTTGCCGTCTCACAATGCATGATCGTGACAAGCACTCCCTTAGTCAAGGACAAAAATCAAGAGAGATGAACATCGTTCATCAACTTGACAAGGGAGTGAGGTCAACAAATCAAGGAAAGGTGAGAGGTCGGTGATTAAGTGGCTGCTGGTACTCGAGTAAGAAGCCGTAGCGGCGATTTATATAAGGAGATAAATCTGAACGGGACAACCCAAGTAAAACTAAATATCTGTGCGGGACAACCCAACTAAAACTAAATATCTGTGCGGGACAACCCAACTAAAACTAAATATCCGAACAGGACAACCCGACTAAAACTAAATATCTATGCGGGACAACCCAACTAAAACTAAATATCTGAACGGGACAACCCAACTAAAACTACATATCTGTGCGGGACGACCCAACTAAAATTAAATATCTGTGCGGGACAACCCAACTAAAACTAAATATCTGAACGGGACAACCCAACTAAAACTAAATATCTATGCGGGACAACCCAACTAAAACTAAATATCTGAACGGGACAACCCAACTAAAAACTAAATATCTGAACCGGACAACCCAACTAAAACTAAAAATCTGTACGGGACAACCCAACTAAAACTAAATGTCTGTACGGGACAACCCTACTAAAACTAAGTATTTATACGGGACAACCCAACTAAAACTAAATATCTATACGGGACAACCCAACCAAAACTATGTATATATAAGGGACAACCCAACTAAAACTAAAAAAAGATAATACGGGCTTCTTCTCGGAACCAGCAGAAATGAACGGAACGCACTCAAACAGTATGCATCGCATACAACGTTCATAACCAATAATCGACTTAGCCTCCCATCACTAGAATTAGGGAAGGTTCATGAGGAGTGACCCAAAAAAAAAAGGAATCACCATCACCTCGTGTGGGACTCCGCTCCCAGATCACCGTCCCGGCATTGCATCGATCACTCCAAGTCGGATACCAATCTAGAGGATGCTCAACAGCCATCCTCCCGTCAGAATGATCGAAGCGGCCCTAAACGGCGCCATGGGAGCGGAGCGTCACGCAAGCGCGAGGAGTTAGAAAAAAGATCATTCGAAACGCCAGGCTGCATCAACCCAACAAGGACAAGGTCATAATAGATGAACGTCGTCATCAACTTGTTGATTTGAGACAGACGTGCGGTTCTTCAGGCAGGCCTGCATCGAGTTGTCAGCTTTTCAGTGGCCGCGAACCGAAGCTTAGCTTTGGTCGTCGGCCACCGAAGGGACAAGCACTTCAACCTGGAAAAGAGACTTGAGCTCGAAAACAATTTTGACTTGATAGAAGGCAATTAAGGCAATTTACCTTCGGACATATAGCCAAATGCGTCAGCTTAGAATATACTGAGGTCTTACGTAACCAAAAAAAGGTCTAATAATGACAATAAAAATTGGGAAATGATATTTGAAATAGTAATTGCTCTATAGTCAAGAAAGGCTGCGCTAAAGGCCAGAAAAAATCCAAATTGGGCGCCATTTGTAACACAAATGGGCGACCAGAGATACAGCAAAAATAAAACTTGATATTAAAGCAAGAGAAAACCGATTGGGCGCCATTTTTAACACATAAGGGCGACCAGTGATACAGCAAAAATAAAACTTGATATTAAAGCAAAAGAAAACCGTTTGGGCGCCATTTGTAACACAAATGGGCAACCAGAGATACAGCAAAAATTAAATTTGATATTAAAGCAAAAGAAAACCGTTTGGGCGCCACTTGTAACGACAAATGGGTTACCAGAAAAAATCATTGAAATAGTAATTGCACTTTAGTCAAGAGAAGCTTGACTGAAGGCCGAAAAAAAACCAAATTTGGGCGCCATTTGTAACGACAAATGGGCGACCAGAAAAAATCATTGAAATAGTAATTGCACTTTAGTCAAGAGAAGCTTGACTGAAGGCCGAAAAAAAAACCAAACTTGGACGCCATTTGTAACGCAAATGGGCGACCAGAAATAATTAAAAATTAAAACTGAACTTATACTTACACTTTAGTCAAGATAGGCTCTTGGGCGCCATTTGTAACGAAGAGCTTGTCAGCCTACAGATCTACCTACGTTCACTTGTACCTGAATGTAGATACATACTGCAGCCGACACCTCTTTGCTACAAAATCATATCCAGGATATGTGTGGGTGGCTGCACAGCGAGTATGCCGCTAGCGATCAGCCGGCTTGGGGTGGTTCTTGCCACCCACATCCCTTCAATGCTTGTTAAGCTGTGCAAAATCGTCAACATAACTGATCAGACAGACGGACGGACAGAAAAAAAGATCTAATGCAGGCTTCCTTCTCATGGTGGAACTTGAAAGCCTAAAAAGAAGAAAATTGCTTTGATTAACATGCTGCAAAAAGAAGGAGAATAGAAGACCTTAGCAACGCCGAACAAATGCTAATTCACCCGGAGAGCTTACAACGCTGGCAAATGGACGATTGAGAGAGAGTGAGAGAGCTGAGAGGGGTCTCTGATGTTGTTGAGACCCCGGCTTTGGGTAATGTTGGGCCCAATCGCCCCCATTCACCATGGCTAAGCCTCCAAAACCGTATCAAAATGCTCAGACCCATCTGTGCGTGTGTGTGTGGAAACGACCTCCCTCCTGTCCGCGACCATCCCCTTTATGTAACTACTCACTCCATCGCGCTGGATCCGTTACCAACCTGTAAACAAAAGAAGAAAGCAACTTGGAGAAGGGCGGCCAAAGGTGACCAAACCAAATCACCGAAAAGAAGAAGGAAGGCGTAACAAGGAACTCACAATTTCATCAAGTGCAAATCAAAATAATTTATTTATTGCGGTTGTCTAGGCATATGTATCGTTTACGAGGGAGGAAACCCGATCATACAAAGATTAACATGGTATGTATATATAAAAACTAAAGGAAACAAAGTCTCCGGTTAATATTAATCTGGATCAAAACCTTACAACTAGCCCTAATAAGCGCTTTCCTATTATGTAACTTATCGAACCCTGTGATCGACGCCTAACCTTAGATGTACACTAAATGGTTTTAACACTGTAAAATTAGAAACAAAAGAACACAAAGCAAATAATAATACTTATCGAAAACTTGAACTAACCTTGTGGTCCGCTTTGGACTTACATAACACCTGATTTAATCATATTCGGGGTTTCCTCCTTTACCAAAAGGTTGGACACTGGTTTTCCAACTATCGGTTAGCTGCTTCAGGACTACGTTGAAGTCTGAGTTCACCTCCTCGCTTCCCTGCTCCTTGGGGTATTTAAGAGCAAAATGTTTTGCCGTAATTTCTGCCAGAGGGATACTTCCTCGCCGGTATAACTCCAACTTGCCGTCACGCAGGAAAAATTTTCAAAATGATCTTTGTTACGTGCAAGGAAACTTTTCCTCAAATTTTCTCTCAGGTTCGCCACTACTATGGTATATAAGACTCACCGTCGCACAGGTAAATATTTCAAATAATGCAAATTATATGTGCACAGCATTAATACTAAAATTTTCTTTCAGTTCACCAGTAGAAGGATCTTTAGGAAAATCACTGTCGCACACGTAAATATTCCATTTAATACAAATTATGAGTGCACAGCATTAAAACCAAAATTTTCTTTTCAGTTCACCAATTGAAAGATCTACATGAAAATCACTGTCGCAGGTAAATATTCCAATTAATACAAATTACGACTGCACAGAATGAATCAATCAAAATTTTCTTTTCAGTTCACTAATAGGAAGATCTTTAGGAAAATCACTGTCGCACAGGTAAGTAATCCAACTAATAAAATTCACGACCAGAATGAATCAACTAACTTTTTCCTTTCAGTTCACAAAAGCAAAAAAAACTCTAAAGACTTATTTTAAATAAAGAGGAATCGTTCAAAGCCAAAAAACAACTCCCCGACTACAAGCAGTCTCCGTACATTCCATCGTTCTTCACTCAGCCACCGGCAAGCGAGCGGCTTTTTCTTCTCAGAAATTTTTTGTTCTTTTTTCAAGCCTGCTGCAACACATTGCATGATGGCATCACGGATCTGTTACAGCTAGGCGAATTGACGTTTTCGTCGCTTTGACGTGGTTGACTAGCGGTAAGTTTTAAACGACAAATTGTATTTTGTGCTCATTTTGCACATTTTAGAATTTTTCGACTGCAAATATTCTGCTGTTGTTGTTGTTTATTTTAGACCTGGACTTGTATGCGGGTATGTATAGATATGTTTTTTTTTTCCAGGAATTCTTGTACTATGGAGAAGTAGCATAGGGCTACTTCGTGAAAATATGTAAATTTTATCTTTTTTCAGGAATTTTGTAATATGGAGAAGTAGCATAGAGCTACTTCTTGAAAAAATATCTAAATTTTAACTTTTCAGGAATTTATAATGTGGAGAAGTAGCATAGGGCTACTTCTAGTAGATATTTAAAATTTTTCATTCTTTTTTTCAGGAATTTGTAATATGGAGAAGTAGCATAGGGCTACTTCTTCAAAATGTCTGTTTTATCCCCTTTCTAGGTACCTCTGGGAAATCAAGGGGGTTTCTCTACAGTCGTAGAGAAGCCAAACAAAAGTAGCGTATAGGGGTATAGTTAGAGGATGATCACAGGAATTATTCTACCAGTTTACAATTTTCTGGATGATTTGCAGATGAACCGACAGCCAGAAAAAACCACCTGGAATTAGCTTAAGATTAAAGTTTAATCGTTATTTTCGAATTAGTCTATTAGTTCTAGTTTAATTAATAAATTAATTTTAAGTTATTTTTAAAAGCACTGGCTAGATAAATGTATGGTGTAAAGGGCCGGGCAGGTGCACGCATGTACTATATCTGGAAATTGCAAGAAATAATATGTACGGCAGTGCTTGAGTGCCCCAACTCTTCTCCCCTTCGTCACGGAAGCCCTCAGTAGCACTTAAAGGAAGTTCGCCTAACCTACAAACATAGCCAACGAACGCGCCGATTTTTGCACAGAGCTCCACGAACCGAACATATCATTTATTAAACCGAAATATTTGCAGCCCAAGGAATATGCCGCGATGTGAAATGAGCCCCATAAGTATACCTATGAGGAGATAACCAAACGTACAGACACCTGTTAACGAGAAAGATTTTATGCGAAATTTTCGTACTTAAAGACCAGCAATAATTTTTTTAATGCCACGAAAAGAACACACAGAACCTAGCGATCGTTTTGAAAATAAATTTTAGAAAATAATATTAAATTATTTTCACCGATTTCCAGTAAGTGACCCGATTGCAAAATCTCTTGGAAATAGTGGCTGGAAATTTCCAAATAGGGGGCTGTCATCAATCAAGAAAGGCAACCTTGGTAGGTGAAGCAGATAGTTCGGGACATTTGGTGAAGCAACAGCAGTGAGGTACAAAGGTCACACAAAAAAAAAGATTAAAATAAAGCAAGGTCAAAGATGCAGAAAGATCACGAAAAGCGAAAAATTAATTAGACGGTGCAAAGTAAAGAAAAGAAAAAGAGGAAAGTTAAATTAAAAAGCGAAGATAGGAAGAGGAGACAGATAAAATCAAAAGCAAGAGGAGCGAGGAGTTCGGAAAAGTAATTCGAGACCTCGTTAGGACAAAACGGATTAAAAGATAAGTACTGCGTACATTTTGTTTCAAGGTTTTGTCCTTCTTTTCTTAATTCTTATTTAAAGATGAAAATTCCGTGCGTTGCCTTGTCGGTATAGTAGTTCATATATATATATATATATATATATTTTTTTAGTTTTTATCTTTTTATTGGTTTGCAACCTCAATTTCTATTGTGTGGTAACAATAATTATACGAGCGGATTAATAATATAATTAATATAGGGTTAAGAATTTTGGAAAATTGCCAGCGTTTTTTTTTATTGTCCGAAGTTTTCGAAGAGAGTTCGTGGACTCTAACTAACCACGTGGCGCCCAGTTCAGGTAGAATACCTATCAACCCCCCCCCCCTTTCCATCGCTAGCTGGCGGAAGTTTATGCGCGCAAGGGTTGTGTATAACAAATTTGGCGCCCAACGTGGGGCCTCAAGGGTCGAAGACACCTGTTTAAAACAAAAATAATAATCAATTTTGAAAATTCTTCGTCAATGGAATTAATCGCTGTGAAATAGTGACAGATTAAGGTGAGCAAACTTGGTGTCAAGTAGACTTGACAGAGCAGCATTTGTTTAGATACCTGTATAACAATTTTGTTTAAGAAGTGGTACCATAAAATTGAATTACCAGTTTCCCCTTGATGTGTATATCCATAAATTTGTTTTTTTTAGGTTGCAGCTTCTACACACACATTAATAATAACTAAGTAAATCCACATTGATAAATTCTCTTGGTTAGTGGGAGTATTTTGGTATTTTTGTTTTATATGTATATGTTTGCACTCTTGTAATTATTTTTATGGCAGCACTCGATTTCAGCACAAATTATCACATATTACACTTATTTATTCCTGTTTTAGGCGCAAACGCTTAACAAATTATAACCACATTGAATTTAATAAACCACGCCACGCAACTGAATTTACAATGGCGAGCTCAATTTTATTTTACGCACAGATGTTAACCTAGTCGGAAACTACTGTAATCTTGTACTGGCGGGGCGTCCCTAAATTTTTTTTTTGTTAAGCTTGGTTCTAGATTTGCTGATAAAGAAGCATATTCAACCGGAGAGACTCCATACCATAATGAACTGATAGTGGTCATATTATAGGCATCATCGCCATCAAGTCTCTCATTTGATATAACAGCTAGTGCAATTAGAACCTGATCTAGGTCAATAAATGACCCAGTTTCTATGGATGAGAGTGCCCTTGGGATCACAGAGAAAAACACTGCCCAAGTTTTGAGTGTGGAAATTTGTTGCGAAGGTACATATATAGAAGTAATACGGTAAGTGAGGTATTCATTTTTTTATGTTTCTAAGTACGTACCCCACTGCAGCTTCCCCAATTGTAGAAAACTGATCAGACGCTTGTTGGTAGATTTGTTCCTGATGTTGCTCGCTGGAAGTTAAGAATTATTTCGAAAATTGAATCTGATCGGAATTGGAAGATTATTCTGGCTGCGACGAAAGCCTCTATTAGAATGTTTTTTTTTTTTTTTTGGTTTCGATATAGCTTTAAGGTCATATATTATTATTATGTCTTTTCCTCTTGTGCATGTTAATTTTCAGGGTTATAACTTCGTGGTTTTGTAATTAAAATCGCATATCACCAAACAGCCCGTGTGGGTCATTGTACTACGGTATATGCAAGCTAGGAGGAACATTTGCTAACATTTACTCTAGTTACCCCTGTCTGTACGTATGTACTTAACTTCTCGACTTGTTCTCAAGGGATAGATACGCGTGTGCATACATGTATGCTATCTTGTGTTGGTTTTAGTCGGATTTATTTGGAGGATAATTATAAGTTTGCGTATCAGTCTAAGTATAGATATTTAAATTTAAGTGGTACTTTCTTCCGGAATATTTTGTTAGTTTTTTGTTTGGCTTTCATAATAGTTATTTACGTTTAGTTAGTTCGTCTCGAATAGCTGCTCATGAGCTAAGAAATTAATCGTTTTAAGTTGAACTTTGAATTTCCTATATCCTGGTACACTTCCGCCCACTTCATCGATCAAAGGAAAGCATTTTTCCATAAATTTGAAAGTTTCTCTTCTTCAAAATGGAAATCAATAGGCTAAATCAAGAGGAGCTCACGTACGGGCTCGCAATCTGCGGCTTGCCTATAAGAAAAGTGGACGAGATGAGAGTAGCTTTACGCGCCGCCTTGAAACTAGAAAAGAAGAGAAGGGATCTTTTAGTTACTCCATATCCATTTAAAGCGGATGAAGACATAGAAGCGCTACGGCGTAAAAGCGAGGAGATACAGGGATAGTTAGGTTCTTTAAAAGGGCAAAGTCACTCAGGGGAGTACAAAAAATTCTCACTAAGATTCAATGGGCTTGGTCTAGATTAGGCAAGTGTGTAACAGGCGATGAAATGCAAAAGAAGGAAAAAGAAAAAGTTCGTGGAGACTTGGTGTTAGCTTTGAGGTCTCTACAGGTTAACGCAGATTGTGAAGACGAGGAAAGTTATTCCATAGATGAAGAGCAAGAGCTATCTACGACAACTACTGTTTTAACTAGCTCACCATCCCGTGTACCCCTTCATAAGTGGCATGTAAAATTTTCTGGCGAGCCGGCTCAATCACTAAATTCCTTTTTAGATAGAGTACAGGAGTTAGCTGATGCTCGCGGAATTAAGAAACAACAGCTCTTCCGCTCTGCGCGAGATTTATTTACTGGACGAGCGTTAATCTGGTACAGAGCAAATAAGACTCAGTTTCACTCCTGGCTGGATCTCGAAAAGGAATTAAAAAGAGAATTTCTGCCAAGCGATTATAATGCGAGACTGTTGGAAGAAATTAAAAGGAGGACACGGGGCAAGGACGAAACTATAGGCATGTATGTAGCCGTTATGACTAATATGTTCTCTCGCCTTACGGATTCCCTGCCAGAAGATGAAAAGCTACGTATCCTTAAAAGGAATGTTAGCCCATTCTACAAAACCCAATTGAGTTTGACGGAAATTGAAAGTGTACACAATTTAGTGGAGTTTGGAAGGCGCCTAGAATCAGTTCGGGCCTCGGTGGAGGCCTTTGTACCACCTCCTTCCAAGAGGAGTAATCAGCTGTTGGAACCTGATTGGGCTTACGTAGCTGTTGAATCACCTACGGTGTCAGCCATTGTTAATGCGAGTTCCTCTTCTAGTACCCGAGATCGGAAATGCTTCAAGTGCGGAAATCTTCACCATATAGCAAGGTTTTGTAGGATGGCGTTAAGATGTTACGGATGCGGCGCGCAAGGCGTAATCCGACCTAATAGTAGTAATTGCAATATCACGAGAAATACGAGACCAGCCTCTAGTAGTAATACCCGACAGCCGCAAGAGTCGGGAAACGCGAGTGGAGTTCGAGCCTAGGCGGCGAACCGAGTACTAACAAGAAGCCGGTGTCGATCAAAATATTGAAGTGATTAAAAAGCAGCCTGATATGCGTCCTCATCTAAAAGTATCTATTTTCGGTTTAGAAGTTTGTGGGATATTGGACTCAGGGGCCTCGCGGACGATTATTGGAGCGCTAGGTTGGAAATTAATAAAGGGACTGAATTTAAAACTTAGGGTTACAGCTGCAAGGAAGGTGAGCTTAGCGAATGGAGGAACAGTAGATGTACTTGGAGAAATTAGTTTACCAATTCAGCTGGAAAACAACTTAAAAGTCTTATATGTATTAATAATACCGCAATTGCCTCATTTTATCATCCTGGGTGTCGATTGCTGGCATGAGATGAACATTCGAGTAAATCTTAGAGCTAATTGCTGGAAATTTTCAGAAGTTATCAGAACTTTGCATGTAAATACCCTTCAGTGTCATCTAAGTTATCACTAGAACAATAGAAGGAGCTCGACGAGATAGTTACGAAAGCAAGGGCTGATATGGGTACAGGAGTGGGTTGTACTAATCGCGTAGAGCATGCAATCCACATAGACTCCCCACCGATAAAGCATTGGTGCTATCCAGTCTCTCCGGCTATACAAAGGATAATTAACGGCGAATTAAATGAAATGCTAGAAGCAGGCGTAGTTGAGCCGAGCAACAGTGCATGGGCCTCGCCAATAGTTATGGTCAAGAAAAAGGATGGTATATATAGATTTTGCGTAGATTACAGAAAATTGAATAAGGTAACTAAAAAGGACGCGTATCCTTTACCTTATGTATCGGCTACCTTGGACAAGTTACGCGACGTAAAATTTATGTCATCCCTTGGCATCAAATCTGCATTTTGGTAGGTACCTGTCGAGGAAAATTCCAAACAGTATACGGCTTTCACAGTCCCTGGAAGGGGGCTCTTTCAATTTAAACGGATGCCCTTCGGCTTAAGTAATTCGCCAGCAACATGGCAGAGATTGATTGACAATATTCTAGCGCGTGATTTAGAAAGTAACGTCTTTGTATACTTAGACGATGTCATCATTGTTACGCAAACCTTTCAGGAGCATAAGAGAGTTCTAGAAAGCATTCTAAATCGATTGAACAAGCAGGACCGATAATAAACTGCGATAAGTGTGAGTTCTGCCGGGCGGAACTAAAATATTTGGATATGTCATCGGGGAGAATGGTCTGCAGGTAGACCCTGAGAAGATAAGATGTATATTAGAGATACCAAATCCTAAAAACGTGTCTGAAGTGCGAAGGTTTGCGGGGATGGTTGCTTGGTACCGGAGATTTGTACCTAACTTCTCCACGATGATAGCTCCAATTACAGGTTTATTAAAGAAAAAGACAACATTTGTTTGGTCAGAAGAATGTGAGAAGGCCTTTCGCCTCGTCAAGAATAGCTTAATTATCTCTCCCTTCCTGTCTTGTCCGAACTTTAACTATCCATTTGTGGTTCACACTGATGCGTCGGGATATGGCTTAGGTGCGGTTCTAACCCAGCAAATTGAAGGGGATGACCAAGTGATCGCATACTTAAGTCGTTCATTAAATAGATACGAACGCAATTATTCTACGACAGAGCGCGAGTGCCTTCCTGTGTTATGGGTGCCATATATTGAAGGTAGCCATTTTAATGTAGTCACGGACCATGCCTCCCTGGTATAGTTACATAACCTGAAAGATCCTACCGGCAGACTAGCGCGGTGGGCCATGCGCCTACAGCAGTATGATTTCGAGTTCATCCATCAAAAAGGCAAGGAACATCTATTACCAGATTGGTTATCTTGTTCAGTCCCAGTAGTTGATTGCTTACAGCTTGGAAACGAAGATAAATGGTTGGCTAAAACGGTAAAAGAGGTTACCGTGAACCCGTCGAAGTATTCGAACTGGAAGCTCGCGAATAATCAGTTATGGAAACATTGCCTTCACAAGTACCCAGATCTAGTATAAGATGATCATAATTGGAAACAAGTGGTTCCTAAGCAGCAAAGAAAGTCCTTAGTATTCAAAGCTCACGACCTACCCACTTCTGGGTATTGCGGGGTTCAGAAAACTTATAATCGAATGGCACAAAGGTTTTACAGGCCCAAGATGAAAAGTGACATCACCTCCTACGTGCAGAAATGCAGCACATATCAAGAAATTAAACCAGAGTTGAAGAAACCTGCAGGCCTAATGGCATCTCGAGCTATAGCCAGTAAGCCATGGGAGACGGTAAGCATAGACCTGATTGGTCCTCTACCTCGCTGAAATCGCGGATTTAAGTACATTCTTACTGTAGTGGACCAATCCAGCAAATTCCCTATGCTTTTCCCTTTGCGTTCAGCTAGTTCTAACTTGATCTCCCAAGCCCTAGAAGGCTCGGTAATTTTGCTTTTATAGTTTGGTAGATAATGCGGGTAAAGACGTAGGGATATGGCATTCTAAAGATCTAAAGATTTATCATTCCGGTGATGTAGACGAATAATTAGGAACAGCGGTTTTCCCAATACACATTTCGTATATTTCGGTACTTTTATTTAACAGTAGTAATAGTTAGCGCAAACGGATTTTAAGGAATTGGAAGTTCTTATAATGAGATTTCGAGGAAATCTCCCGGAGGAAAGGGAGGCAATGTTACATTACTTACATTGTTATTCGTTAAAATGGGTCGTCCATGTCCTACCAGCCAATTATTTGAGTGATGCTGCAAAGAAACTGTTTTATTTTCAGATAAATATACCATATCTCTACCTACCCTGGCTCTATTAAGATTTAGAGGTTTCCACCTGTAGCTGTCGAGGAGAAAACTAAGGATCCGTCCTAATATTCTAGTCGATTGCTGTGTAACTCACTCAAGCAGCTTACTCTTGGTTTGGGAGTTGTCCTCAGCTAAGCGCTTATCGAAGTTAGAGGATGATCACAGGAATTATTCTACCAGTTTACAATTTTCTGGATGATTTGCGGATGAATCGACAGCCCGAAGAAACCACCTGGAATTAGTTTAAGATTAGAGTTTGATCGTTATTTTTGAATTAGTCTATTAGTTCTAGTTTAATTAACACTATATTTTAATTTTAAGTTATTTTTAAAAGGATCATAAATATAAAATATTTTCCACAAGGACCTCATGGTTTCCGAAAGAGACGCAAATAGGCTATAGTATAATTAACTAAAAATTCAAGGATCGTCCTTTGCCATTTTGTCGGGAAAACGTGGATCCTTTTCGAAAATTTCTTCAGTATATATATGTTGATTAATGCACACCTACTATGGTTGCTAAGTGTTTTGTCTGCCGTTGTTGTCATGGGAAACGACAAGATAAATTCAAAGTGTACGATTCTTGGCCTTCATAATAAAGATTAAAGAATAAAAGGATATTATTTGCTAGGATTTATAATGTCGTTTTGGTGAAAGGTATATTTTACAGGCAATAGCATTTTTTATGTGAAAGTGTGTTAGATACCTCGGAAAATATCAGTGCGCCGCAAAAAAAAAGAAATATTTATTAGATAAAATTTTTATTTAAGAAATTAAAAAAACTGTAAGACTGATGTAGTGCATTAAAATTGCTTCTAGTACGTAGAGAATGCTTGGAAAAATCAAACATACTATTTTATAATATAAAATGATTACTCGAATTAGTGACTAAATGAAATTTTCATTTGCCTATTTTTGCCAAAATGTACAAACGGCCATTTTCTCTAATAAATATGGCGGAGGTACATATATGTGCTATCCACAAGTATTCATTTGTGGCTAACACCTACGGCGTTGTGTATCACAACTATTCGTTTGTGGATCGTAACTACTTAGTTGTGTCCCATCAATTAATTTATTACTACATGTGTCTATAGGCTTGTGGCTCGTTCCGTCAATTTTCAATCAGAGCTATTTATTTGCAGTCCACCATTCTGCCTGTGATTGTTGTTTTTTTTTTTATAACTACTGACTGGTCGACTGTGAAAACATCAAATTCACCCTTGAAGTTATCATTAAGTGGGAGCTATTCTACCGCAGAACAAATTGTATATGTTATCGTGCTAAACTGTATCAAATTTGTAAAATGGATATCTTTTATCGAAAAAAAAGCTGTGTTTTAAATATGTGAAATGTGTTGAGAATATTCATAAAACGTAATGCCTCAATTGAAATGAATCCACTTGAAAGGATTTAAATGAATTTGTGTTTCTAATTTGTAGTGAATTAGTGTTAAGAAGCTCTTTTAGGAATATAATTTTCTTGGTCACAACTATTAGTTGTCTCTAACAACCATGAGGTTCTGTTCCGAACTGCGCAGTTGTAACCAACAGCCACGTAGTTCTATTCAGAACTTTAAAGTTGTCAATCAAAGCCATGTAGTTGTATTCATAACTACAGGGCTATATAAAAATTGTGTGTTTCTCATGAGAGCTTCAGAGTTGTAGATTACAGCGAAGTAGTGGCTTTAAGAACTGCTGACTTGTAGGTCACAACTATGTAACTCTTTTAGAGATGTAATTCACAACTAAATGGTTCAATTAAGGGCTATAGAGTTGTTATTCACAACCATGTAGTCGTTCTGAAAACTATATAGTTGTGATATTGCAGTTCTGCTGAGTTATATGGTTGTAACCACGTTTTTAACATTTACTCCTATCTAATTTTATTTAGGAATTTGTTAATTCAGCACGAAATGAATAATTATAAGATCGTCGAGACTATTGAAGATGGTGATAAATTACTGACTGTCGTGCCGTCCTGTTGGGAGAAGGACGGTATTCTATATTGGCTTTCTCATAAGAAAAACGTTGATTCTTTTCGGAAGAGATGCATAATTCCTGGATCAGATTGGTCAACAGAAAAGTGCATTGTTAAAAGAGGAGACATTGAAAATTTGAGTAAGTCTCCACCTTATCTTTTCATTCCAAATTATGTTTACCCATCAAAAATATTAAAATATATTATACGCATTCCAGGTGATGCTCTAAAAATTGAAAAACACATGTCACAGTTCAGCGATACTGAAAGTGAAATGGAGTACGGCAGACAAAATAAAACACGTAAACGATCACATCCTATCCTAGGTTCACAGCTTAAAAACTATGATGAAGAATTGGGTTTTCCTGTGTCAGGTAATAGCCTTTATACCAAATTAAAAATAATTATTAATAATAAACAAAAATTTAAAAAAAAAAAAATAGTGGATTCAACTAAAAATTCTGATAATGTCTTGGAAAATGTTGAGATTGATCGAAATCCTACTACATCTCACAATGTCATGATTATTTCAGAGGAAGTTACTCTTGGAAGTAATGCCGAAGGTATATCCAATGATGAACTTTCTGATGCTGGTGTCTCAGCCAACAATGACATTTCTCTTGCTGATTTCCTGTGCTCTAACAGTTCAATGTTGATCTATGCTAACGGTCTCGAATTGCCATCAAACCAACGAATTCTAGTCGAAGTTAGCAAATTGGCACAACAGCAAAACAGCATGATAGCAGCAATTGTTCGTATTGAGACGCAGCAAGCAAAATTATTGGAACTGCTTGGCACAAATCATAATCAAAGTCCCGCAACTCAGGGCATTGATTTACTTTGGATTTCAGAGAACATGCCGATCAACTCTATTGAAACCTTCTTAAACTCATTTGAAAAGAATCTTAATGCTGTAGCATTCAAGGAAAAACTGGTATATTTCATTTCTTTCTTTTACTTTTTAAAACTTTTCTCCATATTCGTCTTATTGCAGGTCAAAGTATTATCTCGCATTTGTGGACGTGATGGTAAACAAAATGGCTTGGCCGTTTCGTACAAAATTGTGGATAGCTTCATAAAGAGAGAAATAGTGAACAAATTCTCTTGGACCGGCATTAAAAAAAAATGATGAAGCTAAGCCAGCATATTCACGTTACATCAATGTTATGGATACTTTCTACGAAGTAGTAAAATTGGGGGATATGAATTTCACGGTAGAAAGCAACACAAATTTTTTTAAGTCTATTGTGAAAAATAGTCAACGTCGATTTTGCGAGGAAAATGGAAAATTGTAAGCAAATCTAAAAAGTGATTTCTAAATTTCATTTATAAAATTATATTATCTAAATTTAGAAAACGCTCCACCAATATTATAATGGAAAAACTTTGAAAAAAAGATGCCAGTGACAATATTGTAAGCAATTCTTTGTGCATTTCTGTCGGAGTACATATGAATGACTTAGAGGGCAGCTTATCTTCACTGCACCATAGCGACAATAATAATGAGGGTTCTTTAGAGTGTGGTACATCTGCGGCGACCCAGAATGAAGAATAGTGGACAGCTTCTTAGGATGAAGACAAGAAGGGTCCATCTTTGTCTACTCAGATGAGCACAACCACAATTAATGAGAGTTATAATTCTGTTATATTTTTAAATGCTTTATTGAATTGAATCAATTTTGTTTAAATAAAATATATATTTTGAGTTTTCATATACATATACCTATACATTTTTCAGTTTTTCATTTATTAAACTTCATTACACAAATCTAAAGTGTGAACTAATGGTATAAACAAAGACTCATTTTTTGTACATGAAATAATTATTAACTTGCATTTAATGTCATTTATTGAATACATCTTTGGAGAAGATTTGTCTTCACAATTCGATAGAAAAATATTAAGGTATGATGAATAAAGCGGTGCTTCAAAATAATTTTTAATTTTGTTTAAAAGAGAACCAAAAATTTGCAGTATGCCTTCAATTATAATTGCACCTTTCATTCCTACAATTACATTTTTTTTAGTCAAAATCCATCTATTATGCATTTCATTACTGAAATATAAGCCATCCATGATTTGTACTTTATTAAATAATCCACTGTTGTTAATATTTTTCAAAATTTGAATTTTTTTGCTTGATGTTGGTTAAATTTGTTTGTTTTATTCAACTCACAAATACGCCTTGACACTCGCGCCAGGGGATGTTTTCCCTGCCGCAATAATAATTTAATGTGATGGAGTGCATTTTCAAACGGATATGCATTTAATGTTGTCAAATTGCCGAATTTTTCAACATCGTCAACTAAATGACACAAATTGTGCACGTTACTGGTAATTGATCCTTCCCCATCGATTTCAATATAGTTATCAATGAAGTCAGTTGACATTTGTTTGGCCACCGCAAGACTGCTTACATAAATGTTACTGGAACAAATCGTAATGGCACAATATAGCAATAAGAAATGTTCATACAATTCAAAAGGTAAAGTGTCTTTTAATACTACAATTGAGATATAGTGAAAAACTGTGCGGTATTCTAAGCCTTTCCGGTATGAAAGGCAATCGAGGCTACGTACAGCTCGATGAATTTCTTTTGGCATTCTACACTGTAATAAAAATTTGGTAATATTTCCCATATCCGAAGCTGACCACTTTCCACGTTTATTTTTAAATGTTCCTTGTGTCCATCCCTTTAGAAACTTTCTCATAATTCCCAAATCGATAAGATAAAGATAATCAGCTACAATAATATCATCAATCATAGTAATTGGAAGCTTTTCAATTGGTGAGTCGGTTTGATGATGATCAATGTCAATTCTTTGACGAAAGGATTCATTTGTTCTTTTAGGCCAATCAGTCCGCAGAAAAGTCATGCAATGAGCACCATTCTCCGACTACAGTACATTTTAAACATCCATTTGCACTGTTGAAATATGCAACACCTGGAATGATATTGACACCATTAACAAACTAACAGTAACAGACTAAATAAAGTAATTATAAAAACATAAACATAACTTTTATATACCTTTCAAAAAAGCTCTGGCTGGAGAATCGCAAATAAAGTAACGGATCCGTATATTTACTTATACTTACTTATACTTATATTACTACTTATATTATTACTTATATTTATTTGAATTCCATTAGGCAATATTGAATTCAATTCATCAACAAACGGTTTTAAGAAATTTTTCACTGATGAGGGTTTCTTCGATCCATGAAAATTCCTATAACCATAGGTTTTGAAGATGGTATTTCATGAATATGGCACAAAATTGGCCAGAATTCGACTTTTGAAGCTACACAAATTAATATAAATATTCAATTATTAACTTAAGTCAACTTTTGACTCAATTTAATTCCTTTGCATACTGGTAAACCGTCGATATTAATGTTTTGCTTATATCACAAAAGTAATTTTCCAGACATACCGCTAAACCCTGGTGCCAATAGCATCCTTTCCCATCGTCAATGATGGAAATTGAAATCTTTTGGGGTGTTTCTAGTAAAGTCCTTGCATCTACATGTAGTTCTGTTGGTATATGTATATTCATGTTTTTTTAAGACTCGTAGTAAACTATTTATTGCAACATGTCTAATATTAAATTCTGTCGCCCACGTCCTTAAATCTAGTTGTAGATTTTTGGATTCAACCTCCTGTTCTAAATCAATAGCACCATCATTATTATCGATATTATCACCGGCACTGTCAAAATCTTCAATACTTAAATTATTTTCACATGTAGTACTAAGTCTTACAGGTAATTCTACACTACTATTCACAGGATTTTGTATTTCACAAATATTTGAAGTGGAGGATTGCAAATTGACACTTGAATTCGATTCAAGAATAGTTTCTGGATTTGCTGTTAGGCGTAAACGCGCTCGTCGTAAGTCTCTGTAGTATCAAATTAAACTGAGCATGAAATTCTAATTAAAGATGACAGCGGCATTGAATATTTTGACAGGCCTAAAAATTTTGGTTCTGTGCAGAATAAAAGAATGGTTGTAAGAAGTATGTGCGAACTACGTTTAACAACTATGACTTGTAGCTCGCATTTGGGTACCAGGCCAAGTTCACATGTAGTCCTTACAACTCATTAAGCGAGTAAAATGATTCAAGGTTCGTATATGGACAAGGAGATAGGTTCGCACATAGTTATCACAACCTCAAAATGGATAGTTCCTAACTGGTTGTAAAAATAGGTTCGGGTATAGCTCTTAGAACTCCTTACGCGAACCAGATGGTTGTCACAACTAAATAGATCGGAGAAATGGTTCACACAAATTTCTATCATCTGAAATTGGTTGTGAAATACAACAAAGAAATTGCCAAATATTCACAACCAAACTCGTTATGGTGAGAAGGTTCTCACAACAGTGGTTTAGTTCGCCACAACGGAATAGTTCCAGAGTTGCTACTTGGGCAAGCCCCAACTCTTGTCGCCTTCGTCACGGAAGCCCTCAATAGCACTTAAAGGAAGTTCGCCTAACCTACAAACATAGCCAACGAAGGCGCCGATTTTTGCACAGAATTCCACGAACCGAACATTTTAATATATTAAACCGAAATATTTGCAGCCCAAGGAATATGCCGCGATGTGAAATGAGCCCCATAAGTATACCTATGAGGATCTAACCACACGTAGAGACACCTGTCAACGAGAAAGATTTTATGCGAAATTTTCGTACTTAAAGGCCAGCATTTTTTTAGTGCCACGAAAAGAACACACAGAAGCTAGCGATCATTTTGAAAATAAATTTTAGAAAATAATATTAAATTATTTTCACCGGTTTCCAGTAAGTGACCCGATTGCAAAATCTCTTGGAAATAGTGGCTGGAAATTTCCAAATAGGGGGCTGTCATCAATCAAGAAAGGCAACCTTGGTAGGTGAAGCAATGAGGTACAAAGGTCATACAAAAAAAAGATTAAAATAAAGCAAGGTCAAAGCTGTGGAAAGATCAAGAGAAGCGAAAAATTAATTTGATGGTGAAAAGTAAAGAAAAGAAAAAGAGGAACGTTTAGTTAAGAAGCGAAGATAGGAAGAGGAGACAAATAAAATCAAAAGCAAGAGGAGCGAGGTGTTCGGGATAGGAATTCGAGACCCCGTTAGGACAAAACGGATTAAAAGCTAAGTACTGCGTACATTTTGTTTCAAGGTTTTGGCCTTCTTTTCTTAATTCTTATTTAAAGATGAAAATTCCGTGCGCTGCCTTGTCGGTATAGTAGTTAATTTATGCATATATATTTTTTTTCTCGTTTATATCTTTTTATTGGTTTGCAACCTCGATTTCTTTTGTGTGGTGACAATAATTATACGGGCGGATTAATAACTGAAATATAGGGTTAAGAATTTTGGAAAATTGCCAGCGTTTTTTTTATTGTCCGAAGTTTTCGAAGAGAGTTCGTGGACTCTAACTAACCACGTGGTGCCCAGTTCAAGTGGAATACCTATCGACCCCCCCCCCTTTCCATCGCTGGCTGGCGGAAGTTTATGTGATTACTTGTACTGCGAAATGCCCTCAAATGTTCGTAAGACATATTGGGATCTGGTGTGCCTTAGCGCTTTAATGACTATCATTTTCGTAAAAGATTCGACAAAACCAATCAGGTGGCTGTTACTCATTGAATTTTTGGGAATGGTCTAAGATGGTCCATATAAATACTGTGAAAGTCTTTGATTCGATCTCCTGAACAAACATTTCCCTTCTGTTTTCATCTTTATATTGTTTATTATAGAGGCAGTCTAAGCAGCTTGCAACGGATTTCCTCACCACCACACGCATTTTGGGGAACCAGTATGTTTGTTTGAATAATTTTATGGTCCTATGTATCGCAGGATGTCCGCTATCGTTATGTGCCGATCTGATTATGATTCTAAAAGGTTCCTTATTTGTTGAAGCCCTGTATCTCGAAGCTGTAAGACTACAACCATTAAGATTCTACCATATTCACAACCATAACTTTCTCCACTACTTCCTCGACTGATGGTTGTTCAAGGCGTCAACGTCTGCTATTTTTGACGCAGAATGGTATTGAACTTGCAAATCAAACCCTTAAATGCGAAGCCATCATCGAGCTATCCTTGGCACGAGATTCCGTTTTTCTTGAGTTAGTTTAAGAGCGTTGCAATCGGTAACTACAATTAATTGTTTTGCTAAGAAATAATATCTAAATCTTTCTAGGGTCTCTACAACCGCAAGAGCTTCGAGCTCACAGCTGTCATATTTCTTCTCTGGGCCACTAGCGGAACGACTCAAGTAGGCGACCGCTTTCTGTCTCCCGTTGTCGCTTTGAAACAGAGTTCCAGCAATCCCTGTTGCACATGCATAGGTATGTACTTCATGATTCTTTTGAGGATCGTAGATTGTTAATATTGGTCCACTTCTTAAAGAGTGTTTAAGGCTTTCGAAAGCCCTTTGCGGTGATTCGTCCAATTTAAACTCCACATCCTTCCGCAATAACGAATAAAGAGGTGCAGCGACATTACCGCAAGAGGGAACAAATCTGCGGAAATATCCCGCAAGCCCAGGAAATTGCCTCACTTCCTTTATATTCGTCGGTGTAAGATACTGTCTTATTGCTTCTGTTTTATGTTCACCGGGTGTAATGCCATCTTTGCCAATTCGATGTCCGAATTACCTGACACCATCAACAAGGAATGAACACTTTTTCATATTTAGTGTAAAGTTTGCTTCTTTTAGTACTGAAAACACATTCTTTAAGACCTCAAGAGCTTCCGGAACTTTTTTCGTCTCGATTATAATATCATCCATATAATTATAAACATGCAGGTCATTTTTTCGTTTCAGGGTTATGTTCATCAGACGCATGAAAACTGTGGGGGAATTTTCCAGCCCGAAGGGCGTTCTCCGGAATTTGTAGTGTCCACCAGTCGTAAAAAATGCTGTATATGGTCTAAATTCTGGTTCAATCGACACCTGGTAGTAGCCACTCATTAAATCCAAAGTACAGAAAATGCTTCCACCCACCATTGCGTTCAATTCTTCTTCTATGTTCGGTGTCGGGAAATATTCTCTTCTTGTTATTAAATTCAACTTGCGTTTTTTTTATTGTCCGAAAGTTGGATAATCCACGGACATCTTCGTAGATCCGTCTTTTTTTCGCACCAAAATTGCCGGGCTCGCATATTCAGACGTTGAATCCTCCATTATTTTATTTTCCTTCAAGTCGTTTATAATTATTTTTAGTTCTTCTAGTTAATGATACGGAACTCTATACGGTATGTATTTGACCATATGGTTCTCCTTCAATTCAATTTTCATGTTGACTAAATCTGTTTCCTTGAGATGTTTAATACTAAAAGCGAAGCACTCCCGAAATAGGTTAATTAATTTTAACAAAATTATTTTCGTATCATTATCAACACTGCCGATATTGAGATCATTTATGTGAATAGGTAGTCATAAATTATTGCGAGATTCCTCCGTAATCAAATCAAGCGCTGATTGATCGGTGTTCACGTTCTTGGCTATTGCATTGTTCAGAATTTGAAGTTGTCCAAAACTTTTGATTATTTGTATTCCTGGCCGGTCGAGAAAACTTTGTCCAACGATAATAGGAACATCCTGTACTTTATCAGGAACGACCAATAATTCAGCTATTGCGTTGACGTCACCTATAAATAATTTCTTTTGTACGCTTCCGAACATCTACCTCCTGCGAACCCCGTGAGAATTGTAGAATTGTAGAATTGTGAGAATTTTTCTACCCTCTATTTCTACCGTTTGTACGTTTTTAACAGAGCGATGACCTATCTTGCCACAATTGAAACATTTTCCAGAAAATCTACTCCGAGGTAATTCAGCTTCCCTTCCTTGACGTCGTGTAGCTCGAATGTTTTGCGAGGTTTGCTGGAGCTCCCAATTCCGAACTTTGGGACACAATTCTTAGAAATCACTACATTTCTATTTATTTCATTATCCTGTAGAATCTCTTAAAGTTTTATCCGTTTTAACACTACTGTTAACTGTTGCATGTTAAAATATACCTATATAGGGTTCAAAAAATAGCTAAATAAAATAATATTTGGTTCATAAAGCTTAAGGCAGTGAAGAAAATTGCATCAGCAATTTTCTTCACATGCCACTCATTTTTAGTGAAAAATGTTCCAATGTACCTTCAGTACGATTTGTCGTGAAAATTACAATATGTATGTACGAACGTACATACATATCACAAAAAAAGCTTTCGCGATAAGAGGTGCCCGAGTAATGATCCTTAATAAACCAAGTAGGAAAAAAAAACAATAACTAAAAAACAGAACAATCTTTTTATTGAGAAGAACTTTATGTATTTCCAAAACGACAACCGATTCTAACATACTCCGTACAAAACTGAAGATAAATTATTTCACTAAATTAGCTTTTGCCTTTTGGCAGAAACAACTCAGACGTGTGAAAAGCAGTTTCACATCGGAAAAACAAAAGTGTTCGATTACACTAAGCCGTTTACAGGAAAACAAAAGTGTTTAATTACATTTAGAATTTGTGAAATGCTTTATCAACTAAAATACATTTATGAAAAGCTTTAACATCTAAAGTATGTTTATGCATAAATTTTATTTGTCGTGGGAAATAAAATTTAGGATTAGGTAGAAATTATTCAGTTTAAGGTAATTCCCAAGGTTTTATGTGGCACGTGTAGTCGGGGACGTAACTCCTCCCTCCTTAGAATGAAGCGAAGACCATCTGAGAGATCTTCTGGTTGGTCCACTTTCGCTGGTATAGAGGATAACTTGAGGGTTGTGTACTTCGGGTCCTTTCCTTAATTGTTTGTAGATTTTATAGCTGCAGTAAGTGAACATTATGCATAGACTGGAAAGGATTATGGTTAAGTATCGGCTTTCGGACGATTTGGCTTCTTGAGTTAATATCTTGATTGCTTCCGTATTCTCTATGGTCCAATTATTTAGTTTTTTTCAGGCTTAATTTTCCGGTAATAAAACTGCTGTTGACTTCATTCACGTTGCTGTTTTACTCGAATACGTAATGTTGTTAATTTTTATAGTGCAGTTGTTGTAATTTTTGAGAGTGACTCCTTTTAATACTTTATTTTGTATAGCTAAGTCGCACGTTGTTTCATCTAATGTTGTATTTTGGCTGATAATTAGTAGTAGATTGGGCTGCAACATTTTTATGCCTTCCTCCATCTCGTTCTCGATTAATTTGTACTCTGCTTTTCTGTTACTTATAATATTGGGTACACATGAATCTGCTTGTATATCCTTTAGGGAAATTTTGGGACAGTATCTTGTATTATCAGTTTGTTGACAAGGCTTATCCATATATTGATATATATTTTTATTTAGCAATAGGTAGGGTGCTTCTAAATTTATGGTGTAATTTCGATTGATGGGAAGTTCTCTTAAAAGGTAAAAGGAAAAATCATGTTTTGATAGGATGGGAGTTTGGATAACAAATATCAATTCAGAGTCGTTATAGAAAGCCGTAAATGTTATCATCCGACGGGATATCAGTATTTTGTTCATGAATGTAGAATATCTCTTCAGGATGTAGGATATGTTTTGAAATAATGTTTAACTTGGCTAGAATTATGGATTCTGAAATATCTTTGATGTGTTCGTTTAGTAGTTCGATATCATACATTAACCCTTGACCACCCGGGTGCGGTCACTGTGACCTGGCGTTCCTGGTGTTCCTGGCGATACCAATTACTTACGCTTTCACTGCTAATACGCAATTCTCTCTCTCGGTACCTTTCTAGATCTGTACTTAAGTACGGTTTCTGCCTTCATAGCGATTATACGTGCATTCGTCTTTATATTATGCGCGTGCAAAAATCGACAGCGGTCATAGTGACCGCACCCGGCCTGTTACGTTTTTGTTTTTTTTTTATATAACTATTTAGAAAATACTAAATAATGTAAATGTAAATGTTTTTTTTTATATATATGTAAATAATGATCTCTTTAGACGCTAAAATAAATAAAATATTTCAAAGAACATTTAATTTTGCTGCATTAGAATGTTATTAAGAAAAAGCTGTGATTTTTCTGAAATTTCAGATTGATATTTTATTTTTGTTTAACTATAACTCACGGAGGTAGTTTTTTTTCATCTTTTTATGCTAAATAAAAGATTATAGTGTCTGTTATATTTTGCATTTTTTAAAAAAAATTCCTTGAATTATTTATGAAAATTAATTGCTACTACATTTGAGCGGTCACGGAGACCGTACTCGGCCTATAGTGATACGAAAACACCACCCGGCCAGTTGAGGGTTAATTGCTCAAAATACTGGTTAAGTACTAACTCAGCAATAAACCTTTTAATTTTATTATTTATATTTGATTGGTACTCCTGTATGTAAGTCTCGAGTACTTCTTGTTGCTCATTTATATGTTTAGATACGTTATAAAATCTTTCTATCATTTTTTCATTTATTATTATTTGTTTGTTAAATTCGTGTTCAATATCAACTTTATTAGTTTGTAATAATTCCAAATGTTTACTGATTTCTACATAGTCATCATTATCTAGATTCCCAGTTATTGCCTTGATTACTGTGCCTAATCCGTTTATTAACCCACGTTTTACTTTATATTTTGGTACAATCAAATCTAGGTTTTGCAACAATTTGTTATATTTCTTTTGCAATATTTTAGATTTAATATTAAATTCTTGTTGGTTCCTTTCTTGATCTAATAAACTGTCTACATTCTTGCCAATAATATCCACGTTAAACTGATATTCGGTTATATTGATGATATGCAACATTTTGGAATAGTTTTCAATTAATCTGGCATTTCCTAATTTTAGAGATAGGAATCCTTGATTTTTGCTCAAATCTTGAATATTTAACCTTTGCCCTTGCGAGTCGTTGATGAACCTGAAAAGTTACGTTTTGGTTTAATTTTTTGTTTGTGAACTTTTCTTTTGTTTGAAGTGACAGTCATTTTATTATTTTTAACGACCTTGTGTTTCATAAATTTGGGCACTAACTTATTTCGTCTGTTCTCCGCTTCGAAAATTATTTCATCTACCTGAAAAGTTGGTGGGTCCTTACGACTTTCATTTAACCTATTGATACTATTTCGTTTAACTTTTAAGCTTCGTTCGTGAATTAAGTTGGCTAGCTTTTCGTATTCTTTTTATGGTTTTCTATATTGTCTTGATTTGTCTGCACAACTGATTTTGTGGGGAATAATGAGGATGTACTATAGTGACCTGACATTATTTCAAACAGAGTTAGGTTTGTTGTAGAGTGAATGGAATTATTATATGTTAGAATGGCTTCGTCCATAATTTCACTAATTGTGATCAGAACTCTTTTGTTCTGATAGACAAATCAGTCAAGGTACATCAACCTTGGCTGGTACGACGATGGTATAAACGGTTTTGTGTACCGCTATACCCTAGATTTAGGTATATTGCACCAAAGTGGCCTTTTGCACACCTTCCAAAGTCAAAGTGCTTAAAAACCTTGGCTTATATGTCGTATAGTACAGTTCCTTGTACTGCTACACGTTTCAGCTGTTGCTTAACAAAAACGATGCCACACAAAAAATCAAATGAAAATATACTTTACTCTTCACCGTATTGAACAGCAATAATTATTTATTCACAAAATCACATTTTTAAATATTATTTCCTAAAGCTAGATATGAATTATAAAATGCTACTTCATCAAAAAAGTGAACATAAAATTTCTCACGTAAAATTTCTCATGAGCCAAAATCGAGAAAAACAAAAGTGTCCAGTTACGTCTGGGTGTAACGTGAACACTCTTGAATTCGCATTCTTGAGGAAATTTCTCGTGAGTTAAATGTGTAAGCTAGATACATGCAACACGAATTTTATTTTTGTAGATAATTTTGTACGTTAGCGATTTTTGAGTCATGGTAATTTTCCATGTTTGTTGTAAATAAACATTCTCCCCGGCGTTGAATAATGATTCAACTCAGTTTCCAGGGATCTCAAACGTCGAAGGATGCATTGAAGCTCTATGATGTGTCCGCCATTGTTGTGCGTTGTCGTGGTGTTGGTACAAGTGCCATCTTCCTGGATCTTATTGCACATATTTCGTGACGATGTTTCCAGATCAAAATAGAGATTATGACAATTATCAGTATTATAGATACATAACCCACAGAAAATTGATGAACATCAGTTGATAGTGTGTTTAGTGAAAGATTTTTTTTAAACTGTGATAATTGACCTTTGATGGAATCAATTTCAGAGGTGTATGACTGATGTTGAACAATGTTATCGAGAGTAGGGTTCTTTTTAGCGGCTATGATAAATTCGGTGAGATTACTTGTTGGTATATACGATTACCTTGTATTGGTAGGATAGACACTATGTCCCTGTATGCTGACCAACGTCTGGTTTATGAGGCAACGATCTCGGATTTTCAAAATTCCTGTACCTTCAATGACATACTGAGTAGTATTTTTGTCACATACTACATTGATAGTGGTTTTTTTCACTCAGCACATATATCCACTGGTTTGAACTTGACTATCTGGCAGGATGGTGACTGCAACAGGTGGTTAAAAAAGTTTATTTCGCAGGCGCTGATGTTCGATCCCCTTCTATATAGGGGTGTTTCTGTTTACATAGTTGTTGACCTTCGTCAATGATGAGACATAGTTGCAACTCCTGTTCTGTGAGGGGATAATATTGATCCCGATGTAGGTTTATGACTAACAACGGGAAGGATGGTTGGATTGTCACAAAAGTGTCATTAGTTTGTACTGGAACTGGAGTGACCTTAAATAGTTCGAACTCTTCAAGCGATAATAAGGGAAGAGTTAGATTGAATATAATATATCGTTCAGCGACCCTACCTTCGATAGTCAGCAATCTGTAATATTTAAGTGCCTCGTCCTGTTGTATTGGTAGGCGTAATGATGAAGGTAGATTAGTTTTGATTTTTAATAATTCTTGTTTTAACTCCAGTGGTGAAATCTATAACGGACTGATTTTCCGGTGGTGAGTACCGATGATGACGTCTAAGATTGAGCTTTGAATTCTGAAGAAGTTGGACACTGTGAGGATTGCGGACAAGGTTAGCAACATGAATGATTGTGACAATTTTTCTTGGTACGCCTCTTCCCTTATGTCGTGTAATTGCTGAGTTGTTTGGGCAATCTGTGTTTCTAGTTGCTGAAACTGATGATCAATAGATTGTTCTTCCTTCTTCATTATGTTCAAGGTGGCATCCATGATTGACGTCTGATTTTTATCAGATCCAGCGAGTGATTTTCATTTTTCCCAATATCATTTACCGTTTGTGCCATCTTTTCGGCATACTAGGAATCTAACACCCCAAATAAGGCACTGGCGATATTTCCAATAAAGTTGATAGCTCCTCTCTTTGATCTATTCGAATTGCTCGGTTCTGATAGTAATATATTATTTGTGTCCAATTCTAATTGCAGCTGTTTTATGTGTGCAATTATTCCCAAACATTGTTCTCTTTTTGATTCTTTGGCATAATTCCTCTAAAGCCCTGGTGTAATTTTGAAGAAGAAAAAATTCCTTCCAATAAGCTGTCATGTCGTAAAATACGACGAGTTTCCATTCATTAGCTACGATGTTTGCAGCTCCCAGATTCTCAATGTAGATTTCTGGGTGATGAGTGAAGAGTTTTATTTCGATGGAATTCTAATTGATGGTAGCATTAGACAAGTCAAAAGTAAAGTCACAATAGCAGATCCCACCGATCTCCGTTGTTTCTTTCTAGGATTGGCATCTCCTCTTGGCTGAGTTGGTTCGTATGATGCTGTGGGCTCATCTCTAGTGGGTTGAGATGTGTTTGAACTTGGTATAGTTGTGGTGATTTCCCTGTGTTCGGTCTCGTTTTTAGCTACAGGCTCATCAGAGGATTCCGCTTCTATCGGTAGTGGTGCAAGCCTGTGTATTGGACGTCGGATGATTCCACTAGAAGTGCGTATGTCCGCCACCCGAACCAATCCATCATTTCCTCTAATCGTGTTAATAATACGTCCGAGTGGCCATTTTAATGCAGGAGTATTGTCTTCGTTTACCAAGACTATGGTACCAGGTTGGACATTTTGACATCATTGTTTCCATTTATACCTGTGTTGCAATTGGCTTACATACTCCATGGTCCAGCGCCTCCAAAATTCGTTTTTGATGTGTGAAACACGTTTCCAACTAGTGATGCGATTGGCATTTGACGATGTAGCCTTTGGATCAATGGTACTAGTCAATGGCTCTCCGATGAGGAAGTGACCCGGTCTTAACGCTGTCAAGTCATTTGGATCAGAAGACATGGGTGTGATTGATCGAGAAATAAGCACTGCTTCTATTTCCACAACAACTGTTTCAAGCTCTTCGTAGGTTAATGAGTCTGATGCTAGAATCCGTTGCAAGAGATATTTCGCTGATTTAACTGCTGCCTCCCAGAGCCCGCCGAAATGTGGAGCTCGAGGTGGAATAAAACGAAAATCAATGGTCTTTGAGCTGCATGCTTCTATAATTTCGCTTCGAGAGTGACTGGATTCTATCATATATTTTACTTCTTGCAACTGATTTTTGGCCCCAACAAAATTTGTTGCGTTGTCACAGTAAATTGTTCGGCAGTGTCCTCGTCGAGCCATAAAGCGTCGTAGAGCTGCCAAAAAAACCTTGTGTGGGTAGGTCACTCACTATTTCTAAGTGCGTAGCCTTAGTAGAAAAACAGCAAAACACAGCAATGTATGATTTCTGTGGTCTTTTTCCCCGAATTTTAAAATGAGGATATATTGGTCCACAAAAGTCTACGCCAGCATTTACGAATGGTCTTGCTGGTTGGACTCTATCTGCTGGCAAATTACCCATCAACTGTGTTAAAAGTTTTGGTTTAGACTTAGCACATTGGACACAGTGTTCTACTACAGAGCGAGCTAGAGTTTTTCCTTTTAATGGCCAGAACTTCTGCTTGGTTATGGCGAGAAGCATTTGAGGGGCTACGTGCAATTTTTCGTTGTGTATATCGTTGAGGAGGCATTTCGTTAGATGATGGGCGTATGGCAGAAGCATTGGGTGTTTGGC
This sequence comes from Dioctria linearis, assembly GCA_963930735.1. NCBI lineage: Eukaryota > Metazoa > Arthropoda > Insecta > Diptera > Asilidae > Dioctria > Dioctria linearis. The sequence goes on along the minus strand of OZ005740.1, from coordinate 123,757,164 downwards.
CTGATATGTTAGATTTGATTCTTCCAGGCGACCTCCGACTCTAACAATGTTGTCCTCATCGATAAATGGTGTAAGGCTACTGATGGCGCGGTTTTTGGATACATCTCCGAAGATCTTTAAATGCGATAAATCTTCATTGAATCCTTCTTCTTCTCACCACCATCGCTTGACCTTCGTCTAATTCCTCTGCGTTTAAGACAAATGTAGCTGCAGGGTCTCGATTAAGTTTCCCCGTGTGTCTGATAAATCGAAGAACGTACGCCATGATTCGTTGGACCTTTCGAAGAGAGTTCCTGTGGTTTATATGACTGAGGATTGTTTCAGCTCCTTTGATTTCAGTGGATGACGCCACTACATGTGCTCGTCTTCTCTCGCTGTCATTCGCAACCGTTTTCTTTGTATTTGGCAACGGCCATAATGTTTCAGCACCATGCAAGAAAGTTGGTCCATAAAACCAGATGATGGAATTTCCCAACTTCTCTGGAGCCATTCCTCTTGACAAAATGTCTGCGGGATTATCCTTAGATCTGACATGTCACCATTGTTCCGAAATTGTTAACTGCTGGATTACTGCTATTCGATTAGCCACAAACGTTTGATATGAATATGATGATGAGTTAATCCATGCCAGAACAATTTCTGAATCTGTCCAGAGAGAAATAGGTGCATTTTTGATTTTCAGATCCATTTTAGACGTCCAGCTAGCTCCGCTGCAAGTTTCGATGCGCACAACTCCAGACGTGGGAGTGTGAGTTGCTTGATTGGGGCAATTCTAGATTTCGCACATAACAGTCGTACAGCTACAATATTATCTCTGTCAACGGATCTTATGTATGCTGCCGCTCCGTAGGCCTTTTCAGAGGCATCTGCAAAGATGTGGATTTGAATCGTCTTAGGGCTTCTTTGGTGGTCTTGAAAATCTTATGTCATTTAGTGCCTTTAACCCCTCTCGAAAGTTAAGCCAATAGCAATGTAATTCTTGCGGAAGTGCCGCATCCCAGTCGCATTTCATGGCACATAATTTTTGAAGGAATATCTTGGCAACAACGATTACGGGAGCCATAATGTCTAAAGGATCAAAGAGATGTGCTATATCTGATAATGCATTTCGTTTGGTTACTCGAGTGCTTATTTTCCATGTAGTTTTGATGCAGAGATTATCACTCTTTGGTAACCAGGTTAATCCTACTGCCGTTGTGTGATCTTCTTTGTGGCTGTAAAAATCCAACTGAAGTTCTTGGTCTTGTTGGGGAATGTACTTTAAAAGACTCGGGTGATTGGCACACGAGTTTCTCAATTTAAAACCGGCTGTTTGAGGTAAAAACTGGAGCTGCGCTTGAGTTTCAATTGCTGTTGTGAGATTATCGGCTCCAGTTAAGACATCGTCCACATAGAAATCTCGTTTGAGTACTTCAGCTCCCAGAGGATAATGTTCTGCCTGTTCCTCTGCTAGCATCTGCAGGCATCTGGTTGCCAGATAAGGAGCACGAGTGGTACCATATGTGACCGTACAAAGTTTGTAACATCTTAATCGATCATGAGAGTTATTTCTCCAGCATATAAGTTGGTACCGTTTATCATCGTCGTGAACCTTTACCTGTCGGTACATCTTTTCAATATCCGCGGTAAATACGAACCTGGGCATGCGAAATCTTAAGAGATGTGAAAAGACATCATCCTGAATAGTAGGACCTGCTGCTAAGATGTCGTTCAGGGAAATATTGCTGGATGTCTTGGCCGATCCATCAAACCCCACTCGAAGCTTAGTAGTCGAACTCTCTGGTTTAATGACAAAGTGGTGCGGATGGAAGTTGTAGTGTTTCTTGATTTCATTGAAATTCACTTCCTCCATGTGTCCCAATTCAATATACTCATCCATGAACTTAACATACTGTTCTTTAAGTTCTTCGTTTGTCTCTAACCTTTTTTCTAAGGCCACAAAACGTTGAAACGCAATATTCTTCGATTCCCCTAGGGTTTGAGCATCAGACCTTGAACGGAAGTTTGACTGTAAAGCGCCCTTCTTTATTTCGTCGTGTGTTTTGTACGAAGTGTGCTTCACATTGTCTTTCTGCCGTAGTGAATGCCTTAGCTGACTGTTCAGCATCATCCAACATCCAGAATTTTTCCATTTGCTGCTGAAGCGCTTCATCTTCTGAGCATATTCCACATATTCCTTGTGTTTGTGGTGTGTGTTGGGTTCTTCTTGCTATTGTCCATCCAAAAACTGTATTCTGTATGGCAGGTAATGTCTTGCCTAATTTTATCTGCCCTACTGATTGAATCGAATAATATAATTCTGCCCCAATTAAAAGATCTATCGTCCCTGGCTGATTAAACTGTGCGTCCGCTAGTTGTATGTTGGCTGGTATTGGCCAAGAGGCAATGTCTATTAACTGTGAGGGCTGTGGTGAAATGATTCGGAGCAGTATATGTGCTTCTAAAGTAGTGCTGAAGCCATTGATTCGAGATTCCAACAACATATTAACACGTTTTTGCGCTTGCTGTTTGCGTAGGCCAATGCCTTCTATGTTCATTAATTCGGGAGTTCCAATCAGACCAAGTTTCTTCACTAATTTTTGCGTTACAAAATTTAGCTGAGAGCCAGAATCTGAGATGGCCCTGCATTCAATACTCGTACCAGTTTTGTTGGTTAGTTTCACAATAACAGTGGTTAATAACACATAATTCTTAGTAGTTAGTGTCGACTTGGCAGTAAGTGATATTGATGGCTCGGTCGTTACCCTGTTTGGTGATGAAGTTGTTGAGATTCTCGTTGACGGCTGGACTTTGCTTGTTGGAAATTGATTCGTTCTTGATACGACAGCCTTCGTTTTTGTTGACTCAAAATGGAAAAGAGTATTATGCTTCTTGCTGCATTTGAGACATCCTCTTGATGGACAACTGGATATAATGTGCCCAATTCTCAAACAGTTGAGGCACGCATTAATTCTCTTTACAAGCGATACTCTGTTGGATGGCGATAAGTGAAGGAACTTAGGACATGCGAATAGTTGATGGTTGCTCCTACATGTTGGGCACCCTGTCTTGACCGATGTAGTCAGAGCCCTTTGGGTGTGTACCCTTTTACTTTCTGTTCTATTTGTGTTTCCCATTGCTTCCAAGGATTGGAAGCGGTTTTCTTAGAACTGAAGAAACTCCTTTAATGATTGAAATGACCTGGGTTTACTTAAAGATTGCTCCCACAATGTATGTGTTGCTCTATCCAACTTTTTCATTAGAATGTGGAGTAAAAGCGGATCCCAGTTTTCTATGTTGATACCTAAGTTTGAGTGGTGTCGTGAAGTGTTTTTATTGCAGATTCACTCTCTGTTGTGGCCGTTGGTTGCGAAAGTATTTTATTTAGTAGCGCAGTGACGAGCAATCTGGGGTTCTCATGTCTATCATTTATGAGTTTCCATGCGGCGGCGTAGTTTGCTTCAGTTATGGTTAAATTTTGGACCCATTTTTCAGCTTCACCTATTAAAATGCTCTTCAGATACCATATTTTCTGGCATGACTGCAGCGGTTGGTTTTGTATCAGTTCCGAGAATAAATCGCAGAATTGCCGCCATTTGAGATAGTTACCGTCAAATTTTGGTAGTTCTACTTTTGGGAGCTTCATACTGGATTTTGGACTGAGTTCTGCTGCTAATGAATTTGTATTGGCCTCTGGCTTACGTTGGCTGTGACTTAAGCCTTCATATAAGTTTACCAATTTTTCATGTGTTAGCTCTTCCAACTCGAAGTATTCTCCCATGGTATCTGATAGGTATGAGTCATCCAAATCTTCAAGTATCTTGCTATGAAAGTGTTGAATCTTCTCCCAGTGATGCTCGATAGCCTTTATTTTTATCTGATAAAAGTGAGCGGAGTGCGGTTGTGCCTGTAGTATGATATGATTTAGCATGTTCCGTAAACCTTGCATCAGCGAAGTCTGCTAACAAATAATTGCAGAGTTGTCTGCCTTGATTGATTTAGATAAGGCTCCGGTAGTATTACCCTCAAGCATTGATTGTTGTTCTATGTTGGCTGCTGCGCCTCCATCAAAAGCTTCATTCGATCTAGACTGAGGTTTGATGGTCGCACCTGGGTTGTTAGCTTGACTGACTTTTTCTTGCTCGGAATCAATTTGAATTAATAGTTCAGATGAAAATTGTTGTAGCCGCCGTAAGATGTCTTGGTTGAGATTGTCATAACCAACCCTTATGCCCTCATAGTAGTCGTTTGCAAAATATGCATGATCAAGATTGGATCCATAGTTGATGCGGATCTCATTGTCTGTCTTTTCGAATTCTTCCCACAGCACACCTTCCAAAGTCAAAGTGCTTAAAAACCTTGGTGTTCAGTCCACATACATATATGTCACGACGAACAACTCTACACAATAATTACATCCCTCGATGAAAACTTTTTTCCTAAAAAATACAAAAAAACGAAACAGAAAGAATCAATATACCATATTTTTATAAAAGAAACTTATCTGAATCTTCTATGTCCTGAACAAATACAATTCATTCCAATTCTGCCTACAGCCGTCCAACATAATTTTTGAGCTGAAATTAAATAGAAAATACATTAATAATATGTAAAATAAATAAAAATAGCTCAAACTTACCCAAAATTCCACTTTCCTCCAAATGTTTACATTTTTGTAATGTCATCTAATGACATTACGTCAAACAGCTGGTGTCGCCACAATCAAATTTGGACCATCGAACCAAGCGTTGCCAGGGCAACATATTATGAAGCTGGGACATAGCTGTTCACGGCGGCTATAAAAACGCGGCGAGCCGCAGCAAAATCACCATTCGGTTTTCAGAGTCTAATCTGAAAGCATCCTCCACCAGAGTCTAATCTGTTTCCTATCCTTTGAACAAAAGAATAATTTTGTTTATTCCTTCATATAGAAGTATAATTCTACCTATATCCAACATCCAATTTTGCCGCATATTATAATTTCAGAGTTTAATCTGAAAATATCCTCCATCAGAGTCTAATCTGAATCCCATCCTAGGAGCAAAAGTATAATTTTGATCTATCCTTCATATAGAAGTCTAATTCTATTAAAATCCGCACTCCCAAAATCTGACATTTGTTCCCCAATCGTGTGACAGAAGTTTAATTCTGCTTACACGCTCCAGGACCTTGCGATTGAAGTATAGTTCTGCGCATACGTTTTGACATTCGCTGTAACAGAAGTTTAATTCTGCTTACACACCCCAGCACGTTGTAGCAGAAGTATAATTCTGCCTACGCGTTTCAATACTCGCTGTAACAGAAGGGTAATTCTGCTTACACGCTTCAGCACGTTGCAGTCGAAGTCTAATTCTACTACATCGTTGCTCTTGCCCTCAGAGAATTTTACTCTATATTTGATTTATGGAAGTTTAATTCCAATAAAATAAAAGTTATTCTCTTCTCGTTCATTTCAGAAATAAGGAGAACGTTTTGGGGAAAAAACTCAATTTGGAGTATTGTTGCTGGATATCGTTTTTTAATATTGAATTTATTTTGGATTTTAAATTGTCGTCATTGTTGCTGTTGGATTTTAATTGAATTTTAGTTGAATTTTTTAATAGTATTAGTAGTTTTATTAGATTGTAAGTTATTATTTGAATTGAAATTATTGAATTTGTGATATTAGGTTAAGTATATGAATTATTTTAAATAAAATTTATATTTGAACTGAATCAAAGCTGAGTTATCCATTTTAAAACCGGCACCCTCCTTTACGCTCGAGACTAGATCTCACACTTGGCTTATATGTCGTAGTTCCTTGTACTGCTACACGTTTCAGCTGTTGCTTAACAAAAACGATGCCACACAAAAAATCAAATGAAAATATACTTTACTCTTCACCGTATTGAACAACAATAATTATTTATTCACAAAATCACATTTTTAAATATTATTTCCTGAAGCTAGATATGAATTATAAAATGCTACTTCATCAAAAAGTGAACATAAAATTTCTCACGTAAAATTTCTCATGAGCCAAAATCGAGAAAAACAAAAGTGTCCAGTTACGTCTGGGTGTAACGTGAACAGTCTTGAATTCGCATTCTTGAGGAAATTTCTCGTGAGAAATTAAATGTGTAAGCTAGATACATGCAACACGAATTTTATTTTTGTAGATAACTTTGTACGTTAGCGAATTTTGAGTCATGGTAATTTTCCATGTTTGTTGTAAATAAACAAATTGGTTTTGTGCTATTTTGACTATGTATGATCCTAATTATTTCGGTTAGAGTGGAATGCAACCTTTCCACCGGTGAATTACCTGTCGAATTCTTTACTGAGGTTTGATGGGATTCGATATCGTATAACTTTAAAAATTCATTAAATAGACTTGATGTAAATTCGAGACCATTGTCGTAGATTAATTTCTTTGGGATTCCGTGGTGTGAAAAGAAATGTTTAAGACTTTGGATTACACTTATGATATTCCTGTTTGATAATAAATAAGCACTGGCATATTTATTAAATTTATCTATTATGGTCAAAAAATTTTCTTTATGCACTGAGTAGATGTCTATGTGTACTATTTGGAAAGGTTTGCATGGTGTTTCTGATAATTCGAATTTTATAGGTTGCTTATTTCGTTCGTATTTGTTTTCTAAACAAATTTCACAACCATTAATTATACGCGTTATGAGGTCCTTCATATTTGGGAAGTAATAGTTTCTTTTTAAGTGGCCTAATATCTCAGTAATTCCCCTGTGTTTGATTTCTTATGATAATCTCTAATTAAAAATTCTTGCTTATCTATTTCGATAAGATCCTGTACCATGGTCGTACACCGAATCGGTCTCAATCTGCCATTGCTGAAGAATTTGGAATATACTTGTTGAATTATTTGAAAGGTATCATTATCCGTCATTATAACAGTTAATTTCTGTGGGTTCGTATAATTTTTAAGATAATCAATTACATTATTCTCATTATCTAGGTTGTACGCTTTGATTGTGTGTCGGCGTTTATTTTTGAATAATATTTTGAAAGATTTCTTATGTTCAGATGAATTTTTGATCTTTTCTAGGATTAACTGGTGTGAGAATTCGTTTAAATGACGCTCTGATATAGGTATTCCGTCTTCTGAGTTTTCTTCTGCGGAATGTACTGTAAGAATTTCGGTGTCGTCGACGTTATTTTGTAGGGATTCTGTAACGTTTATCTCGACACGATATAGAGCATCTGCGTTAGAGTTCTCTTTACCCCTTTTATAGTTTATTTCATAATCGAATTCTTCTAACTTTAGGCGCCAACGAACTAGTTTTGAATTATGCTCCTTCAGTGAGAAAAGCCAAGTTAGGGGTTTGTGAGCGGTTATGATCTTAAACATCCTCCCAAATAAATAAGGCCTGAAGTATTTGGTGCCCCATACGATGGCCAAAAGCTCCTTCTCGATAGTGCTGTAATTTTGTTCTGATTTGTTTAACGTTTTACTAGCGTAGCAAACTGGTCTAGAAGAACCTATTTGGCCTTGTTACAGTATAGCACCAATAGCGACGTTACTTGCGTCTGTTGTTAAAATAAACTCTTTAGAGAAATCCGGGTATCGTAGTATTGGTTCGTTGCAAAGAATCTTCTTACATGTTTCAAAGCATTGTATGTATCGGGAGTCAAATCTTATTTGGTTTTCTTTTCTCAAACATTCGGTTAATGGTTTCGTGAGTTTGGCGAAATCTTTAATGAATTTTCTGTAGTAACCTAACAAACCCAAAAAATATTTGATCTGCTTGGGCGTTTTTGGGATTGGAAAATTTTTTATTGCTTTTATTTTATCCGGATTTAGCTTAACACCATTTGGTGGGACTATATGACCGAGAAAAGCTATTTCTTTATGAAGGAATTCCGATTTATCAAGTTGGATCTTTAAATTGGCTTCCCTTAATTTTTTGAAAACCACAGCAAGATTTTCAAGATGTTCCTGGAGTGACGTCGAGAAAATTATGATGTCATCCATGAATACCAAGCAAATTTTTCCTAGCAGTTCACGCAGAACATTATACCTTACTCTTTGGAATATGGATGGGGCATTTTTGAGCCCAAATGGCATTCGTACAAATTCGTAATGTCTATTTTCCACAGTAAATGCTGTCTTGGGTATGTCTTCGGGTTTCAGTTCGATCTGGTGAAATCCGGATGCTAAATCGAGTGTACTGAAGTAAAGACTTTTTCCTAACTTATTCAAGATTTCGCATATGTTGGCTTAGGGATACCTATCATCTATTGTCTTTTCCTCAGCGTTTAGATGATCAACTCGAATCAGGTTTGATATATCGGAAGTATGACGAGCAATTTCTACATTGTTAATTGAGAAATTATGAATTTCAAAGAATTGGTTTTCACTAAGTGGTTCAACTTTTATTGGTTGTTCGATTATAAAATTCTGGGGAGAATTTGAAAAATTAATCACCTCCATGTAGGAGTACCACTCATTTGCCTTAAATATACCTTCTGGTACTATCAATTGCTCCTAAATTTTTGTCGGCTTCGTGTGAATATCTCCAGATTTTATATCTTCTGGTAAGTGGATTATTATTTTACTGCGAGGTAGTACTGTATACTGTCTAGACATATAGTTTAGTTTATATATTATTGGTATGGATACAGTTTTTGTTTTTAGCAAAAATTTAGTAAAGTCTAAGGTAATTCCAAGTTGTTTCATTGATTCTAGCCCCAATAACCCATCGAAATAATTGTGGAATTTGAATAATAAAAATGTCAATCTTTCCTTTGTTTTTAATTCTCTGAACCCATTTAATTTAATTTGCTTGTTAATTGAGTGAGTATTGAAAGCCCTTTTTACTTTGACTGGTTCTATTTCTTCCACTATATTTGGATATACTAAATCTGGGTTTATGAAGGACATATTGCTTCCTGTATCTATAAGAAATTTTAACGGTCTGTTGTCGATATCTAAGATGTGAATATACGGTAAAAGGTGTGATTGGTGGGTGTTGAAACCTATATAACCTATTTGATCTCCGAGGCAATTGATGGAACATTTTCGTCATCAATTTCATTCTGGGTCGGTTCAATTGGGTGATAAAATTCGTCCAGAGTTTGGAAATATTTATTGCAATTATCATTATTGTAATTGATTTGATTATCAGGTTGATCTTGGTATTCAGCTTCATTTATTGGGTCATTATGAGAAGTATAAGATTGGGGTTTATTGCATTGTTCCACATTAAACAACTCTTCGGCTATAAAATTTGAAAATTTAGATGAATGAGAAGAATTGTTGATTGGTTTGTTGCGAAATTTTAAGTATGTATTTCCACTAGAGGTATCCATTGGTTTGGAACGATTTCGATTTTGATTGTAGTTTTTATTATTTGGAGGGTGGTCGTGATTTAAAGAATTCTGTGGAAATTGTTTGTGGGGTGTGTGAAGATTTGGTCTTTGAAAGCCTGGTCTATAAGGTTGCTGGGAATTTGAATCTTGAGATGGTTGGAAAGATGGTCTTTGTAGTTGTGAACGAAATTCTGGTGTTGCAATTGGATAATTATATGCAGCTTGAATAGGTCTGATCGGTCGTTTTCTAACGTTATTATATTAAATTTGCTGTGCATTTTTCATATAATATGTATTTTGTTCAGCTAAACAGAAATGTAAAGCTTGTGCTAACGTACCTGGTCGCATGGCCCTAATTGTAGACCCAAATAGTTCTCTCAATCCTGATAAGAATGTGGTTAGACACATTTCTTGGTATAGCTTTTGTTTAGAATTTATGACATTTTGGTCACTTTCATGAACTCTGATATGGTTAGTGATTTTTGAAAGTATTTCAATAACTCGTGAATAAAATTTTTCAACAGAGTCCGAATTTTGTCTCAAACAATGTAAATCACGAATTAAACTCGTTTCGTTCCGTTTGTCAGAATAATGTGTGATCAGATTATTTTTAATATTTTCCCACCTTACTGGTGTACCGTACATGCTTAACGCCGCGTTTGCATCACCGATAATTTTATTTCTTATGGCCCTTAATATTAATTTGGCATAACTTGTGCCATCAATTCAAATCATCAAACCTAAAATCTCTTCCACATTATCGATGAAGTCGAACAAGGATCTTGAATTACCATCGAAATTAGGTAGGCCTTTGATGGCATCAGGAATTTTTAAATTTGTGAGAATCTGATTAACATCTACAATACTATTATTGTTAGCACTAGCAATTTGAATATTATTATTGACACTAAAATCATTAACATTAGGCACATTGGGCACGTTATTATTAACTTGATCGTTTACCATTTTGATACTAAATATATTTTCTAAACTTTCGTTATTTATTTCAAGTTTTATTTCGTTTAAATCTACACTATTTGATTTGTTCCAGCATCAGCAGTATTTAAATAATGCTTTTCAATTTGTTATTTTATTATAGTTCTTGAATTCTGTAACCTACTGTATCATATTTGCAATTACTTGTATACATATACACATTTGTTCTGACTCGCTTACGTAACGTAACAGTATTAAAAAATGCTATTGTTTGCTTATCAAGAATTTGCTATACAAACTTATTTTGTTACATTTTGCTCGTTTAGTATATACATACATACAGTTTAAACTTTCCCGTAAGTCTAGCGTATTCCATGAGCAGAGATTAGACAAATGTTCCTCTTCTGGTACTGTATCTATTGACTCTGGTTTTCGAGTAGTGTACGGGACTTTAAGATGTTTTAATTTTTTTAAGAAGGACATAAAGGAATTTTAATAATGCATCTATATAGGACTTATCCGACCAACACAATAATAATATTCAGACAAGAAAACTGGATTTCCCGTTTCCTTTGTGTCCTCTTAAACTAATTAATTGTTGTCGTGAATGGTAAAATCCACCAGATGACGATATACACTGTCACAATGGTTTGATTCCGCTGAGTTATCTCAATAACTCTGTTTTATTGTTGCTGAATCGCTGAAGCTGAAGGATTGAGATCCACCAGGAGACGATGTACTCTCGTTGCTGTGCTTCGATTCCAGTTAGTTGTCCAGCGAATTCACTATATGTCGATGTACCTTCGACACGTAGTTAATATTGGTATAGTATTCACAGTGAACTTTCAACTTCCAATTAATTTCACTAGTCAATATTCTTTTGACACAAATTTCATATATATATATATATAAAAGACAATATTCAAGAGAGAAGAAAAAAAAATTTCGGAAATTCTGGCTTGCGCCAGTGTACCAAATAACGCACAATTAAATCAAAGTAGTACTCTAGTAAATCAAAGCGTATATAATCCTGGCATCATATCATACTCACAGGATCCCCGGAAAAACAATATGCCCATTAACCCAAGCAGTCACGTACCAACGTCACAGTTCACACAGGATGTATTAAACAGGAACCAAGATCGCCAAATAAAAATTATAATGAAAATAATAAAAATACATATTTAAATAAAATCAGTTGTAGTTTTTGTAATCTAAGAGACCACACATATGCTGATTGCCTCAAAAGAAAAAATACGCCTTATTGTGTGAACTGCAAAATGTATAACCATGACGTGCGTGACTGCAGAAGAAACAACAATAGTTTCCAAAGACCCCACAACAATAGTGGAGCACCAAATCAACGACCTCGGAAATTCTTTCACCGCGAAATTTATACTCGCATGAATAACCTTAATAAATTTAATAACCGCTACGATTAACTCCCGAATTAACGACAGGACTTTTACAAGGATTCCAAATTGTGGAAATCCTACCGACTGCGCCAGTAATGATCCTTAATAAACCAAGTAGGAAAAAAATAAACAATAACTAAAAAACAGATCAATCTTTTTATTGAGAAGAACTTTATTTCCAAAACGACAACCGATTCTAACATACTCCGTGCAAAACTGAAGATAAATTATTTCACTAAATTAGCTTTTGCCTTTTGGCGGAAACAACTCAGACGTGTGAAAAGAAGTTTCACTTCGGAAAAACAAAAGTGTTCGATTACACTAAGCCGTTTACAGAAACACAAAAGTGTTTAATTACATTTAGAATTTGTGAAATGCTTTATCATCTAAAATACATTTATGAAAAGCTTTAAAATCTAAAGTATGTTTATGCATAAATTTTATTTGTCGTGGGAAATGAAATTTAAGATAAGGTAGAACTTATGCAGTTTAAGGTAATTCCCAAGGTTTTATGTGGCACGTGTAGTCGGGAACGTAACTCGCGCCGCGAAAATACATTATATGTATATACTCGCGCCGCAATTTCAGTCGACGGGACGGTGGCTGATGTTTATAAAACATCAAATTTCATTTTTTCAAGCCACCGTCCACCGAAAAATATATGGACTTCTTTAAAGAAGTCCAGAATAAATGAAAATTTTTCTCAGGGTAGAAATGCAACTATGCATTTTCTACCCAGACCGACGGCTCTTGATCACGATGAAAATGATCAAGAGCGCAGTCGAATTTTTAAAACGAAATGGAGTTGAATTTTAAATTTGATGAACGGCGGTTGGCGGTCGAATTTTTAAAAGTGGAGTTAAAAAACGAAACGGAGTTGATTAAACAAATCTCGATCGGAGTTGTCTCGCGGTAGTTGTGATTCGGACTAATTAAAAAAAAAAACTAAAATAATTGAAAAAAAGGGTTTTGGTGTAGGAAGGTTCGGTTAGGTTGAGAAGGGAAATTGGATTAAGTGAAATTGGATTAAGTGAGACCGGATTAAGTGGAATAAGAGAAAGTTTTTATTTAAAGAAAAATTGTAATTATTAAAAAAGAGAAAGTTTTATTTCGAAAAAATTTTAAAAATACAAAGAAAAAAACAGAGAAAAAGTGGTTTTAAACTGACTCCAAAAGAGAATATAACAATTGGCGCAGCCGGTAGGATAGTGGAAGCCAGTTTTTCAAAGTCAAAGAAAAACATAAGAGCTTGAAAATCCGCTATCCTGCGAACACCAAGCGGTTAATTAGATTAGACTTGTTTGGTCTAATCGCCCCAATGCTCAAAGTAGTTCAGCTATAGCTGCCTCTGCCTACCAGCAAGCAGACACCCCCTCATCAAAGCACAAAAGTGCCTACGGTGGACTATAGCGGGCTTCATCCCCGCCCAAACGAAGATAATAGCGGCAGGAGCCCCTAGCTGCAAATTTTATACACGGTGGTCCATAACCGAATAGAGCTCCCGCCAAAAAACATTGCCGGAAAACCAACTGCCACCAACCTCACAACAATCTTCCTCGCCGGGCGACGCACAGAAAGTTCCGCCCCGGTACGAAAGAAGCACGCGGGAACAACATCCGCAACAGAGGGTACCAATACAACACCCCCACAAACCTCAGTGAGTAGAGGAGTCACTTTAAGGAGCGGGACAATCTTAACAGGTCCCCACAAAGTAAGGCAATTTAACTTAAATTTAGATAATTATTAAAAATACTTAGAAGGAAAACTGCGAGACTCCTCCGAACTTTCTGTCAAACAGTGCAATTCTATTGACAAACAGATTGCAAAGTCTCGGGAACGAAGGCTTGAGCAAATCGCAAAATTTAAAGAAAGCACTGAAAAGTTCAAAGAGAGCTTCAAGGAGTTCGGGGAACACTCGCACTCGCTCGAAGCTTTAAATAAATAAAATAGAGTAAATCTAATAGAGGGTTCCATTGAAGACAGTGTCAGTGATTCCACCGCGAGTGAAATCCTTTTAAATTGGTTGGGCGACTCCCTTCTGGAGACCAGCAAGGAAGATATTAGCTCCCCAGTAGTGTCAAATTCTAGTTTCAAAATCGCCAATTTAAATATGGCAGGTTACGCTAAAATCGCCAAACTGACTCCCCAGCTGGTTCCCCTATTATCGGGAGAACAGCGTCCAAATTTGAGCCTTGAGCTCAAACATTCCTAGGATGCTGTAGGCAAGTGATACAGTGCATTTCGGTGGATGAACTATCAGCATTTTTGCAAATCTTTCCCACAGACTTCGAGGCGAAGCTTACTAGCTTTTTGCCTCAAATATGCCAACTACTTTTAAAGAGGTAGAACAACGGCTCAATCGCACATACCTACGTAGAGAAACTTACCAGGAACTGGTAAACAAGTTAAATACAACAAGCAGTATCCCTTAGAAAATCTCACAGCCTTCACGGCACGAGTGAAGCAGATGCTGTCACTCTGCAATGAAGCAGCAAAATCCAAGTACGGAGCCACAGCAGTACCAGCTGTTAAAACGCAGCTGGGAGATTTTGCAAAAAATGCATTAAAGACTAGCGTAAATAACCCGTATATGTGCCAATATCTTCTGACCGTGACAGACGGCACTTTGGATGACCTCGTACAAAGAGCACTTGACATGGAGCATCTCCAACAAAGTGCTCCATTCCTGCAACCTCCAGGAGAATTCCATACCAATATGATGCAGAATACATTGCCAAATTCTGCTTGTGCCAGTGTACTAAATAACTTACAATTAAATCAAAGTAGTACTCTAGTAAATCAAAGCGTATATAATCCTGGCATCCTATCATACTCACAGGATCCCCGGCACAACAATATGCCCATTAACCCAAGCAGTCACGTACCAAGTCACAGTTCACACAGGATGTATTAAACAGGAACCAAGATCGCCAAATAAAAATTATAATGAAAATAATAAAAATACATATTTAAATAAAATGGGTTGTAGTTTTTGTAATCTAAGAAACCACATATATGTCTCAAAAGGCAAAATACGCCTTATTGTGTGAACTGCAAAATGTATAACCATGACGTGCGTGACAACAATAGTAGACCACCAAATCAACGACCTAGAGACCCACTAGGTCCCATTAACTCAAGAGTCTATAATGTGCGAAAAAAGTGTGAGTTCTGTGGCCGTTCTGAACATATATTAAGCACATGTCAGCAGAAGCGTAAATGGGAAGTCCGGAGTCAGAGAAACGACGTACAGCCGACCCAAAACTCCCCGGCTCGACTATGAATCTTCCAGCTAATAAAAGAGGATCCCCCAAGCAGCCCGATTCCAGTGTCGCTACAGTAAAACTTCCTTTAGACATAGGCCTGAACGGCCAAACTAAACTAGTAGTCGACGCGGGCGCTGAGGTAGGTATAATAAAGAAAACGTCATTAAAAGATCTTAACACAATTAACCACAATGAGGCATGCACACTTCAGATCCCATTTGGACCGGGAAATTGCCAGGGAAACTTCGTTTTCGAATACGAAATTACCTGCAAGTTTCAAGTAGAAAAGAACTTCCCTGGCCTTTCCGATGATGGACTTCTAGGAAATGATTTCCTAGCGAAAAACTGTAACGTTGAGGGTCCTAGTAAGGCACTAAGGTTTCCTCGCACGGAAACTAATCCTGATGAATTTGCTTTGCCATTGATGTTTGAAACGGACAAGCTACATTCTGAAGAAGCAGTCGAAGTAACAACATTTGCAAAAGAGGTAGAGTCTAAACAGGCGGAACTATCCACCTGCAGTGTCTCAAGGCTTCTCAAACGAGAAAAACTGGCTGCCAAGCTCCAAAAGAGCTAAAGGAATGTGAAATGAGCTGTCTGGGCGAACAAGAGTTCGACGAAATCAGACAGCAATTGGTTACCTTTAAGGAACCAATCTGCATACCTGCGCACCCTCAAGAAGGAATGCTCTGTTTATCCCAATAGATAAGCGATGGAGTCTTCTTGGCGAACAGTAATTAACAAGCAGCTAAAAGAAATGCTAGACAGCGGTATAGTCCAGTCTAGTAAAAGCCCTTTGAATTCACCTCTACTAGTTGGTGGCGCGTCGTTGTCGACTTTCGTAAATTAAACGAAAAGATAATTGGGGCCGCATTTCCGCTACCCCGAATCGAGGATATTCTTGACCAACTAGGTCACGCAAGGTATTTCACCACACTCGATTTGGCCAACGGCTATCACCAAGATATTGTCGACAAAAAAGATCGTCATGAAACTGCTTTCAGCACAAGATATAGGCACTAGGAGTTCAATGGAGCCCCTGCCACATTTCAACGCCTAATGCATTTCGCCCTGACAGGCCTACAAGGCCTCGAATGTTTCATTTACCTAGATGACATTGGTATCTATGGAAAAAAAATTGAACGACCACAACGAAAAGTTGAGAAAAGTCTTCGACAAGTTGAGAGCGAACAACTTTAAACTGTAGCCAGAGAAGTGCCAGTTTCTACGAAGAGAAGTTGTTTACCTAGGACATAAATGTTCTAGCGAAGGAGCCCTACCAGACCCAAGTAAGACGGCCTGCGTCCAAACATTTCCTGTTCCAAGAACAGTAAGGCAAGTTCAGTCAATTTTAGGACTTGCCAATATCTACAGGAAATTCATTCCAGACTTCTCCAAAATTGTACGTCCAATCACGAATTTACTCCGAAAGGATGTAAAATTCACTTGGACAGAGAAATGCCAGCAAGCATTTCAGAGCGTAAAAAATGCATTAACTTTCCCACCAATTTTGATTTACCCCGATTTTTCAAAATCTTAAAATCTTTTAATCTTACTACGGTCGCAAGCAACAAGGCTCTAGGAGCTGTTTTTTCTGAAGGAGAAGTCAGAAAGGACGAGCCCATTGCCTATTCAAGCCGCACATTAAACAAAGCCGAAAGAAATTACTCTACTATGAGTTATTGGCTATTGTCTGGGCTACCAAGAATTTCAAGTGCTATCTTCAAAGCCGGAAATTCACGGTCTATACTGACCATAAACCTCTCAAAGGTGTCTTCAATGTGAAAAACCCTACTTCCCGTTTGGTGAGATTTCACCACAAATTATTTGAATTCGATTACAATATCGAATACAAACCCGGGAAGTACAACTAATGCAGATGCACTAAGTCGCATCCCTCACGCGTTAAAGGAAGACAATTTAAGCAATACCTTAACGGTAAAAGCCCTAGTCCACCACACGATGGACTCAGATGTGGAAGAAGATAATCCCCCAAAGAGGAAAAACAAAAAGAAATCCGCTTATTGCTTCTTCGTGACTCGAGCTCAGAAGCAAAATGCTCAAGAGACAATAAATAGCTCCAGTGTGTAGACAGAAGAGCACACGAAAGCGGAACACAACGAAGTTCAACTTATGGAGGCGGAAAGACTAAGCCCATCAACGCTTGACCCGAATGTAACTACTGATAAGACACCCGAAGTAATCACGAGCCCTACGGAAATCCGAACAATTTTAAAATATTATCACGATTCCCCATTTGGTGGCCATAAAGGTGCCATAAAAACTTACAAACGTGGAAGACGCTAATATTGGCGGAGAGACATGCTTAGCGACATCAAGAAATATATTAAAAAATGCCCAAAGTGCCAGACGATGAAAATATCTCCACAATATAAAATGCCAATGGTTATCACGGACATCGTAGAACAACCGTTCGACAAAGTTTACCTTGATATTGTAGGTCCATTAGAAGAGACCACATCAGGTAACAAATATATCTTGACCTTCCAAGATAATTTAACAAAATTTGTCGACTGGTATGCCATACCTAACGCAGAAGTAATCACAGTAGCGCAGGTCTTCTTTGATGAAATCGTCACGCGCTATCGCATACCCAAAATAATACTCACCGATCAGGGAACAAATTTTCTGAGTGAGCTATTCAAAAGGATATGTAAGCTTCTAAAGGTAAAGAAGTTACAGACTTCAGCATACCACCCACAGTCTAATGGAGCACTAGAGCGTGCTCATAGACCCCTGATAGAATACCTGCGAACAATCGTAGATGAAAATCCCAAAACATGGGACCAATACCTATGAACCGCTGCATTTGTGTACAACAATAGTATACACGAGGGTACTAAACTTACCCTCATTGGACTGCCTATACGGCTACGGATGTCCCATCAAATTTAAAACGGGATCCCGAACCCGTTTACAATCATGAGAACTATTATCATATACTGAGGTATAAGCTCCAAAAATCCTTCGCCACGGCACGAAAGAACTTATTGGCAAGTAAACAGCGCTCAAAGGGGTACTACGATAAGACAGTACGGCACCTAACTTTCCATGTAAGAGGCAAGGTCCTCATCAAGAATGAAAGCAGAAAACATAAGCTTTCTCAAATCTGGGTAGGACCTTATCAGGTAATCGCAATACCGAGCGATGTGAATACCACATTCAAAATTGGTAAGCGAATAGTAACGGTACATAGTAACCGTTTAAAACCATATTTAGAAGAAAAAAATATATCGTACACAAATAAACCAGGTTAACTTAAAACTCCTACCTTGTTAGTTTCCAATAAACCCCATTTCAATACCTCCCTCAGGAACGTTTGCGGTGGAGTCACCCCACTCCTTAGTTTAATACGGCACGAAATAAGTAAAACCATACTCAAAGGACTATTTTCTTCCTCCGAATTGTCCACAGAAATGGCGCTGCAAATCATCGTATTGGCGATCCTCATCCAATACACAACAGGAAAAATCGCTGAAAAACCCTATGTAATAACCAAGCTAAATGGCTCGGGTATATTTTTCGAGGACCTATTAAACCTCATGGTATATCATGACACCTGGTGTTATATTACGAACGCACCGTGCTCTCTCGAGGGTACGCAAGTTTAGGATTTTTTGTAGTCAAATAAACAACTTATCGTCGTTCTTAAAGGAAAATTTATTATTTCACCATCTATTTTTTTATTGATTACTACAATTGGGTTAAGTTTAAGCTTAGACTTTTCTCAATTAACTCATTGTTACAAAAATCTTTTAAATTGGCAAACACTTATTATTTGGCATTAGATCTTTCACAAAAAAAAACTCAAAGTTTCACAATTTCTTATTGGTAAATCTCTAGATTATTTTTATGGTTAAATCCTTCACAGAAATATTCGATAATTCACAAATCTTTTATATTGGTAGGTATTTAGATTATCTTTTTGATTAGCACTTTTTTAAACCTCGACTTTTACTTCTTAGCTTTGCCCAGCGAGCGGTTAAAAAAACAAACTCCCCGAGGTTGGGGAAAATTGCACCCAGGTACCCATGATCGCTTTTAAAACTCTTTTTTCATTTTTATTGTTTTGTCACGACGTTGAATAAACGTACGTGAGAAAATGCAAAAGTTTTATGATGCGAGCTATATGCATCAATGAAAAACTGTAATCCGATATGCACTTGTGGGCCCGTCTTGAAATATTAATTTTAAGAGGGCGCGAATGGTTGTGATAATTGTATGTATGTATGTACATACAATTAGATTGGATTAAGTAAGTAATGTACGTATGTACAGCGTACATACGGAAAAAAAGTAAGAAGACACTGTATGTAGGTAAGTGTGCATACCGTGTGAGTGGAATGTGTGTCTGATAACAAAATGCAATTTATGCTAAATTGCATTTCGTTATAATATGGGAATGCATTTTAAATTTTGAATGAGATTTAAAAATGAAATAATTTTTCATTTTCAGGGTCAATTAATGGTACATCAATATATCGTATTGGACGATATATTGATGTATCGGTTTATGGTTGTGATTCGGGGCATTGGGCACCTGAGGCACAACACTGGAATGTCCTCACCGAGATAAATTTGGATGAATTAGGTACGCAGATAAAGCTAGCAGAATATGCCGAGCACTTAGTGCATAAACTCTGCATAAATATAACAAATCCAGGAGCTCTGTGTAACATACAACAGTAACACATACATTATATAATAGACAGTGTCCAAAAAGGAAAACGTAAAACTAGGTCATTGTTCGACGGAATAGGCAATGCAAAGTACTACATATTTGGCACCATGGACTATAACAACGCAAAAGAAATTTACAGCAGGTTAGAAGAACTTGCGTCGAATGCACAAGCCCAGCCGAGCTAGAGAAACAACAAATTAGTGTTGTAAAAACTACCTTGGAACAGATTCAAAGACCGCTGGTTATGTTAGCGGACAGACAACAAAAAATAACTCATCGAATAAACGATCTGCATATTGTGGCCGAAGTTGACAAGAAGGCAGTTGAGACAGGAAATCCTATCAAGCCTGCTTCTACAAATAATAAAAGTCGAATAACGACAACAAGCCCTTCTGGAAATCATAATGGCCACCAGAACAAATCCCATTCATCCACTCCTCCTGTCCCCACAAAATTTCCTAGGAATATATCGAAAAACAACCTCCAATTGTCCATTTGACCAAAATTGTCTGTCTGTGCTATATCAAACAGCAGGAGTCCAGTCACGCCTCATGCAAAACAAATTGGTGGTGAGAATAACTCTCCCAATTTTGAACCTTCCAAAACTGAGGCTACAACAAATTCGATGCTATCCTATACCAAAAACAGCAAAATACTCTGTAATTCCGGACCCTGGATATCAATACGTGGCAAACAGCGCACAAACACATGAGTTCCTCATACTAAAGAGCGAAAACCTGAAAAACTTCAAACAAATTACTCACAGTCTGTTGTCATCAAGAGGAGACAACAGAGAAATCAATCACAAGGTAAACCCGAAATTTCATCAGAGGGAATTCCTTTAAAAGAGCTAACTCCTGCTCCTCAACCCAGTTTAGGGCAAGCCAGAAGGCTCCCCAAAACAAAATCGGTTCAAATAACTTAAAGGTGCGACACTGACGCTGGGGACATGGACCAGAGAAACAGTTGAAACAATTTCCATAAACAAAAGTAAACCTGGTAAACATGTAGCAAAAGGCGAAAAGCTTCCAAAACAAAAAACAGGTGTATTAAAAGTAAATACCAAGGGAAGTTAGAAAAACAAATTGTATAAATGAACTATATATTAGAATTAAATATTAATAGTGAACAAAGACACAAACAACAAAAATATATTTGAAATAAATATAAACAAAAAATATATATATACCTATACAGAATTACAGAAAAAACGGATGTAAGAAAAAAAACATACATTAACATGCATTTGAATTAGATACACACAAAAGTATATAGATTAGCCTTAGAAGTAGGTAGATATAAATAATGATATATAAACAAAATAAATAGAATGTGTACCTACTTAACCAGTAGAAACAACTAAAAGCAAAGAGTTGATATTCAGTTGTACTAAGAAAAGAAATTGTGATGTTAATTCGCACAACAATTTCCTAATCAATTGAAAATACAAGAATGCACATTCTGCATAGTTGCATTATTCAATTGACCCAAAATCCATCGCTCAATTAATCAATCACAATAAATGCGATCGATTGATTTATTGCAATTAAGCAAAATCATACGCTAAACAAAATATATGTCACAACCTTAAGAAGTGACTGTAATTGTTTGCATCCGATTGTTACCATTTTTGCAACCAGCGTAATACGGGTCAATTATATTGCGTCACATCTTTCTGCAAATATGCAATTGCGTCATGATCTATAATAATTGTAAACAAAATGCAAGTATGCATTTTGTATTAAGAAAGAAGAATTGTGTTAACGGTAAGAAACAATTTGTGTATAAATTAAGTAGCAATAACCGAATAAAGGACAATTGGTTTTTACTAGTTACAGATACAACAAGTAGTCGTTTTATTGACCACTTGGCATCTGCTGTTTACAGCTGCGACAACATAGTATGATTCATTTCGAGACTACTACTGGGCATCTGCTGGTTACAGCTGCGCCCATCTTAGTAGCGGAGGTCTGCTTTTCACAAAGCTTCTCCTGCCTCATCATTTAGAGATCAGCATCATTTGCTACCACATGGCGACATAAACGGATAGATACAAATTACATCTATAGTATTATTACTTGGCGACCGTCTAAATACATATCTACTACAAAATATTAATAAATTACTAAATAACAAAAAGAATTTCGAAAAAGAATATAATAATAGAATTAAAGTAGCACTAATGATCTATAAGGTCCAACAACGATAACTTGAAATACATTACATAAATTTGGAAATAATAAAAATTCAAATCAAAAGTAATTACGATATAGCAAAGAGGTTCAAACAAAAAGGAAACAAGAATAAGAAATAATGCAAATAAGACAACAACAAAAAAAGGGGGTTTACCAGGCCAAAAAAGTGTTTTAACAAACTTAAAACCAATTGTATGTCTAAAATAAAATATTGGAATAACAACACCAATCTATAGTAACAAATAAATAGATGTTAGCAAAAACTAATGCTAGCTTGGAAAATAAGTACTTCTTAAAAAAGTTGAAAATAGATTATTATTTAAGAGAACATACTAAAACAAAAATTTTGTAAGCCCACACCAAACCGATCGCGACCCGAACGCTAAATTAGTACCAACCTAGCTAGACCTTATAGACCTAAAAACAAAAAAAAAGAGAAAGAAGCCGAAGCTATGCGTCCTTGTCTTCCTTTTAATTCCGCCAGTATCAAAAAAAAAAAGAGGAAAAACCCTGAAATATAACAAAGGGGAAGGGGGATAAAAATCAGAATAGATTAACGGTTTTTTATTGGAGTCTGTATTACTATTATTTTAGTTTTTTTTATCATTTATTTTTTTATACAAGCAAAAAGAAGCCAGAGAAACCATTCTCACTTCCAATCCTCGTCGGATTCATCCTCAACTCCGAGGGGGGAGGGGTGGCCATTAAGGGTCGGATGATGGCGGTGATGGCCGAATCGAACACCGGGTGGCAACACGCGTACAAACCATATCACCGGTAATATTAAGGGTACCATAATCATAATTATCCACACTCACCTTTGACAATCCAGGACTGCCCTTAATGTGGGTCGATGGGTAAGTCTACCGAGTAGGTGCGGCCGGCTACGGTCTCCTCGCCCCACATGGTGAAGGAACGTTCACCTCGTCGTAACAAAACTAGCTGGATCGGACCACGCCACCCGCGAATCACGTGCAGCACAAAGATTGAGCAGGCCATGAAGGTAAGCCCAGCACGTTACACAACTTCTTTGTACACAACATCTTGAGATCAGGTTAGCCAAGAAAAATGTACGACGTGAGCTCGATAAAGACTCATTCACAAATAATCAATAGCCCAACATTTAATAAGTAGTCCCCCATAACAATTTTCTGCAACAAAGTATTAGATGCACGGTAAGCAGAATAAATATCGGACACCAGCAGATTAGAATTCATATTTGGTACACAACAATAACAAGATCTGATCCTGTTAAGGACCATCCTCCCTTCCCCGAGAGTTATTCCTCTCCAAAGAATAACTAACTCTCTTATTTGCGGGGGAAGGAATGTTGCATGTTAAAATGAACCTATATAGGGTATAAAAGAAAGAATAAAAAATTAGCCAAATAAAATAAAATTTTGTTCATAGAGCTTCTGTTAAGGCAATGAAGAAAATTGCATCAGCAATTTTCTTCATATGCCACTCATTTTTTGCATTCAGCAAAATTTGTCAGTAGAGACACTTAATTGAAAAGAATAAAGCAAAAGAAAAATCGTACATTCAGTACGATTTGTCGTGAAAATTACAATATGTATGTACGAACGTGCATACGAGTACATATCACAAAAAAAGCTTTCGCGATAAGAGGTGGCCGCCGGGAAAATATATGATATGTATAAGCGCGCCGCAATTTCAGTCGACGGGATGGTGGCTGATGTTTATAAAAACATCAATTTTCATTTTTTCAAGCCACCGTCCAACGAAAAATATTCTGGACTTGTTTAAACAAGTCCAGAATAAATGAAAAATTTTCTCAGGGTAGAAATGCAACTATGCATTTTCTACCCTGACCGACGGCTCTTGATCGCGATGAAAATGATCAAGAGCATAGTCGAATTTTTAAAACGAAATGGACTTGAATTTTAAATTTGAACAACGGCGCTTGGCGTTCGAATTTTTAAAAGTGGAGTTAAAAAACGATACGGAGTTAATTAAAGAAATCTCGGTCGGGGTTGTCTCGCAGTAGTTGTGATTCGGTCTTATTAAAAAAAATTAAATTAAAAAAAAAAATTAAATTAATTGAAAAAAAGAGTTTTGGTGTAGAAAGGTTCAGTTAGGTTGAGAAAGGAAATTGGATTAAGTGAGACCGGATTAAGTGAAATAAGAAAAAGTTTTTATTTAAAGAAAAATTGTTATCATTAAAAACGAGAAAGTTTTGTTTGGAAAAAATTTTAAAAATAAAAAAAAAGAAAAAACAGAGAAAAAGTGGTTTTAAAGTGACCCCAAAAGAGAATATAACATAACGTTTGGCAGTTAGCTGCAGTAAGAATAGTGACCAAAGTATGATCACTAAGCCCAGTAATAATGTAATTTATGGTAGTGATATCACTAAGCTTAGGTCGCTTTGCCAATGATGCTACTTCATAGAAGTAGGACTCCACGGGTTCTGTTACGCAGCGTTTCCTCCCAATGAGCTGCACATGTATGCTAGATCGATCGGAGATGGAAATGCTTCAATTAGCTGATTTTTCAAAGTTCACCACTGGAAAATTTCGTGTTGTATATTCTGATACCAGTACCTTGCGGCATTCTTCAGACTTAAGGAGGCGTACAACATTGTTCTCTGGTCGGATAGTTTATATAATTGCTACAGTCTATTCACTATATCACACCACTGACTCGCGGGGAGGTTTCCTACCATACCAGGAGAAAACTCAGGAATTAAGCTGGATATTTCCTCAATTCTTAGGTTGATTTCTTGATAGCCATTATTTGTTTCCGAAGTTAACAAGGAATTCTCTTGCGGTTTTATAGTTTGCTTGTCGCTTCTATTCCTCGTTTTTGGCATTTTGATTAATTTAGATTGTCTACTTGCACTCAGAACTTTTCTTTGAGTTTATTTACTAGCACTTCACCACCTTTGCTTAAATTATTTTTCACCCTAAACCACACTATTCAATAAAAGATTCTTTCTACTGAAGATAAGAACACGAAACAGAAATTAATTATGCTTATCCACTACGTGTCGGTGATGTGACAAGTGTAATGAAGAAATAAGAATCGTGTTTGTTTTTACCTCTATACAGTGACAGTCGCCGTCCGTCATTGCACTGGCGTTAAGCCCCTCAGAAGTTTTGAAGTTTTGTAGTAGTTTCATAGTGGTATTGTTGACGCTTTTGCTAATATCGAATTCGGACACACGCTTAGTTTCGTACCAAGGTAGATGGTGTGGATCACGTATTGTCATGTTCACGAATTAAATGGAAAACGTTGATTCGCTCGGGATTATCTGAGACTGCTAGGTACATATAAACATAGGCTCTAGGATTGTTGGCCGATCATTTATTAATGTTGACCTTGGCACATCACCTCATTATTAGTTATTCTTAATTATTTTTTTTTATTTTTTTTTGCATGTTTAGCAATAAGAGTAATTATATATTTAATATATTATTGTTGTTGGTACATTTAAAATTCTGCCTGTTGTTACATAATTGTATTTATTATTTTGTCTGTTGTTAGTTGTAGTATAAATGTTTGTGGTTTTAGTTTTGCCTGTTGATAAATAATGTTTCTTTACAGTACCACATAATTGGCCTAGTGATCTAGATAAGTAGTTGTTATCTTACTCCTCATATTGGAAGTATTCGCACTGTGTTTACGTTCGGTGTTTGTATAAATACTTGATTAAATCATTTAGTAATTCGCTTTGATTTAATACGATTAATTGATGGAGATTCTTCTAAATTAGTTCGCTGTTATAATCTCTTGTAATTTCTAATACTTATCATTACTGTTTATTTATCACATTACTTTATTAACATCACCCTATATTTATCCCTTCCTTTCCTCCCGTGTTGTTCATTTAGTACTCATTATTAAGTGGTTTCGTGATTTCTTCCCCACTGTCCTAAATCACGTGGCGCCCAAACTTAGAATATTCTCTTCGTCAAATAGGATCTTTCTTTCGTTATGAATACAGAGCTCGTAGAGTTTAGTGTTTGAACCCGCCCATCTTCCTGAGCCGGCCACTTCTAATATTACGCGAGTCAGGGCGCGTAACATTTTTGGCGCCCAAAGTGGGGCCTACAAAACTAATCGTTCAGAAACCGGAAAAATTTTATAACTAGGTACTGCGACTTGGTGTCTCTATGGAATCAATTTAATGAGGAATCTCGCTCGATGAAGTGAAGTAGGAAAGAGTAACTAACCTAGTATATTAAATTACATGTTCCTTGTTAATTATTGTGTTTGTCGTTGCATGTTTTTAAATATTATTGTCGTTTAAAGATTAAATTTACTTATTCATTGCGGATTTTTGCGTGTGCTATTGCCTGTAATTCTTTTGTGTCTAAAGATTAAAAGTATTTATACATTGTCGAGTATGTATTGAGTTTTCTGCTGCCTGGTTTTAGAGCGCAATATCGATCTCTTTGTTGACACTCAAGACATTGATTGCTAATCTTGTCGAAATGGCTACCAGAGGTAACGAAGATATAAATCTTTTGAATAAAGAGGAGCTAACCTATGAATTGGCTGTGCGAGGTATGGCGGAGGATAAAGTTGACGTTATGAGGAAGTTGTTGAGAGGAGTGCGACGAAGCGAAAAGCAAGGAAAAAAGCCGGACATTAAACCGAACCCTTTCGAATTTTCAGATGATATGGAAGCTCTTACCGGAAAATTGGGAGAAATTAAACAGCTGTTGGTTGTATGTCAAGGTGAGAAGGTTATACCATCGAAGATTGGAGCAAAAATTGAGTGGGCAATAAGAAGAATCCAGAGAGTACAACCCCTGGACGCAAAAGAATTCGAACAAGCGGCGAAGGTTAAAAGTCAACTTTTTATAATGCTCGAGGATGTAGCCGAAAGGTCTGAAGGTGGCCAGTCTGCTAATGTATTTCCAAGAGATCCTGGTACGTCGCAAGAAGTCGGTGGAAGTTTAAGAGGAGGAGCAATATCGGGAAGCAACCAAAAGAATGTAGGTGTTGAAGGAAATCCGGTAAGGCCTAACATCGCTCCGCCAGTTAATCAACCGGAACAGAATCACTTCTCTCTCGATGATAGTTCAGGGTTAGATGTTCTAGATAACCATCCTCTTCTAGGATTTTCAAGGCCAAACATGACTTTCCCATATGACCATCAGTTTAGGGTTCCTGTTTCGAAGTGGAATCTAAAATTCACAGGTGATCAACCGCCATCGTTGAATTCCTTCCTTGAAAGAGTGGAGGAACTAAAAAATGCACGGGGGCTTTCGCAAAATCTTCTTTTTCGCTCAGCCGTTGATTTATTTGCAGGGAATGCACTCATTTGGAGATTAGTGGAGACCTTAAGAGTTCCATTGAATTCAGTGAATAAAGAAGCAGTATTTGTAGCCAATGGTCAGGAATGTGACGTCTTGGGTACTCTGAACCTTCTAGTAGAGCTAAAAGGCAGGATTAAAATCATAACATTTTTCGTTGTACCTACGTTACCTCATTACGTGATATTAGGGTCGGACTTCTGGTCAACAAAGGGAATAGTTGCTAATCTTAAGGATGGGGATTGGCAGTTTTCAGAGGACATAGCAATGAGCATATCTTCAGAACTAGAGATCGCACCTATTACGGAAGGTCTTAGACTGCACTGCAAACTGACTGCGTCGGAGGTAACCAGACTCAATGAAATGTTGTAGGATGTACAAATACAGGAGAACATGTGATCAAAACGACGTCGGCACCAATAAAACAACGTTATTATCCTGTGCCGCCTACTGTACAGAAACACAGATAAGTAGCTTGATCAAATGCTTACTGACGGAATAATAGAACCATCAAACAGCCCGTGGGCTGTAGCGAAGAGCGGGCCCATTGTCAGCCCTACCTACATCCATCTTGCGATAAATGCGGATAGGCGCAGCAATTGACACCTCTTGCTGCAAAAATCACCTCTGGGATATATGTGGGTGGCCGCACAGCATATTGCCGCTAGCGGTCAGCCGACTTGGGGTGGTTCTTGCCACCCACATCCCTTCGGTGCTTGAAAGCTGTGCATTTATATATATACAAAAAGAGAATTTATTTACTCTGCTACGGACTTCAGACGGACAGACGGACAGAAAGCTGTCATGGTTTAACGTGAGCACCTGCCAGTATAGCTTAATCTCACGGCACTCCTAATGCACGGATTAGTAGACAAGCGACAATCAGCGCCCTCAAGAAACAGAATATATTATATTCTGTTTCAAGAGTACCAGTTTATGTCAGTGCATGCTTGACATTGGACTTACTGGTCGAAGCGAGACCTACCTAAAATCTCTACCGGTCTGTGGGTCACGGCACCCGGTTGATTTAGCGCAACTCCACGCCGAGAGCCAATCCTCTAAGCATACAATAATAAGCGACCACTCCACAAATTCACGGACGCAGTATGCAATTATACAAAAGAACAAACTACTCTGTTTAGGGAAGAATGTTCGCCTAAGTCATGCAGACTCAGAAAATCTCACTCTGCCCGCATATGGGCTACCACAACCACTACGATGCTCCCACAAGGGGGCCTTCCCAATGATGAGGCAAATATTGCTACTAAATGCAGCACTATTTGGGGCTCCTCATTCCCGTAGTACCAAGTTAGCAATGTCGGCTACCCAATTGGTATGGCTTCGTATCTCATGATCATATGATCATGGTACTCCCAGTGAATCTTCATGCAGACTCTTAAACGTTACTGGTACCTCCGTTCGGGCTTAATCATATTTGCACTTAAAAAGTGACAGTAGTGGACCACGAGAAGGTTATGATCCGCCCTTTAGGCTAGGAGAGGCTTGAGACTACAGCCCGTAGTCTTATAGCATACCAAGGTACTAATATCAATCTGCATACTAGGTCATATACGCGCTAGGCCACACTAGGTCCACGCACTATCATCATTAAATCAGTGGCACGGTAACCTCAGCACAAAGTAGCTCGGTGCACATATATGGCTTTTCGCATCTTGTGTATCCTCTCCTGGCAGCATTGCGCTTCACTATCCCTTTGCACCACCGGACAGACGGACAAAGAGAACTCTGCAACTCGGCTTGGCTCGCCTCCACTGGTACAACCTGAAAATTAAAGACCTGGAAGTGATGAAATTAAATAACGCCAGCGATGATATGTGCCGAAAAGAAAAAATGAAATGATAGGACAACGCCGTACAAGTGACTAACCACCCGGAGAAGGTAAGACGCCGAGAGAGAGAGAGAGATAGTGCGTGGACTTCAGATGGTGGTGGATTCCTGACTGGACGTAGATTGGGCCCATGGCCCCCATCCACCCTGGCTAAGATGTCGCAGTCGGAAAGAAAATTCTTAGCCGCATTTGGTGCGTGTTCGTATGCTCAGGCGTTCTGCCCCATGTCCAGATATACCTCTCAAGCAACTCACTCACTCCATCGCGCTGAAACTTCTAAAGGAACAAATCAACTGAGAGTCCCTGAGTGCAAAGGGGCCACCACCGCTGGTCACTAGAAAAGAGTACGGAGAAGTGGAGAGCTACATGCGCAGTAAAACAGGAAAAAAAAGAAAAGAAAGAAAAGGAAAATTTTTCTTTTTCTGTTACAAAACCACTGATTTATTTATGCGAAGTCACTCAAGCAAAGGAGGAAACCCGACTACATGCCAACATCCCGGCTTTTGTTTCACAGCCTACGTTTGTTTAACCACGGCTAAGTATCTTAATTCTAGCCCTAAAAGGGCTTACCTATCTGGGACTTAACTAGCCCTGTCTAGTACCTTATATATAAAAAGAACACCTATAAGTGCCACATTCTAGTACTAATAGCAGACCGCACACGTGACACGAAATCTCGGTAAATATGCATTATTGATATGCGGTTGCCACTTCAAAAACAAACGCTTAATCTCGAAAAAGAGTTTTATTGCATTTTTAATGCGCGAAATCGCGAATAATCAGGGAAATGAACAAAAATAGGTGAACTGTCACTCGCTGTTTTCGGCGGCTTTTATCACGGAAACCAACATTTTCTCGAGGAAATTATATTGCCCCTAGGTTTTCCAATCTTGTGTTGCACGGATTCACGATAGTTATAATTGGAAAAAAATGCCCAAAATACTAATTTCGGAGAATTAAAACCTTTTCACCACTCACTTTTTAAAACACCGGTCACGTGAGTAAACTTACAGGGCTACCATCCGCCATGAAGATTTTAAATTTATTTTCAGAAATTCTTTTCACTGCAGTTATAACATCACCGGCAAATTATGTCAAAAGAAAGCACTTTTTCCATAGTTTCTGCTCAAAAGAACAAATTGAGACTTCCTTGCTTCAGTCGCCGGGTATTTCTGAAAAGGGGGCCTTTGCCCGTCACATCTTCGCGGACCTAGCGGGACTCCAGGCTATAAATAAAGCGCCGAAGATGAGTTAGCCAGTCAGTTTGTGCCGAAGTTTCAATTGGGGCGAAGCTCCATGTCAATTTTAGTAAAAGTTTAGAGTGAGTTGTCGCTACCGATACTTCACGATTCGCGCACACGGGAGGTAAACACTACGTCACCTACGGGGATCTTGGCTCGGTGTTTTAGGGAAGAAATTGAAGTATAGTTTAGAGCGACGTGAAATCGTTGTACACTCGCACCACTAACAAATACTCCAAAAGAAAAAAAAATCAAAGGGGCACTCAATTAAGAAGAAAACGAAAGAAAACGCTTACCTTCGGTACAGATTTGGTACTTCCTTGATTTTATATGTTAAGGTCCGTGGGATTTATCGGTCTAAGAAGATATGAACGAGGAGGAAAGTTAAGTAATACTATTTTTTTTTTATATATACCAAAGGAAAGAAACAGAAATTAATTATGTTATCCACTACGTGTCGGTAGTGTAATGAAGAAATAAGAATCGTGTTTGTTTTTGCCTCTATGCAGTGACAGTAGCCGTCCGTCATTGAACTGGCGTTAAGTCCCTCCGAAGTTTTGAAGTTTTGTAGTAATTTCATGGGAATTATCGAATTCGGACACAGGCTTAATTTCGCACCAAGGAAGGTAGATGGTGTGGATCAGGTATGATTTTTATTTCTGTCATGTTCACGAATTAAATGGGAAAAGTTGATTCGCTCGGGATTATCTGAGACGGCTATTCTTAATTATTTTTGTTTGCATGTTTAGCAATAAGAGTAATTATATATTTAATATATTATTGTTGTTAGTACATTTATAATTCGGCCCGTTGTTACATAACTGTAATTATTATTTTGTCTGTTGTTAGTTGTAGTATAAATGTATGTGGTTTTAGTTTTGCCTGTTGATAAATAATGATTCTTTACAGTAGCACATAATTGGCCTAGTGATCTAGATAAGTAGTTATTATCTTACTCCTCATATTGGAAGTATTCGCACTGCGTTTACGTTCCGTGTTTGTATAAATACATGATTAAATCATTTAGTAAATCGCTTTGATTTAATACGATTAATTGATGGAGGTTCTTCTAAATTAGTTCGCTGTTATAATCTCTTGTAATTTCTATTATTACTGTTTATTTATTACATTACTTTATTATCGTCACTTCGTTCAAGTTTTTTTTTTATATACATACTCCATATATTTATCCCTTCCTTTCTTCCCGTGTTGTTCATTTAGTACTCATTATTAAGTGGTTTCGTGATTTCTTCCCCACTGTCCTAAATCACGTGGCGCCCAAACTTAGAATATTCTCTTCGTCAAATAGGATCTTTCTTTCGTTATGAATTCAGAGCTCGTAGAGTTTAGTGATTGAACCCGCCCATCTTCCTGAGCCGGCCACTTCTAATATTACGCGAGTCAGGGCGCGTAACAAATGATCCAATTGATGCAAATATTTCTAAAATATCGCCGGCGAAAATTCCAACTTATATACTAAAAAAAGTAACGAACGTATTTATGGAATTGTGATCTCAACACGTATCTCAATTGGGATTACTTCCTATCCCGTTATCTAAGGACGCTCCGCCTGTAATTCTGGTCCCCTACTTGATCCTCAAACACCTTCTGTCACTACACATACAAAAATGTCACTTCTATTCTTCGAATCAGTTCTAATCATGCACACAAATGCAACAATTTTCACCGTATCGCCACTCTTCCAGGGAATTGAGTGAGTATAGTTGACGAACACCACTCGACTACATGTTGACTCGTTTTAGAAATATTCTGAGTCATTGTTATATGATTATAACCAATTTTATAGGATTTCGTATTCTGAAGAAGTTTTTAGTGCAAGAAAAATGTCTTGGACTCATCGTTTTCAAAGTATACGCAAAAAACCTAAATTTTTATATGGCAACACCAAGAAGGAGCTGCCCGATTTAGTCCATTTTTGACATTTTATTTGCCAATATAGTAAAAACATCATGTACGAAATTTCAGCTCTCTCCGTCGACGCGTTCTCAGGCAGTGTCCAAATATATAGTGGAAAACGTAATTTTTGTATGACAACACCACGGAGTTGCCCGATTTGTCTCGTTTTCGAACTTAATTTTACTTTTACTTTTAAAGGTCGGTGTACAAAATTTCAGCTCTCTAAGTATACGCGTTCTCGAGTTATCGTGCGCACAGACGGACGGACAGCAAAAATCAAAATAACTTTTAATATTATGCGTGGCTATCGAATCCATTTTGCTCTACGATCATTATTATGAGGTGTTACAAATGGTATGACAAACTTAGTATACCCTATAGATCTCATCTAAGGTATAAAAATTTGTAGATTACTGCTTTTTGGACAGACGTTTCTAAAACTAAAATAAGAAGTTAGCGGCTGACCTAGCCGATGTAAAACTGAAGATGACAGAGAAGTGTATATTCAGCAGTATGGAAAATACGAAAATATTCTTTTAGATAAAACAAAAATCGAAAAAAACTCCGCAAAGACACGAAGGAAATCTATGTCTTAATTATTTTTGAAAAGATTTGCCCTAAGAGAGTGCAAAATATTGAAGAATTTCATCATTTCAAATATTTTATAAAGTTCCGCTTGCGATAGTATAATGTTGCCACTATTGACGGGGATTTTGTGTTGGTTTTTTGGTTCGACCTGATTTGCTGGAAGCGTCTCTTCCATTTTGGATTTTAAATCGTTGAGATTCTCCTAAACTGTTACAGCCGGAATAAGGTGTTGATATCGAACAGAGGTAGGTATTACTTTCCGGTTATGGCAATCGTCCAAATTTTACGTGTAGTTTAATAAAAGATTTTCACCTGCCACTTCTGCTGCATATTTAGATAACTTCTTTTTTCTTTTACGCCTGCTTCACCTTTGCACAACTTCTTTTTACCTTCTGGGGGGTCCTTTGTTTTTTACGTGTTTTTTTAATCAAAGAAAACAGCTAGGGTTTAGGATTTTATAGTTTTGATCTCAGCCTTGCTAGACTGGCTACAAAAATCCCCTCCAGGTTGTGGTTAATTTTTTATTAGATATATGCTGCGGTATAAATTATAAATTTTGTTGTTATTTAAACTTAGATCGTTCAAACTGTTTTAAAAAAGTCTTAAAGCCCCGACCTCTGCATCGAGAATATAGGAATATACAACAACAATGTCCACAGGTTGCTGAAAACTGGCTTTGCAGTTATTTTTTATTACTACAAAAAGAGCTTGAATTAGTTAATTAAAAAAAAACCTGATGGTGGGATACTTTACAAAAGAGTCAAAGTACTCTGCATGGCCTTGTTTTGGGAAATAAAGGGAGACCCAATGAGTTCCGCCCTAAGAGAGCCTTATAAATCATACTTATCTATGCGCTTCCACCACCCCGAATGAGTGTACGGCTTATAAGATGGATGTGCAGGATCCGTGTTAGCTATAACACATGAAGTTTTTTTTATTTTTTGTGGTAGATGACTGCATGGAAAACTAGCTCTAAGAAACCTGTTTGTCGTGCGGTTATTTGTTAACGCATTTGCAAGCTCAACCGTGTTCATTCCTGTTCAGCAGAAATTGCTGCTTCCACGACAATGACTTTGGTGTGAGATGGTTGTATCGCCACGAACAAATACAATGTTAGATTTTGATAGAGTTTTTATAAGATCTTCATACAAACGCTTGAGCTCGAAATTGCCAAATTTACTTATTTGTTCAGTACATTCTGTACTAGATGTAGGATACTTGAAAATTATTTCTTTCGCAAAAGACTTATTTTGCGCAACGAATCCAGCAAAAGAAACTCTTTTTTAAGAAGGTTAAGTGACCTCCGGAGAAATACTCCCATTTACCAAACAGTAGCTCATTACAGATGACGTGTTTAAGTAAAATTAAGCACAAAGAACAGTTAACCTGCCTTATATAGGTTTTTAGAAGCTGGTGTACACATTTTTATCTTTAGCTATATATGAAGGGTGCTGTTATATTCTGCATATACAATAATGTCACGATTGTTTTTAGTGCTTCTTTAAACCTTCCTTCAAGTCTAACCGTTTCCTGATTCAGTAGATTTCCACATGTTGTTCCACTGTTGTTAAATCAAAAGTAACTAGAAAACATCCGTTGTCAAAGAATTTGTTTGAAATTTGGTGTCCTTTCTCCTTTAAACAATGTAATATTCCCTGGAGTTCTAGCAGGATTTTCTTTTGAATAATCAAATTCTAGAGGTTGATTTGCACCTGCACGCCGTTCACCGATAAGTTAAAACTGGTGATGTGGTTGTGCTTGAAGCATTTTTTGTTCGTTTTCCGGTATATGCGTCGCTGTCCACCATGCCAAAGACTAGTAGATTTGGCAATTGTCCTATAACCACATTGTCCAATGATAATGTAAATGTATTTGCGGGTATTATACAAGTCTTAACTTCAACTCGTTATGTTAGAGCGTTGGAGAACAGCTTCATGAGCCAGCAAGAATCATGTACATAGTTGCTTCTACAATCCTAGCTCGTGGGAAATTGTCATCGTCTTTTGACCGAAGGTAAAATTCGGCTTTTTCGAGTGATAAGACTACTCGTAAATCAACACCGGTCATTAATAATTTATCTTGATGAAACACATCGCCGTGAATCTATGCCATTAGCTCAACAACATTACTTTCATCAAACAGCTTTTGCCTTGCATATAACCTTCATTTAGCTCAGGATTTTCAGCTACCGCCATATTATTTTGATCGAGCTACCAGCCAACCGATTCCAAATGTGTTGAAGCGGCATCTTTTCCGTAATTTAATAAATTCTCAATATAGGCTCTATTGTTGTAATTGTTGTCAGTTTGAGGAACTGGTTTCCCATTTAAGTGACAGAAAAGTGAATGGGGTATGTTATTTACAAGGCCAGGGCCTTCATCACGAACAGTATCTTTAGTGTTATCCTGTTTAGTTATTTCGAAATCTTCACCTGTGTAAAATTCTGCCTTTCCATCCTTGATTTTAACCAGTTGCAATTTTAAACGAATGTATATATGCTTGATAAGTCTGGAGAATCTATATGTTTATGAGATACTTCTTCAGTTTTTAAGATGCTGCTTTATACAGGAGGTGTAGAGAAAAGGTCTAACTCAGATTTCATGCATTCGTTGTGTGAAGGCATGCTGCCTATTTATCAAAAATATCTAAGATACGTTTACGTATCTTACGTTTGCCTTTAATAGATGCTCTTTTAGCTATATCTTTTTTGTTTTTGAACCTCTTTTAACGGACTTTTGTGATTTTGAACGCTTTTCACGTTTAGAACTGGAGCGAAATATAAAGCTGCAAAAGGGTTGCGTCGTTTTATAAGCATGCAACTGCCTTCAAGCACCCCCCCCCATGCTTCCAAATAGCTTATTTATACTTTTCTGTGATAGTTTTTTTGCAGCCGCATTTCCTTGTTCTTTTAAAATATCTGTTAAAGGTTTACTATACCTGCTTCTTCTAGAATAGCTTTTCCTGTTTTAAATGCTTGTTGCTTCAAAGCCTTTGCCCCGGATGTATCCAAAGGCTGTAAATATCGTAATAATCCGCTGAAAAAAACTACCAATGCCTCTTCCCCGCTGGTAAATAAGAGGAGATCGATATAAGTCTCCAATATCCGATAAACCACCGCCACTTTGAATTGAATAATATTTAGTATAATATGAATTCCTTTTCGAAGTTATATAAAATGCTCTTAACTTCAAACTTAGTTAAACTGTTTGTTGTATGAGTATTTCTAGTTAATTTTTTTTAAATGGAGCATTATATATGTCGGAATAAAGCTTGGCTTGAAATCAATCAATTAACTCCCCTTACCGACTAGTTATTTTTATAGAAATACTTTCGATAAAAGTTTTTTCAATAGGACAGTAATCTACGTGTTGAAATCTTATTGTGCTTTCACATTCTTTTAAAGGTATTATACGTAAGTATTGTACTAACTGGTCACCTATAACTCTGGGCTGAATAATATCAGTGTAGACATAAATTATATATTTTTCATAACAGTCCTTTGCTGTTTGCTGAGACTCTTGCGGTAACCTTAGTGCCAAGTCCGTAACTGATCTTTCCAGTTTATTAAGTGTGTCTTTAATTGACATATGCTCCTGACGTAACCCTGCCTTATTAAAAAATTCTTTTATTTCTGACAATGTGGCATGAGGCTGACGCTTATTTTCAGGTGTTTGGAGAAATATATCTGTAAAGAAGTTGAATAGGTTGTCTATATTAGTATCAATAGGCACTGATTTAGTTAAATATTCTCCGGAACTTTGGTTTTCGTATGGATCATCCAAAATATTGCTACCTTGAATAATTTTTCTCCGTGCAGGCAGTTTAGCATTAATCGAATCTTTATTCAATCTATTCAAGATGTTAAAAATCGTATCCTAAATTTGAATAATTATCTTTTGTTTTTCTTGCTCACTAAGAGTTTGATCATCAAAGTGTACATTTGATATAAAAAGCGCAATAAGATCTCTAACATTAAGATGAGATGGTAGTGGTTTTTTTTATTTTCATTGTGACTCCTAAATCTTCCAACTGCAGTTCAAATTCATAATGTACCCTTTTGCCATCAGCATTTTTTGCTGTCTCATGAGCTCTTTTGATGCTAATCGCTGGATGTGTGTTTTTATATTTTAAAACAACATTTTCGGAAGCCCTTTTACACTGATATTATATTATACTTATTTCATTATTTTCAATAATTATATTTAATAATTTTATAGGATTATTTCCATATATTTTTACTAGCACAAGTCATTTAGTATTAACTCTTTCCTTATCATTGCCTTTATGATTATCAATTATATTATATGGATGATTTAATCACACTCAACATATATTTGCACACTTAGTTCCTCAAGGAACTCCTAATTTATTAATACCTTTTATAGTATGTATTGAAACAATTAGAAAAATAATTCGTCCAGGAACTTTAGCAGTACGATTATCTGCTAATATAATTGCAGGGCATTTATTATTAACATTACTAGGAAATACAGGATCTATATTAAATTATTCAATTATTATGTATGATGGTGAAATAGCGTTATAAAAAGTTAGTAGAAATGCAGAAAAATTTACTTGTCCTGCTCTGTAACTAGCTTGCTCAAGATTCTATTCAGTCCACTCAAGTTTAACGCTTTCAATTATTTTGATGCTAAGTGATTTGATTTTTTTTCTAAGCTCCTCTCTTATTTCTTTCAACGGATCAGCCGCATCACCCTTTCAATATTACTCTGATTAACTTCTTCAGTTTTACTTCGCTTGACTGCTCCTTTTATGGCATGGTATGGCAATGAAATTTCAGTTTTTCCGACACACCAGTTCTCAGTAAACTTCCATGTTCTAGGTAGTGCATTTGTAAAAGCTGATAGCGTATTTTCGGGATAAAACCGCATGGAATCGTTACTTAAAAGGCATACGTAAAAGTCATTATGTTTTATATCTACAGGCATTTTTAAATGCTTTCCCAATCAACGCTCGGCACACTTGAGAATTGCTGCTTATTCTTATTACAGGCTTTCCCAAGTAATTACGCTGGACTTCTAGTTTTTGCTGCGTTTTTTAGGCGATTACTTTGTCGGACAACTTTCTTAACTGGCAACAAGCGCATATATTGACTCGGATCTAGCAGAGACGGCCTTAATACATACTGTTTTTTCGATGGTTTTCTACCTTTCTCAACTGTAGTAGGTACTTTCCGTGTCGATTTCTTCGAATATGTTTGCAGCTTCATCTATACTCATTTCTGCAGATACTGTGAACTGGGTTATACCATCCTTAGCCGTGATTACCGTATAATTTTTATCACGAGGCTTGGGTTCAGAAATCGTCTTAGGTATTTTTGAAGGTAGTTTCAGACTTTTACCTATTCCGCTAGCTGATAAGCGGCGTTTGGAAGTAGGTGATAACGGTTGTCTTGGTGATGACATTTCAGCAAGTTCGAAGAAATCCTCTTCCAACCTTTCAGATGTTTTTTCTTTTAAGGGTGATGTTTGTGTTGAGATTACATCTTTAAAAATAAATTTAGTGTGAGTAGTACTATCCTTCAAGCTTTTCTGCTTTTCTGCTTTTCTTGCGTTATGTGAATATTTGGTTTTTCATCTGACACACGCACAGCTTTCCGTCTTAAGTTTGAAAACTTTATCGGTAGTTACACCTTTTTTCCCTATCAGATAAATTCTTGTTTATTAATATTTTATCCATAGTCTTATCGAACCTAGATTGATTCAGGGAATCCTCAATCTCGTTTTTCAATTTTTCGTAAACTTCTGGCGAAAGAACTAACAGTTTATTAAGATTATTGTTTTTAATCAAATTTCTCGATTAATGAACCATTTACACCTGATAATACACTTCCTAACATCACGTTGTCTGGGTACAGATCTTTTTGCAACAACTAATTTTCGCAAATCGTTTTTATATCCTAGATGAAATCTATAGGGTATACTAAGTTTGTCATTCCGTTTGTAACACCTCCAAATAATGATCGTAGAGCAAAATGGATTGGACACCCCATATTGAAAGTTGTTTTGGTTTTTGCATGTCCGTACGTCAGTACCTCTGTTCGCACGATAACTCGAGAACGCGTATACTAAGAGAGCTGAAATTTTGTACATATACTTAAAAAAAAAAAGTAAAATTAAGTTCGGAAATGAGACAAATCGGGCAACTCCTTCGTGAGGTTGCCGTACAAAAATTATGTTTTCCACTATATATTTGGACACTGCTTGAGAACGCGTCGACATAGAGGGCTGAAATTGTGTACATATGTTTTTATAGTAATAACATATAAAATTTCAAAAATGGAATAAATTTGGCAACCCCGTGTTGCCGTATAAAAATTGAGGTTTTTTTACATATACTGTGAAAACGATCAGTCCTAGACATTTTTATTGTACTAAAAGCTTCTTCAGAATATGGAATCCTATAAAATTGGTTATAATCATTTTTTCTGCCCGACGAACCGTTCTAGAAATATATGTGAACAACCGCTTGATAAATTAAACTTGCATAGGTCGGTGACTACACGAAATTTTATACGGGCATTCAAGTAGGGTACGATAAGAATTAGTCTTAGACCAATTCTAGCGTTTTTACTTATTTCTGTAAGTAAAATAAGTAAAAACGCTAGAATTGGTCTAAGACTAATTCGAAGCGAATTGTATATTTTTCCGTGAGGGATATGGTTTCCCTTCAAAGTATTGTAAGACCCAAATTAAAAAAAAATACACTCAAACACATATTTATTTATTTATTTTTTTTTATTTTTTTTTATTTTACTTTGATGACAATCACTTGATAGCTCAGGGGGATTGTCCAACCAGATCCTTCCCGGCTCCACACTGTAAATAATTAAAAACAATAACTATGAGCTAGGTCTGGCTACTAAATTGCTATCGCGAGCTATGCGGAATGCCATTCTCCATATATGTATATATTAATATATATTTTTTTTTTTGTAAACACAAACACGTTGAGGGAGGGCCTCTCAACATCGAATTAGCAAGGACTAGCATGGAGTGTGGAGAGGAGAACCATCGCCACTTATTAAAGGGAGAGGAGAGCCAATATCACCTTCAAGTTCCAGCCGTCGAAACATGAGGAGGAGCACCATCCTCGATGCTAATTTTACTCCCATTTCACCAAAAACAAAACATTATTAACACTTAGCACAACCTGGTGAAATTGCAACAACCGCACCCTCAATAATAAAGACTAATTCTATTATATCATTACACCAAACACACACTCATATATACCAGGCTCACTCTGTGATTACTCACCAAATACACAACAGTAATTGTTCTTTTCAAATTTACTTTCCGCTGAAGCACCCACAAGTTTAGTTCTAAAATCAAGCATAACACTAGTCGTTCTTTTTTTCACATTTATTTTAAGACAACACCTATTAAAGGCACCATAATATAATTAAAAACACAGTTAGAAATTTTACTCCTCTGACTACTAAGGTTCAGGTAGAACTGACCGAATAATAACAGTCCAATATTCAGGAATGCGTAAATCGTTCAAACCAGTTCCAATATTTATCGAAATACAAATGTATGCTATTCCGCTTACGCATTCCTGTTCCTACATCTAAACAAAATCTACTCACTACTCAATACACTAAGAACCGGCTAATTGCCTTGTCCTCAGCTTGGTACATCACAGTTCCTATGAATGTACGCATCACGAAAACTGCAACGGCCAGCACGAATGTGCCCAGCAAGTGCGTAAGCAACTTGTTACCTTTTACTGCAGTCCTTGAGTGATGCGTTTATTTCTATTTACAATTCTAGGAAAACTACGGGGTCTAACTACGTTCTTTTGAATATGAGTTGCAATAGTGATTTTTTTACATTATTGGGATCTTTTTTTTTTATAATTCTAGGAAAACTACGGGGACTAACTACGTTGTTTTAAAAATGAGTTGCAATAAATGATATTTATTTTCCTGTGATCTTATATTCGGCCATCCTGTAAATAACTCGACCCGCGTTAATCCTTGTCCGCTTCGTCGTCCGATAGTACTACTCCATCACTTCCACTTCCACTAGCAGTTTCATCGGAGGCTCCACCTGGAGGACTCCATGGTTCATTCTGTCAACCGCTACTGTTCGCTCAAAATACATCCTCTTCGACGTTCTTTGAGTTCCTTGCATGTCTCTCACCACATATCGATCGTTTTCAAATACGGCTTTTACCACGAATGGTCCACTGTAGGGAGGAATAAGTTTTCTACTGGTGTTAAGTGCCATTTCTGTCTTCTCAATCAAGACAATATCTCCTTCGTTATATTTTCTTGGGGTCCTTCTTTTTCTATCAAAATTTTTCTTTTGTATTTCCTGAGCTTGTACTATTCTGTCAGCTGCTAACTTCCTTTCCGTCACTATATCTCCTATTACCTTTGATGTTTTATTTATTCCGTCACATAACATTATATCAGTTCCACTTCTTGGTTTAAACCCAAATAGTAACTCACTTGGAGTTTTCCTCGTACTTTTATTTGTTAAGTTATTAATCGAGAACTGAACTTGTTTTACATTTGTATCCCACAAACCTTCTTCAAGTGTGCCCGTTCTCAATGCACTCAAAATAGACCTATTTAATCTTTCTACCTGGCCGATTTCTCGGGGAGTCGCGACCGCATTCTTTGTGTGTTTTATAATGTTCTGATCACAAAATCTTGTAAATGCTTTCGCTGTAAAAGAACTTCCCTGGTCTGAAATTATTATTTTAGGAATTCCATATACCGCAAATAAATCCTTGAAATATTGTAACGAGCAACTTAAGAAAATATTACGTATAGTATATATATATATATGTATATGTATATATGCGCCCAAGGGCATAAGAACAATTAGGTCACTGGCATTTCGCCCAAAACAAAACCTACGCAGATGTTATCACCCAACACGATAACAATAAATGTTAGAGAGAAAAAAAAAGAATTTTTTTTTAGTCCCCCTTGAATTCCCAAATTGGGATGGAAATTCAAATTTGTTCAAAGGCACTGCGACTGCAAAAACCTCACAAACCCGAACTGAATTACGGTCCCCAGATAGGAGCCCATTCGATTTGTCAATAATTACAGGCCCCTTCAGTAATGCCTGGTGGTAATATTGCGCTTATCTATCGAATCGTCCGTGATTGCAGAAAATGATTGCACTTCGGGTGATCATGATGACTATTTTTTTTGTGAAAACCCGCTAGAATTTTTAGGAAGAACTGATAATTCGGTGAAGAGCAGATCATTTTGATTTTGTGATCTTACGGGAGACAGTCAAACAGCGAGTATTCTTTCAAGTATATAAAGTGTTAAGTCAAGTCTGTTTCTTTAAAAAAAAAAAAGGGTATAGTTCAGCATAATAAGAAAGTAGTAATCTTTCTTGAAAGAAAAGAAAAATTAGCAGTGCTGTGAGTGAGAGTGCCCCTTAAAGAGGAAAATAAGTGGTCCCAAGTGCGTTGTTTCATTGACTTCGGAGTACGCATACGGTGGCGACCTACATCCTCTAAAAGGAGAACCCCTATACAAGAGGGTAGGTGTATTTTGTGTATTTACGAAAGGGCTTATAAGATATGAATCTCATACGGATACAGGTGGTTGCAGTTGTTTCGTTAAAGCGGGACTCCTCGTGATTTTGGCCAGATCTTCACAAAACTCTTGAGCCCCTAAGGGGTTTAGGAGGATTTGGGAAAAAAAAAAACGTTAAGCAGAGGAGCATAATTAACAGCTGTAAACAACAATTTAAACATACGTGCGGTGTGTGAAGGACCAGTGCAGGAGGTCTGCAAAGTCAGCGCGCTACATCCAATTAACGGAGCACCGTAACTGCAGTGATAACAAAGATTGAAGTAGCTAGGTGTCTTTCGTGAATCAAACAGAGAAAAAAAAATAGTCAGTTTAACTCAATCGTGTCTTCTACCGCCATCAAATTCTTTTTAGTTATAGTTATCTTAAGTGTTCTCGTAGAGCGTAGCATATTAATAGAAAGCATTGATTCTTGTGAT
This sequence comes from Dioctria linearis, assembly GCA_963930735.1. Taxonomy (NCBI): domain Eukaryota; kingdom Metazoa; phylum Arthropoda; class Insecta; order Diptera; family Asilidae; genus Dioctria; species Dioctria linearis. The sequence goes on along the minus strand of OZ005740.1, from coordinate 123,714,459 downwards.
CTTCTTCCAACCTTCGCGGTTTGTCCTTTTTGTTATCTTTTTTTTGCATAAATTTTTGTTTTCTTTGCTACTTGCTGCATGCTTATAGTTACAACAGATACCTGCGGCTGAAGCTTCACCCGGAAGGAAAAAAAAATGTAAGTACAAAAAAAAAAAACAAAAAAAGAAAGAACAAATTTAAATTTGTTAAAAACTTTATTAGAAATTTTATTGGCAAAGTTTGGTTGTGCATTTACCTGAATTTAATGTAAATACAACTAATTTAATACCTAAATAACTATTGAATACATATACATATACAAATATATATTACATAAGACTACGTATAGTCATCAATTGAAGATTTGTGTGGGCTCCTGAAGTGAAGTGTTGGAAAAGGGGAGAAGAAGAATGAGAGTATACGTAGCATCCCTAAAAGGAAGGAAAAAAAACGTATTGATGAATCTATAGTCTTCATGATCTAATTTTATAATTTTTTTTTCTATGTTTTCCGGAATTTAGTAGAATTAAGTGCTCATAAATAATAGTAGCGTTGTACCACGAAGTCCTGTGCTTAAGTAAACAAGAATTAAATTTGGTCCCGGGCTTTTGAATTGTATCATACACGTGTAGTTATGCTCGCGTAGTCACGCAGGTTAGAAAATATATATATATTTGCAGATCGAGGCGTGAATATTAAATAGATTTTTTTTTTTTTTGGAAGAAAAGGAAAAAAAATAAGCAAATATTTTTTTATTTTTCCTTAATCGCAATTTAATAATTTATTTCTAAAAATCTTTTTTTCTGTTAGTGCTTTCCATATAACACCAACATACCATGTATTACCTATATGAAGTAGTTATTGAATAAACATAATGTGTACTTAATTCTTTTCGCGTTTCGGTTGCAGTCTCGGTGGATAATTCGGGCGACGTAAAGCAATGGCGTCGGAGAGGGGTTTTTTTTGTTATTCCTTCTTTTCTTTTCAGCGTCCCTTCCAATATTTAATTTCATTTTTTTTTTGTCGGTGTCGATTCACTAAGAAGGAGAGTGATTTCAAGGTTAATCTGTCTGTAATCCTAGTATCGGGAAAGGTGAAAAGTTCTCTGTTCTTCAGCACACACCAGAGCTGGCACATCAGATCCAAGAAAATACCCCACCCCATACCATGAGCTCGAGCCGGCAAATTGTGCTGTACTTGGATCTAACCAGCTCCTATCTACCTGGACGTAGTCGGATTCTGATTCTGGCTAGCTCAGGTTAGGTATGTGGAGGTAGCTTGGCATCCATTGCAAGTGCCGCCACAAAAATGGCGCCCAACGTGGGGCTTCGCTAAGTTGATAAGTTCTAAAATATCTCAAACCCTAAATTTTTTTTTATATGCTAACTTTATCTTTAATCCTCTTTTAATCCTTGTTATCTGGCTGTTGGAACGTATAATTGCAGTACTAGGGATATCCGTGATGTTATATCTTTCGCGTGGCTGGACATCATCAGTGGTGATTCGCTAACGTTGGACATGATACAACGCTACTAGCCGATCACTAGTACAAACCCAGAGCCTGTGTTAGGGTCGTGCTTGGGAGGAAAGTTTTCACCTAGCTTGGAAGGTGAAATTGACGTGGGTTGATTCGAATAACTCTCTCTTTCTCTCTTCAGCTGGGTTTGATGTGCTATATCCCAGCGGGAACCCGCAATCAGATAGATTGGATCCTCTCCAATCTTCTTGTTTTTTTTCCCTCTAATAAATTTTTACCCGACTTTCATGACGCATCGCCCGTTATCTCGGTAGACTGCAACCAAACTGCGAATCTTATGGTTATCCTTTCTTTTGCAGGAGAAATCGTATTTAAGTTGTCTGAATATTTTTTTTTTTTATATCAGGTTTATCTTATTAGTTTTAAACCACTACATATACTACTAAGTGCTACGTAGGTATATACCATAGTAATTCCTAGTCATTTATCAGGATAGGAAATTGTAATTACTATAGGAAAAAAAACACATATATATATATAAGTAGATAAAGAACAAGCAATTGGCTATATACTTCCTTTACTCGAGTTCTAAATTTCTTCAAACTGCTCGATCTCGTTAGTTACGATGGATCCAATTTGGTTGGAACCCGAAGAACGAGCCATTGAATTTCAGCTAAGGAACTTAGAGGCATCTAGTCCTTCAGCATTAGAAGCTTTGAGGGAAGCTTTAAGCCTCGAAGCTCTCATCCCGGATAACAGACCGACAAAGATACACGATCCCAAACAGCCTGCGCGAGATTTAGAAGCATGTAAGGCTAGCATTACAGACTTGCTGGAACAAGTCAATGCTGCTAAGGATGACATAACTTATAAACAATATCAGACATTAAAAGCGAGACTTTGGCATTACATGGGTCGTCTCCAAAGACTTGTAGACTCCTCGCCGACTTATGCTAATGATGCTCAGACTGAACTCAAGACAGTCGGTGAAGCAATTGTGAAACTATCCGTTCTTCAACCGCCTTTGACACAACCGGTCGAACAAGATCTGTCTATACAGGTTCCTGTTAGTAGAACATCGGGCACCCCCAATCTTGGGGGGGGGGGGTGCCCCAACTTCCAATGCTGATCTTCTGACCGTACCTGGAGCTAAGCGGAGAATAAGTTTTTTTGAATCCGGCCCTTCTTCTGCTTCAGGGAATTTGGAAGGCACCGCTAGCACACCTTTCGGCATAAGAAATGACGGGCATTCTGTGGCACCGGTGAGTCAGCCTGCCACTAACCAGACTCCATAGAGTTACAATATTACTGCCAGGGCTAGACAGCCATATGGGGCAGCAGAGCATTCGAATGAACGTTCGTTTGCGTCAGGCCATAGCTGGCAGCCTAAGGTTCCGAAATGGAAGATTTCATTTAGTGGAACTAACGAAGGTCTAGATGTCACAGAATTCGTCTTTAGATTAGAAACATTTGCTGCAAACGACTTGTTTCCCCTTGAGGGGCTGATTAAGATCATTCCAAACTTAGGGCACGTAGGGCAATTGAAGCACGGAAACAATCATATAAAGAAAGCTTCAGTAATTTTCTTCTTGAGGTTGAACAACTGAATGGGCGACTGCGTCGTCCTTTTCCTGAATGGGAGCTCCTAGAAATTGTGGAAGATAACATGGATCCGGCACTACAAAGCGCGACCATCACCACACAACTTAGGTCGACCAAGGATCTCTGTATTATCTGTCAAAGACTCGAGAAGCTCTGGTCGCGTTCTGGGCATGATCCAAGGCAAATCAATTCCGCAGCTCGTCCAGGACGACCCTACAATGTAGTACATGCGGTAGAGCCCGACGTTGATACCCAAGAGGCATTCACAAAGGATGGCGGGTATGAGGTGAACGCAATGGACCTCAGGCCTCGACAGGACAAGCGAAAATCTCCTTATATTGTCTGTTGGAATTGTCGAGACTTGGGACACCGTTATCATGACTGTAATAAGGGTAATTTGGGCATTTTTTGCTCCGGATGTGGTCAACCGGGCGTTCTAAAGCCGAACTGCCAACATTGCTTTATTGTTACGGGAAACCAGAGACCGAACGCATTGAAATCTGGGGCTACGCGTTCGGATCACACTCTAATGCGCCCCAGAGTGGCGACAGAAGAAGCCGCGACAAATACCGAGCCGAGTTTACATCGCTAGGGCCGCTACCCTCAAGCAACATCTCGCTATTTACTAATTCCCTTCCTTTCAAGTCCCTCCCAATTGGACACCAAACCAGTGTAAGCACTCAAACCGAGGATTTTAATCACTGGAAAGAACCCAATATGATCAGACACGTTAGTCATAAAACCCGGTCAGCTTGAAGTAGGCTCTATTTTAGCATGAGACGTCGTTTACGGAAGTCTATAATATCCACAATTATATATAATAACAACGATCCTAGACTACATATAGCAGTTGTTATTGGCAATAACAATTTAAAGGGACTGCTGGACAGTGGGGCGTCAATAAGTATTTTGGGTGCAAACTCCCTTAAGTTACTGAAGGAGGCGGGTCTCGAGTATAAGCAGTTGCGATCACATGTTCGGACCGCAGATGGGTCCAGAAACTCTATTGTTGGCCATATTGATCTTCCTGTTGAATATGACGGGAAGTCTGAGACAATTAAATTCTATATAGTTCCCAGCCTGGTGCATGAACTATACCTAGGGATGGATTTTTGGCAAGCCTTTGGCTTCGTCCCAAGTATCGTTAACTCCATCGATAAATCTACAAGCTCCGACCCTTTAAGGCACGAGCTCTCAAAAACTCAAGAACTCCAACTAGAAGCTGTAAAGGCTCTTTTCCCCTCTTGCACTAAAAACGGATTAGGACGAACTTCATTACTTGAACACCACATCGACATAGGAGATAGCCTTCCAGTGAAACAACGTCATTTTCCGGTATCACCAGCAATCCAGAAATTACTTTATGAAGAACTGGACAGGATGTTACAACTTGGCGTCATCGAAGAGTGCCAAAGTTCATGGAGTTCTCCAGTAGATTTAGTTAAAAAGTCGAACGGAAAGGTTCGCTTGTGCCTAGACTCTCGTAAACTGAATATGCTTACCAAGAAGGATGCATATCCCTTGCCATTGATAGAGGGTCTGTTGGGTAGACTACAAGAAACCAGATATATCAGCAGTCTAGATTTGAAGGATGCGTTTTGGCAGATTCCATTGTCGGACGACTCTAAAGATAAAACTGCCTTCACTGTACAGGAAGACCCCTCTATCAATTTAAGGTCATGCCGTTCGGTCTTTGCAATGCTCCTCAGACTATGTGTCGTCTGATGGATAAAGTTATTCCGCATCAATGGCATGACCGAATATTTGTTTACTTGGATGATCTACTAATCACGTCCGTCACCTTCGACGAGCATATTAAGCTTTTGCAGAGCGTTGCTAGCCTACTTGGTCAGGCAAAACTGACCATCAACCTAGAAAAAAGCAAATTTGTGCTCAAACAGATTAAGTACTTGGGTTACATAGTTGGCGAGGGTGCCCTTCGTACGGATCCGGACAAGATAACAGCCATAGTTAACTTTCCATCACCGGTGACGGTGAAACAGACGCGAAGACTGTTGGGTATGACGGGCTGGTATAGGCGGTTCATTCCGAATTTCTCAGAAATAACAGCACCGATTACGGATTTGCTGAAGAAAACTCGCGTTTCCACTGGACTCCGGAAGCGCAGACGGCTTTCGAACAATTGAAAGTACTCCTCTCTTCAGCCCCTCTTTTAGCAAATCCTGACTATTCCAAACAGTTCTTCATCCGCTGCGATGCGAGTAAAGTGGGGGTGGGAAGCGATCTTTTCCAAAAATCGGATGAGGGAGGAGAAAAGCCGATAGCATATATGTCCCAAAAACTAAACTCTGCCCAAAAAAATTATAGTATAACAGAGTTAGAATGTTACGCAGCGTTCTCAGTGTTAAGAAGTTTCGCGCATACATTGCAGGATACGAATTCGTCATTATAACAGATCATCAAAGCTTAAAATGATTAATGTCGCAAAGAGATCTCTCCGGACGACTAGCTCGTTGGAGACTGAAGCTCCAATCCTTTAGTTTTAAAATTGAACACGTTAAGGGTACGGCCAATATTGTCCCTGATGCACTTTCCAGAGCTTACGAGGAACCAGTCGATGGTGAGATTTCTGAACTTACGAAACTGGATTATCAGATAGACCTAAATTCAGAGGCGTTCCAGAGTGTTGAGTATGGGAAATGGAGAGACACCATTAAGGAACGACCCGAGAATTTCCCAAATATGAAAGTTCTGGAACAACATGTTTTTATCCATATCGACCCTCGCGAGGAGAATGAATTTGCAGACGTACCATCTTGGAAGCTCTGGTTGCCGACCCCTTTGATACCGGAAATTATTCGCAGAGAACATGAGTCATCAACTGCTGCTCATGGTGGTATTAAAAAAACACTCGAGCGTATACGGCGATACCTTTTCTGGCCACGGATGCGTCAGCAAGTATCCGACTATATTCGCAGATGCGATGTCTGTAAACAAACAAAGGCTCCGAATACTACACAAAGGGCACTGTTCGGAAAGCAATTTGAGGTGATCCGGCCCTGGCAACGGATTTACATAGACTACGTAGGTCCTCTGCCTCGTTCAAAGAGGGGAAATACGGTTATATTGGTCTTGGTGGATCACTTCTATAAATTTCCACTAATAAAGGCCTTTGCCAATGCTAAAACTCGTAGTTTAATCCCCCATCTTGAGGATAATGTCTTCCATCACTATGGGGTACCGGAATCCATTCACACTGACAATGGTTCACAGTTCACCTCAGGTGAATTTGAATTTGGTATCCTACATACACGAACAGCCATTTACTCGCCTCAATCCAATGCTGCAGAACGAGTGAATCGATCCATCGTCGCAGCTATTCGAACGTATGCCAATTCGGACCACTCTCGTTGGGATGAACAATTAAGCGATCTAGCCTGTGCCCTCAGAAATGCAGTGCACGAGTCGACCAAAAATACTCCTTACTACCTACTATACGGCTACAACATGATCATGCATGGCGATACTTACACGCTCTTACGGAAGATTGACTCGGTCACCGAGGGGGATTTTGAAATTATCCCATCAAATTTCAAAATGCCATTAATCCATAATAAAATAAAGCAATATCTCAGGGAAGCGTACCAAAGGAATGAGAAATCTTACAATTTGCGCGCACGATTGAAGACGTTTAAAATTGGTCAAACAGTTTTTGTTCGTAACCATGTGCTGAGCAAGGCTGCAGCTAAATTTACTGCGAAACTTGCAAACAAATACATTAAAGGAATCGTTAAGTCAAGAATTGGCTCAGTTCAATACGAGGTTGTTGCTTTAGGTGGTAAGCCATTAGGAATTTTTCATGCAAATGACATTAGGGGTTGAAATGCCAATCAGCGCATCCTAGGTACTTTAACCTTGTCCTACATAAAATTCCTGCTACGCCGGTATTTCATAATGTAGCTTATAGTAAGACTTAAACCTATGGAAGTGATTATGAGCAATTCACTAGAGCATGAAATCTCAGGGTGTGAGGCGTCCCCACGTTGGTTCAGTCTCCCTACCACCTCAGCTTCAGTTCTGCACTCTGGCAAGGACCGAAGCTGCCCTGTAACGACCAACTTAAGAAAATATTACGTATAGTATAATATATATATATATATATGTATATATGCGCCCAAGGGCATAAAACAATTAGGTCACTGGCATTTCGACCAAAACAAAACCGACGCAGATGTTATCACCCAACACGATAACAATAAATGTTAGAGATAAAAAAAAAAGAGATTTTTTTTAGTCCCGCTTGAATTCCCAAATTGGGATGGAAATTCAAATTTGTTCAAAGGCACTGCGACTGCAAAAATCTCACAAACCCGAACTGAATTACGGTCCCCAGATAAGAGCCCATTCAATTTGTCAATAATTACAGGCCCCTTCAGTAATGCCTGGTGGTAATATTGCGCTTATCTATCGAATCGTCCGCGATTGCAGAAAATGATTGCACTTCGGGTGATCATGATGACTATTTTTTTTGTGAAAACCCGCTAGAATTTTTAGGAAGAACTGATAATTCGGTGAAGAGCAGATCATTTTGATTTTGTGATCTTACGGGAGACAGTCAAACAGCGAGTATTCTTTCAAGTATATAAAGTGTTAAGTCAAGTCTGTTTCTTTAAAAAAAAAAAGGGTATAGTTCAGCATAATAAGAAAGTAGTAATCTTTCTTGAAAGAAAAGAAAAATTAGCAGTGCTGTGAGTGAGAGTGCCCCTTAAAGAGGAAAATAAGTGGTCCCAAGTGCGTTGTTTCATTGACTTCGGAGTACGCATACGGTGGCGACCTACATCCTCTAAAAGGAGAACCCCTATACAAGAGGGTAGGTGTATTTTGTGTATTTACGAAAGGGCATATAAGATATGAATCTCATACGGATACAGGTGGTTGCAGTTGTTTCGTTAAAGCGGGACTCCTCGTGATTTTGGCCAGATCTTCACAAAGATCTTGAGCCCCTAAGGGGTTTAGGAGGATTTGGGAAAAAAAACGTTAAGCAGAGGAGCATAATTAACAGCTGTAAACAACAATTTTAACATACGTGCGGTGTGTGAAGGACCAGTGCAGGAGGTTTGCAAAGTCAGCGCGCTACATCCAATTAACGGAGCACCGTAACTGCAGTGATAACAAAGATTGAAGTAGCTACGTGTCTTTCGTGAATCAAACAGAGAAACAAAAAATAGTCAGTTTAACTCAATCGTGTCTTCTACCGCCATCAAATTCTTTTTAGTTATAGTTATCTTAAGTGTTCTCGTAGAGCGTAGCATATTAATAGAAAGCATTGATTCTTGTGATCTTCTTCCAACCTTCGCGGTTTGTCCTTTTTGTTATCTTTTTTTTGCATAAATTTTTGTTTTCTTTGCTACTTGCTGCATGCTTATAGTTACAACAGATACCTGCGGCTGAAGCTTCACCCGGAAGGAAAAAAAATGTAAGTACAAAAAAAAAAAAAAAAAAAAAAACAAATTTAAATTTGTTAAAAACTTTATTAGAAATTTTATTGGCAAAGTTTGGTTGTGCATTTACCTGAATTTAATGTACATACAACTAATTTAATACCTAAATAACTATTGAATACATATACATATACAAATATATATTACATAAGACTACGTATAGTCATCAATTGAAGATTTGTGTGGGCTCCCGAAGTGAAGTGTTGGAAAAGGGGAGAAGAAGAATGAGAGTATACGTAGCATCCCTAAAAGGAAGGAAAAAAAACGTATTGATGAATCTATAGTCCTCATGATCTAATTTTATAATTTTTTTTTCTATGTTTTCCGGAATTTAGTAGAATTAAGTGCTCATAAATAATAGTAGCGTTGTCCCACGAAGTCCTGTGCTTAAGTAAACAAGAATTAAATTTGGTCCCGGGCTTTTGAATTGTATCATACACGTGTAGTTATGCTCGCGTAGTCACGCAGGTTAGAAAATATATATATATTTGCAGATCGAGGCGTGAATATTAAATAGATTTTTTTTTTGAAGAAAAGGAAAAAAAAATAAGCAAATATTTTTTTATTTTTCCTTAATCTCAGTTTAATAATTTATTTCTAAAAATCTTTTTTTCTGTTAGTGCTTTCCATACAACACCAATATACCATGTATTACCTATATGAAGTAGTTATTGAATAAACATAATGTGTACTTAATTCTTTTCGCGTTTCGGTTGCAGTCTCGGTGGATAATTCGGGCGACGTAAAGCAATGGCGTCGGAGAGGGGTTTTTTTTGTTATTCCTTCTTTTCTTTTCAGCGTCCCTTCCAATATTTAATTTCATATTTTTTTTTGTCGGTGTCGATTCACTAGTATCAGGAAAGGTGAAACCTTCTCTGTTCTTCAGCACACACCAGAGCTGGCACATCAGATCCAAGAAAATACCCCACCCCATACCATGAGCTCGAGCCGGCAAATTGTGCTGTACTTGGATCTAACCAGCTCCTATCTACCTGGACGTAGTCGGATTCTGATTCTGGCTAGCTCAGGTTAGGTATGTGGAGGTAGCTTTGCATCCATTGCAAGTGCCGCCACAATATTCGACAACATATTCCGTCTTAGTTGATTTAACGGCTCGAATAAATAAAAATTTAGTGAACGCATCCACGACAGCAATAATATAATTATTGCCACGTTTACTTTTTGGGAAGGGTCTCAAATGGTCCACGTGAACAACTTTCATTGGCTCTGGTTCCTTTGGAATCGGATGTAGATGTCTTTTTTTCCTGCAGTTCTTTTGTTGTATAAACATCTGATACAATTGGAGATATATTTTTCTACATATTCCTTCATTCTCGGGAACCAGCAATGTTCGCAAAGTCTGGACAATGTTTTCTCTAACGCAAACTGTCCGAAATCATCGTGAGCCGCCCTTACTAACTGGTTCTTCATACCTCGTGGTACAACCCACTGTATTCCTCGTGCTGTAACCCTACCATCACGAAGCGCATAATTTTTATAAATCCCTTTTTTATATTCCGTCTGAGGAGGTCGTGATAAAACTTCACAAATTTCTTTTATTTTGTCGTCTGTCAGTTACCCCGCTAATACCCAATCCGCTTGTGTGATATTGATCACCGTTTCGTATTTTTTTTCCTTTTCTGGATTGCGGCTCAAAGCATCAACATGTTTCATCCGTTGTCCTGGTCGAAACTTTATTTCGAATGTGAATTCCTGCAGTTGTAACCACCATCTAGCTATCCTGGGTATGAGTTGCTTCTTTTCATTTGTTGTTTTTAATGAATTACAATCAGTGATTACGGTAAACTTAATTCCCAATGGGTAAGTACGGAACTTTTTTAGCGATTCTACTACGGCCAAGGTTTCCAGCTCGTAAGAATGATATTTTGCTTCCGGATCCTTAGCCTGTCGACTGTAGTATGCTATTGGTTGCAACCCTCCATCTTGCTGGTACTGTAGCAATATACCAGCTAACCCGATGGCACTTGCATCTGTGTGTACTTCAGTACGAGCAATTGGGTCGTAAAAAGCAATTACAGGTCGTTTAATAAGAATTTCTTGTAGTTGCCTGAATGATTTATTGTCATTCTCAGCCCATTTCCATTCTGTTGATTTTCGAATTAGGTTTGTTAACGGCAGTGCGATGATTGCGTAGTTCTTAACGAATTGTCGAAAATACCCAGTTAGCCCTAGGAATTGTCGAACATTATGAACTGAAGTTGGGACTGGAAAATTCTCCACGGCCTTAGTCTTGTCGCTGCCCGGTTTAATGCTGCCATTAGAAAATTCAAATCCAAGGAATGTTACAGTTTTCATCAAAAATGAACATTTTGATAGATTTAGTGTAATTCCTTCATCACGAAATTTTTTTAATGTTTTCTGTAATGCTTCCATAGCTTCTGGAACCGTTGGTGTATCCAACAGTACGTCATCTAAGTAGATTGCTGCAACATCATCTAAGGGAGTTAAAATTTTATTTATATAACGCTGGAACGTTCTGGGCGCATTTGTAATTCCGAACGGCATACGTTCATATTCGTATTGTCCAGATGTTGTGACGAAAGCCGTGTATCGTTTCGAATCCTCTTCAATGGGTATTTGGCGATACCCTGAGCGCAAATCTAAGCTAGCTGTCAATCTGGTCATCAATTCTGGGTATAGGATAGCTGTCTTTTATTGTCAATGAATTTAACTTTCTATAGTCAATGCATAATCGTAGCTCTCCATTCTTCTTTTTGACTAATGATGCTGTTTCGCAGAAGGTCTTGTACAATGTCATTCTACTCGTGCCATTCGGTAGGGCCGGAATGCACATGGTTTATCCTCTTGAAGTTGAGTTTTCGTCTGAACCGATTTAGCACAACCTAGCTCGCTGGTATGTAAAGAAATACAATCGCGAAATTCCTTGAGTACATTAAATAACTCGGATTTTTCTTGCTCACTAACTGGTCCTGCGACTATTTTGTCCAAACATAGCTCTGCCACTTCATCTGTTGAAATTCCCAGAATATTCTCGGACTGTAAAGGTTCCTCTTCACACTGCCATGCTCGTGCTACCACTTCTTTATGTTTGATGACAATATCTCGATCAGCTAAACTAACAAACGGTGCGTAGGTATTGTGATTCTCATCAATCCGAAGGACTGTTCGGGGTATGCAGGATTCTCGTCCTTCATTTGGTCGTAAGCTGGATTCAATAAATATGGCTCCTATATACCGGTCACATTAAACGTTAAACATTTTTATATGTTGTGGTGGTAAATTTACTCTTTCATTAGAACGCAACACGATCTTGGTTAGTTCTGGATCTAAAAAATATGTGAATAAATTCCCCTCATTGCTTCTTTTAAAAAATTTTAATATCTCATCGCTCTTAATAACGGCCACGTCAGGCAATTCTGTAAACGATCTTCCAACAATGACGGGCACATTTTGTTCACAGTCGGATACTACCACTGCGGTGATAAACGCTTCGATCTCATCGATTGAAATTTCTAATTCAACCGAGCCCTTGCTAACAGTTGACCCCCTTCCGTAACCATATAATGTTATCCTATCTTTCGAATTACTTTTCTGGTTATGTCGCTGAGCTTCACTTTCAGTCACTATCGTACAGGAACTACCAAAGTCTACGTAGGCTCTTGATTGTGTTCCATTTATTTTAACATCCTTATAATACTTACGGTTTGTTATTTCTGCACTTGGTGTTTCTAACAACGCAACTACTTTATTTTTGTCAGGTTTTTCTTTTCTAGGGCAGCTAGATTCTGTATGGTTATGACTTCGACTCGTATTACATCTCTTTTCGATATTCGAGAGACATTTATTTAGCAAAATGGACAGCCTTGCCGCACTTAAAACAAGTTAGACTTGAAGGTGTTTTGTTTGGAATTTTTACATGTTCACTTCTCCTGGACGAAACATTCGGACGATGGGTACGACGTATTGTTTGGGACGCATCATTCATTTGGTTTAAATATCGAAAAAGCTCTTCTGGTGTTTTATAATGACCCGCTCTTGCTCCAACTTTCACAACCCCCGATTATACACGAAATTGCTTTCTGTCCTACAATTTCACAAGCATTTAACAGAGTCTGTTTTTCGTAATAATATTTCGCATACTTTTCTTCATATTTCTTTCGTCGTCGAATCATTTCTAAAATCAGTTCATAATAATCAGTGGTGGACTGGAATGCTTCCTGAAATTTAATTTTTCGACTCAAGCCAAGTATAATTGACAGAAACCAACCCCTTATACCATACTTCAGCTAAGCCGCGCAATTTAGATAAAGCGAAATACATTGTAGCTTCTTCAGACCAATGGAAAATTTCTTTCAATTCGTCTACCTTTTTACACCAAGCTACCGAAGACTGATTCCGATCTTCAGGATTGAAAATTGGCACCGTATCTCCCTTAAGACCAGTAGTGTTTTGCCTCGTATTAGATCCCTCCACTAGACAAGTAATTGCTTCTGTAAACCTATCTAGAGATTCGACAGTGGTATGAGAGTTAGTTTTGGATTTTCGGCGATTTTCTCGTTCACTTTCGGAGAACTTTGGGAATGATAACGGCTACGATCTCGTTCCCGATGACGTCGAGACCTTTTCGTTCTCCCCATTATACATAATTTTAATTAACACCTAAAGGAAAGACCCAAATAAAACAAAATAACTAAATATAAAAATAAAACAATTTTCATGTTTGTTCATGGATAATATTGTAATAGGCAAAGAAAACAAAAATAGCATTACTAATGAACAAAAGTAATTGAAGAAATCACGGCTCATATATTTCATTTTACGTATTTGTTTTTACTAGTATATTTATATTTTAAATATATACACACACAACCAAAATAAATAAAATTGCCCAAAACGATTAATTTAAGATTCACACTAATTTTTTTTCAGTCACTCCTACATAAATCGAATATAAATATTATTGGTTATCCAATCCTCCAAGAGCTTCGAAATCAAGCATAATCATTTAAAGGGAAATTTATCCCACTTCTGAAAAATTGTAAGACCCAAATTTAAATAAACATACACTCAAACACATATTTATTTCTATATTTTTTTTTATTTTTTTATTTTACTTTGATGACAAACACTTGATAGCTCATGGGGATTGGCCAACCAGATCCTTCCCGGCTCCACACTGTAAATAAATAAAAACAGTAACTATGAGCGAGGTCTGGCTACTAAATTTATATCGCGAGCTATGCGGAATGCCATTCACCATGTATGTATATATTGATATTTTTTATTTTTTTTTAAACACAAACACGTTGAGGGAGGGCCTCTCAACATCGAATTAGCAGGCACTTGCATGGAGGGTGGAGAGGAGAACCATCGCCACTTATTAAAGGGAGAGGAGAGCCAATCTCACCTTCAACTTCCAGCCGTCGAAGCATGAGGAGGAGCACCATCCTCGATGCTAATTTTACCCCCATTTCACCAATAACAAAACATTAACACTTAGCACAACCTGGTGAAATTGCAGCAACCGCACGCTCAATAATAAAGACTAATTCTATTATATCATTACACCAAAAATACACTCATATATACCAGGCTAACTCTGTGATTACTCACCAAATACACAACAGTAATTGTTCTTTTCAAATTTACTTTCCGCTGAAGCACCCACAAGTTTAGTTCTAAAATCAAGCACAACACTAGTCGTTCTTTTTTTTCAAATTTATTTTAAGACAACACCTATTAAAGGCACCATAATATAATTAAAAACACAGTTAGAAATTTTACTCCTCTGACTACTAAGGTTCAGGCAGAACTGACCGAATAATAACAGTCCAATATTCAGGAATGCGTAAATCGTTCAAACCAGTTCCAATATTTATCGAAATACAAATCAAATCAAATCAAATCAAAAAGAGTTTATTTATAAGCCCCTGCTTGAAGCAACGTACAACGCTGGGTATCACGACATTAGTAGCATAGTATAATAGCTTAGTATTAACAGCAAAATAACATAAATCAGAGTAGCTGGTCAGGCCATAGGCCGTCCCGATATTGGACATAAAGAAATAATAAGATTGTAAAGAATATGAGATAGCCTTTTGCGATAGGTTGGACGGTAAGAAGTCCTTACAGGTAATTATATGAAGATACTAATATGGATACTTATAATATATATAATACATGAAATTAGACAAGATTAAAGTTAATAAATGAATGAGAGTAATTATTGAATTAAATGCTATAAAATGAATTGAAATTAGCTTATTAGGCTTTCAATGCCTGTACATAGTTGTAGTTGTTATTATTTTCCTGATTCTTACCTAGTCATGTTATGGTCAAAGTTATTGTAAAAAGTCCTAATAGGTAATTTTATGAGGATACTAATACGGATACTTATAATGTATATAATTCATGAAATGAGACAAGATCAAGATTAACAAATGAAATGAATGTGAGTAAAATGAGTAAATTAAATGCCATAAAATGCATTGAATTGAAAGAGCTTATTAGGCATTCATGGCCTGTACATAGTTTTAGTAGTTGGTATTACTATAGATTCTTACATAGTTTTTTTTCTTTTTATCATAAAATTCAAAATATTCAGTATAATTTAAATTTTAAGAATTAATTTTATTACTAAACCAGAGTTGTATTGTGACGGCCTTACGAATAGCAGTTATTGTCATCTGCGTATATGTGAAAATGAACATTATTGAGAATCTCCCCCATGTCATTGGTGTATAAAGAAAATAGAAGGGGGGCTAGGACCGCTCCTTGGGGAATGCCCGATCGTAAGGGTCTTATATTGGAGTATGTTTCGCTTGATTTGACCATGAAAGATTTGCCTACTAGGTAGTTGTGAATCATCTCAGCAGCGGAGGGGGAGAAACTAAAATGTGAGCAAAGCTTTGAGGTTAGTCTTTCGTAAGGCACTGAGTCGAATGCCTTGCTGAAGTCAAGTGTACATGGATCACTGAGAGACCCCTGTCACACATGTATCGGATGTCTGCTGTCACTTCAAGCAGCGCAGTGCTGGTTGAGTGAAAGCGTCTAAAGCCAGACTGCATTTTAGATAAAAGATTGTTTTCGATAACGAAGGTTGATATCTGATCAGCAATGAGGAACTCCAAGACTTTTGATATTGCTGGCAGTATAGTGATTGGTCTCCATTCTGAGATATTGGCAGGAGAAGCCGTCTTTGGAATAGGCGTGACCAATCCGAGTTTCCATCGGTCAGGAAAATGTGAGCTTGATAAGAGCCGGTTGATGAGATGGGTAGAAATTGGAATTATGAACGGTAAAATGAATTTGTAAAATTTTATTGGTGCATCACTGTGTATCACTGCGTTGGACTTGACCCTAGTGAATGCATTAATTACCTCAATCTCGGTTACGTTCCTAATACTGAAATTAGGGTGTTCTTCAGGAGCTGTATATGTACTGTTGGGTACCGCAGTGGACTCGTTTGGGGTGTTGTCAGAAGCAGGACAATATATTGGATGAATGTTGGTTGATTGCAAGCGTTGGGTGTGTTCCGAGCTGGGCCCGATGTTCAAAATATCAGTTCGGTTAGTAGGAGGCTGGATGGAAATAAAAGGAGGGGAAGGAGGGGTTGTAGTGCTGGAGCAAAGAAAATCGGCAAATTCATCAGGATTTAAGTTAGACTGGGTCTTAGCCTTAGAGCCAAGCCCAATGTCGTTTACTATCCTCCAATTGATGGAGTTCCTGTGTCTAAGCCCCGCAAGGGTCTTAGTTCTAAGTTTAGCCCGGATCATGTAGTGAGCTAGTCTCCTCTGACCCTGTAGTTTAGATTTGTCTTATTCCTCTTCCACTGCCTGTATGCAATGTCTCGCAGTTGGCATGCAAGAAGAATTTCCGGTGAATTGAAAATGAATTCGCTGGACGAGCGCGTCCTAACAGTTTTAACCGGGACCTGTCTGTCAAATATTGCACAGATCGTATCAGAGAAGTGACCAGCAGCTACTTCTGGGTCTGGGTTGTTGTATATAGGTGACCAGTCAGCACTAGTCAGATCTGCCTGAAGGGCATCGGTTTGAATGGCATTAAAATTACGGAACGACTTCTAAACAAAATCTACCCACTACTCAATACACTAAGAACCGGCTAATTGCCTTGTCCTCAGCTTCGTACATCACAGTTCCTATGAATCTACGCATCACGAAAACTGCAACAGCCAGCACGATGTGCCCAGCAAGTGCGTAAGCAACTCGTTACCTTTTACTGCAGTCCTTGAGTGATGCGTTTATTTCTATTTACAATTCTAGGAAAACTACGGGGACTAACTACGTTCTTTTAAAAATGAGTTGCAATAAATGATATTTATTTTCCTGTGATCTTACAGTATTAAGAGTAATTTCGCAAAGAGTTTTTATGACTTCGGGGTCGGCATTTGTAATAATGGCCTACCTTAACTTCGGTCCCGCTGTTCTAAGAACATATAGCATATGTTTGTTCTCCCTTAAGGGCGGGGTAAGGCTTTAAAAGCAAAAAAAGGGTATATTTTAGTGATTTTTTTTGCGGCGACATGAGCAATATTGTTTTATTCAATTTATCTACATATTGTAGTACAACTTCTAAGTGAAAAAAAATTTTCTATAAAAAATATTGGTAAATACGCCAGCGACGGCGAATCTCCGGAGGCTCATTGACAAAAGTAGTTTTGCGGTGAACATTAGAACTCTTTACCGGATCATCTGAAACAAAAAACTCGATATGCATTTTAAAGGTGATATGTTTCACCAGGTAATCAGGAAGAGTTGTTCTTTTATTATTTTTTTATTTTTTGCAGCAATTGGAGGTGGAAAACGCGATTTTAGGTTAAAAAATGTCGGTTAATTTGTTATTAACAAATAGACAAAAATGGTTAAAAAAAAACTCTTCCTGATTACCTTTTGATTTATGCGTAGAAGTAGTGTTTAAATTTTCAAAAGCATCGGTTAAGTAGATTTTGAGTTATAATGTTGACGAACTTCAAAAATGACGTTTTCGGGAAAATCGAATTAAAGGTTTTTATACGGGAACATTCAAAATTAATTTTGGCTCTGTGCACAACCGTTCAGCAGAAAGTGTGCCTGTAAACTTAGTTATATTCGAAGTAAATAAAAGAAGGATTTTCATAGAAAAAAATGATCTATGATATTTTTAGAAGGTTAATCAAAAGAGGAATTACCGGAATTTTCACAGAATTAGATGATCACGAGTATAACATATGTAGTTCAGCAGAAATTAATTGAACTTTTTAGTAAAGACAGAAAAATAAAATTTCGAAGATGTGCATACAATGCCAGAGAATTCAAAAACGAAAATGAACTAACCCCTTATATTGCCAAGTCCATAAAAAGAAACAAATCACCGAGGAATGCAGAAAAATTATGAAATTCTAAAGCACAAAATCTATTATCCTAAAATAAAAGAATTTATACAGAAATATATAAACAATTGTGATGTTTGTAATAGGGCAAAATATGATAGGCATCCTGATAAAGTAAAATTTAAAATTTCTGAAACACCAAGAAACCAGAAGAAATTGTTCACGTCGATTTGTGGATAATAAAGAAACAATACTTTGTAACCTCCATCGACAAATTTTCTAAACATGCCACTCTATTTGAAATTGATGACAGAAATATGAAAACGATAATTAGAGCTCTTAGAGATAGACAAGCGATGTTCGGTAAATCAAAAATATTCATATTCGATAACGAGTTTAATAATATACCCATTAAGGATTTTTGTAGACTAGAAGGTATAGAAATACATTACGCAAAAGCAAATTCACATAGGTACTGGTAAAGCCGATGTAGAGAGATTGCACGGCACCTTAAATGAACATATTCATGTTATGGAAATCGAAAAGAAAATCCAAGGACTGAATACAATAGACAAAGCTAAAAAGGCAGTTGAATTTTACAACACCATTCACTCAATTACAAAAATTAAACCAATCCAATTCATTAATTCAGAAGTATCAAATT
The DNA here is from genome assembly GCA_963930735.1 of Dioctria linearis. Classification (NCBI taxonomy): domain Eukaryota; kingdom Metazoa; phylum Arthropoda; class Insecta; order Diptera; family Asilidae; genus Dioctria; species Dioctria linearis. Next base: position 123,695,961 of record OZ005740.1, on the reverse strand, counting down.
TAGATAAAATTAGGGAAAGATTGCAAAATTGTGAAGAGAAAGCTATCAATAAACTGAATCAAGGTAGAAAATACGAGGTTACTTATAACAATGAAATGATCTTAATAAAAAACTACAAAGCAGTTAGGCATAAACATGAACCAAAGTACAAGTTAGCAAAAAATCAAAATATACACCCAACGAACATAAAAAGAAACTATAAATATTTTTCTGATCAAAATAACAATCCTGTTAATCTTGATGAAAGTGGTACCAATAGCAACGGGAGAAATGAGCATAGAGAAGATTGAAAATCAAGACGGGTTCCTAAAAATTAAGTTAGAAAAGGAAGGAATCATAAGTTCATTTGATAAGATACTACATATAATAGATCTAGATGAAGTCGAAAATACAATTAATACATTAGAATCAGAAGTAAATACCATATCCCAAAATAACTCAAAAACTTATACACAAGTATTAAATAACAGAATAAACGAACTGAGACACATATATAAGACCTTAATACCGCATAGACAGAGAAGAGGTTTATTAAACTTAGGTGGCAAAGTGATGAAATGGTTATATGGAACCATTGACGATGACGTCAGGGAAGAGATAGAAGAACACTTAAATACAATTGATACAAACAATCATAACATTATCGAAAATATTAACAAACAAATTAAAATAAACTCTGACTTCGATGAAAATATTAAGCTATTGAAAGAACACATACAATAAGAACAGGTAGAAATGTTATCATTAATGAAAGAAGCCACTGAGCGAGATAAACAAATTCTAAGAGAACTTCATTTTAGCCAACAATCTAATAGAATCCAAATATTGAAATCAGAGTTAGAAAAAATTCAGGAAAATATTATGTTTGCTAGACATAATATAATGAGTAGGAGTATTTTATCTATACAAGAAATAGAAGAATATAATATAGATATATTTAAGTTAGAATACATTAAGAGTTCCATCGGTAGAAGAGGGAAGCAATTAGTTTTTGTTATACAGGTACCCCAGCTTGAAGGGATTAGAGGCATTAAATATATACTAACACCTATTGCAAATCAAGATTCCGAACAGATTGCTATAGATACTCAAATAGTTTTCTTTTTCAATAATGAAACTAAGATGAAAATAAGAGAATATTGAAAGAACTAAATTTTGCCAACAATTATATTAGAGGATTAATGCATAATAGCTATAGTAGCGGTAATAAGATCATAAATAAAGAAAGCTCAAATCAAGGACTGTAAAAGGGGATTGTAATAACAAAAAACGCTATTGATGCCGAATTAAGTAATGATTGTAGTTATATGACATATAAGTTGAAAAGAAATTATATCATTAAATTAAGTAAGCTTAAAGTCAATAAAAATAATGCTATATTTGAGAACAACCTGAAAGAATTTAAACATGCAATAGTAATACCTAGCTCTGAAAGCATCAAGGAATTGAATCTTACATTGTCCAATAGAGAAATACAGTTAAAACAAATAGAAAATATCAAAGAAATCGAGGAACAGAAATACCAAAAAAAGCAACACACAATTATGTTTTCATCTACCATACCAATTATTCTTATTATCATTATAATAATATATATTGTAAAACGTCACCGTAGAGCAAAGAAGGCTAAAATCCAAATCTAGTGAGAACATGTTTCGACTCAGGAGAGTCTCAAGCCTCAAGCGGCGAGGGGGTCAAGTCCTATTCGACACCATTCTCTAAAAGTGTGCACTCAGCACCTACATTTTAACATAACATTCATTCTCCCATAAGTAACCTTTCCCATGAGAAAAGTTTTGTTGAAAACAAAATTATCCAATTACGTCTGGGCGTAATATTTCACCTGAGCTTTTCTGCTTTGCTATATGGGAACGTTAAATTAAAACGATTTTATCTAAATTAGTTCTTTTTCCGTCGGTTAAGTACTTAGCTCGATTAAATATAATTTAAAATATTTGTCGCCTCCGTTTTCTGGAAGTTGTTTCCAATTCCTAGTCTCATCAACTTTCACTTTCCCGTGCATACGCCCAAATCCCATATGATTTACTCTATAGTGGGATATGGCTTAGCTGTCTCTTACAGACGCAATGCTCTTTTAGGTCTGTAGTGTCCATATACTACTGAAGTGTATAGTACTACTCTGCGCCGACAAAACAGACCTTGGTACACTTGGGTACCAAATAACCACGCTGGTCCAGAAAAACAACACAACCCCAGAGTATATATATCCGTATGTATAAATAGCCACATCCGAAATTAATATTGAATTTAATTCAAATTTGTTGATCAATTTGTGTAAGTTGTTGATTTGTTGTTGTATATTGTGGAAGCTTTTCTGAAATCTATTGCACAGAAATAATGCTTTTTCAACCACCATATTTATATATACTGTATGTATAAATAGCCAATTACGTATACATACTGTATATATAAATAGCAACATCCGAAAGTAATATTGAATTTTATTAAAATTTGTTGATCGATTTGTAAAAGTTGTTGATTTGTTGTTGTATATTGTGGAAGCTTTTCTGAAATCTATTGCACAGAAATAATGCTTTTTCTACCACTACATTCTCCAATGCTGAACCCCACATTTTGGAGGTCTGTGGGAGGCTGGCGTTAAGTCCGTTACGTCAAACGAGTGCTGGGAAACACCTTGTTAGCATATGAGGAATTTACGGCCGTACTACATCAAGTGGAGGCTTGCTTGAATTCAAGGCCAGTCGGACAAAATTCAAGCGATCCCACAGATCTAGAACCATTAACTCCAGGTTATTTCTTGATCGGAATGCCTCTGCTAGCACCGCCTGAACCAGATATTCAGTGTAAAGAAATCCACCAAAGATGAAAGCTTTTTACAAAATTATACCAGGACATTTGGAAGAGATGTTCACAAGAACATCTGGCACTACTACAACAAAGAAGCAAATGGAGAATAGACCAAAAGAACCCAGTTCTCGGCGAGTTGGTTCTAGTAAAGGAAGATATCTTGCCCCACAAAAATGGCCGTTACAACGAATCGTACAGCTTCATCCTGGCGAAGATGGAATAGTGCGAGTAGTTTCTGTGCAATATAGAAACGTTATCAAGAAAGAGCCACTTATCAAACTGTGCCAGTTGCCTATGAACATACATAAATCTGACCATGAAGATGCCGGCCTCAGAACTTTTACAACACTGACCACTCTCAACAAATCGACAAGAAGGGGGTTACCTGGCATTTCAGTCGAACCTGAGCTATTGTAATGATTGATAGGTGAGTAGAGCAGGTGTTGAATGTGCCGCAAAGAATTTGTATTTCCAGCTCGAAGGAAGTTATTGTGTGTTTTATCCAGCTCGTAGGATACGTGGATTTCCAGCTCGTAGGATGATCTATGCTTTAGGTCAAGATGTGGGTGCAGAAATAAAAAGAAAACTTTCACTAACTAGCAAGTTTATTGACTAGACTCAAACTAGTGAACACGGCTGATTACTCAAACTGAATGAACAAAAATTCTTGCAGCTGTGACTGGGCTACAGCTCTGATAAGCAAAACAAAGAAAAACTAACTGACCCTATGACAGAGAATTTTAGCTGTGTATGTATGTACATATGTTATCAGTTGTGCAGATTAAAGTGGGTTACAAATTTTTACATTTCAATCAACTTATAATTCAACAATTCGTGATTTTTTACAATTAGATTTAAGTTACTTTACAGATTTCAAAGTTCAAATTATATTATACATAGTTTAAGTAGAATAAACATTTTCCCCCGGCTGAAGAAATTGAGTTCTTCAGGATTCTATTGGCAATCTATGGAGTCTATTTATCGCACGCTTGAAAAGTCCCCTTGCTGTACGCACCGCGGCGACTCGGACCAGACCATCCTTGCCTGGATGAACTTCTTCAATTCGTCCTAATGCCCATTTAGTTGGAGGTATGTTGTCTACGCTAAGGATGACCATATCATTTATTTGAAGAGAATTTTGAGGTTGTTTCCATTTCGGTCGTTGCTGCAGTGATGTCAAATAATCTCGGCTCAAGCGCTTCCAGAAGCCTTGCATTAGAGCCTGCAAGTGCTGCCAGCGACCCAATCGTGATACCTTCGCTTGAGTCAAGTTCGGTTCTGGTATAGTGGTTAAAGCGTGACCTACAAGAAAGTGTGAAGGCGTTAGAGCATCTAGTGAATTAACCTCATCTGATAGTGGGCACAATGGTCGGGAATTCAATATTGATTCGACCTGCGTTAACAGGGTTGCCATCTCCTCGAACGTAAGTCTTGTTTCTCCAATGACCCGTCGTAGATGTGATTTGACGGAACGAACGCCAGCCTCCCATACACCTCCAAAGTGAGGAGCGGCATGAGGAATAAAATGCCAATAAATGCTATTCTGTGAAAGAAAATTAGCAGTTAATGAGTCACTCTTATGAGATTGCAATGATAATTTATGTAGTTCGGAAATATGGCGACTGGCTCCAACAAAATATGTACCATTGTCGGAGTAAATGTCTATCGGTATGCCTCTACGAGATACAAAGCGACGTAGAGCAGCTACAAAGGCTTCTGTTGACAGACTGCTCACTAATTCTAAGTGAAGAGCCTTCGTTGACATGCACACAAAAAGAGCAATGTATGCCTTTGACAATTTTGCTGATCTTCCAAGCTTTGTAGACACTAAAATGGGACCAGCATAATCAACTCCAATACGTGAAAAAGGTCGACTAATGGTTACACGGGATTCAGGTAAATTTCCCATGAGTTGGCATGGTTTAATTGCTCTTTGTCGGTAACATGCTATACAGTTGTGGGTGACTTTTTTCACAAGTTGCTTCAATCTTATAATCCAAAAGTCCTGTCTAATAATTGAAACCAACAATGAAGCTCCTGGATGTAGATGTCGAAGATGCATTTCCCTTACAATAAGTAATGTAAGTGGATGATCCTTTGGTAGGATTCTGGGATGCTTAACATTGAAACTTAGACTGGAGTTCTGCAGTCGGCCGCCTACTCTCAATACTCCTTTCTTGTCAAGAAATGGATGTAAACTAATTATGGAACTCTTAGCCGGCAGTGACTTTTTACTCGATAAGTATTTGATTTCACTGGAAAATACTTGTGATTGTATCCATTTAATTATTGTTCTTGAAGCCTCTTGTAGATTTTCTGTTTTTAGAACTCCCTTTTCTCGAATAAACTTCGCTTGTTTACAATTGAAAATAAAACGTTGACAATACCCAAGGATACGTACTATTTTCGTCCAAGATGAGCAACGTGAAGAGAGTTTAAGCAAGACATCTTCAGCTACTTCTATGTGGTTTGCTACAATAAGATGACTTCTTTCTTCCTTTCTAACTTGTACGGAGTCGCTCAGTTTTGGATCGCTGGGCCATGCCGTCATGTCTTGACATAGCCATGATGGTCCTTGCCACCATAAGTTGCAACTGGTTAGTTTGATGGGAGAAATGCCTCTGGAAACAATGTCCGCTGGGTTGTCTGTAGGTGGAACATAACGCCAAGAGCTTCGAGGAATTGTACTGAGGATTTCTGTGGTTCGGTTCGCGATGTATGTTTTCCAACGACATGGTGTATCAGCCAGCCAGGATAGAACGATGCATGAATCTGTCCAGGCGTACGTTTTCACATTTTGAAATTCTAACGCCGATAATACCTTACAGATTAATCTGGTAAGTAAACGCGCTGCACACAATTCTAATCGGGGCAATGATATTTGCTTTAAGGGTGCCACCTTTGATTTTGTCGCAACTAGATTAATAGAAATAGTCCCGTCGTCTTTAACTGTTCTGCAGTAAATAAAAACACCATACGCGAGTTCTGAAGCGTCTGAAAATCCGTGAAGATGAATATTCGTAGAAGAGTGACATATCAATCGCGGAATCTCAATGTGAGATAGATGTGTGAGGTTGTTTTTGATCCTTTCCCATTTTTCGAGGATATTTGTAGGTAACGCATCATCCCAATCGACCTTTGATAGCCATATTTATTGGAATAGTATCTTAATGGATATAACAACCGGTGATAACCAGCCAAGGGGATCGAAAATTCGAGAATACTCTGATAGAAGACGCCGTTTGGTCGGCTGTTCGTTGAATTGTAACGACACATTGAATGAAAAAACATCTTGTTGTGGGTTCAATTGAATTCCTAGGACCTTACTAACTTCATCGTTGACATTAATTGTCAAAGGTTGTTCGAGTTGAGATGCGCAGTCAACAGAAGTCAAAGAATCATAATTCGACCGCCATTTAGTCAAATTAAATCCACTAATTTCAAGAATTTTCTTTAATTCATTCTGCAATTTTATTGCCTTTTGAATAGAGTCTGTTCCAGATAATACGTCGTCGACATAGAAATCCTTCTGAATTACAGCAGCAGCTTCAGGAAACACCTCTAGGTTGTCAAGAGCCACTTGTTTTAATACCCTGGTGGCTAAGAAGGGAGCAGAAGAAGTGCCATAAGTTACGGTTGTTAGGCGAAAATGTTTCATTGGTTCTGATGCATCTTCTCTCCAAATTATTCTTTGAAAGTCTCTCAGGTTCTGAGCTTGTACCTGGCGGTACATCTTTTCTATATCCGCCGAAAAGGCAACTAGATGCTTTCGAAAACTAAGTAGTATAGAGACTAGATCCCTCTGAACTGTTGATCCAACCATTAAATTATCATTTAAGGACAACCCGTTGGTACTTTTATGAGATCCGTCGAACACTACTCGAATTTTGGTAGAACGTGAGGCCTTGAATACCGCATGATGGGGTAAGTAGAAATGGTTGCAAGTATCCGCCCTTTGCTCACTTTCGGGAACTAATTCCATGTGCCCAAATTTAAGGTACTCTCGCATGAACTTGGTGTATTGCTCTTTATAAATAGGATCCCTTCGAAATCGATTTTCAATAGAGTAGAGACGCTTAACTGCATTAGACTCCGAAGAACCTAGTTGAGGTACTGAACTCTTGAAAGGTAGCGACACAATATATCGTCCGCCTTCGCTGCGAGCAAACGAGGATTTAAAGTGCTCTTCACAGAGAAGCTCTTCTTGCGTTAATGAGGTTTCCACTGAGCTCACTTCTTTTATTTCCCAAAAACGTTTTAAAATAATGTCAAGATCCGTCATTGCACTTGAATGGAAGGTTGCTGCTGAGTCATTGGGAGCTGAATAAGATCCGCACAGAACCCAACCAAATATAGTTTGCTGTGCAATAGGATAAGTGCTAGGTCCTCTGATTTGTGACTCCTTGATAACATCAAAGAATTTTTCTGCTCCAATAATAATATCAATAGAGCCCGATTGATTGAATTTAGGATCGGCTAGCTGGCATTGGTTGATGTAGCTCCAATTGTTGATACTAAATGCAGTCGAAGGAATTGATGAGCTTAAATGGGTCATGATAAATTCTTCAACAGTTATGGCCTCAGAATTATTGAATCGTGATGATACATTGATGAGGACCTTTCCCCTTGTGAATCCTGCATTAGTTGCGCTGAACCCGTTAATTGCAAGGCGAGCATGTTGTCTTTTGAGAGCAAGTCTTTGGACACATGATTCTGATATGAACGAGATCTGAGATCCAGAATCAAGGAGCACTCGACATAAATGAAATTGCCCGTACACATCTTCAACATTTACTAAGGCTGTGGGAAGAAGTGAAACGGTGTTAGTAGTAATCACTTGCTCGTTTGTATAAGTGTTGAATGAAGAGAGTGGTTGATTGTTGGATGTTGAAGAATTTGAGTTGATTGGAGTGTTGGATTGGTTGCTCGAAGCTGATGCTATAGGGTACCTTGAAGTCTTATGTTGATTGATATCAGCACCTGCTGAGCTGTGATGAAGCTCGCGAGAATGCATTACTTGCGATTGAGGCCTTGTCGTCTCATGTAAAAGTGAATGGTGTCCCTTTTTACAATAGAAACACCGATGTTTTGATCGACAAGTATGTACAGAGTGTCCTGCTTGCAAGCAGTTGAAGCATAACAGGTTAGATGTGACAAATGATTTACGCTCGTTTATTGATTTCGTCTTGAACTGTGGGCATTGATATAAGGTGTGATTTGCCTTGCACATGAGGCAGACAGATTGTACTACTGAAGTAGCGTGCATGGCCTTTGCTGAAGGTGTCCTTTTAACAGCACTATTGCATGTCTCCAGAGCATCACAGCGTCTGTTGAGAAAGGCAAGCAAGTCATCGAAAGTCGGGTAATCCTTTTCTGAACTCTCTTTAAACCAAAGCTGCTTCGTTTCAGAGTCTAGTTTTCCTAAGGCTATGAAAATCAGCCATGGATCTCTAGATTGAGCTTGTGGGCCTAAGGCTCTGAGCCCCCGAACTACCTCATCGAAAGTATCATAAAGGTTACGTAGATGTCTGGCTGATAGTTGGTTCATAGCATTTTGATCTACAAAGGTTCTAATCATGGAAGTGGTTATATGACGTTTTTTATTGAATCTGGTCTTTAACTTTTCCCACGCTTCAGCGTAATTGCTTTCTGTTACTGTTAAATGCCGTATTACAGCAGCAGCCTCGCCCTTTAGAAGACCTTTTAAATATTGCAGCTTTTGGCACCCCGTTAACGACCCATTTTTATCTACCATGGTTTCAAATAGGTCTTGAAAGGCAGGCCACTCCTTGTAGTCGCCTGAGAAATTAGGTATGTTAATTCTAGGAAGGCGAAGATCGACCGCACCATTTGCTTGTGTGCGATTAAAATGTTCAAAAAAGGATTGCTGGGTGCTGATGAAATTGTTCATTGTCGCATTAAATTGTTCATTGTATGTACATATGTATGTACATATGTTATCAGTTGTGCAGATTAAAGTGGGTTACAAATTTTTTCATTTCAATCAACTTATAATTCAACAATTCGTGATTTTTTACAATTAGATTTAAGTTACTTTTCAGATTTCAAAGTTCAAATTATATTATACATAGTTTAAGTAGCATAAACAGCTATGGTCGAAACCAGAGCACTTTGATGCGATTTCCACCAATAAAGATGGAAAGGGGCCTGAACCGACTACAACTCGACATAGCAAAAGAATGAAAATCGCACCATGTACGTGGGCTTCAAGACTGTAACATTTCACCTTGCTGATACTTTATTGGCTGACTGTAGCAAGCATTTGCGCAAGACTATGATATCATACAGCCCAAGTCAGACCTCTACATAGAGAACCTAGGCAGAGCCAAAATAAAACGAGGAAATCTTCGATTGCAGGTGTAACTTCCAATGGATAACATTTTTGATGACGAGAAAAATATCAACTCTACTTGGGAGAAACTCACTGAAATCACGCGCTGCTCACAACTATTCAGGCAATTAACCACAAGGAGGAAGATCCTTTTAAGATCAATAGATGAAATCCGATTTACAAGACCAAGGAACAGAAGTAAAAGAGGTCTTCTTGGTAGGATACTCACCAGTATATTTGGCGTCAATGAGAAGGTTTATGCAAATATTGACGCATTAGAACACAATCAACAAAATCTCCTAGTTTCAACAAATCAGCAAATGCTGCTCCTCAAGGCGAAGGCTAATCAGTCCAATTTTATCATACTAGATAAATTGAAGCATTTTGATGCCAGATTGGCTCAAGCCATTTCTTCAATTAACGAAAAGGTTACTTGGTACTCAGCAGCAGATCACAATAGGCTCAGAAGTGAGTACAGAAGATTACTACGACGAGCTCCAGGAGAAGTATGCATACTGGTTAAATGCCATACACAATCACTGTTATCTCTTGAATTTCATTTCGTTACACGAAATCCAAACTGTTATTCAAAAGGTAACTCAGAAGATTGGTTCCAACTTTCTTATCTTACCAACAATTGAAGAGTTGCACTACTATAGCCAATCACGTGTTCCTGTGTGGCGCAACTATAGTGCACAGCATCGAAAACAGTCCATCTTGTGTAACTGATGAAATTTGTGATCGTTATCCAAAGACCATATGTGAGATGCGTCAGTTCAAGCTGACTGGTACAGTTTGGAAGGCCTTGGTGACGAAAAACAAGTTGTTATACATGACTAATGAAACCAAGGTCGCCTCCATATCCTGAAAGGGAGCTAGAAAGGAATTACTTCTAAATACCACAGGAATTATACACACTGCTGATTACTGTTATCCGAAAACAAGAGAGATAACATTAAAAACCAAATTGGATCAAACAATACAGGTCATCTCCAGCCATATAAAGGAAGCTCCCCACGATTAAACATTTCCAACCTTAATAAATCACCAGCATTGCTGCAACCAGGAGTTTTGATTCAACCAGACGAGCAAATCTTACAGTATATGGTGGAGCCCAAAATAGATCCAGCTATCCTACAGCAATATCATCTGCGTTCATTTTTTTCCTGGGCATCCTCTTCTGGAAGTACTGGTTCACCCTCAAAAGGACCTTTCAATTTTGTTATACTGGATGTTCCAAGCTACAAGCAAAATCCAACGAAGGAAGACAACCATCATCACAAACTTCAATAGAACAGCGATTCAATCGTGTATTGGCATCTGGCGGCGCCCAGCACGTTCATACCTGAACAAAAAATAATTTCTTAATCACGTTCCAATTTGCCTACTTGTTCACGTACACTACAACATTTCCTAATAGTCTTCCGATTTCTCAAATGCAAAAGAAATTGTAACTTTGTTTATTTTGTCAGGTCAAAATATAATCAAACGTAAGTTCACTTACTCATGTTCTTGCATCATTCATAAAAATATTTCAGGAAAATATTTCCGCATGCATTGCCCTAATCGGTGTCAATGACTGCAAGGTAAGCATGATGAAGTGAAGTTACGATAGTAGCAAAATTTATCATGTAAGCGTAAAAATTGTATTTAAGTTCTTGTATAACCACAATAAAAACCAGTGCAAGTTTACAATTAGAATTGAAGTTCTTTCTATTTCAAAGTTACTTACGTCCGCTTAGCAAGCACTTAAATTAAGTTTGAGTGTTTGTTACACTACCATTTCCGAAATAATGAGATGTCTCAAATCTAGAAAGGAGATTTGATTAATTACTAGGGAGATGAAAAGATCACTAAATTTTATTGGTAGCGTTTGGAAATGGAATTAGGGAATCCCGATCATGAAGATTTCCAAATTATAAAAAATAAAATAAATAATGTATTAGAAAACAATAATAAGCAAGCAATAATAAATCAACTATACAACGAAAGAATAAATAATATCACCAGAATTGCGAACGAAATTTCTAGCTCCATAAAAAGAGCAAATGGGATAATTGATCAGCTAGGTATGAGCATATAGTTAAAGTTAAGACTAATTAAAAAGAAATAATTAATATGAGGTATGCCATTCATTGGGCTAGAATAGTCATAAATTCCTTTATATTATCAAGTTCAGAAATAAAATTAGCAATCGAAACACTAGAGAAAGAAAATTTACCGTACGCCACCCCTGAAGACATTAAAATTATAACTAATAGCACATGTTTGCTTTATTTGTTTACATACCTACGACAACAGCAGAAATCTATGATAAATTATTATTAAAACCTGTTAAAAGAAACAACAAAATAAATAATGTCGAGCACAATAACATATTGTTACGAGCGTGGTCTTAGTTCGTTATTTAAAACACAATATTTCAGATATAATTAAAAAGTTCTTTCTTTATTTAACTTTACCGTTTACTCTCACAAATTCACAAATAATTATCAAATCAACTCTTTATAGTTATCGCTAATACTGTACTTCTAATTATCACAATCCTAATAGTTTACTTCGTTCACTTCACTGTCTGAAATAAGACTCCGCCTCCTGGATGTGTGTAGCGCCGTATTTATACTCTACAAATTATACTAGAACCTTCCTGAATATTCCGTTTTCCGAACCCAAGGTTTGCTAAGATGTCACTAGCCTAAAGTTGCTTCCATTTCCAACAGATGTCGCTTGTGTCACTTTGCGGCACATAACACTGCCCCTCTTAAAATTGTTCGTCCCGAACAACAAGTGACCCACGGTCTTCATACTCGCCGAATTGGCGATCTAGATGACCGATTCTTCTTTTGCATCTTGTACCGCGCTGAATCTTGTATACCATGTTATTAGTTGTAGTTTTAACCATCCATTAAAATATAAAGCTCGTCTTGGTGCCAGAGGTTTTAGTCAGAATTATTTAATAGATTATGATGAAACTTTTGCACCAGTTGCAAGATTTCAAGTTTTAGATTTATAATAACTTTTGGAAATCAATTTAATTTATTAATTCATCATATGGATGTTAACACTGCATTTCTAAATGGCAAATTAAAAGAGGAAATCTATATGAAGGTTCCTGAGGGTGTTAAAAGCAAAGATAATCAGGCCTGTAAGTTGAATAAAGCCATATATGGTTTAAAACAGGCAGCAGGATGTTGGTTTGAAGAATTTGAACGAGCACTTAAAGCAAATGGTTTTCAAAATTCATCAGTTGATCGTTGTATTTATATTTTAGATAAAGCAAATAGATCTAAAAATATTTATGTGGTACTTTATGACGATGATGTTGTTATTGTTACTTCCAGTATTGATACCACATATGAATAGTTTCAAAAGCTATTTTATGAATAAATTCTGTATGGTAGATTTAAAAGAAAAACTATTTCTAGAAATTAAAATCACACGAAATCCTGATAAAATAACTTTGGGTCAAAGTGAATATATAAAAACACTTTTGAATAAATTTAATATGTATGATTGTAAGGCTGTTAGTACACCTCTGGAAAGTAAATTAACCTATGAAATGTTGAATTCTGATGTGAAATATGATGCACCTTGTACAAATCTTATGGGATGTTTAATGTATGTAATGATATGCACTCGACCTGATTTGAGTGCAGGAATTAATATATTAAGTAGATAATATGAATAAAAATAATAAAGAATTGTGGAAGTGTCTCAAAAAGGTACTTAGATATTTAAAAGGTTCTATTGATATCAAATTAACTTATATTAGAGTAGATTATAATAATATATTAACTGGTTATGTTGATTCTGATTGGGAAGGAAACGATGAAAGAGATAGAAAAAGTACAACAGGTTATCTATTTAAATTATTTCAGAGATGTACAATATGCTGGGGCACAAAAAGACAAGTATCAGTAGCAGCTTTATCTACAGAAGCTGAGTATGTCGCTCTCTTTGAAGCTATTAGAGAGGCACTGTGGTTAAGATCATTAGCAAGTAGTATCAAAATAAATATCTTAGAACCAATAATAATATACGAAGATAATAACGGTTGTATTTGTATAGCAAACAATCCGGGTAGTATATCTTAGTTTAATTAATTTTTTTTGGTATAAAATATATTCTTCTATTATTATTAAAATTATTATTATATAATAATGTATGTCATTATTTTTATTTTGCTTCACTTAGTTATTTTAAGTTATTTAAATTTTAAAAGATTAATTTTTGAGACAGATGTTCAAAAATTTATCTTTTATGACACTTTTATTACCTTGTTGTCATCCTTGCTTGCATGCTTCGATGCTAGTATTGGTTGAGTGGTAATAGAGAAATTCACTTTTCACATTTCCTTTTATTAAGATGGGACCAACATCTTTCTTCGTTTGTTTCTAAGGGTTCAGTTTTTCTGTTCAGTCTTTTAGTGATCTTTGATAAGGATAATAACTTCAAGTACCATGGTGAAAAATAATAAATGAAGTGAAGTAATAGACATTGTGTTTTTAATTAAATTAAAGAAATTTCTTTAAAACTATGGTTATACTTTTGGTCAAATTTCTTCTACAAACATGGTAATGTTATGCATATGTGTGCCAAACTGCAACTCAATTATTAGTAATAAAAGTATTACATCATTTCCCATCACCGATGGATCTATACTAGGCTGAGTACTTAATTATGTACCGACTTCCTCTTTTAGGTTTATTGATGAAACTTGCTAAATCGCATATCACTGAGTGAGAGGCTTGGATAGCATTTACTCTTATCCAACACAAAATTTCCTTTGACTGAATTTGAATATGAACCTCTATTTCTTTTCACAAATCCGATTTGGGTGCGTATAGTGATAATCGCACTCGCTTTTCTGACTTGTCACAGCCGACACCGAGCTGATTGTACACATGAAATAAAAATCTTTATAATTCTTAATTAAACACTTTTTTATTTTAACACTCCAATATTCCTTCTTTCATCCTTGAAAACTACTTTCTCAATACCTCACAATCATGATTCATATTTCTTAACCTGCTTTCCCTGATGTCATCACTCCAATTTTTCGGAGAAGTGTTCACAGGATCCGACAACATAAGGTACCTGCTCCCTTCTCTTTGCATCATTTCATTTTTCTTTATATTTCTTGGTAGTAAATACCTCTAAGCCTTTTAAGGATCATAAACTTAAAGGCTTAAACACAATTGCGGCAGGCAGTCTAAAAATGTGGTACACAATTGCAACGACAGGCAGTGAGCGACGATTGTCAAAGAAGAAGATATTGAAAATTTCATTTGTTAAATGTTTCGAGCGTTTTAAAAGGAGCTTTTTATATTGAAAGAAATGCAATGGAGCAAAGTGTGGAAAAAAAACTAAAAATGCGGATATTAACTAAATTAAACGCTTTGAAATATTCATTCAAACGACGTCGCTTTCGTCTACTTGTCTTGCCTGTCTTGCAAATCATAAATTTTTCTATGATTTCGTGATGAAGTACATTGTGCTATGCTGCAGAAAGAACCGGAGTTATTTCCATAGGATGTCGGTCTTCAGGCGAGTTTAAAAGTTTCAATAATAAATTGTAATGTTTTAAATAAAATATAAGCGAAATATTTATAAAATTGTACAACTGTGGTAAGAAAATTTAACATTTTCCAATGCCGGTTTGTTTACTTACAATTGAATTGATATCAGCCATACAATGGCAACGACAAGAAATACTATCGGAAAATAAATGGGGCACTACAAAAATTCTTAGAAATGTAAAATGTTATAAAAATATTATAAAATTATAAACTGAAAAATAAAAGTTGTTCAATACTTGATAAAGTTTCAACCACTAAATTATGTGCCTGCTCAGAAAAATCATAGTTTACGACTTCCATGACTAAACACACACATTGATGCGATTCTACAACTTGATGAAAAATGCTTAAATATTTCTTCCTCATAGCCTATCTTTTTTTGCTTTATAATCTAAGATCGGATCAGATTGAATATTCTTCTTTCCCGCCAGAAATTGTTGGTGTTCGATCCAAGCCAGAGCTTAGTCGTCAACATGTAGCATACTGCTGCATGCAGCACGCTACGACCATAACATACAAATTCCATTCGACGACCATTCTATACAAATGCAGTATACACTATACACCATTTAGACCTTATTGGTGAATTCGATCAATAGAATTGATTCGATTCAAACAGGGAATCGTAGTCTTTTGTAAGTCTCTTGGGATGCTTCGTACTCTATTAGACAGCAAACTATGATTACCCATTTGCATTTTAGCCAACGTATTAAAAACTGGGGCCCCTGCTCATATAGAAATTAAAACATTCTTCATTTGAAAAACAAATGTTAATTTTATTTGAAAAATATATTATCATTTTAATCAACCAACTGTACTATACTATAGTGTTCATGCACTGACAGTCCTCAGGCATAGAGACTTATCCAAGAACGTCCATATACTCGTATCTACTTGCCATCGTGGCACGAAGCAAAACTACATTCTGCGTAAGTGTTCCACGCAGTGACCAATTTTCAGTTATTCGTAACTCATTTGCTTCTGTTCATGTGAAATATTTCTAAGTATTTCTATTGCTACAAAAAATGTGAATGATTTATTATTGCTGAAAGAATAGAGTTTACACCAAAATAATATCAGCTTCTTAAATATCTAGTTAATGTATTAGTTTTATACTGAACGTAATTCATCCTTATATTTAGATGGATACAGTTTATCCTTGTGCTTTTGAACTAAATTTGGATAAGAAATGAGATATTTTTGGTGTTAGAGATGCCGATATCCGTATATATCTTAAATTTTATATGAACAATCGTATTCTTCGAAATAAAAAGATCGAAAGTATAAAAAGTACGCATCGTTATACCAATTTTTTTTACCGTTTAATGAAGGGCGTTCTTTTGGACCTTGTTAAACGCAAACAATTCTGAGCGCTCAGCCTCTGTCAAAACATGAGAACTAAGCTCTAATATAGGCCTGATATGAGACTTGCATGTTGTCACTAAATCTGATGGAGTAAAATATTATTAAAATAGTTAGGTCAGCCAAACCGGACGTATTTCTATGTATGTCAAAGATATTTAGAGATACTAATTCCGTCAACAGAAATTATGTGGATACTAGATATGATGAGTGATTAAACGAAATCATGTGTAATGTGTATACGTGTGTAATAAGAACACATTAAAAATAAGTAGAAAAGTTAGAATTGGTCTAAGGCCACGGCGCGGCGGTGTGGGTTAATTTGGTGCTCTTCAAGAACGTGTGTAGTCACTGAGTATTCTTTACTTGTACCTTGCTCTACTTTTACTCTTCCAGAGGAGACGGCCCGACGAGCTGCCAAGAAAACCATACCTGTTCTATGAGTAATAAAGTAAAAGTCAATCAACAAAAATCTATTTGATTTAATAGAGTAGTCCCTCAGCGGGTAGTTTAGCCTGCGTGTTTTAAGATATTCAATTCTATTTTAGAAAATTGAGTTCTATAGACAGGCTATATCATATGCCTACAACATCTCTTATTTTAGAGTCTTTGGTATTACCCTTGTGTATAAAATATATAGTGATTGCGAAAATGCTTCCTTTATAATACCAGATGGCTCCACTCAAAACCCTTGAGAATACCTCACAAGCGTAACTCCCGAAATATACAATGTCATGAATTAAGTCGAAAATAGAGAACAGCGGGCCGGTCAGCAGGCCACATCCACAGTCTTCTTGCCTTGTCTTACTGCAGGAGTTTTTCATATAAAAGTTGCTTGTATTTTTTTAACACGCTTTAATAACGAATAAACATAAGAATTTGTTTTAATTGAAATAAAGCTTTAAATATGGATATTTTTTTATCGAAACTATAATTAGAATAAATATCCAATACTTTATTGAATGTATTCCGGCAAATTTCTGCTAGATTAAGACAAAATTTGAGTTTTTCGGTTTATTGTTTTCGTTTTCGTTTTTCGATGTGCAAACGGCCTAAGAGAAGCATGTAATTTAGTAAATAGAAGCTTAAATAAAAATAAAGAAAATAAATCCACATCCTAATTATAGCCCTAAAGTAAATTATAACCAAAAAAATTAACAGGAAAATATTCCTAGTGGATATAGATAGTAATGACAATTTTTCACATCAAATTAGATTTCAACATAATAACTTAAGAAATACTGATTTGAGTGATAATCAGAAAAGAATTCCTAATAGACCTAGTAGCGGAATTTTTCACAACAAACTAGATTCTAAAGTAATAACTTTAGAAACACCCAAGTGAACAGACATTTTTTATAATAACAACCCTACACCAATGGAAATATATGACGGGAATTTTCAAATACAAGCCTCCAAACTGAAATACTGCCCATAGTGACATTAAAGACTGAAGGAAAAAGACTTGTTTGTTTAATAGACACGGGAGCATCCATATCAATTATGAATGAGGTTAAATTTAATGATAGGCCAAAAATAAAATTAACCAATCCTATTAGCCTTACAACATTAACTAATAATAATCTAATAACGCATGGAATACGGAAATCCCCAAATAATTTAATCATGCAGCAACTTTATGGAATCTCATGGATTTATCAGAAAAAAGATTTCTCCTTATCAGCGGACAGAATCTATCGAAACAGATGCAAGCAAAATAGACTTGGGAAATGAAACTATCGAAGTTTACAAACAAAAAATAAAATTCAAAGATGCATGTCCATATGAGGAAATACATCATTTAGAAGCAACCGATACTTCTGAAACTAGACTCCTCTCATATGAATAATGAAGAAAAAATAGAATTCAAGAAGTTGTTGAAATCTAATAAAGATCTATTTTTCCAAGAAGGACAGAAACTTAATAATGTAAAAGAAATTAAACATACAATAATAACTAAAAATAAACAACCAATATATTCAAGAACTTATATATTTCCCAAAGTTCACGAACAAGAGGTAGAAAAGCAAATAAATGAAATCTTGGAACAAGGAATAATAAAACACAGTGTCTCCATACAATTCCCCAATTTGGATAATACCCAAAAAATGGACAATTCAGGCAACAAGATATGAAGAGTCGTAATTGAACGAAGTTACAATAGATGACAAGTTTCCGATACCTAATATAGATGGAATATTTGAGAAATTGGTAGATGAAAGGGATCAAGAAAAAACTGAATTTTCTACACCTCACGGACGCTACGAATATGTACGAATGCCATTTGGATTAAAGAATGCCCCTGCTACATTCCAACGTACGATGAATCACATTCTACAAGAATATATCAATAAAATCCATGTAGTCTATCTGGACGACAAATAATAATATTAATATTTAGTACCGGATTACAGGAACATCTCAATTCTATCAATGAAATAATTAACGCACTAATAAATCACAATTTATAGATTCAAATTGATAAATGCAAATTATTTGCAAAAGAAACTGAATATTTAGGACATAACAGATAGAGGTATGAAGCCAAATGATAGAAAAATAAAAATGATAAAAGAATTTAAAAGTCCAGACACTAAGAAGAAAATGGAAAGGTTCTTAGAAATAACAGGATACCACATTCCCATTTATCAAGGATTATGGGTAATTAGCGCTACTAATGACACAGTGCCTAAAAAAAGATAAATTGATCAAAATAAAAGACCAAAAATACAAAATATCAGTCGAATACTTGAAAGAATTAATTATAAACTAACAATTCTATAATATCCGGATTTTAGTTAAAGATTAACACTTACTACAGTTGCATCACAGTTTGCAATTAGAGCTGTATTGTCCAGAAACAATCACCCTGTATGCAACGCAAGTAGTACCCTCAACGAACACGAGAAAACTATAGCACTATAGAAAAAGTATTCTTAGCGATACTTTGGGAAACAAAATATTTCGGAGCCTATTTATATGGAATAAAGTTTGTAATCAAAACTGACCACAGACCACTAGTTTGGCTGAATGGATTAAACCAACCCAACAGCAAACTACAAAGATGGAATATAAAATAAAACGAGTATAATTACGACACTGAATACGTAAAGGCGAAGAAAAGCAAGTAGCAGATTTTCTAAATCGAATTAATAATGACGAAAATGAACCATATCATAACGAAAGCGAATTAGCAAACATTCACAGCGGAATTGGAGAAGTGAACGACCATATTCCATATTCCCGTAAGAGAGGAAATTGTTAATAAATTTTTATTTATTTATTTTTTATATATTATTAAGCCAAGCTCAGGGGATACCCTATGATGCAAAGCACAGCATGGCAGGAAGGAGATAGTGAAAGGATTAGGGGATATGAGGAGAGTGGCGGAGGTGCGGATGTATGTCGCCCTTCAACTTCCGCAGATTGTATGCCGCGGGAAAAACAGAAGATGGTAAGCTGTTCCACATTCGCACTGCTTGGGATATAAAAACATCACGGAATTTTTCTGTACAGCCGAAAGTAATTTGAAGGGTAGCGATAAAGGAGCGAAAGGCATCCAACATTTCGGCGGTGCTTGAGTGAGTCGATATGATAAGTTATTGCCAAATCGCCAATGAGCTTGAAGGCTCTCTGTTGGACAATATCCAATGAAACTAAGGCTGTGCGATCAGCCCCAGCCCATATATGGGAGTTGTATTCCATTCAAAGTCTAATGTAGAATAATAGAGGAGCGCTAGATTTGACGGGCTGAAATATTTTTTACTCCTTTTCAGAAATCCAAGACATTTCGATGCTTCTTTGGCAACAGAGAAGATGTGATCTGTCCAGTTTAACTTACTAGAAATATTAATGCCAAGAATGCCTAGTGACGGTGAATGAGAAAATAATGCTCCATCAAAAGAAACGGGTGTGGTTAAGTTAGGATATTGTTTTAATGAGATGAGACAATCCTGCTAATGAAAAACAAAAGCAATGGTACTGAAGTAATTATCAGAGGAAGATCTGAATAATGTAAGTCTCATAAAAGATATTCTAAAACGTTTTATTAAAGTTAAGGTATACTAGGAATATATTCAGAATTAGATTACCCTAAATATAACATATTACAAAAAGAAATTATAAGTTCATATAGTAATAACAATGCCTTAAAATTTAGAAAAAGGAAATATTTAGCAAAGGAAATTGAATCATACCACAAAAAAAGATCATAGAGGATTCAATGAAAATTTCGAAGAAATGAAAAATCCAATATTCTTTCTTAAATTGAAAGAATTAATACAAATTTATATAAATAATTGTGAAACATGTAATTTAGCAAAATACGACAGAAACCCACCCAAGTATAAATTTAAAATTAGCTAAACTCGAAGAAGTTAATGATATCCTGCATATACATATATATTTCATTGTACAAAACAATACTTCCTCACAATATTTGACAAATTTTCCAAACATTTATATCAAAATCAATTATTACACAAAAACAGATTAACAATGGTAAAAGCCATTAAAAACAGAAATGCAATATTAGACCAACCCAAATTAATCGTAATGGATAATGAATTTAATATTTTCAATATTAGAGAATATCTTAAGAAAGAAAGTATACCGTATCATTTCATGTCACCAAGGAATCACACAGGTAACACAGTTATAGAAAGGGTTCATAATATCATATTAGAACATATAAAAATATTTACCTTAGAAAACCCAGATATGAATATCAACGACAAAATGAATAAAGCTACAGAATTTTATAATAAAATAGTACATACATCTATAAAAAATAAACCTCTAGATATCCTATTAGGTAAAGTACAAAACGCAAAAATATCTCAATATAATAAAGAGAGAAAAGAGAAAATCATAAATAAATTAAATTCACGAAGAAATTATACACATCCCAAAATTGTAAATATATTATCAGATATATAAAAAACTACAAAGCGGTACGATCTAAAGAAGAACCCCATTACTACAAGGTAAAAAAATTTAATAAAAATAACCAAATAACCACTAAAGATAATATAAAAATTCATCCTAATCGAATAAAATGGCACTGCCCTCTGCATCGTCCAATGCATAAATATTCGCAGGAAGTAATTTCCAGTATATTTCTAAGAAAAAATTGTGGTCGAGGCAACGGCGATTTTATATAGAGCGAGGCATTTCTGGCTTACTCTTTGGGCATATCATCAAGTGCCAAGTCGAGGCATCGTTAATTTTATATTCTAGAAAAGCGTTGTATATTTTAGTTATACGTGTCCAGTCTTTGTGTGTCATTAGTTTGTCTATGACGAAAGTATATGAAATTACTTGCTTTATTCTTAAAAACACCAAAAATTTCCAATTTTGCTCTACCGTTTCCCATCTTCTTATTAAGTAAACTTTGCTTTAACCTGAAGTTGTCTGTAGTAGTAGAAGTAATAGTCTTCAGTCTTTAGTAAAACTTCTATCTCGGTTAATAGTCGGTTAAGTAATTTAAGTGACATAGTATAAAGTGTGTTCTTATCTTGTAAAATAAAGAATTCCTGGTTAAACTCAGTGTTGGATTATTACATTCGAAAAAATAATATAAGACTCGTGCGTATTATCACAGATGGCACAAAAGCTAGATTTCGCATAGCATACCGCAGAAAATATACAGATGTTAAATGGCTGGTCTATTCCAGAATAGACCAGAATATGTTTCTGAGTCACCGAGATCAAATGTTGCTTTAACAGCAGTTTTGTATACATTTGGGCGACTGCCTCAACATGGTAGATGCTGGAAAATATGAATCACTCAACGTATCTCTCATCATTTTGCTTTTCATGTCGCTGGACTGATTAAAGTAAAGGAATGATGCACAGCACACACAATATATGTCGATGAACAGTGAACAACGAGCAGGACAAGGATATCGTGATAAATAAAAACGTACAAAGTGCCGACGGGATTTCGTGAAAACGAGAACCGCAGGTAAAATTTATTCTTACCGACGGGTTCGTGTGTAACAACTGAGATGCATTATATATATATGTATGTATGTGTACAAGAAAATTGCAAATCAGCGACAATTAAAGTAC
The DNA here is from genome assembly GCA_963930735.1 of Dioctria linearis. Classification (NCBI taxonomy): domain Eukaryota; kingdom Metazoa; phylum Arthropoda; class Insecta; order Diptera; family Asilidae; genus Dioctria; species Dioctria linearis. The sequence continues at coordinate 123,673,767 of OZ005740.1, read as the reverse complement.
GGTGAAAACACTTTTAGTGATTTAGTTTTTGATTGTTTTAGTTTTTAGTGACTTAGCAACAGTAAAATTACGGACAATGTCTTCATCCTTTGAAGATGCTAGTAATACTATGCTAAATGTAATTTTAAACAAATTTCAGACACTGGCAGGTAAACACGGGGTAACAGAGCTCCCAGTCTACGTGACGAAACTGGCTGAATATGCAGAAGAAATGAGGTGAAAGAAGATTGAAAATGTGTCGACAAATATGCTGACCGACGAACAGGCATCTACTGATGAAGACAGCGGAACAGCAGCAGCACGAGTGGTACTGAATCAACAGGATCCACCGAAGGAAGTGATTTCAAATTTGTCAAAGGAAAAAGGAAAAACAACAAGTCTCCGCCGAAGGAAACCCCAAAGAGGACCCGGACAACAGTAGCACCGCCTACCACAAACAACAACATATACGAGATTCTGGCAACGGGAAATAACTTCGAGATGCCGAGGAAGGTTCCCGTAAAGCCAACTGCCTCCGAAACCTGATGCCAAGCCGCCACCAATTCTATGTTACAACCTCAACATAAAAAGGTTCAATGAAGAACTCAAAAAATTGGAACCTAGACCAACATTGTATTTTAAAACAATGCGAGGTACAATATGCGTTTTAAAGCCATTTACTGAAGAGGACCACAAAAGGATCTTCAGTGTAATTAAGGAAATCGGAGTACAAAGTTACTCCTTCACCAAGAAGTGTGAAAGAAAAACCACCCTCGTAATAAAAGCGGTACAAAACTCGTATGAACCTGAGGACGTGCAAGCAGCTCTAGAAAGGGGACTACCAGGAATAAAAATTATGGCAGTGACCCAACTGAAAGCAAGGAAAGCCACGGAAGACAACAATGGTTTGGTTGTCAGTTTCGACGGATTCTACGAAGCGAAAAAGATTATGGAGACCAAGAAGCTCCTTGGAATGTTTGTGTATTGGGAAAAGTATCACAATAAAGGAATTACACAATGTAAAAGATGCCAGCGTTTTGGACACGTCGCTATGTACCGTCAGCTACAGATGTGTTAAGTGCGAGAAGAAGCACGAGCCAGGGGAATGCGAGAGGAAAGACGCGAATGTACGAGTACCTTTCTGCGTAAATTATAATACGGAAGGACATCCAGCCAGCTACAGGGGATGCCCTAAGTACAAGGAGCTGAAAAAGCAGAGAAATTCAACACAAGAGGAACGGCGTCAAAGGGACAACTATATCAGAGAGTCAACGAGGAACTTCATCCGGCCAGCTAAATCTTTTGCCCAGATTGTAAATGCAACTAATTCAAAAGGTTCAACAGGTACCCCAACCTAGCTAAACAGTCCTCAAAGCCTACTTCCATGGCTAGAACCCATGAAGTAGACGCCGACAATTTTTGCAACTAATTCAAAAGGCTCAACAGGTACCCCAACCCACCTAAACAGTCCTCAAGGCCTACTTCCACGGCTAGAACCCATGAAGTAGACGCCGACAATTCTTGCAACAAAGAAGCAAATTCGCTCTTTGGCTGTGATCTTTCCACCCTAATGGGTAAAATCAACAATTTTCTTCCGAAGTACCGGAAGCTCACCTCTATTGCAGAGAGACAAAGTGCATATCTAATTCTCTTGTGAAATTAAGCAGGAGAGCTGCACTAAATCTCTTCCCCCAAGATCACAAACCAACTATGATGTTCCTTTCTGAAACCCACATTCTCGATAAGCATAACAGCTCTTGGCACTGCTATCCTTGTAGAAAAGGATCTCAGCTTCACTGAAGTAAAAGTTAGTGGACTTTCCAATATGGAATACACAGCCATAACCCTCAATCGTCAGAACGAAATAACAATTCTTTTAATTTCCATCTACAACAGATGCCATGCCCAAAATTCTGAAATCAGGAGCAATCTGAACACTCTCACAAGATTACCTGGCAATTACACCCACACGGTGATAGGCGTTGACTTCAACACTTGACATCCCCTCTGGAATGACCCACTAACCAATGCCACTGGAGCTTGCATTGTCAACTGGCTCACAAACGGCTCCGCTGATCATGACTTTTTAGCGATTTCGCAAAACTCTCCCACATTTCCTCGCTCTGGATATATTCTTGACTTCTTCCTAGCGACTTCAAACCTCGTGAACCTTCTTCCACAAATTACAAATTATACCTGCACTGCTCATACGGCGGAATCTGATCACATGGCCATCGACCTAACAATCACTCCTAACTCACATTTCGACGTCCTCTATCTAGCTTGTCCAGAAATCTTAACATTAAAACACGTTAACTGGACAGAATTTCATTCAAGACTGTCTCAGGACTTAGCAGGAAGCCTCCCTGACGAGCACTGCAATCTCTCAAATACGGAAATAGATTATCACATCGAACTCCTTACGGATATATTCAGGAAAATATTGAACAGTTCTCAGAAAATGTCACGCCCCACAAGTGCAAATATAATCATCTTTATTTGTTATCTTATTTCTTTTTTTTGTTTCTATTATCTATTTTTGATCTGATATTGTTGTTTCGTTTTTTTTAGTAATTAATGAATTTGAATTTTTGCTTTTTCGTTTTTAATTTGATTTTTTTCTTTTTTTTCATTTTTTTTTTTTTTGTATAAATTTTGTAGTTCTTCTTTCTTTATATTTTTATTTTTTACTTATAGTTTGCATTTGTTTAACGGTAGTAAGTAAGTGGACTTATCTATTTGCTATCGCATGAATTTCTTAAATAAATAAATAAATAAATCTTCCAGCTCGCTTACAAAATTTGTACAAATACAGACAAAAGCTTCGGAAAATCCTAAACATGATTTACCACAGAAACCACAAAACCTACAACCAAAGCTACCAATCGGTTCTTCCCAAATCAAATGCCTATCCACTATTATCGATGAACAGACCAAGATATTTCTTGATGAGAAATTCAGAAGGAAACTCTCATCCATCCACCCTGGCTCTAATGTTTTCGAAAATATTAATAAGGTATGTAATCGTAAACCAAAACTTCCTAAAATAATCACAAATGGCCAAGACATCCTTAGTTTACCTCTTGAGAAATGCAATGCATTCGCAGAATTCTTCCAATCCACTTTCAAAGATCAGTCAAATCTTAGCAGCCCGGACTTCCGCACAAACGTCAACTAAAATGTAAGAGAATTCATCCACCAAAATGAACACCTACATCTCACCACATTCCACGCTGATAACCCTGCCTGAAGTCCCCAAGATCAGCAGCGTTTCACAAACCCAGTCCACTTATCTGCACTTATAAGTAGACTTAAGGGTAAGAAATCTTCAGGACCTACAGTTACCTTGTCTCTCAAACCAAACATCAGATGGAAACACTTCCTCATCATCCAAACCCTCTCATCTTCAACCTGCCTGCACACACTCCTCCTGCAGAATTCAGGTATATCTCACCTGTTCAACTTGTTGACCCTGAGAGTAGGGGCATTTACTATACTGGCGAAAGATTTACTTTCTTTTGCAGCAAAGGTACCCATCATAGAGGATAGATCTCCGGAACATCAGCCACCGTCATCAAAGCAGGATGCCCCACATATGAACTGCCTAGTGAAGGAAGACCCCCACAAGGATACCTGGTCCAAGCTTCAGGGCTCCTCATCCTCCTTAACCGCACCCATCCCAATTTTCCCGTCTCACCCTCCTTAATAACATACAAGAAACAACCACCATGGAATTAGCTTAATGTGCGCGCGAAGCTGTAATAATCAACAAAAACATATCAAACATAAAAGTTTTTAATCAATATATGTACCAAAAGAAGACAAAACCAAGACAATTGTGAAATCAAGCCCAAAATAAAAAGCCTGAGTGTTAAATCTACCCTACCATAAATTCTATAGGGAAGTTAGGACCACACATTAAAGACAATATATTTTAAATGCGCAAGAAAGGCTCTGACTATGACTATGGGGCATAGGCGTATTCAGAGCGATCTTCATTCAATAGATGGAAGCAATGCATCGGGCGGTGTGACGTGGCGACTGGTGACGAGCATAATCTACGAATAGAGAAGTAAAAAATTTTACTTTTTATAGTTAGTTAGTTTTCTTGTTTTACTTATTTATTTTTTTTACCGCAAAGTTCTTGTACGAGAGTGAAGCATTTTAATTGGGTGCAAATGTGCACAAGACGTCAGCAAAGGACAGGACGAATTGTACATTTCGAGAAAAATTATTAAGTACGATAGGAGAATATTTGGTTGCTGCAAAGCCGTCATGCAATACCACAAGAAAAAAATACTCTTAGGGGCAAATGAATTTAATAAAATTGTTTCCCTTAAAATTTACATCTTTAGTATTGCGGCATTTCTTAGCTATTTTGTGAAAAAAGAATTATTGAAATCCATGCTACATTAACATAGAAATATCGATTTTGATGTATCAAGATAATTTGAGGTTACCTGAAAAATATTCAATTTGGTCGTCTTCCAACACAAAAGAAACTCTATAATTTTTTTTAAAATACACAAGGTTGTTTGTAGAATAAAATTGCGTCTAAATTTTGTCCCCTCATCACATATCTAATTAGTTTTTAAATCCGAATTTTAGTTTCGAAGAAAACTCGAAAAGAAAGGAACCCATTTCTTTTTAAAGTGGAAAATTGACGTTTTTTTTTGTGAAAAAATGGTTTTATTTTAATATCGTGTTTGCGAAGAACGGTTACGTCGGCGAAATTTGCCACCCAAACAAAAAACGTTCACGACAGACCGCTCATGTATACGAAAGAAAGATCGCGCAAAATATATGTCTTTTTAACGGTAAAAACGTCGGTATGAAATTTATAGGATCAGAAAAAGATCCCCGCCAGTAGATCACACTCTTTTATCTCTTTAATTTGAGACCCCACACGCCACATTTTATGCAACCCTTATATGGGGCACTTATCTTTTTCTCCTGAATGTCGGAAATACAACTAAAAAGACGGCATTGCTCTACGGTCCTCCCCACGCAGATATTTTGTTAAAGAATTTTTAAAGTCACCGTGCATCGTAAATTCACGAAATACTATTATTAAGAATTTTTTTTTCGTTCGAAGCTGCCATATTTTTTTGTGGTTTTATCGTTGCTCCTTTCTCGAAATATGACATTTTGAAAGTGACGTACCTACATCGTAAAATCACGAAAATTCTAGCAACCCAAGCGGTGAGTGTGGTGTGGTGGGGATATGAGCTATTTCGGTATTCCACACAACTTGTGAAAGTTTCATCCAAGTCCATTAACAAAAACAGACACATAAAATTGATTTCTTCCTTTCTACCTACCACAGAGAACAGACCACCATACACATCCAGTAGTACATGCCGGCGGGAATTTGTTAATTATTCTTTTCGACCGAAAAAATCACCATACGATTTTTCAATAATAATCAAATCTTACTTTACCTTTGCTTCCATCTAAATTGTATACAAAGTATTTCATATTTTAAATAATAATTTTGAGTACAGACTGAAAATATAATCTCAATTATCGTAAACTATAATGGGATACTACTAGCAGAATTTAATTCAAAGAAGGATTTCATGAAGGCCATTTATTTAGATACAAAGTCATCAAATCCTAAAAAAGCTAATATTGGTTTAAGACCAATTCTTATGATACCCTAGATGAATGCCCGTATAAAATTTCATATGGACACCAATTTGAGCAATTTTGATTTTTGCAGTGGTTTTTCACATATGTTTCTAGAACGGTTCGTCGGACAGAAAAGATTATTAGAACCATTTTTATATTACTTCATATTCTGAAGAAGTTTTTAGTACAATAGAAATGTTTAGGACTGATCGTTTTCACACTATCCGTAAAAAAACTACATTTTTATACGGCAACACCAAGAATGGGTTGCCCGATTTATTCCATTTTTTAGTTTTATTTGCTATTACTATGAAAACACTATGTATTAAATTTCAGCTCTCTATGTCAACGCGTTCTCAGGCGGTGTCCAAATATATAGTGGAAAACGAAATTTTTGTATGGCAACACCAGGAAGAAGTTGCCCGATTCGTCTCATTTTCGAACTTTATTTTAAATTGTTTTCTTTAAAGTCCGTGCACAAAATTTCAGCTCTCTAAAGTGGATTTCGATGGGACCATTTCAGTGTTGCACTTTTTCTGGCAGCGGAGAACTGGAAACAGCGGAGACTGAAGTCCATCGATCATATTTCTGTCATATTCCTTGTATTTGTGGACACACGTATTATATATACGGAACTGTCAAACGTAATAAATGTTCTTTATTGATATATAGGAACAAATATCTTCTTAACTTTATGCCAATTACCCAAATAAAATCTTTTAATTCATTTAACTCCAAAATTTCACAAATTTTAGCGACAGTAAACTTTGACAGAGCAGATGACAATTCAACTTGAATATGTATTTATAACACCGACAAAATATCCAGGAAAAGTAGGGGAAGTCAGTGTTGCACTTCTGCTATAAAAATTGTCCCATCGAACATTTTCAGTGTTGCACTGCTGGAAAAAGTGCAATACCGGTGTTGCACTGAAGTCCCATCGAAATCGACATAAGTACACGCCTTCTCGAGTTATCGTGCGCATGGACAAACGGACATGCAAAATCAAAATAACTTTTAATTTTATGCGTGGGTGTAAAACCCATTTTTCTCTACTAGCATTATTTCTGTGCATTTCAAACGGAATGACTAACGTAGTATACCCTTTAGAATTCATCTAGGGTATAAAAATGAGCTGTTCATCATTACTTTACTTTAATCAGGGACATGAAAAGAAAAATGATGAGAGATACGTCGACTGATTCATATTTTCCAGCATCTACCATGTTGAGGCAGTCGACCAAATGTATACGAAACTGCTGTCAAAGCAACATTTGATTTCGGTGCCTCAGAAACATGTTTTGGTCTATTCCCGAATGGACCAGCCATTCAAAATCTGTATATTTTCTGCGGTATGGTATGCGACATCTATGATAATACGCACGATTCTTATCTCTATTTTTTCGAATGTAATAATCCAACACTGAGTTTAACTAGGAATTCTTTATTTTACGACATAAGAATACACTTTATACTATCTCACTTAAATTATTTAACCGACTATTAACCGACATAAAAGTTTTACTAAAGACTCAAGGCTATTACTTCTACTATTCTATGCGGCATCTGGTTCTTGTGCCATCCATGGTATTATCTAGTTGTATAAGACGTTCACTTCCGTTGGTCATTATACTTTGCAGAGTGTCCTCCTAGGAGCTATCTTGTCATTCGTACAGTGCTCTGCTTTTGTTACTGTTAGCCGCTTTTTATACCCTAGATGAACTCTATGGGGTATACTAAGTTTGTCATTCCGTTTGTAACACCTCGAAATAAGGATGGTAGAGCAAAATGGATTGCACACCCACGCATAATATTGAAAGTTATTTTGATTTTTGCATGTCCGTCCGTCCGTCCGTCCATCTGTGCGCACGATAACTCCAGAACGCGTATACTAAAGAGCTGAAATTTTGTAGACGGACTTTAAAAAAAAAAGTAAAATTAACTTCGAAAATGATACAAATCGGGCAACTTCTTCGTGGGGTTGCCATATAAAAATTTCGTTTTCCGCTATATATTTGGACACTGCCTGAGAACGCGTCGACAGAGAGAGCTGAAATTTCGTACATGATGTTTTTACTATATTGGCAAATAAAATGTCAAAAATGGACTAAATCGGGCAGCTCCTTCTTGGTGTTGCCATATAAAAGACATTTTTATTGTACTAAAAACTTCTGCAGAATATGAATATATGCGAAAAACCATTTCAAAAATCAAACTTGAATATATCGGTGACCATACGAAATTTAATACGGGCATTCATCTAGGGTATCATAAGAATTGGTCTTAGACCAATTCTAGCTTTTTTACTTGTTCTATTTCTGATTTGAGTTCTGATACTCGTTTTTTTTTCAGCAGTTGAGGTGGAGTTGATACTATTCTAAAACGGACGGTATTTCATCAGGTTATATCCGTCATTGCATACTTGTCAGCTGATCGCACATAGTAAATAACACGAGAAGAAGTTATAATTGCTCCAAGACCTATACCTTAGATGAAAATAAAAGTTACATAAAGTGAAAACCCAAAGTTTTGTATGGGAACACCAAGAAATGGTTGCCCGATTTAGTACATTTTGAATTTTTCCTTTCTATTTTTATGAAAATGCTGTGTACAAAACTTGAAGTCTTTACGTCGGCGCGTTCCCAAGCACTGTACAGGTAGATATATAGTGAAAACCCAAAGCTTTATACTCAATGAAAAATTTATACTTCATTATGGAAAAGGGAATGTTCTCACAACTCTTTTTAAATCATACTGTTTTATAAAATTGTTGTTAAATATGTAGAGCTAATTGGGAACACTGTATAAGAGTTGTGAACGTTAATTTATAAAAGAATAATAATACATTTTAGCAGTCTGCGAGAATGTTTTTGAACCCCTTATAAAACCACTTATATCTTCAACTTGTTTGCGGAGATATTTTATAGTAGTTGTGAAAACTTCCTTCCTACAGTCATTTATTAAAACTTATATTGATTTGTGTAATATGGCTCTATTCTTTCTTTATGAAAAATGTATTATAAATTTACTTCAGAATGTGTGAGAAGGAAAATAATTTATGAAATCAGACGTCATTTAACATAATTTTGTTTGCAATAATGTTTGCGTAATGCTTAAACATTAATTTTCGATAAATATTTGAATAAAATTTCATGGAAATTTAATTTTGTTGTAAAAGTTATACTTCTAGCTCGAAAAAATACAACACGCCTACTAAATTCTAAAAATAAATAAACTTAAATAGATAGTTATTATTAAATATATTTTTAATGTTAAGTTCCAAATCGTTTAAAAAAATTAAAAAGAGGGAAATCATCATTTTTTTTTTTTGCAGAAAAGATTTGCATGTCAATAAATGAAAAAATTAAATGTTATAATTAAATGGCCGAATGTTTTCACCTCACGTTGCAGCTCCTATAAAACATTTTAGATTCGTGTGAAATCTTCAGGATCGGAAATACACTCCACATAATACTTAGTTTTACACAGGTTAATTGGTATTTGTGAACAATAGTTCTTATTAAAGTATTTAATACCAATGAAAATTGCTTCCATTTTTTATGAAGTTGTCATAAAAGCTAGAATACAGTTTTCGAGTTTTATAAAGCGGAAATCCCTTGCTCAATTCAAGTCGCAACCAAATGGTTTTATAAATGCTTCAATTTAATATTTTAATATCTTTACAAAACTCTTCAGCAACTTAATTGCTCCGAAAGCTAAATTGCTTTAAAAGGCCTTTAAAAGATTTGTTTCGAACTATTATAAAATGCTTATAGAATAAATTAGTTTCCGGAGCAAAATTGTTTTATAAGCGGCTCGGAAAGAGCAGTCAGTGCTACCTTATAAAAAAATTTAACATCGGAACTCAATAGGAAAAGCAGTACCTATGTCGAAAATTTTAGTTTCCGTAGCTATTACGCAACCCTTATAAAATAAAAATCTAATTCCTGCAATTAAGTAGCTCCAAAAATTTTCATTGGGTATGGCAACTCCAAGACAGGCTTGCCCGAATTTATCTATTTTTGATATTATATTTGCAATGTACAGTGTACAAAATTTCGGCTCTCAACGACAAGAAGAAAAACTAGAATTGGTCTAAAGCCCAATTCATATGATAGCCTCTAGATGAATGTGTAAGTTTGATTGTTGAAGTAGACCCTATAATTTTATTTAGGATATAAAAATATAGATGAGATAGAATGCAATTTATTAAATTTAGGTATAAATATATTGATAGATAGGAAGATGGATCGCATCTTCTTCTACCTTTATCTGTGATAGTGAAAATTAAGTTCCAAAATTTAACATTAATTTCAAAAATGTTTGCGCGATCAAAGTTGGGTGTGGGGTGTGGTAAAATAACGATAAATTTCATTTTCCAACCATCATTAAGGTCTGGAACATGCGAAAAATTGAAAAAAAAACAACACTAAACTTTCGACCACCGCAATTTAATTATCTATTGTAAAATAACGTTTCTGTTATTTATAATTAAAATAAAATCTAAAAGTGCTGCAAACAATTGAACAGTAGAAAAATTTCTTAGTTTGCAAAGAATGCAGAAGTTCTAAAATTCGGCTGCAAACGTTCAGATCGTTGTTCGTCACAATTTGATAAGCTTTTAACTTGCAATCTTTGAGAAGGCCGGCAAACTTAAAAAATGACCAAAAATTAACAACAATTATATTTTGTAGTTTTTATTGTTGTGCAAATATTGCAAAATTCGTGCAAATTTTACATAGTCTTTGGAATGCACTATACCCCAGCAGAATACAAATTTACAACCCTTACTTGTTAGGAAAATTTTTGCAATTGTGTTGCTGCTTGCCTACTGCTGGGGCTGCTACAAATTTTTATGAGTGGAAATAAGCCTTCATTTGTTTTCTTCTGAATTTATTGAAATTTTTTTTATTAGTTTCTCATCTCATGCCCTATGGTGGCCAACAATTCAATTCAATTTCAATTCAATTTATTTCCATTGATTGTACAAAGACGTCTTAACTTAAAAATGTACATAGTATGACTTAATTGTACTAGTGATCGCAGAAATTTTAACAATAATGGAATTAAAGCAAATAGGTAACTAGAAACTAATAAAATAATTAATATGTAACCATAAAAGTAAGAAAAATACAGAAATCTTAACACTAATTTCAGGAAAGAAAAAATACAATAATTCTAATTCAAATAAATAAAAAAGAAAAGAAAAATAATAAAAAAGAACAAGATACAAAAATTCTCAAATAGGAAAAAAATATATATATTATTATATATGAACATATAGGTAAAAAGGGGAGGGGAATGCGAGATAGGAAGGTTTTAAGGAAAGGGAATTTTATTTGAAATGCTTTCTTGTGAAGATAAATATTTTATAATACCTGCATGAGTTTATTTTTGAGTACTTGCCTACTCACCGGGACATGAGGCTTTCGTTCGTTATGTAAAAAATTCCAGAGTCTGACAGCGTGAACGAAAAATAACCGTTGGCTGTGAAGATAATTATATCTAGGTACCAGCAAATTTTGGAGCGACTTAATGTTAAGAAGTGCACATTATTATTTAAATAATAATGTAGTCCGGTCCAAATTAGATTGAAAGGAAATATACAATTTCGTATCTTTAGATAAGTCGCGAGAGAGCATCCCAGCACATTATTAACTACAAGTAAGACGTGGTCAAAGCGTCGCAGATTATATGCATATTTTACAGCGTTATATGCCACGTTCAGACGATACGCCGATGAAGAGTCCAGTTTGCAATAAACAACATCGCCATAAATTATTATAGGAATGATCAACGACCACTTAAGTCCAGATTCGGGTACCAGGGCTGTACATATTTTGAATGAGCAATATATAAGCATTCAATGTTTTAAAATTGCAGGAATTCAAAAAAAATTTATAAAAAATTATAGAAACTTTTTTCTAATTTTTCGCATGTATCGGACTCGGTGATGGTTGCAAAATTAAATTTATTGATTTTTTACCTCACCCAACGTTCCATCAAAGTTTAAAACTTTTGGAATTAATGTGAGTTCATTGTTTTTATTGACTTAATAAGCTCACTGAGCAAGCAATCACATATTACTTAATTTTTTCTCGTAAACAAACGATGAAAGCATATTTTTGAAACAGAAACAATGCTCTCAAGATGCTCCGCAATAAATTTCTAATCAAAGCAGTTTGGGCGAGTCACACTTCATACAAATGTGAAATATTTTGTAAGTGCATAAATGATATTATATTGGAAAAGAGAATCTAACTAAAGCCAATTCTCAATGCCAATTTTATTTTATCAAAACTAGTGTCACATGAAAGCGACCCTAGTTTATGTCTATGCCGTGGGCGCACATCGTCATTGAAATACTTAATCTGTTAGAACTTTTTAATTCCCATTATATAATTCCCATATTATCTATATCAAACAGAAGTAAAGTTAACTAGATTGCTAATTTTTTAAATTGTCAATTTAAGTCTGTTCAGTACAATAATGACTTTATGTAGCGTTATTATTTCTGTGCATTACAAAGGTTACGACAAACTTATCATTGCTCTATTGCATAATCTAGGTTAAAAAATATATTCAACCGTACTAAAATATTGAAATATTACATAATGTTCTTACACTTGTAATTTGAATTATCTTTAAACGCTTAACATAGTTTAATTAACTGCTTTGTTAATGAAATCTCGAGGCAACTCCGATAAAGAAAAACCGTGAAACGTTCGAGTTAATAAACAAGCACAAGCCTTAGTCTTGGGAGCGTCTATCCGATCCGGCTTTGTTTAGCCAAACCACACCTGGGTAATTGCCAACTGGCAAAGACTACACGGTCTCCAATTTTCCATGCTCCATCGCTTGGGTGCCTATTTCATATCATTTGCAAGGGAGCTTCAGTGCGATCGTGACTTACAATATTTTAGTGTCATGGCGTAATTTCGGTACACTGCAGATATAATTGCGGCGGTAATTTAATCAATGAGATTGTTGATAAAACAATTGAATAGAACTAATCTGGTCCAAAAGCATAGGGTCCGATGTGATATTAGTGAATGCAGTTTATGTGGCAGCTACACTGGATGTCTGATCCAGACTAGTCGTCTATCAAAAATTAAATTATTTGTGCTAAGTGAGTGCAATTTCAATTGGTGAAGTGGTTTGGTTAAGTTAAAATTGAAAGTGAAATCGAAAGCATTATATTATAGCTTTACTATTAATCGTAGCAACCGTATCATCACTGGTATATTGCCCATAAAGTGGATCAATTAACTACCTTTTGGTGAGTAATTTCAATGTTGTGATTATAATCAAATATTCTTATATTCGCGAATATCAATATCATACACCCACATATAAAGAGTGGAGCGTTTTATTTCATAAATCAGTTAGCTCTCATTCAGAGCAGGTATCTTTTTATTTTTGTGGTTGTAAAGAAAATAAATTAAAAAGTTTTTAAAGCAAGTCTGTGATTCCAATTAATTCGAGATGCAAATAATAATTTGTCGGCACAATACATACATTAATATGTGGGTGCTTGTAGATATTAATCATTTATTCAAAAGTCACCATATAGTGAGGTATTTTATTGTATAATTCATCTGATAATAAACACGTCCACTTAAATAATTAAATAACACCGCTAGTTTTATAAAGAAAAGTTCTGTAAAATTAAAAAAAAAATTATTAGTGAATAAAGACAATGTTCAATATCTTAAAAGTAAAACAAAACAAACTAAGTAAGGAAAAGATCAATAAAAATAGGTAGAATCATTTTCAGTCAGGTTTGCTCTAAAAGCTGCGAGATTAGGATACTGAACGTGCGAGTTTTGTTATTCAGTTTATGTGAAGTAAAGGATGTTTCGTTTTGAACAGGCCAGCTCACACATCTTTCAGTACACTAACAACACGTGCGTTGCGTGACGTGTTTACGTCCATAAGACCTCCAGAGTTTACAGTATACAACAAATGGCTAACATACCTTTGGGTGAATATAGGAAGGGATAACTTGGAGAGTAGTTTACAGTTATCCTTCTAATTACAAAGATGCTGATGTGGCAATCAAATTGTTGGCTCACAGTCTTATGTATCCCAATCAGTTGTCACAGTGCTGGTGAAGGCAGCCTGTATTACAGGTGCTTCACTTCCCCAGCTTGGCAAAATTTTATGGAACTCGTGCGTGATATGTGTCAGTTTATCCACCCGAATTTCGGAATTACGACAACATCGTTTCTATGGAGACCAAGAGCTAAATCGCTAAATTGAAGAGACTTTTACGCCTTGAATATCTTGCAACGAGCGCAGACACATTCCACTGCACATGGCAACCACTATCGTCTGTGCAGGACGAAGCTCTTGTTTTTCGCTGGTGATAACAGGCCATAGCATTTGAAAGACTGGTCCATGGGGCTTTTTCCCGCTTTAGAACCGTTACAAGTGCTGTGGGAAGGACAACCACTATAGATTTTGAGCTGGAGGGATGATGGGGGCAGTTTGTACAGGTCTATGATACGACAGGCCAAGATATATTGAATACAAGGTATTCCCATTACGATCCACGTTCCACATTAGTGACGAAATATTGTGAAAATGTATAGGAAAGCACGGTACAGATAACACAATATTCCCTATCCTCTCTCTGTCTTTCCTATAAAAATGTATATACATTAGTCAAAGAATTACGGCACAGGCTATCAGCTGCAATGTGTCAACATTTTAATTGGATATAGGCTATAGGCTGCTCCAACGGTATCGCGCACATTTTTTCGTTCGTTCGGTCATTAATATTTAATTCGGTTTCGATCTCAGTACCAAGTTGCAAAAATTTATATTAAAAATTCATTCATTTAGGAAATAATTTTATTGGATTAGTGTTAACTTCATTTTATTACTTTAATTATTAGTGTCTTGTTTGTTTTTGCTATCCTTATTGGTAAATAATAGAACTTGTTGAGCCTGTTATGTTTGTAACTTTTAGGTTAACTAGTGCGTTTTCTATTTTTTTACGCCTTATAGAGTCTTTTACCAATTATTATTAAGTAAGGTTTTAGAGAGTCAACAAATAAAAGAGTTAATCTAAATAAAAAAAAAAATATTATATACATATGTAGCATATAAAAAGAAAATTTCTCGTCTGAAAGACTGAAATTCTGTGAAAAAAAATTTCAATAAATTTGAAAATTGCATTAAAGTGCGGAAAAATTGAACTTTTCGAACCAGCGATCAGAGGGGTCTCATCAGTATGGTTATCTCTGACCGCTAACCATAAAAATTCATTGATGGAGGTGACACCAATTGCCCATATAAGTAGTTTTTAGAAAAAGCAAGTATGAATCATATGGTAGCAAGTATGAGTGATCATTGCGACTTTCTGAAATTTATAATTTTTTTTTTCATTTATTTCATTTTCTTGAGGTTAACATTTCTTTTAATTTCTTTTATATTGAAAAAAAAGCATGCTGGATTAGGACACGTTACAGAGAGAGTCGGGACTTTTTTTGAGTACATATTTCGGTCAATGCATACCCATTGCAGTGATAGCATGCATATTCTGCAATATACAGCAAAACCCTTATCTTATTAATTAAGAAGGAAATTCAATTAAATGAGAATCAAATATCATTGAATAAATTCAATTTATGGAACAGATTCAGAAATCCATGTGTTTCTTGACGTACATGTAGGGATTCTTTACTTGGGATGATAAAATACAATAAAAATTATGCTCGACTAACAATTTTATTTAACAAAAGATATAATTTGCCTTAGTGCTACACCCGCTTCGCTCGTTCTCCCTTTTTCGAATCACCTTAGTGACAGACGACTCGATGGCATCAGTCCTCTACTGAACAGCTTTCGGCTTCATGGCTTTTGGCTTGGCTGCGTTCGTTGTTGGTTACGTCCAACACTTTGGTATCCTACATACATATTTTTTAGTGGGCTCCGAACTATGGCGTGAAATATTATTCGCAAATTGCAGCATCCCAAATCCCAATGCTTTATAGTGACTAATTTGTTAGAACAGCGGACAGAGCACCGGTCGGACTCGCACACGGCCCATTTAAACCTGAGCCAATGTATTAGATATCACACCAGTCCTTTGAGGAGCTTAAGGAGATATGATTTTTTACGGGTGGAGTCTGCGGTGCGATTCTTTAGTACGTCTCACGTTTCATCTCTCCCTATGATTTGAAAGTCTGTCTGTCTAAGTATTTAAAGTTGGAAAAATTGAAAAATGTGATAAGATTTGGAGTTAAACTTCAAATGTTTATTTTTTTTGTTAATCATCTTCACAAATCCCTTCCCATTTCGATTTTCCTATAAATAGTTAACCATACGGCCCTACTTTAATCAGCAATCGTTGACCGGAGCTTTCCAATGGTATGACCAATTCTTGGTATTTTAATTGAGTTTTTTATTGAACTATTTTCTCTCCAAAAAAATTTAAGAAGCCGAAAGCCGTCAGTCTAAAATTACTGAAATGATGTAATATTAATTTATTTTAATATTATAATGCAAAAATCTTTTCTTTTCTTTAGAATGTTTAAAAACCAGGCACACAGAATGGCAAAGAATTGTTAAAACTATGCGTTATTTATACTAATGAAATGTCCAGCCATGTCAAATTCAAATTCGTTTATTTATTTATAACATCTACACACTTAAACCTAGCTTTCTACTTATGTGTAGGTAAAATTAACAAAAAATAATATGCTAAACTATGCGCTAAGTAAACAAGAGAAAAAAAGGAAAAAAATTAATAATAATAATAAAATAAAATAAAGTAAAACCGCATGTGCTGCAAGTATAATTATAAGTAAGACAAAACCGTTACAAAGTTGATATAATGTTATTTTCAGAAGCAGATTGAAGCCCATTGATTTTGTACTTTAATTTTTTTTTAAGCTGAAAAAGATCCAAATTTGTTACTTGAGACTGTCACTTGAAATTTGTTGCTGGTTGAGGCATATAAATTAGTTTTTAAGCAAAAATAAGCATAATAGAAAAATTGAAAAATTGCGGGAAAAATTTTGTCAAATTCCCTTATTAAACCTTTCAGCCCTGCACATACATACATATGTATGTATGCTCATAAGGCGAATAAAGATTTTCTACATAATCCAGGTATTTCATAAATAAAATTGTACACACAAGTTGGAAATGAACAATGAGAAATTTTGTGTGGGTTTCTTTATTCACTCGTGAGAAATTTCGTGTGCGAATGCGGGTGAGCGCTTTCATATATTGAATTACTCACTCTTGAGTAATGAGCAGTAAGAAATTTCATGTGCACACGCTTCTTATATTGAATTACTAACTCGTGAGTAATGAGCACTGAGTAATTTCGTGTGCGCTTTCTTATATTGAATTACTCACTCGTGAGTAATGAGCAGACATTATAATCATAGATAGTCTTTCATAGTCATTGTCTTTTACAGTCGCTCATTAGTCATAGCGTCATATCATATTCGCTCATATAGTCATCGTCAGTGATCAACAGACAAAGTGACAGCATTCCATAATTTTCATATACAAAGTGGAGCAGGTAAAACCTGTTGTAGGATGACTCTGTCGTAAGTCAGTCAGGCAAGGCAGTACATGACTGGCTACTCTTTAACACCACCCATGAGATCGTCGTTCTCTGGCAAGTTACTCCGACCTTCCCGCGATCTGGGTCAATTCCTGACTTCTATATCGCAACCTCTAATCTAATTAATTTCCTACCCAAACTCTCAAATTACGTCTGCACACCGCATATGGCTGAATCTGATCACTTGGCATTTGAACTCTCAATCACCCCTACCGAGTCCTTAAATATCTTGACTTCTGACGTTGACTGGCACAATTTCATGACAGGCTTTCTCAATTCCTTACAGGGAATCTCCCTGACTCGCAGCGGAACCTCAAGAACTTGGAAATTGACTTCCACATTGACTTCCTTAACAACGCCATTGACGGCAGCGTCGCCTTCTTTTCCAATGTAGTGCTAAGCAAACACTACAAATACAAAAATTTTCTGCCTCCTTCTGCCTCCGGAAGATTTAAGCATCTTTTCAAATCCTGCTCACGTTTTAGCCCTAACCAGGACTATCAGAGGCAAAAAGTCCGCCGGCCCAGATAAGATTTCCAACACAGTTATCAAAAACCTCCCACCTCGCAGTAGAATTTCTGACAATTATCTTCAATAATTGCCTCAATAATTCATACTATCCTGATGTCTGGAAAACCGCGCGCATAGTTCCAATTCCCAAAAAAGGAAACTCAAAAACCTTAATGATATCCGCCCAATCTCTCTCCTGTCCAACCTGGGCAAACTTTTCGAAAAAATAGTCCGCCAACACATTGAAAATACCTGCCTTGACCTAAACATCAGGCAGGGCACCCAGTTCGGCTCGCCAACACTCCACTTTTCACGCTTTGCTCAAATTCCTCTCTGATAATACAAATGCGCTCAACAAAAGGGAGTAGACAGTAGGGTGTATCCTTGATGTAGAGGAAGTATTTGACAAACGGAATAATTTTCAAAATTATAAACCTCGAGTTCCCGCCTTATCTCATCCGGGTTATACCTAGCTTTCTCTAATCCCGGAATTTCTACATAGAAATCGAGAGTGTCAAATCTCAGGCAACATCATTTAGTGCTGGTGTCCCCCAAGGCTCGGTCCTCGGACCAAATCTCTTCAATATTTTCACCTATGATCAGCCTGACAACCCTCAAGTTCCACCACACTGCTCTATGCTAATGACTCCCTTACCTACGCCCACTCCATGTCAGCCAATTTTGCTGCTACCAAAGTGAAGCGGCATGTCCTCAAACTAGACGAGTTCTACAGAAAGTGGGGCATCAAAATAAACCTGAACAAATTTGAAATGATTTGCATCCGTAACCCCTCCACAAGGGCAAGATCCAATCTCGCCAGACAAGCCAACAACATCGAAATCGAAGTGAATAAAGAAAAGCTTCAGCCTTCAAAGAACACTAAATATCTTGGTGTCTCTTACAATAAACTGTTGAAATTCAACAATTACGCCAAACTAAGCGTGAGAAAAGCCAACTACGCTTACTCCATACTGAATACTTACTATTATCACAATGACAAACGGACTCCCGAAAGATACAAAGATGCTTATCTATAAAGAGCTTATCCGTCCAATAATCTGGTATTGCTTCCCCATCTGGCGCACCATTTCGCCGCTGTATATGGAGCACATTAGCACCCTTGAAAGAAAGATCCTACGGGCCTGTACAGGAGTGTACAGGAAACCTGACGGACAGTACTTTCCCTACATCACCCAATGGAGGACTACATCCTAACTCTCGCGCTCAAACTACTTGAGAAGATCTCTCAACACCCAAACCCCCTCATTAGTCAGCTTTCAATGCATCTCCAAGTTGAAAACTTCCATTATTTATCACCTCTTAACCTTATTCACTCGGAAACGAGAAATATTTACTACCTGGACGAAAGATATACTTTCTTCACAAGCACAGGAAGTCACCATGCTGGATAAGATACCATCCTGGCGCTGCTTGATTATCGTGGGACTTATTATCGCTGGACTATTCTGCATTTTCGGGATATTTCTCATCATGTAGGAAGAAACGCCAGTCATCATCCCACAACAAGTTAGAGAAATTTCTAACATTCCGCTACCCCCAAATCCATCCAACTTCCCAATTCCATTACCCGCAAACACCCCATAATTACAAAACAACGGACAAGAACACAGCTTGTCGTCGCGCAACAAGCTGTAATAACTTTTCAACATCGCGTAATATAAAGATAACCGTTTGAGGTTTTAGGTCCCCACGTAGGTGGCGACACTAGATAGAGTAGACACAAATATAGTATCGCCGCGCATGTGCGGCCGCACGATATACGGTGACTTTAAAATCATATCTCAAAACCGAAGTCAAATATCATTGAAATTTTTTACATAGATAAGTACGACCTCAAAATTAAAATGTAAGTAAAAGTGCTAGAGGTCCCCAGTAGAGAAAAAAGCAATACATTCCCCTCAGTACAGTGCTCCCATACAGGTTACTTTGGGTATATGGAGGCTTTTAAAAATTCATATTTCCAAAACCAAGCCGAAAACATTGCAATTTTTTGTACATAGATAGTTAAGGCTTCTAGCTTCAAAATAAAAACACAAAAAGAAATTGCTAGAACGCTTCAATAGTAAATAATGCTATTTTTCTCTTTTTGAAAAAAATACTATTTTTAAATTTTTTTTCGTTCGGTAATGCTATATTTTTTTATGAAAATTTTAACTATCTAATTTTAATTATTAAAAAGGCAATTATCTTAATCTAAAATTATTCATTTATTCAGAGCAAAGCAGAAACTGTTGAATGAACGGATTTATTTTGTAAAATTTCAAGCAAGTTTATATGATAAGATTTTACTTATACTTTTTTATTTTTTTGTATTATATTTTTATTACATTTCTTTTTATATCTAGCACTAAAAAAATTTAAAAAATATTTTCTTGAAAAACTTTCTTTTTGTACAATGTTGAGAACCACTGAAATTGTCCAACTATAATTTATAATGTAATCAGAGAAGGTTATAGTAATAAAATAAAAGCTTCAAAATTAACCCTCACCCTAAAAGTACCCTCGGTAAAAATTGTAGCTCGTAATTGATAATTAGCTGAGCCGAACAGCATCATCGGTTTCCCGATTGGACATAACCCTACAGAGTTAGAGCCGATCTAAGGTGGAAAAAATCGAATACTTCAGTTAAAATAGAAAAAAATGGAAGTACTAAATAGTGCGTATGGGGATCGTAAAATTAGCAAAAATAAAAAATCTAAAATATACTGGGCCACTAGGGGCGGGGGGTTAAAGTTTGTTGTATTACATTTTTGAAAATCTAGTACAGATTTCAATTCCCCTCCCGTTTTACCCGGATCGAAATAAAAAATAGCCTAATGCATGCATGTTATAATTATCTAGAAAACGTTTTCAGGATAATGCAATCGACTGGTTGGTTTAGGAGATTTGCGTTCACAGTTTTTTGCGTATGTATGGGATGAAAAATTGATATTTTGATTGCCTCCCACTCCGTCCACTTGCCATCCAGCAACCCGCAATAATACCATCTGTATTCTAGAACCACAGATTTCATTTAAGATATCAATGAACTCTCTACTGTTCAGGAAATATAGACAAAAGCATTTCAAAACCTAATCTTCCCCGCCCCACTGGGAGCAAACTACCACGCGCATAACCGACTTGACCAGAAGATGTGCGCAATCGAAACGAACATACACACCAAATTTTGAAAAGAAATCTTCCCCCACCCATCCACCGC
Source organism: Dioctria linearis (assembly GCA_963930735.1). Lineage (NCBI taxonomy): Eukaryota > Metazoa > Arthropoda > Insecta > Diptera > Asilidae > Dioctria > Dioctria linearis. Next base: position 123,652,840 of record OZ005740.1, on the reverse strand, counting down.
AAAAATGAAAAATCCGTTGAATCTGCGAAATCTATTTAAAAATTCAAAAATTACTAATTCCATGGACGTGTATGCTTTAAAATAACTCACTACTTGTTATCAACAACTTCCAAGTAAAAGAAATTATGAACAACAGGAAAAGGTGCCGGTGAAATCCCTGCTGGCGACAAGATATATTATGTAGACAAAAAAGAGGGTGCAGTCATGTTCTTTTACCTGCCTAGACCAAGGTAATTAAACATTTGGCTAGAATCGGTGAAGGACGCGTTGCCTGCATGGTCTTCTCTTCTCCATGGGTAATAAAGTCATACGACCCGAAGTGCAGATATGAGCTAATCGTCTACATTAATTAAGGTAGCTGCATGAATTCTAAATATCCAAGTGCATGTTTATTACCTTTTTCCTTTAATCCCTAATAGCTGGAATGCGTAGACATTTGCTTGAGAAGATGTAGTTCGTCAGTAAGTAAGGTAGAAATTATTAAAAATAGTTTGCTGATGTAGCATCTGCCGGGCGAGCATTAGATTTCCGTCGGGCATGGAGTAGAGATGATGCCCTCATTAATTCGGTCGCGATTCGTAAGTTGTGTTACAAATTTCAAGTGTGGGGTATAGAATCCAATTTGTGTTGTGATTAAATTGAACTAAAATCAAATTAGGTTCAACTTGTGAAATATAAAAAAAAAAAAGCATTAATTGGGCTTGGATAGTGGATAGGATTAAAAAAAAATAGTGCTGGATGATGAAATACAGAAACCAATAAGTGTGTGCAATTTAAGTGTATAAGTGTATGGAGTGTAAGCATATGCCAGGGAATTAACGACCTTTAATTACTGTGTTTTGTTGAGTCGAACTCGTGAAAATTTAAGGTAAGTCACACCAGGTTGTGGATGAGAATTACTAAATTTGTAGTAAAAGAAAAAGGGGTAAATCAAAATATACTACTAGTAAGTACATATATGAAGATGGAAGAAGAGAATTTGGAATTGCTGGGGCCAATCGCTTCTGAAATGGGTAGCGAAACTAGAATGGGGGAAACGCCGAAAGTTTGTTAACCGAATTAGAGTTACTGCGGTGGGAGAATAGTTTGCTCAGGCGTGAAAACGCTCTCCTAAGTAGAAGCGTAGAGAAACCAATACGTCTAGTACTAGTTTGTCGGGGGCATCTTCATCTCATTTGCGGGTCGGACTACCAGAACTGAACAATTTGATTCCAGAATTTGATCCAGGAAGCGGATCCCAAATGACAGCAGAAGAATGGATCAAAATGATCGAAAATTTAGTGGTGATTTATGGTTGGGATGATCGCTCAACATTGTTTTATGCGACGATGCGTTTAAAGGGAGCAGCGACCCGTTGGTGTGAGAGTAACCAAGGTCTCATCAAGTCATGGGAAGAAATCGGAGTGACTTTTTACGAAGCTTCCCAGGCGCAAAAGATGATTCTTCTGTCCTAGTAGAAATAATGACCACGAAGAGGAATCCTGATGAAGGTGTAGAAAATTATTTCTGCAGCATAGTAGCGTTGGCAATGCGCATCAATTTGCCTTCTTCTAGCACTATAAAATATATCATATCCGGTTTGAGAAATAGAAATTTAATAAATGTCCTTCTTGCATCAAACTGTAAAACACTGAATGAATTACTGGAATCAGAAGAACAGCAACGAATTTTTTTAGTGAGTCCATACCAGATACGGCGTGGAAATCCAAAGGATTCAACAGGGAACTCGTTTCAGTTTCGCAATGTGGCATCTTTAAATTCAAGTAGGTTTCATCCATATAAGAGTCAAAATAAAAAAGTGAAGACAAACAAAGCAAAAAAAATATATAACACAGTAACGGACAATACGAGGAATTCGGGAAAATGCTTTAGGTGTAATCTTCCGGACATTTTGCAAGTGCTTGTCCGTCGAATAGAGTTATTCGTAAATGTTTTATATGTAAGCAAGTAGGACATATATCAAAAGACTGCAATGAGAAAAATACAACAAATATTAGTCGAATAGTTGATGCTGTACCCGTACTTCCAGACGAGTATCACGTTATCGCGAAAGTTCAAAATAAGTCAGTTTTAGCATTTCTTGATTTAGGTAGCGAAAGAACAACAGTCAAAAGAAGTATTGCTTTCGGGTGCGGATGGACTTTGGAACCTTCTGACGTTACTTTGTGGGGGGTTTGGTGGTAGTAGTGTGAAGGTCGATGGCAAAATTAATAGAAATGTTACAGTTGGCGAAGTAACTCTTAAAATCGATATTATGGTGGTTTTTGATGGAGTACAAACAGTACCAATGATAATTGGTAAACAGTTTCTTGATGTGAAGGTATTCGAGTGATTAAGCAATTAGGAACTTACGAAATTACGAAAATTCCACCGATCCTAAATATTCACGTTAAGGAAAAAGAACAATTTAAATTAGAAGAGTTCACAGTTTACAATGAAGTCAGTATAGAGGATAAAGCAGCGTTAGTAAAATTGGTAAACTAATATAGAGACTGTTTCGCAAGGGAGTTGAGCGAAATGGGAAAAAGGAATTTAGTCCAAATGGAGATAAAATTCAAAGAGCGTAAAATTATAAAATACCCTGCCCATATTAAGTTGCATACGGGTTAAAATTTATTCTGCAAAAGAGAATCAAAGAGCTTCTTGAGTTAGATATAATAAAAGTCTCCAATTTTGAATATGCTATCCCTGTTCTCTTAGTTCCGAAGAAGGGTGGTGAGTACAGAATGTGCGTGGATTTCAGGAAGCTAAATTCCATAACAGCAAGGGATAGCTTTCCTGTACCAAATATTGAAGAAACGTTGAACGCGTTAGCGGCAAAATGTGTATTCACCAGTCTTAATTTGATGAGCGGGTACCATCAGATCCCCATTGAGGAGAAAAGTCAACACTTAACAGCATTCGTCACACCTGAGGGACACTACGAATTTAAGAGAGTCCCCTTTGGTCTGAAAAACTCTCCAGCAGTATTTATGAGACTAATGTCGAAGATTACGCAAGCTAGGGATCAGGGAAGATAACTGTATATATGGATGATATATTAATTGCCACCGAGAATGTTTCTACCAATTTAGTTGTCATCCAAGAATTGTTGAAGGAGCTACGACGTTATGGTCTCACACTCAATGTAGATAAGTGCACTTTCTTAATGGACAAAATATATTTCCTGGGACACAAAATCTCGTCTAAAGGCATAGAACCAGGAACTGCAAAAATTGCTGTGGTAAAAGACTATCCTACACCACAAAGCGTTAAGGAAGTTCGCCAATTCTTGGGATTAACCGGAAATTTCAGGAGATTTGTGGCAGGATTCTCCTTTATCGCGAAACCACTTAACATACTGCTTCGTAAGGAACAAATCTTCAAGTGGACGGACGAAACGAAAGCAGCCTTCATTAAACTTAAGGAGATTCTGAGCAGCAGACCTCTGCTAGCACTATATGATAGTGAAGGGCAACATTAGTTACACACAGCCGCCAGCAGCTACGGGTTAGCGGGAATCTTAATGCAGAAAACAATAAATAAAGATGCATTAAAGCCTGTGTCTTTCTTTAGTCGAGCCACTACTATGAGCTTGAGGCTCTTGCTGTAGTTGAAAGTCTCGAACAGTTCAGGCAGTATCTTCTTCATAAGTACTTTAAGATTGTCACCGACTGTAACTCGCTTCGTATGACTCAAGAAAAACGAAATCTTATACCGCGAATAGCCAGATGGTGGCTTAAAATTGCGGAATTCGATTTTGAGTTGGCTTTTCGACCGGGGAAGGCAAATGTCTCACGTAGATGCACTTAGTCGCTGTCCTTATGATAAGGGTGTTGAGCCGGATACAGCCGCTGACAAGAAGGTCCTGGATGGAAGGATCCAAGAACACAAGGATAAAAATGGAATAAAAGGCAACTACATTCTTAAGGATGGGCGACTGTTCAAGAACACGGATCAGGGCGCACGATATGTAGTACCACATGGAATAAGGTGGCGAATCATTAAGAGTGCACATGACGACATGGGCCATTGCGGCCTCGACCGAACAGTAACCAATATCCAGAAGATATTTTGGTTCTCTAATATGAAACCGATAGTAAAGGAATACGTAAATTCGTGTATTGACTGCCTATATAATAAAAGAGATGCAGATGAGTCAAGGTATCATTTGCATACACCAGAGAGATAACCAGTGCAATTCCACACTATACAGATTGACCATTTGGGTCCATTTCTGAGGAGCTGCAAAGGGAACGAACATCTGATAGGTGTTATCGACTCATTTACGAAGTTGCTTGTACTCCGAGCAGTAAGATCCACAACAACGAAGGGAGTATTAAAACTACTGGATGAGATGTCTCAATATTTTGGAGTACCCAACCGTATCGTGACTGATAGAGGGACAGCGCTCACGTCAAGAGAATTTAATAAGTACTGCTTAGAAAACGACATAAGACACGTCCAAGTTGCCGTTAAGACTCCAAGAGCAAATGGACAAATTGAGAGATACTTCCGCACCGTGAAGGCTTCAAAAACTACCATGACTCAGCGAAGCGATAAAAAGATTGGGATAAAAATATCACAGTAATTCAGTGGGCTTTAAATAGCCAAAAAACATGCCACAATGAAAAAAACTCCACACGAACTTCTGATGGACTACAAGCCGAGACATAATTTGAAAAACAAATTAGTTTTAACATTGAATGACGTCGGCGAAGAAGAAGAGGAAGAGATTCCACTGTCTGATCTAAGGGAAAAGTGCTGCAACGAATGAAAGAGAAGCAACAAGAGCAAGCGATAAAATTTAACCCAGAATTTACCAAGAGGGCGATTTAGTTTTGGTTAAACAGGAAACATCTTTAATTGGTAAACCGAAGAAAGTGTCACCGTGGTATAAAAGTCCTTATGTCATTAAATCTCTTTTGGGAAATGATCGCTATGTGGTGGTAGACACGGAAGTAACGCAAATAACGCAAAAGCCATATGAGTCTATTCATGCTGCGGATAGACTCAAGCCTTGGTGTAATTTAGAAGAGATGAACCTAGATGACTCTGAATTTGAAGAAGAGGAATTGGATGCCGAAAGATGCCGGAGTAATTAGTTAACAGAATATTCAAATTTATAACCTATCCAGATAGGTGTTAATAGGGTGGAAAAATAGAATCGTATAGTAATAAAGAAACCTAGATAAACTTCGGAAAGCTTCAAGTAATTTTATTACCTTGTTACTGAATGCGTTGATATTTCAATTGCATTGGCTTTGTATCGTAATGCGTTGGAATATTCTGGCATTGGTTATGTCGGAATGCGTGGATATTTTAATTGCATTGGCTTTGTGTCGGAATGCGTTGGAATATTTTGGCATTGGTTATGTCGGAATGCGTTGATATTTATTTGCATTGGCTTTGTGTCGGAATGCGTTGGAATATTTTGGTTATGTCGGATTTCGTTGAGATTGGTAGCATTATCTCTTCTTGGAAGGCGTTGGGTTCGTAGATCGTACTGTGAACAGAAATGATGCTCTATATAATAGAAATGGTCGTCGTCACTGGGGACAGTGACAATGTAGGTTGGCCGAGTTGTTATCAACAACTTCCAAGTAAAAGAAATTATGAAGAACAGGAAAAGGAGCCGGTGAAATCCCTGCTGGCGGCAATATATAGTATGTAGACAATAAAGAGGGTGCAGTCATGTTCCTTTACCTGCCTACACCAAGGTAATTTAATATTTGGCTGGAATCGGTGAAGGGCGCGTTGCCTGCATGGTCTTCTCTTCTCCATGGGTAATAAAGTCATACGACCCGAAGTGCAGATGTGAGCTATCGCATACATTAATTAAGGTAGCTGCATGAATTCTAAATATCCAAGTGCATGTTTACTACCTTTTTCCTTTAATCCCTAATACCTGGAATGCGTAGACATTTGCTTGAGAATATGTAGTTCGTCAGTAAGTAAGGTAGAAATTATTAAAAATAGTTTGCCGGGCGAGGATTAGATTTCCGTCGGGCATGGAGAAGAGTTTACGTCCTCATTAATTCGGTTGCGATTCGTAAGTTATGTTACACTAATCAAAGGGTTAACAGTTATTCGAACAATTAAAGTGATCAAAGACATAAGTGAAATCTACGCCAAAATAAAAACCTGTACGTAAATATTTTCAAATATCTCGGGATATCGGCTTGGTTTATAATTTGGCCATAATTCGTTTTGTTAATCGCGTGTGAAAAACTCTGATTGATTGAGTAATGAGCAGTGAGAAATTTCGTGTGCGAACGCGAGTGTGCGTTTTCTTATTTTGAATTACTTACTCATTTGCATGAGTGGAATGCACAAGAAAATCGCACACGACTTATGAGTATGTGCGCTTTGTTCGCACACAATTTATTACTCACATGCGTGTGTGCAAATCAGCGTGCGTTTCTTCCCAAGCATTTGTTGTCGGCCAAATGCATATAAATTTTGAAGAAAATATATCCAATAAATTAAAAAAAATTGCGGCCTTCTCTACATGAGGTCGACACATCGTTGTTTTTATATTGGAGCGAGGAATTGCTGTCGGTCACCAATACTGCATACTAATTCTAAAGAAAATATTTCCAGTAAATTTTTAAGAAAAAATTAAGGGCTTCTCTACAGAAGGTCCAGGCTGTGTTGCACATTATTATTGGAGGCCGTCTACAATGCGAAGTTTTAATAATTTCTCAACATAGGTGGAACCTCGGAGAATCCACATTATTTTTCACTGAGGTCAAACTACACAATGTGCCTGCAATATCTTTGTATTATAGAATCTTTGATAATATAGTACTAGGAGGGAGGATGGATAATTTCCAATAAAATATGCGTTGTGGTAATCAGGATCAACATTTCACTGATGATTGCCAGGATGTGGAGGTTTGGGAAGATAAATCAAAAACGTCACTTCATAGAAACTTATACACTTTATTGCGAGGTTAAATGATCTACAGCTAGACGCCTAGCGATCAACAAATTTAAGTTATGAATTTACTATAAAGATGTATGTGTATTCTAGACTTTAACAATTAATTTTTACACATGTACGTATAGATTAGGCGAAGAACTTGAGTTTTCTTTGGGTTTAGATAATGACAAAAGACCACCGTTGCTAAATTTAGGTCTGCTGCTCGTCTAGTCATCGTGCAAAACATTTTGTTGTTTACTGGTACGTTGATGATGTTGTTAATCGTATTTCAAACAACTGACATTAAATAATTTATGAGCTGGAGGAATAGTGTTAAGTTTCTTTCGCATAAATTCATTCTTGATCTTACGAACGACAGCAGAGGTAATACTGTGCAACCTTTCATAATTAATCCATCGATAGTCACCACCAAACCGTTTCCATTGCGAATAAGCAAAATTTCATTCCGCAATTAGGTTTAGTATTTAAGAATTCATCCAAGGGCACTCAGCACGGACTTCAATCCCTTTTAGTGGAATTAAGATGTCATAGAGTGAAATGCCTGCATTTGTAAGCATGGATACTTGAGCATCAACATTATTCAAAGGCTGCGTAAAGACTGTCAATGTTTAGTCTACAAAAACTTCTATAGAAAAAGTAATACGTGGCATTTTTCAAAAACTCAATCGATCGAATCAAGAACCGGAAAGTTATCCAAGATACCAGGAAGAGCTACTGTAGTCTGTGAAGCCACTAAGTCTAAACTATCTAAAAGAGATCCAATAAAGATTCACCATTTTGGTGAGATTCAATACTTTCAATTCGTTAATGAAGTTATCGTGCAGTAAATATTTATATTGAAATCACCGCAGATAATATTAGTTTGATAAGTAGGACAAAGCTGCGCGAATACCTCAAATAAGCAATCAAATCTTCTAACACATGCGAGTAATAATTTAATAGTTTTGGAAGCTACGAGTACCCTGATAGCACGACTTCAGGGGTTACCACTACAATCATTAATATTTTATTCTATCGGTGAAACTGCATGTACTTCGGCCCGTAAAAATGCACTGAATCACTACGGAAAGTTCTATGCATGAAAAGAAATAAAAAAAATCGAAATATACTCCATCTTGCTAATTATTTTAGCATCTTTTCAGGGTTGATCCAGTACTCACAACAGCGGTTTAGTTCAGTACTCATAGAGATATAAAGAATATTGATAGATTTGTCTCATTCTAATTGATTTACATCTCTTCAGGATTTCTAAAGTAATTTTGAAGTACATCGGATGAAGAAATTCAGAATTCGTTTCTAGTTAAATCCGTTGAAAGTGCGTCTGAGTGACACAGATTTCACATATCAGTTATAAATTGGTAAGAATTGAGAAACAGATTTTTAACAATCGTTTTAAAGGTTCACAAAAGTAAATTGAAGAGGGTCATATATATATATGTATATGCATATATTTTATAGCCATTGACACAATGAAAAGACTATAACTGGAGAGGTAGTGCTGTGAAAAGGGTTCTTAGCTTACTAAATTTAATTAGTAAAGTATCATCTATATTAAATATATTAAAAGAGAGGAGATTTTTTATTTTGGTAAAAATGAATCCCCTGAATTATGCTTGAATATTGTGTTTCTCTTCACTACTTCAGAACTACTGAAATAAGCCTGAATATTGTGTTTCTCTTCATTGGCTTAAAACAATATAAAAATAAAATTGATTGATTTAAGCAGGGAAACTTTTCTTTGATTTTTCATACTGTGCATTCAATGGTTCTTCTTATACGATTATATGCGATATTGGATGCATTAATTGCGGGATTATTCATGCTAATCATGAGAGGACGTACGAGCCACGAGCCGAGAGGATAAATCGGATCACCGAGGATTATAGCCTGAGGAATGTCTCAAATTATTTTTTATCATTGCGATATTTCGCATGAGTAGAGCATCGTGCACTCGTCTTGCCCATTAAGAACTTAAGTAAAACTTAGTCTCTATCGATGTTTCTGATATACGTATTGATGTCAATTCATCACTGCATCGTTTCTTCGAACATATAGCCAAAAGAGGAGTTAATTTATTTTTAAATAAGAGCGCCATTTTTTTTATATTTATTATTAAAATAATTTTAATAAATTTATTCTTCCCTTGATTATTTATTTTATTTTTATATCTTTTTTTTTTTTTTGGAAAATTTTACTTTGGACAACCAATGCGTTATTGTTGTTATTAGGGTTCCGTACCCAAAGGCTAACAACGGGAACCTTATTACTAAGACTTCGATGTTCGTCCGTCACCAGCTTGTATCTCATGAACCGTAGTATGTAGACAGTTGAAATTTTCACAGACTGTGTTTTTCTATTGGCGATATAACAGCAAATAATAAAAATAAAATAAAATTAAAACTTAAAGGGGGCCCCCATACAAGAAACGTGATTTTTTCTGCGTTTTTCATTCTTATTATTATTTGTCTGTCACCGGGTTGTATCTCATTAACTATAACAGACAGTTAAAACTTTCACAGGGTTTGTATTTCTATTGCCGCTATAGCAACAAATAATAAAAACAAAATAAAATTAAAGGGAGGCCCCATACAAAAAACGTAACTTTTTCTGCGTTGTTTCCTCGTTTTATTCTCATTCATTATTATTATCATAAATAGGCATTTTTTTTTTCAAATTACAGCATTATCTTTCACATGACGCCTACTCTCATTTGAAAAAATAAATAAAAGGTACACAGTGTTAAATTTTGTACGATGATACGGAGCCCTTCGTGCGCGAGTCCGCCTCGCACTTGGCTGTTTTTTTATTTAAATCCTTTTTCTTACATAAAGTAGTCTAGATTCAATTTCTACAAAAGCAAATCTAATTAAGTGTACTTCTATCCATAATACATTTGTATATTTTATAACATTTCATTTTTATTTGTGCTGTATACAGTGTTTATGTTTTATGCTGCTACTTAATTAATGTCTTAAAGCTTTGCTATTTTTATTTTATAGCAATTCTATTTACAATTATATGTAGAACGCTACAGTCTTAGTCTGCCCACAAACCAGCATACAATTAATAGAGATTTTCGTGTTTGTCTACAAATCTATCTTCGAAATTTTTAGGAACATATGTATATTTTAATGAGATATGAGAGTACCGTTAATGCAGCCTATTACAGAAGGCATACCTACAATTGCAAACCACCGTTTCTTTATATTGCTTAAATAGCTTGGCCACTCAACAACTCTTTGAAATAATGAATTATCTTAAGTGCCGTATCCGATCAACTTGAAATTAAGGATATTTCATGTACCTTCCACATACAATCAATGAAGTTTAGCTGAAATACCGATGTTCTCATTGAATACAATGCAAGAATATTTATCTCAATTGCAAAGCTTCAAAAAAGTATAAATTCATAAATAGTTTTATATTAACCGGAAATTTACTGATTCGCGATTAAATGTTAGCATCAACTCGCCACCGTGCTGAACGATAATCTAATCTTCCTGATTCTTGGACATATTGGCACAGCAAAACTAATTACTTTGCCTTATTACCACGTAATAGAAAGAGGAACACTTCTTATCCTGATACTAATGCACACAACACCTACCTACAGGGTTGCTAATGGGCTACGAGTATCACTATGGTTCTCATGCAGTATAATTCATTTTCAAGGCTGTCTCTAATGTGGCGTCGAAAGAATCTCTGAGCACAGCGGCGAAAAGAAAGTGGCATTGCATGGCACTGATCTTAGTTATTTCAACCAGCTGAGCTTTCACTGGTTTGATTTCCTTATATTTTTGAACTGTTACCTACACAATCGTCTTTTGGTTACTCACACATAGTCGTGCGGGTCTGCTCGCTGTATCCCAAACATTGAGTTGAAAAATCATCAGCGCGATAATTGGAGGATATCTTCCAGTTATCATATTTGGAATATTTGAGCAATACAAATGTATAAAAATTGCTTGTAAGTTGCTGAAGCATTAATTAGATGTTATGAGTGCGGTTGCTTCCAATTTCAGTTTTACCTTTTTTCCTCCAGACGAAAAGAGGACGGCATTGCTTGCAATTTCTGTTTTACCTGGGTGACAAAATGGTAATAAAATAGTAAAAGGAATTATGTGTTTTTCCTTCAGATGAAAAAAGGACGATAAACTACGCCGAAAACCGCTTTATGTTAATTTTTATCCGTGGTCCCTTAAATAAAACTTACATTTTACCTATTTATTTGTTTATTTATTTATTTTGTTTAAATTATTTATTTATTTATATGTTCAGTTAACGTTTTTATCATATTTTTAATAAATTAAAGATTTCTCTTTTGGGCTTTTTACCGGGTTAAACTTTATTTTGTTCAAGAAAGAATTTTTTGGGATTCTCCGGTATATAGCAAAAGCTAAAATATGTTCTAATTTGTTATTTCATCACACAACCCATTAATTTTTGGTGACAAGTTTCAAGTCTTGGTTTGACTCATCAACATTCCCCAAATAGCGAAATTGGGTGATTTGAAAAACAAATGAAAAAAATGAAAAAAGAAGAAAGAAATGAAAAGTTTGAGAAAAATAGAAAAAGAATTTTTTTATTTATTAAATGAATGAATCTGTTCATTCGAAGCGAATCGAAACTGTATACGCCACGCAGTGGGCTGAAAAATAAAGAAGTAAAGGAAAAAGAAGAAGCGTTTCGTGTCAGCAGAAAACCTTACACTCATCGGTGCAGCTTGGTTTTCTGCCTACTGCAGACGCTTGAAAATAGATCAAACTGAACTCTTCTCATATAAACTCAGAATAAATTCTGAGTGTGAATTATATGAGGAAAAAACACTCCTATTCAAGCCCATGAGGAAAAATAAATAAAAGGATTACTCTTTTGACCTTTTTACCGGGTTAAACTTAATTTTGTTCAAGAAAAATTTTTTTGGGATTCTCCGGTATATAGCAAAAGCTAAAAAATGTTCTAATTTCACAAATTATTTATTGCATGCTGACATGCTCCTTGTAACAAAATCAAACTGATTATTGTTATTTTTAACCATGGTCACATACTATATGGCTACTTGGGATATGAGTCAAGAAACGCATTTCTTCATTTGCCACATGTACAACAACGAATTACGGGAAATATTAATTATAAAATGAATTTATGATTTCTGTGGCCAATTCAAATATTTCGTCGCATCGCTTCATATCTATACTAGCCGGGGCGGATAGGAGCAACTAACTACCACTAACAAAGAAAAGTTAGAATTAATCCAAAACCTGTTATTGCCAGATCTTAACAGTTTCCGAGATAACTTAAAGATATTTGGTTATGTTTTTTATAGATTACCCTGTAACTTCTCAGCGTTACACCTAATGGTCATTTAATTCCCCTCCTTTTCTGCGTTTTAAAAGATTGGCTTAACAGAGTTCAAATTTCGGAACTTTAACTAGGTTTTTTTTTATTTAGCTACTATTTTATCAAAAAACACGTCATCAACATCAAATTTTGATACTGTATTTAGGAAATCCATCATAATAGTGTGATTTATAAAAACATACCCAAATATCTTTAAGTACCGTTATTTCGAAAACCTTTAGTATTCCCCCTCATACACTCATATAAATTTTTGAACTATTCATAGCCTTCGGATCCTAGACCACATACGTATTTGTATACATATTTACATACTTTAAGTTAGATGCTGAATTAAAAGACTTTTCATTTCATAATCCAAAAAAAGCCAGGAATAAGCAAGACTTGTACGTATTATGTTTTCCTCAACTAATATTTCTTGGGTATAAAACTGCACTTTTCCACGCTTAAAAAATTATTTCTATTTGATAATAAGTAATTAATTATATTATATATTATGTATATATAATTAATTATAGAGTAACATTCCTTCTAAGCCTTAGGGTCCCAATAGTCAAATTACGTGAAAATAGCAATCATTATACACCCACGAAAGGCTTTCCCACATTTCCAGTGCTTACAATAATTACGTTTAAATGAATGTCAGTAACTGATAACGGTCCATACAAATCTACAGTACTATAAATAAGCAGGTGTGCAACGACTTTAACCGTATCAAAACGTCCTTACAATTTCAATTAAGTTGCAAAACTAAGTAATTTTTTTAGATATTTTATAGATAATTTTTTTCCAACGCTTAAAGTTGTGAAAATATAATGTGTTTGATTAACTGCCAGTGTGTTAGCTTCTTTCATAAGTAAACTTATCCCCCTCTGATTAAAATAATATTAACCCCAAGTAAACTTTATCTTTTCAAGTTTACTTGACAAGCTTTAAAGCTTGTGCTGATATCGTCGTCATACATGTGTACATCAATACCCAAGCATTTGTAAGTGAGATAGAAAAAAATTCACTTTAAATAACGCAGAAGTAAAAGAAAACTTAACTGACTGGTATTTTAGTACAGTTTTCAACTTTAAGAAATTCGCGAAGCAATTACGATTTTCCATGTAGTATGAACAATTGAAATGTTAAGGAACTAAACAGGAGATGTAACAACTGAGAGCCATGCAATGGTGCCAGACCGTGTTAGATTTTATAGAATATGAAAAGCAAGGTCAAGCTCTTCAAGAGTTATAAGAGTATTGACAGAGATAACATACGTACATGAAGTATTATGTTATCTCTGGTATTGGCCCCTGAAGCTTCAACAGAGCAAACTGTGGAACTACAAAAACAAAAATCATGGAGCTCATTATGATGAAAGGAGCAAGCAGTCAAAATTATTCATTTTACAAAACCCGCTGTGTTTTAAATTGTTCGACAAAACCTATAGGAGCAAGACTAATATGAAACTAGCCTTTGATATATTGGTATTTAGGGGTGAATTGCTGTAAGGTGATTTTTGATAATCACCAATCATTTCACAAAGATTATCTTTCCGTAAGATGACAATCAGTACAAGTGTACATGAAGTTGAGATTTTTGCGGTGACTGGAACAGTGGTATCATTTTGTTAGAAAACGAAGAGATATTAAAAAAACTGTAAGTATTTACATTTTAAAAAATTACACAAATTTATTAATAAAAGACTTAGGACACAATCTACACAGCAGCAGATAATATTTCTTACGGAATTTATGGAACAACATCCCGACCTTCCACGCAACTGATTAAAAACCGAAAACGCTAGGCAATCGCCGCTGTCATTATGGAAGGAAATACGAGCAAAATTGAATGCATGTGGTCCTCCAACAAAAACTGAAGCTGAATGGAAAAGGGTTAGTAAAATTATCACTACACACCAATTATACGTATAAATTTATGTACTAATATGCAGGTTCGGACAAGTCAAAAATATAAAGTGAAAAAAAGCTAGTAGATAATAAAAAGCTTAATTAAAACAGAAGGAGGTTCATTCATTGGAAAAAGGATTACGGATATTGAAGAAATTATAACGGAGGCAGCGGGTTCGAATCCATAGTATCTGGTATGCAATCCAGAAGATTTGGAGCTGCACCAAGTCCAGTTATTGAAGAATCCTCAGATCCTTTGAATGTTTAATTACACTCAATCCTGAACGAACCACCGGATAATAATTTAAATACAATGGTTGCAGTTTGAAGTAGAATATACATATGTTAAGTGAAAAGGATAACTTGGTTGAAAATAAACAGATGGTTACAGATTAAATCTTTATTTCGTTGGATATTCTAACAATCGTTCTAGCTGAGATGCGCGCTCGACGGAATACACAGAAGAGGAGAGGTCGATGTCAGGCGTGTGACAGATTCGTCAGCGTAAAGTTGGCTATATAAATGGTTGTTGTCTCTGGTATTTATGTTGATGGCGTTCCGGTCGCTTGATTACAAGGCAGTGGCGTAACAGGTCGGCCATCCTGCAAGTTGAAATCGTCCTCGATGTCATCATCTGATGGATTATCGTACGCATCGTTCCAGTTATCGTTATCGAAACCTCGGCACCACGGTTTCATCTTATCAGATGAGTAAACTGAGTGAAAAGGTCGTTGTGATCTAGGGATACCTGGTATGTCTTCAATTACGTAACGGTCTCGGTCCAGTATTTCCGTCACTATATAGGGTCCCTTATACTTGGGGTCAAGCTTCCTGGAATCTCCTGTTGATATTGAAGGTCGTTCAAGCAGAACCAAATCTCCTATGGTGTAGCAGCAGGTGTAGCAGAATGATGTGCATCGAAACGTTGCTTTTCTTTCTGCCGGGATTTTTGAATGCACTGAAGAACTTCTCGAAGATTTGCTGCGTCAAGGCTCTCGACAGGTTCATTCTCGTCATGCAGTGCGAGAAGGACCTTGTTCGCTAAAGGGTCTCTAGGCTGGAATCTGAAGAGTAGCGTATGTGTGGTTTGTTTGGTTGTATCGTTCTTGCTGGAATTCATACCCCACTCTATTGCTTGCAGATAGCTATCCCATTTAGTCGTATTCTTACTTATTGTGGATAAGGCGTGGAGGATTGTTCGATTATAAGGTTCAATCTGGCCGTTAGCTCGAGGCGTTCTAGCTGCAGTCATTATGTGTTTGATGTCGTTTTCAATGCAGTAGTTCTTGAAGATTCTTGCGCTGAAGGCAGTTCCATGGTCAGTGATGATTCTCGTCGGAGTCCCGAAATGCTTAGTTATTTCGCCAAGAATATGTAATACAGGTTTCGATGATGTATTTTTAACTGCTCGTAGGACAATGTACTTTGTGAAACCATCTACAATCCCTAGGATGTGAGTGTTTCCTCGTTTGCTTTTAGGGAACGGCCCTAAGTGGTCAATGTGCAGGGTATGGAAAGGAATTGCAATATTTGGGATAGAATGAAGCTCTCCCTCGGATTTCCCGGTTGGGCTTTTGTAGTACGCGCAGTCAATGCACGAAGCAATATAGTTCTTCACCTTTCGTCTCATTTTTGGGAACCAATAATCTCGTTGAAGGAACTCGAGAGTTCGCTGTACGCCGTAGTGACCAACGTCATCGTGACAGGATTGTAAAATTTTCCAGATAGCAGCTGAGGGTATTACTCACAGTAAATTTTCACCGGTTTTCTTAAACAGCCGATGTCGTTTTAGTTGATAGTTCTTGTAGATGTTTCTCTCTTCATGGTTTAGAGGTGGTCTCACCAAGATTTCCATGATTTTATTCAATTTAGGGTCCTGAATTTGTATGGTGGCAAGCCTGTCTGCATTGCTGATCTCGATCGCAAAAACTTTGAGGTCAACTATTTCACCCTCCTTAGTTTCTTCCGTTGCATTTCTGCTGAAGGCATCGACATGGCCCATTTTCTTCCCTCTACGAAATTCTATGTCGTAATCGTACTCCATTAGTCGCAAAAACCAACGAGGAATCCTTGGCACTATATTCCTTTTCTCTAGCGTAGCTTTCAATGATTCACAATCCGTGATAATTTTAAAATGTTTTCCTAAAAGGTATATTCTGAATCTAAACACTGACTCTACGACAGCTAGCGTCTCCAACTCGTAGCTATGGTAATTACGCTCGCATGCTGTGGTTTGTCGACTATAATATCCAATAGGTCTCAGGTGATTATCCAGATCCCTTTGTAGCAAAACTCCTGCTAGCCCCATTGAGCTAACGTCAGTGTGGAGCTCGTGATCAGTTGATGGATCATATAGGGTAAGCAGCGGTCGCGTTGTTAAAATTTCTTTAAGTTTCTCGAACGCCTCTTGCTGTTGATGGCTCCATATGAATGTCGTATCCTTCCTCGTTAATAACGTTAGAGGCTGAGCTATAAGTGCATGGCCTGGTACAAATTTTCGGAAGTAACTTGTTATGCCTAAAAACTGTCGAAGTTGGTGTATATTGTGAGGACGGGGAAAATTCCTAACTGCTTCTATCTTCCATTCATTCGGACGAATTCCCTCGGAAGTGATGTCATATCCTAGAAATTCGGTTTTCTCCTTGAAGAAGAAAGACTTTTCTAATTTGAGCGTTAGGCCTTCTTCAGACAGAGTTCGTAGAAGTTTCTCTAATGTTTCCAAGCCATCGTTGAAGTCCTTGCAAGGAATAAGCACATCGTCCATATAAATGATTAATTTCCCCGATGGAAGCCTTCTCTGGATGTCATTCATCATGCGCTGAAAGCAAGACGGTGCGTTTGAGAGGCCAAAGGGCATACGTAAGAATTCGTATTCCCCATCTTGAGTAATAAAAGAAGTATACTTCACTGAATCCTCTGCAAGTGGTATTTGATAATATCCGGATGCGAGATCGAGTCCAATAAAGTATTTACTTCCTTCCAGTTGGAGTAACAAGTCCTCAATCACTGGTAAGGGGTATTTGTCCTTTACTGTTATGCTGTTTAGTCTTCGGTAATCGATAACCATACGATCCTCGCCGTTTTTCTTTTTGACTAAAAGCGCTGGAGATGCATACGGAGAGTTCGACGGACGAATTATCTCGGCATCTAGGAGTTCTTTGATGATGTCTTTTATTATAGTTCTTTGAGAATACGCGAGACGATATGGTCTAGATGAAACCGAAATTTCGAATTTATGAGAGGAGGCACAGCCTAGCTCGTATAGATTCATTGCGAAAGAGTTTCGAAATTTATTTAAGAGTTCAATTAAATAATTAAGTTCGACACTACTTAGTTTACCGCATTGAATATTTGTAGAATTTATAGCATAATCAATTGAAATTTTAGGAATACCGTTTGGTTCGCGTACGTCCGTATATTTAATTAATTTATCGTTAATTTTATTGTCTTCTTCCCATTCAGTTATACATGCGACGTTATTATTCTTATCATTTAAATGTATTTCATCGTTAATTAAAATGTTTTTGTCTTGTTTAGTGGTAGTTATTATTTCGTTCCGACCTAACCGATTTCGTAATTCATTTATGCTTTCAGTTTCGTTTAAGTTAGCAACACTGTCATCTGTTCCTAACTCGTTATCAAAATTTGTTTTCGTTGAAAGCTCATAGTTCTTCAGTTGTATTTTTCTGTCGCTATCAACACTGTCGTTTCGTATTTCGATTACGTTAGTAACACCGTTTATTTCTGAATACGTTTTACCTTCACTGACAGTCGATGGAAGTATTACGTCAATATGCCTTGAATACACAACACTGTCCGGGTTTTTCGTTTCGAGTTTATGTTTATTGCTTTGTTTGCTTGTTTACTCTCTTTATTACTACGAGTCCCTACTCTCTTAAAAATATCGAACATAATTAGATTTTGTCCAAATTTTTCAAAAGCTACATGTGGCTGGTTAATGAAATCTTTTCCAATTAGAATTGGATTATCTAAATACTTATCTTCCACAAGTAATAAATCTACATTTGCTTCGACATTGTCTATTTTTAATTGCACATTTATCTTACCAGACGTAAAGCATAATCCTTCTCCGAATCCATGTAATGAGCCTTGCCATGGTATAACTGACAGGCGAAGGGATTCAACTAAACTCTTCTGTACCAAGCTAACATCGCTCCCCGTGTCGATCATTGCTACCGTAGTGTATAGCCCATTGATAACAGCTGATTTTTCGTATACATCTTACGATTCATGAGGCGAATATGAATATCGGACACATCTAAATAACAGGGGAATGCAGTAATTAATCCATTTTTCAATTGTTCCCAGGTACTCATGTTCTTATCAGAGCTATGAAACCAAAAACTGGCTGCACCAGCTAATTTCGATGATAGCTTGATCTGTCAGTTTGTAAATATCACTCAAACTATCTATTTTGCTAATCCATGTTTTGCTTGACATAGCAGGTTTTTGAGACAGATCGAAGGTAGGTACGAGGGAGTTTAATTGGTTGAAATTGAAGAGAGGAAAGGTTGGCTGTGATAATGTGTCGGTTGTATGCCGTTGTGTTTCAGCTGCAGTAGGATTTGACTGAAAAAGAGACAACTCACGTTTAGTTAATTCTAACTCATGTTTAAGAACTTCTCTTTCACGGCGAAGGCTCTCCATTTCCTTTTGTTGAAGTGTGTATTCTGAAGTCGATTCGTTAGAAGTTAAGTGTACATCTGCAGTTGCTTTTGCACTTGCGGTGTCCTGGTTATTTAGGATGTCATGTAATGCGTTTCCTTCGCCGATATCGACCAACGTTGATTCTGCAGCAGGCTTTATCGTTGACTGAGAAGCATTTTGGCCTGAATCGGTATTATCGTATGGAATTTCTGCTCCGCTGAACATAATTTATTTTACTGCACGTTTGTACGCGTTTTCAAAGTTTTTCCGGTTAGCGTTTTGATTAAACTTAAAATGTTAAACTTTTCGAAAAATATGAACTCATCCGATGAAATATAAGTTCATCCGACAAAATATGAGTTTAATCCCACTTCTGATTGTTAAGTGAAAAGGATAACTTGGTTGAATATAAACAGATGGTTACAGATTAAATCTTTATTTCGTTGGATATTCTAACAATCGTTCTAGCTGAGATGCGCGCTCGACGGAATACACAGAAGAAGAGAGGTATATTCTCGATGTCAGGCCCCAATAAGCAAAAATTCCAGATGTGGAATTTTCGCACGGAATTCCAGCGGAAAAAATGACGGCATTCTCACACACACTAATTGTTTTTACACGCTACAGCGAACGCCATTTTCAGCTTTACAGATATGTTCGAAGTATACGAAAAATTATAAATGTATATTATAGCTGTGTTCTTTTGGTTCCGTGTAGTGTTCTGCAAAACACAGGCAATTGCGAATTGAATTGATTTGTAGAGTGCATAGCAGTAGAAAAAGTTTTGAAAGTATAGCGAAAATAATCAAGGTGCCTTTACTTTAATTCTTACAAAACGGTAAATCTGTAAAACTTTGCTCCGAATTTATCAAGCTATCTTAGCATTTTGCAAGGATTCAACTCATGGCAGTTTCACTATTTTCTCTATACTTTCGAAACTTTTTCTACTGCTTTGCATCTTACAAATTATTTATGTTCCATTGTTTAATTAAAACATTTAGAAAAAACTTTGAAATCCCTAGGAATTGCATATAGAAATGCCATGGAAAAGTCTGGGAATTCAATGCGAAAATAACAAGGAAATAACATGGAAATCCGATAGATTTCCACGTTCAGTTCTATCTACCAATACGATCAAAGACTTGGAATCTAGGCGCAGTTCCCTTCGGCCAAAGAACTGGAATTCCGTACGTAAATAGTACGGATTTCCAGGTAAACTCGTCAAAAATGACAAGGAAAACGACCGGAATTCCGTTCGAATTGCTTATTGGGGCGTGTGACAGATTCATCAGCGTAAAGTTGGCTATATAAATGGTTGTTGTCTCTGGTATTTATGTTGATGGCGTTCCGGTCGCTTGATTACAAAGCAGTGGCGTAACACATATATAGATAAATTGTTCCAAACTGTTGAGCTACTACAAAAACAAATACAAGTACAGCAAGAATTTTCAACTCATCAAAATAAATTTAGTGAAACAAGACTTCCGAAATAAAGTAATGCAATTATTGGAAAAAGTTAGCAACAAATTTAACGAATTCGTAGATCGTTTAGAAGAGGAGAAAAAAGAGTACAGTCAGCTCTCAAATTACGATGGCGCTCTGTTCCGCAACTTCGGCCGTAAGTTGAAATTCATACAAAAATAAACTATTATAATTATAATAGACATATTATATACATCAAAATTATAGTTTTTTTCTTCTGATTTTTAATTGTTTACTACATCAATCACCAGAATCGTACAGGATAAATGTATATGTTTATGATATACATTCGGCAAACACTATAGAAAATTGATACATTTTTCTAATCTTTTTATGAAATTTTTTCGTCGTAAGTGAGAATGGTCGTAATTCGAGAACTGACTAGGAAATTAACGACTGAAAATTTAAAACTCAAAGCTTTAAAACTTGACATTTTAAAGACTTCCAATGAAATAGAAGTAAGAAAACTTGATGAAAACTAAAAAAGTTTTCTATTTAAAACTGAAATGTTATTTTTCATTCCTTAATGCGGAAAAAATTTGCAGAATTTTGGAGACTTCAATAATAACTTTAAAACTGTGAACCTTTCAACAATGTGCACCTAAGAAAGGAAGAAACGAAGTGAATTCAAATAAATAAACTTTGAGAGGATAAACATTTCGTTTTGTTTTTTATTATAATAGTATAAATGTTTGTTATAATGCTATACATCACGCAATTTTCTGCAATTCTTTTGTTCGTTAAATTTGTTGAATAATTGCCACGCTCACTTATATCATTTGCGCTTGGCTCGGACAGGACTCTTTGCTGTTCCAATAGGGGTGTTTTATAACGTATACAAATTTTGTGCAATGCAGCGCATACATTCACAAACTGAGCAACTTTCGGAGGTCTGTAGCGACATTTTCGTTCATCGAGCAAGGTTCGCTATCGACCTAAAATGTAAAGCTTTTAAATATACATTATAAAATGAAGTTCTGTACTCTTACTGTCCTTTCTATGAAGGACTTTTGTTTTGAATGAACTTTATTAAATTTAACGTTTACCGTGCCGATTTCTGGACATCTGTATGGTGTCATGAGCCATGGTTCTAGTGAATATCCTCTATCACGTGTTAAAAATGGATTTTAAATTAACATGTCGGCATTCAAAAACTATATTATAGGCCTAAGAGCCATGACTTTTCATTATTCTCACTTCGTAACCTTTCTAACTATCTTCTTTCTTTTGACTGTCGGGTGCATATCCTCCAAATTTAGAGTTTATGGCTGTAATTACTTGATTATGATTACATATCTATAAGAAAGTTGACTTGACATATGAATGCTAAATTAAATTTTTAACTTACTACCATCACGTTCATTTTATGTCTCCATTTTCTGTATAGAACATATGTTCGTCTTGTTGTGGCCCTAATAATGACACAAATGTACCGTCAAAACATCCAATTACTGAAAAGATTTCAATATAAATTTCTTTCATTTAACTCTCTTACACTTAATACCTCCGGGGAACTTAAATTTCTCTAAAAACCATTGTTTTGTACTTATATCAGATTCAAACTTTATCCAGGATGAGCACAGGACTTCTTCCATTTTGGTTAAAACCTCGGAAAATATTTTGGACATAGTACTTTGTGCTATCGCTGTCATGAAATCGTTTGAGCTCGCCCATTGGTACGAACCGCCCGATAAGATCTCCAAAGTTGTAGCTAAATCGAATTGTGGGCATAACTCTTGTGCTTCTAATAATCCTATATGGCAAAGCAGCACATCTAAAATGTATTTGAATGTATCCTTATTTACTGGAAATTGTTTGATAAAACTAGCAAATAAGATGATTAGATTACAATTTTTTTTTACTTCTTAAGATTTACTCAGTTTCTGGCAAATTCAGAGGATTCTCTCTATTCCTCAAAGAACGGCGATGTAGTCTTAAATTAATAGCTTCTTCCTCATTTTCACTGCAATCGCTATAATAAAATTCAACACTGGGAAACAGCTGACATTTGAATGTGATAATTAAGTTAGAACAGACAATAACAGCGAAGTTGCTCGCATTTGACAAAACAGTGATAACAAAAATGATCACCTTCAAGAAAGCCAATCTTTTCGGTGATCGTTTTTAATAATCACCTCAGTGATTTTCAAGCATCATTCTAGTCTCTAGAGACTCTTTTAGTTTGCGGTCGCCCGTCATATATTTTTAATCAAACAGATCTCCAGGTTCGGTCCCCGGTCTCCGAAGTTTGTTCAATTCTCGTCTCCAAGTCTCCGAAAACTATTTGTGTGTTCTGGTTAGTTAAGAGTAGGTCTATTCGGAAAGGAAACAGAGTAAAGTGAAGTAAGTTTGACAAATTCTTACAAAAAAGTTCATAAAGAAATTAATTCTTAATATAATTGGTTAAGGGCAGAAAATTTGTTTCGTCAATAGAGTTCTGGTTATTTTTGAAAAAAAAAAAAAATCACAAATTTATTGTGTATATTCCGTGTGTATTCCCTTTTCCCATCACATGAAAATATTAATAACTATTGAAATAATTCTTTCTAACAAAGATTTTTGGAGATCTGTAGAGAAGAGGCCAAACTTCAAATTTCGTGTATATACTTCGGAGAAGTGTCTCTATGATCTCTTAAGGTCTCCGGAGACCTTTCTTTTTGGGCTCCAGAGACAAAGTCTCTTGCCGTGTAAACATTTCGTAGATTTTACTGTCTTTATACCGGAGACTGGAGACCAAAAGTCTCTCACGTGTATCTTTACCTTTATGTTATGCATAATCTGGTTTAAAAATAAATTGTTTAAGTCTGCTAGAATACGACGGCCAGCGGTCATAAGTTTTTCTGTGTTTTGTTCGAACTAAAACTAACATAGGTAATTAATATTTTGTTCTATGATTTTCGTCTTATCGTCGATAGGCGAGTAAAATATGATTTTCCATGGTAAACTACCACATAGAGTAATGATCTACGTAGTTATAAGGTATGTAGGTATGTACAAGAAATTATTATATTTAAAAGCATTATAAGCGCTTTGAGAAATACTAAGCTCTGAACACGCATACCAAAAATTTCCTATGACGATGTCATCTATTGACTTATCAACTTTAGGGGTCATAATATTAACCAGTGTTGTTTTCATGATTACCTCACTATATATTCGACAAATCTCCCGTCTAGCGGACATAATCGCAAAGCCTGGCATTAAGCCTAACGAGGATGGGATATCACATTACAACAAGCTTCGTTCGGCTATCTGCCTGTTCTTCCGAACGTCCGCCAGTCCGTTTCTCCCTTAATCCATCTATTATTCTTCTTGATAACTCATTTATTTAGATAGCTGAAATTTTGCACTCGGTTTTTTATAAAATTGAAGACCAAAGTTCGAAAATGGGACAAATTGGGTAACTCCTACGTAGGAGGGTTGCAATACAAAAATTTCGTTTTTTACCCTAGATAAGTGATTATAAACATTTTTTTTCATCATGCTATCTTTATAATAATTAAAAACTTTGGTGGCACACTAACATTAAACTTAATTTATATTTGAGCGTATTCCAGATTTAAAATGATCCTTTTTTTCGATGGTTTATCTATCTATCAGAAATTGTAGTATCCCTAAGAATTATATATTTTCTATAGCTGGAATGGGATAATAATAAAATCTTTTCCTTTTTGCCAACGTTTCCCGTTACATTTTAACGCTTCATCAGGGCTAAAAATACAAACAACAGCAATTCATTGGAACAATAGTAAACTTGAAAAATATCTATAAATTACCTCAAGAAAATTACCAATAGAAATTACATTATGAATCACAATAAAAAATTAAACACGATATAAAGAGCATCACATACATCTAAAAACATTTTTTACGGCTGTCAGATAGCATCCCAGATAAAAATTAAGAAAGTCTGGTACTAGTAACACAAAATGGGAGTAATTATCAAAACTAAAACAATACATCAATCTCTGGTATCATCGCTCATTATCGTGTTTTTGTAAGAGTTAATAAGAGTCATATAGACTGAGTTTAAGTTGTTCTCATTGAGCTGTGTGTGTATCATTTCACTAATATTACGTTTGCACCAATTGCTCTCATAGTCAACAATGTTTATATTTTCAAAATCAAAACTATGATTATCTTCTTCAAAATGATGTTTGGGTAGGGCTATCATCTCTCTTTTGTGTATTTCTGCAATCATAACCGTGGGGTAAAGAAGTGGACTTGTATACTTCTCGTGAATGCGCGGAATGGGTGTATCGCGGAAAATGACTTGCTATGAGAAAAATGCTCACAACAGAGCACTAATGGCCATAGAAGAAAGAACTGCAAATACATATATATGCTTAATGTAGTAGTTGGAGTGTATGTGACCAAACTGAATGAATTTGTGTTTTCCGGCGGCGAAAATGTCCCGGGAAAGTTTTCTGAATCGGAAAAAACGTACACCACCCGATAGTATTCCCCGAAACCTTTAATTTAATATGCAACATCCTGTATTGGAACCAGCCCCCCGCAGATTGTTCCTATCCTCCCACCAGAAAAGAATGCAAAGAAAAATTTGGTTCTACGGTGGCATTGAGCTGAAGCGAACAGTGAAACCCATTTTCCCTTCGATCGGAACTATACCGAATTAGTGCCGATTTGAAGTGCGAGGAAAAAAGAGGGAAATTCTTAAAAAGTGAGTATGGGGATGTCTCTAAAAGCCTCCATATAGGAGTGGGCGTACTCAAATTTCTTCTCAGGACCTAAGGAATTCGATTCCGTTCTACATTTTCCAAAATGTACTAGATCAAACTTTGACCACACACACACACCCCGCCCCCCTCACCAACCACAAAGTCTGGCCACGCTTAATTGAAATAAACATTGTTAATAACATATGTTTAGAGTATCATAATGCATTGTTTAAAACATCTCTCATGTCTGGAGGTGTCGGGCTTAAAATGGGTATTCCCATGCATGTGTACCTACTATTAATTGCTTTTATACATGAGAAAAGTCACACTATAGTACGTATAAGTAACGCAAAGAAATAATGATGGTAGAGCATTAGATTGGATACCTAAGCATAATATTGAAAGTTATTTCAATTTTTGAATGTCCGCCTGTCTGTCCGTCTGTCAGTCCGTCTGCCCGTCCTCTCGGTAACTCGAAAACGCGTTTACTTAGTGACCTGAAATTTTTCTCACGGGCTTTTAAAAATATTTAAGTTTGGAAGTGGACCAAATTGGGTAACTCCTTCGTTGGGTTGTCATACAAAAATTTCGTTTTTCATTTTATATTTGGACACAGTCTATGAACACGTCAACGGAGAGAGCTGATATTTTATGCACGGCGTTTTCATAGAAGTAATAAATAAAATATCAAAAATGGGTTAAATCAGACAACCTCTTCTTAGTGTTGTATATAAAAATTTAGGTTTTTTACGTACACTGTGAAAACGATTAGTCTAGACGTTTTTATTGTACTGAAAAGTTCTTCAGAATATGAAATCCTATGAGATTGGTCATAATCATTTTTACTATCCAAGGAGCCGTTCTAGAGAGAGATGAGAAAGAATAATGGGTCCCTGGAAGCACATCATGCAGAAGCAACGGTCTCCATTTTTAAATTTCTAAATTCGGATACATCATCAAAATTCTTAGCGAAAATGATTTCGAACGCTCGTCCAACCCTTTATTACCGCAATAATTCTTTAATTTTTTAATTTATTTGTAACGCCGCAACTTATTATGCTCAAATATGCTTGTACCTTCTGATATGGTAGGTGATGATATTTTCTACTTGCATACTTATATTTATTTTTGGGTGACGAAAGATATTTCGTGACCATCGTCGTCGGAAATATTCTTGCTGACGCGAACGTCGCTATCAGTATTTTCACTTCTTTGCGTTGAACTCTGGCTCCACCGTGCAGCTTAATGCGACTCGACTGCAGAAACCAGCTGGAGTAAGAGCCTGTTTATTGTTAATATTTAAAATATCTGATAGATTGAACATGAATTACTTCAATTTTATAGCAAGCCTCAGATAACGTTTCGAAAGTGAGAAAGGAGCTCTGAATTGTCCTTGCACATATTACTGTACCATCCCAATACCTTCGAAAAGTAGAGCTATCGGCAGCTTATGATGCCAGGCTCACCTGTAAAAAATTCAACAGCTATGGCTATTCTAAGAATAGTTGGTGCCACAAGCACCTGTTTTTCTGCAATCATGGAGGTCATACTAAACTTTCTGCCTCGGCATCTATAGAAGAATACGCTAAGACCTATATTTAGTGGCACATTGCGCATGTTTTCAACTATTGGTGGGGTTTTGTATGTTTCGCAAATTACCCATCCGAAACTTGTCAACATCTATTAGTACCTGTGTAGATTAGTTGAGGTTTTTAAAAATCCGGATCAACTAGCTATAAGTCTTTGGTAGATTCTATGATGTCGTATTTTCTAAAATGTCTGGCTATGTTTATACAGAAGGCAAAATTCACATGTTTAGAGGTATTTGTATTATCTGTATCAGTGGCAAATTTTCGAAGAGCATAGAGATTGGCGCTAACTTTAATCCCAAAACCAGGTTGAGAATGTGACAATTTACCGACTTTAGGCTTTTTCCTGTCCATATACGGAATCGCCTAGCTTGGTACTCTCAAAACGGTGCTCTTGCAGCCTATATGATAAATCGCCTCAGGAGATGCAGATGATTATTGTCTAGCAAACGCATCAGCTTTTTCTTTGCCAGCAAGACCATGATGCAACGGGACGTAAATCAGGCTCACCCGATTACATCTACTCAGTTTGTTAAGGGTGCATTGGCATTTCCACGGAGCATTGATTTTACCGCGAAAGACAAAATAATTCTAATTGCTGCTTGATTGTTGGAGAAGATAAGTATGACATAAACCTCGACCTGGAACACTGTAGCTTCCAGGGTCGCTAACGGTGATATGCGCATAGGTTATTCCAGTGTCGGATCCAGGGGAGGTCCAGGGGGTCATGACCGCCCTAAAAAATATTTAATTGATTGAGCTATTTGAAAAAATATATTTTTTATTTTATATTGTTTTTTTATTTATATAATTCAACTTCAAAAATTGTACAAAGTATTTTTATTCCAAAACTTAAAAAAATAAAAATTTATTTCAATTAATTTTATTGTATGCATGTGATGTATGTGTATAGGTTTATCTTACAATTTGAATTTGGGACCCCAAATTTGGGTGATATAAAACCCTCGAAAAATACTTTGCAAGCTACACAACAGACTCCATCACTACCACATCAGAGCCCTAACATAGTCCTAGCTCCTAAACCACTGATATGTATAATATGGACTAACTACGTCCATAGAAATACACTACAGAAAGTGGACTCACTTCTATATAGTGTTCTCTTTCGTACTAAGCACCAAGTACCAACTGAGAGAGAACTGTAAACAACAAGCAAATAAGTGGGTTCGTCGAAATAAATGTTTTTAAATTAATTATTTGGGTTAATCAGTGATAAAAAGTGTTTTACCAAAGGCAATATATTCATAGATGCTCAACAGAAATTCGACAGGTTTTATTAAAATCATCTTTCCACCAATGGTTTTTTAAATGTTGGCACCGACGTAATAACTATTTTTGACACAAAACATTGTACACACATAAAATAGAATATTGAGCAGTCGATATTACATATGCCAGTGTGAAAAACTGAGAAAAGTTTGGTTTGAATGACTATGGCAGTTTGCACCCTAAACTATTATTCTATTAAAAAATAACTTTTTGTAAAAAATTATATTAAAAAATGACACATCATATACATCGCCTAATGCCGAAACCTTCCTAGTACCTCACTACAGTACTGCGGTGGTTAAACTAAGCAACTTATTGCTCCATTTGCTTTTTTTTTTGTTTTTTTTTTACTAAATTTAATTGCAGTAAGATGACTCTTCCCCTTCTAATTTCAGTGCTAGATCCGCTACTGGGTTATTCTCTATTTACTTCTCGATTTGGCTTTAGCCACATTGAGATTGGCCCTATGCATTGCCATATGTAAGAAAAACGTGTCATTTGGCATTGCGCCTTATCCCTTACTATTGCCCTTATACGGTCAATTTTATTGCGTCAATATCGATAATGTTCAATATATTGATCGTCTGAGAGGTGTATTCAAACAATAATATTGATGCAAAAAATATTGAAGAAAATTAAAACTATTTAATTTTTATTGAAGGCCTGCCAATCTATTGAGGCGGTGCTATTGTGTATTGCCACATGTAAGGGGTATGTTTCGCAATATCAAGTCCGCTGTCAGCAAGCCTTTGTCTGGAGTAGTCTAATATGAGATCTTCCAATTTCTAAAGCTGTTGCCTGTTGCTAAAATCACATCGTATCTTGCTTTTTTATTGGCGGGGAAATCAATGCAACCAGTGACCGAAAATAATTGGTACTTTGAATATTTTACACAAAAAAAGCTGGGATAAATTATGATCGTGAAATTTATGTCTCGTGAAACTCGTTTCGATTCCTGTAAAGCTTTTAAAAATTTAACTTTTTTTAGAAAAAAGCTAAAACA
The DNA here is from genome assembly GCA_963930735.1 of Dioctria linearis. NCBI lineage: Eukaryota > Metazoa > Arthropoda > Insecta > Diptera > Asilidae > Dioctria > Dioctria linearis. The sequence goes on along the minus strand of OZ005740.1, from coordinate 123,623,951 downwards.
ACTAAGCTGGAAAGGCTTATTATTTTTTCTGGCAAAACTAAAATGCCAACTTGGCTTTTTATTTTTTCTAGCAAAAATAAAAAGCCAGCTTGACTTTTTATTTTTTCGAGCTGGAAGTAACAGGTTTTTTAGCCGTAAATATAAAAAGCCAAGCTGGCTTCTTATTTTCAGGCACCGAACAGTTATGAATTTTACGGAAAAAACTTAATTTACTTGTTATTCCTGGCCGGTAATAGTTTTGAAGCTACAAAAGCAAGCGCAACGGATTCATACTTTTTTTCGGTAAAAATATAAAAAGCGAGTCCGGCTTTTTATTTTTTCTAGCCCATCTGGCTTTTTGTTTATGCCAGAAGAAATAATAAGGCTTTCCAGCTTAGGTTTTTTTAGCTTCAAACTATTATCGGTCAGGAATAACAAGTAAAGTAAGATTTTTTCGTGAAAAGTCATAACTGATTCGGTTCCTGAATGCAACTAAATGCTGAAACAGTTAGTCATGTTCATGCATTCTCAGAAAACTGCGGCAGTCATCCGAAGTGAGCTCTCGGAGTAGCTACCTATGTCCATGAGTCGGGCGATTTTCGTACGATCTCCTGGACACACATTTTGGTCTGTCTTCATCTTTTCTTCTTCTTGAGTGCCATTCCCATACCCAACGCAATTAGTATGAGATGTCAGACTTAGAATCACCGGAGAAAACATACCAACGGACACAAAGTAAGATCGTAACTGACATTACGTCACAACAATATAACTATTGTATCAAAAGGCTGAACCACAATGAACGTAAAGAACTTTACGAATTTGAACGATACTGAGGTTTAATTACATTTTAGTCATATTTTTGCCCTAAATAGTCGTCACATTTCGTATGTTATTATCTTGACATTTGATGTTTGAAATTTTAAAAAGAGGTAGAAGCAAAAAATATAGGAAATGGAAGTTAAATTAATTCAAGATTTGTGACTTTTATGGACAATAATCTGAAGAATAATCAGGAAAAATCGGCAGCAATTCCAGAAGCAATATCTCACTTTCTTAGCTCCTTCCCAAACTCTTCTTTTAGAAGGGACCACCTCTTCACATTCTTCTATAATAAAATAAAATAATAAGAGTGTTACCGATTTCATTATTATTTCATTAATATTGTTGGATAAACAGATGAATCCTTATGGAATGAGCGACTCTTACCGCACTTTAATTGCGACAGCTTGGTATTTTAACTTAAAGAAAGCCCCTTACCGATGCGATGCCTTAAAGTTATTTTGGGTACGTCTGTTTTCGTAAATAACTTTACTTACGTATACGTCCATTGTGGTTTAGCCTAATCCTATTTTTTTTCCGAAATCAATGCAATTCTCTCGCCTCTGGGGAGTAAATATTGCATTGAATATAGAACGTATAACTGATTCATTTTATGATCGCAATGGCGACTAAGTTTCTTCAATTTTTGGATTTCCCAATCAATCACCAACGAGTCGGATTTTTGTTTTATACTTAAAAGTAAGGTTTTTTCCGGAATTGTTTGCAATTAATTTTATTCTTAGTCTCAGATTTAGTTGATTTTAGGGACTTTCACTTTCTTACCGCATTTGATTAATAGGATAATCGTAACGTTTTCTGTGAACTAATTGACTTTAATTCACGAGCCACCGCCAAAACGTCACCATGGCAATGCAAAAGCAAAAACTTTTTATTCTCTTTCATCGCCATAATGTTAGCTGCGATATATAAAAAAATAACATCCATTAAGCTTCATGCAAAAGTTCTGATAATAGGTAACGCAAAAAGATTGTAAAGTTTTTAAGCCTTAACCAGTTCAGTTGATTTTAGAATTATGTATATACCGAATCTTTTGTGTCTTTCTTTTACTGAGTATCAATATTAATATATTAATTAATATTAATGTATTAAATATTAATATATTAAATTAGTGGTACAATAAATGGGCAATATATGTACATACATATATATATATATATATATATGTGGGGGGAGGCATATCAACCATTTCGGACTTACAGGGTGATTAAGAAAATATGCAAGTTTTTTACAAAACATCCTGTATCTTAAAAAATACAAAGTGTAGTACGGTCACCGATAAGAACTTATTGCATGAAGAATCTCATGGTCCTTCAAAAGACTGATCCCAGTCCCATACTCATCTCCTCTCCGAAATTATGGCGGTCTTAAATAAAAATTTTGGATTTTCCTACCTTTTTTTTTACTTTGACCTCGTTTTGTTTTATATAAAAAGCTAATCAGGATGATTTTTTATTTTATTAAACCTATAGACTGTGGACTCTTCTCTTTAAATTGACATATTACACCTATGCGGTAACTGTAGCTCTTCAAACTACTCAGTTATTTTTTTATTCACACCGAAAAAAACCAATATCGTATTATATAAATATTTTTTCCGCATTTATTACATATATCAATAAATTTCTATTCATTAAATAGAAAAATATCAATTGGATTTTCGATATGAAAAATTCAAGTTTAAGAATACAAATTTCAATTTAATAATTATTACAATTAAAACTTATTAAAAAAAATATCAATTAATTTGCTGCTATCTTGATACGTATCTAGTATGAAATATATAAGTTAGGCGAAGGAATTTTAAAAAGTCAAATATAATTTTTATAAAAAAAGAATGAATATCATAAGTAAAATATCAACATATGTATTGTGAATATTATTAATTTGATACAAAAAATATCAATTTCATTTGATTACGCATAAATGGAATAATTTTCGTATCATGCTGTTGCAAAACGTTATTAGTCAAGCGTGATTAGACATCTTCAGTCCAGTTGTAGGTATGCGCAGACACAGCACGACAATTCGATGAAAAAAGCAAATGTTGAAAAAGGTATATTCATTTATTTCTTTAGCAATAAAATTAAAATATTAATTATATACTTTTTTTAAGATTCTAAAGATTACATTATGATGCTTAGCTCCATGCTTAAACCTACCGTAATTGTATTTTATTTTTGTAGCAGCGTACTTTAAAGCCAAGGAACATAGGAGATATGGAAATGATCCGTTTCTTCATATTTTAGCTAGAGTTTTGCAAAGCTTGAATCTCAAAGACTAAAACTGTCCACTAGATGACGCATATCAGTCTCATTTCATATTGGCCGCTGTTATTGGAGATAATAAAGCCCATTTCGATTTTCTCAATTTTATATCGGAAATGTCCGGTTTTTTTCTTTCGGCGCAGGTATGTAGCTAAAACGTAATATGACTTTCCATATACTTAGAATAACAATTAGCATTATGGATTGGTTATCAAAATATTTGATGGTGAAAAAATAGGCACTGAAGTCTCTTGTATCGTTATAATACTGTTACAGAAAAAAAGATAACATTTCACTACATTTCGCGCGGAATCTTAGTCAAATAGATATATTTTTAAGTTTGATCATGGTGATACCATACCGTAATTCAACATTTACGGGAAGTTTCCAGAAGTAATTTTTTAAATGCAATTAGATCTGCTTAGGCAAATTTCAAGCACAAATTTCAAATGTGACGGAGTCAAACAAAATTTTGTATCTGACTTCAAAGCTTGTCTCCTATAGTTCTGGATTGACAATATTTGTATTTTTTTAGTTTTATTTTATATATTATAATTTTGCGAACGTATGTTTTGTTTTTATAATGCTTTTGAGAAATTTGTAGGCAAGTTAGTTATTGAGTGCAATTACAGCACAAATCCAGTGAAATTGAAAAATTATTAACCACAAGGTAAATTTTGCTCTTTGGATTCATATGCGTAGAAGGTACTATTACAGTATCTTCTCTAACGCAATGAAATAAATACTTGGCTCCATATTTCTACTAAAAGTGCATAAACAAAATAAGTTTCTCTAATAACGAAACTGAGAAAACACTACGACGATGGACAATCTGAAATTCCACTATGAGATAGAGTAAACTGAAATTACGGAAATTGTAACTTCTTGGTGTTTACCAGCTGTATGAATTATTTTCCTTATTAATAAATAAAGTAAGTTTTTCAATATACTACTCCATAAAAATTCGGTTCACATGGAAGTTTTTTTAGACCTCTTATCTTATTTTATGACACTTCATAAGTCCAGATAGGAAAAATGTATAAAAAAATGGAAAAATAATTATCAGCAAGATTATCAGTCAGCGGTAACTTCTTCGAGATACTGCATTATTTAAGAACGAAAATTGCTTCCATTCAGTATCAATATTTTCTAATCAGAAAAGAATTGCAATTGAAATAAATGATAACACATATTTTAATAATTAATAATACTTGCTATTACCTAGTTATTATTGATAACTGCAGATATTTTCCGCGCCAGAGAATCGTATAAATTTTTAATAAATTAATTTAATTTAAATGTAAACGAAAATGTACATATAATCAAATATGAGTAAGGTTTCGGGCGTATTAACGACAAAAGGCAAATGTGGAAATGAAATTAAATAAAAATATGTATTTTTAATCAACTTTCTTCTTTCATCTTCAAAGTCATTTAATGCGAAGTATCCACTTTTTCGGTTAAGTAATTAACCGCTGATAAAACTAATTCACTTCACATTCAATTAGCTCAATTGAATCTCAAAGTATCTTTGGCATTCAATTATAGCAAAGTAAGTTATGTGAAATTGGCTACAAATGAGTCAATTTGTTGCACCACTAAACAGCAGACGAGAGGTACACATATAAGTGTTTATTCCGGTTGATGTTCCATCACGTAAAAACTTTGAGACTCAATAGTAGTCGGATACCGATCTAAAAGTAAAATCTATAATACTATGAGCGGCAGATTGCTTATAAAGAGGAACATTTGTTGTTGAAATCTATGCAATACGTAAATATAAACCAGAACATCTCAAGGACAATATTTACAAACGTAAAATGCCACCATCACCGCTATTTAAATATTCCAAACATAGAAGTCCCCATAAATGAAATTCTTATGCACATTGCGTTTTATTGGCCGTCATACGAACGCTAACATAAATGTAATCTTGACTCTGTAAATCATTGTGTTTGCAATGCACGTATTTCTACTAATTGTGTTCATTATTTTATTGAACCTAATTTCGTGACAACATAACCACTTTCAAAAATTTCCCAACATTTAAGATATTTTACTTTCATATTTTGTAAATAACTAGTATAGTACACAATCACAATATTAATTTGGTGGAACCGGTAGTAGCTACATACAATTAATTAATTACAGACAATATTTTCGAGACTTTGCTGTATTGATAGCTGCGATTTTTAACGGATGTATGTTTCCAAAAAAAAAAGAACTGATTCATGTTTTTAAAGCCTTTATTTACATGATTCAGTACAAAAAATAAACAGAATTTATCCTTCCTCCAACTATTTACAGAGCTTTATAAGTATGTTGAAATTATATGGGGTGTCCCGTATGTGATGTTTTAGTGGAGGCTATTCCCTACTAGAGATAATGTTGTTGTGTCTTTGGAAAGTCTTGGAGGTAAAAAGTCTTGCGGTAAGTTTTAGCGTTACGCTGAGGCTTGAGCTAGTAAGTCTTGATGATAGCTTAGCGTTACGCCAAGTCTTGAGATAGCAAGTCTTTAGGTGAGCTTGAACGTGGTCCTAAGTCTTCTTGTAAACTTCAATATTGTGCTAAGTCTTGAGATGACAAGGCTTGATGTAAGCTTGAACGTTGTGCTAAGTCTTGAGGTAGTACGTCTGTGCTGTAGTGTATCAGTAACAGCAGGCGTAACTTGGATAAGCAAGGGATCGAGTATTGATGCTAGTGTTGATGATTCTTCAGTGTGTATAGAGGGACTGGCTTGACAACGAGCCGTCCAAGAGTTTTTCACGTCCGGCCTTGACGGTGCCATTGACGTACAGGTGGATGAGTCGTCTCTCAGGGGGTGTGACCCCGTGACCAAGTGGATCCTATGTCGCCTGCTGGGTTGCAGCGGCGGCTAGTACGGAATTCGGCCACAAGTCAGCCAAATGTCGACTGGACGACTACGGATGTTTAGCTTCGACGGCTGCAGGCCTTTTGCTGTACATAGTTGCTGCATGACGGTCGAAGTAGTGACGGACAATTTCGTGTACGAATAACTCTTGATATGGGCTTGACGATAATCACCTGCCTAAAGCAACTAAAACCCTAGACTGAAAACAAAGAGGTTTAATACACACGATGCCTGATATAGGTATGTACAAAACACCAGCGCTGTTCATTCTGGAACTACCGGAGCAGTTGTGTGTTACCTCAAATGCCACTGCTGTGAATGGTGTCTTCAAAACGTGAGATAAAACTTCGTTCGTTTCAGCTGAAGCGGGAGAGGAGCAGATTCTGAGAATGAAAAGTAACTGCTGTGTATTATTAATTACAATTCTCTTTGATTTGATTCGGGTGACTAAAATAAATAATAATAAAAAATAAATATAGTATGATATAATAATAATTGAAGTTGCTGTATAATGGGTCCTTCAAAAATATCAAGCGTTTCCCATAACTCTAAGAAATAGTGCCGTCCAGTTTTTAATAATTTATTATTAACATGTTTAATTGTGCTTTTCGTATTATTTATTATGTGATTGACTAGTTTTCTCTTCAACTTTTATTTTATAATTGTAAAGAAAAAAAGTTAACGGCAAAGATAGCCTTGGCGCAACAACAAAATTGCTATAAATGGTCACTACACATATATATACACCGAAATATATCAGATGTATAACACAAAAAGTTAACACAACCGGGTCATATAATCCCAACAATCCAAACGTTTTATAATAATTGTTTTCTTTTTCTTTCTCTCTACGTTCAGCAAAGTATTACTGGCGGTGAATTTTGAGATATGTGCTAGCCGGTTTACACGGCAGTTGGATAAAAGGAAAATTTGGAAATGCTCGAACTCACACAGATGTGTCGCCTTAATGTTACACCTGAAAGCAAAAAATTGTTAGGCATGGGGAGGGACATCCTAACGGTTTCCGAGATAACGGGACTTAAAAATTTGTAACCCATTTTGTGTTTTATGCATTTTTTCGTAAGCATAGGTGCATATAATATAAAAATGGGTATTCTTGAGGCATCATAAGATACTACGAGTGGAGTATTATGGACATGCCTCCTCAACAATATATGCTAAACATTTCATTTTTGTCTTGTTTCTTATTCTTGTCTGTGTCGTTTCGGTCGGCTCTCTGGCCTTTTATATAATAATAAGTCAACACCAGAATAAAGCATAACTTATGTGATTCAAATTACAGTATACAGTCTGCCGAGGTTAGAGCATAAAATATTTAAGCACCCCGAATCAAAAAATAGAGTACACTCTGTAAGGATTTGCTTGGATTCTATTGAAAAAGGAACCATACTACTTGTACTTGGGTATTAGGAAGAAAAACATACATAATTACAATATATGATTTTTTGGAAGTAATACCATTTCAGAGTTTGGTTTTATGTGCTTTAGTAATATTATCCATAATTATTGAGACATACTTTAAAAATTTAGTAAAATAGAAAAGTGCGGTAGAAGGTTTTTTAAAGAGAGAAAAGTAGCAGATTTACTACTAGTGGTGAGGGGACAACGCTACGTTCTGACCCATTTCGGACTATAACTCAGTACTAACCACTCACTGGTCGAATAGTTTATTTTTGCTTTATTCGTATTGTTACGAGCGTGGCCTTGGTTCGTTATTTAAAACACAATATTTCAGATATTACTCAAAAGTTCTTTCTTTATTTAACCATACTGTTTACTCTCACAATTCACAAACAATTATCAAATCAACTCTTTAGTTATCGCTAGTACTGTACTTCTAATAATCACAATCCAAATAGTTTACTTCGTTCACTTCGCTGTCTGAAATAAGACTCCGCCTCCTGGATGTGTGTAGCGCCGTATTTATACTCTACAAATTATACTAGAACCTTCCTGAATATTTCGTTTTCCGAACCAAAGGTTTACTAAGATGTCACTAGCCTAAAGTTGCTTCCATTTCCAACAGATGTCGCTTGTGTCACTTTGTTGAACGTAACAGTATCATTAAGTTAAGGTCTTTCATCCGGTGTAACTTAATTTTACGAGAGTTCACATATACATACATAACATATGGATCGAAAATCAGTGCGGCATAGAAGCAGGACTATACTCCAGCATAAATAGAACTGGTTCGAAACATATAGACTGTCGGACAGGTGCAGCTTTTCACGCAGAAATAATTGCGACTTTTCAGGCAGTATTGTTAACTAGTACTTACTCGACTAGAATGAGATGAGAATTGTAACGAAACTAATCAGAGTTTCATCCGCGTTTGGGATGGACTAGATCTAGTCGGACATTTCCAGATTGTACCGCCAGCAGTTTTCGAGAGCTGCACAATCTTCGCCAGTAACGGGTTGGTGTGACTGTCCTGCTGTGGTTAAGTGCTGTGAAAAGGGGGAATTAAGGAAAAAAAAATGAATTTGATAGTAAAGGATACTCTGTCGTGGCATTCAGGAACATCCAAAGTAGCATTGGAAGTTGAATTTCCTATCTTTGTGGGCCGATCGACTTATTTTGGTTAAAATTATGTAAATTAGACTTAAGAATTTAACCTCAAAGGCCACTTTCCTTTAAGGTTAATTAGGAAGGACATTTTACTTAATAATTCATTAAATTAGGTCCTCAAAGTAATCTTGATATTGTAGTTAATTATTAGGGAAAAATTACGTAATAATTCCTTTTTAATTTACCTCATAGGAATAAGGAGAAATAAGGAAATAAATAAAGAAAATTTCTTAAATCTGAGGCAAATTTCCTTACTTTTTACTTAAAATTTACTTAATTTTGAGGTCAACTTTAAGGAAATCTATGGATCTATTCCCAAGCTCAAGGCAAGACAACGTAAATATTCCCTAAATAATTCCCTATTCGATTGTGTGCGCCCTCAAAGTCCGAAATCCCAAAAAAGTTAACCTCAAGGTAAATTGGACTAAATGGCCACGTTTGGCGAAATCCCTAATAGCTGAAATTACGTCATAATACAACCAAAAATTAAAGTTCATTTACTTTTGTTTGGCTTCATTATCACTGGAATTATTGAACTGTTCGTTCCATTGAATCATTTCAGCAAGATCCCAAATGTTGCTCCTATTTACGACACATTCATATCGGAATTAGTCAGGCTCTGGAATACCATTTGGAGTTTTCCTTAAAGATGCTACACTTGACTTGGGTCAATAGGGCACCTAATTATTTGCTTCCTAACCATGCGGAATATACATATATTCAACTGCGTTTGCATTCACCCGCTTTTTAACAAATCTGAGGGCGAAATGATTTATTTTAAGTTGCAATTTATTTATAGAAAAAAATTATCATAACAAGCAAACTAACTTCTAGGTCGAGAAAAGTAATATGCGCCATATTTATTTAACAAAACATGGCTGCCATATATTAAAGGAATGTATAGAAAAATTGCATAATAACTTAATTTAATTTTTTTCCCATAGTTACTGCAAAGAAAACCCGAATAAATGAATTTTTCTTAATTTCAGAACGATTAGAGTATATTTAAATTAATTTCAATGCCCTAAATCCGAAACAAAAACATAGTTTAAAAAAATTTTAAATTATTATTTTTTAAATATACAATATTTTGAAAGCGCGTTGTTGTTTTTCGATATATTATTTCCATATTTATCAATAAAATTCTTCTCATTTTAAAAATTGAATTGAATACAAGCTGCGAGAATTAATTTTGAATAAGGCCATAATTTGTCTATACTTTGTTAAAGCAATACTTCTCATAATCTTTCAATTTGGAGTTATGTGCTTTGTTCATAATATTTACATTACCTAGTAGGGAAAATATACACATACAATTCTTATAAAATGTAATTCCTTCTGTATTAACATGAGTTAAGCTAGGTAGAAAATAGCTCGAGATTAAGGAAAAATTACATAAATTCGACGTGAAATTTACTTTAAATTTACCAAATCAAGGAAATGAGACCTGTGTCCTATAGGGAAATATTTCCTGATTTCCCTAATATTTACGTTGATACGACGTCCTCTCATTCTCCACTTACGTAAATCGGACGTAAATATTAGGTAATCTTAACTTAACCACAATTGGTCGCTGCCCTCAGGGGAAATGTTACTTGGGCGGGGCTATATTGGTGACCAGGAATCAAACGATATCACGAAACTATGAACATACCTGGCTATGAATCACTTCAACTCTCTCCTCCTTCCTAAACAAGATTTACCAGGTATACATAGTTTTATTTCTTTATAGAGCTTAAAAAATAACACATAAGGAATTCAATTATGCTATGCCCAAAGATTCATGTAAGTATCATTGGAGCAAAGACAAAGGACAAACAATTCAGTATGTTAAAATAGGAAAAAAAAATTAGATAATAATATAAGGAAATACACTACTGCGACATTATTAATTCATTTCGCGGATTTAAATTAATAGCAAGAAAAGCAGGAAGCAAATACTGTAAATTAGACCCTAATTCAATATCTATGTATAATAATTCCTAGTCTTCCCTCTCTTTAAAGCAGGTAGATGGTTACTCTCTCTGAATCATTAGGCCAACCAACATAAGCGTACAAAATTTAGAAAAAAAAAAATAAAAGCGGTTATATGAGTGTACTTAGTTTACGGTACTCACGTGTATTCACTCGTGGCCTCGTCACCGAAGATCTTCAAGACAAAACCAGGGGCTGAAATTCAAGTATGTATAATAATAAAATAAACAAAACAGTTGGCCCTGATTTCGCCACTCCTTTCGTAAGAGGAGGGGATAATCCGATAGTCCTAAAACTATTGTAACATATACTAATTTTAAATAAAAAAAAAAATCAATGCAACTGTGGCGAGGTTGATAATAAATTTTTGTAACTAAATACATTATACTTTCGGTTCTCAATGTTACTTCGCTCGATATCTAGTTTCGTAAAAATTGTACTGTGTTCGCTCACACTATGTTACGTTTATGAGAGATAGGTTTTAGGCAGCCTTCGACTAAAAAAAGATTGTTGTTTTAAAACATAAAAAGTCAGATGTTAATTTTTGTTTTGATTGTCGAAAGTAAAAAAGAATAAAATATTATTTTTGTTTGGTTGAAAGCAATCAATAACTCTAAAGATAATTATTTAAAAAATCATAAAGAGATAAACAACTTTAAGAACATACATAGGTATAAAAATAAAAAGTGTGTATTTGTTTTTCTTTACCAAAAAAACAGTTTCAAATACACCAAGACCCGGCAACAATAAAGTCTTCCTACAATAAAATAAAATAAGAATAAAGAGGAGCCTTTATCAGACCACCAAGGCATCCCCTTTACAACCAATAGGTAGAACTACTACGACAAATTATGTAGGGTGATGGAACCAGTAGTTGACCAAGCACCAGTAATTGACTATTTTTAAATAAAGCTGGGAATACTATTGTTCTACGGAAAACACAAAAATTTCTAATTTCATACATGTTATATAAACTTCTGTCCGTTATGTAAGTACCGTCGAAATTATGATGAAATTTGGTGCAATATTATGTTTTCTTCTGAGAATTAAAATTTCAGTCTTTTATGGATCATCGTGTAGTAAGGAAGTGATTTTAGTTCTTTCTTTTAAAGATTTTTTGTGAGCTTGATAATATTAGGTGTGTTTAGTTCATTTTTAGTTTTTAGGTTACTTCATCATTTGCACTTTCTGTAGACACATGTAGGTAGGTAGAAAATCATAAAGGGAGCCTACATTAGTAGGCGGTCAACTACTGGAACGTGTTTTCTAAACAAATACCAGTAGTTGACCAATTCAGTTAATTTCCTACATGGTATAAAATTAAATGGTTTTCATATGATATCAATTTAATTTTAGCCAAAATGCCTCCCAAGAAAATATTTTTCAAGTACAGTGAGGAAGACTTGTCAATGGCGTTAGAAGAAATTGATGATGCCAGGAAATACGGTATTCCACATTCAACCTTGATAAATAAAATAAAATTGAGACATCCGGTCCATCGTAAAATGGGTCCCCCAACAGTTCTAATACCCCAAGAAGAAGATTTGCTGTGTGACTGGATAACAAGTATGGCAAAAAAGGGATTCCCATTGACAAAAGAAAATATCCTTCAAACGGTGACAGATATAGTAATTGAAGATGGACGACAAACACCTTTTAAGGATAATACTCCAGGGAAAAAATGGTTTGCAGGTTTCCTCAAGAGGCATAAGGCAATTAGCCAACGACATGCTGAGACTGTCAATATTGCCAGAAGTCACGTTACAGAGTCAGCAATACGGAAATGGCATTCTGAATTGCGTAATTACTTATTTTCCGAGGGAGTCTTGGATATTTTAGAAGATCCCGATCGGATTTTAAATGCGAACGAGTCCGCATTTCGAACAAATCTTGGTTGTAGGACCCAAAAGTTTTAATAACTTATATTCTGTTAAGGATAAAGAAAAAGAAAACATTACAGTCCTAGGAACATTCACCGCATCTGGAGAAATTATGCCGCCATTGATTATTTATCCATACGAGAGAATACCTGCGGAAATAGCAAAACATGTAAATATAAATTGGAGCATTGGTCGATCATCAAATGGGTGGATGACGTCGCGGGTATTCTATGGGTATATAGGAAATACGCTAATACCTATGTAAGCGTTAGTTTTACGGGTTCCTAAAAATCTCTATGGACCCAGGTATACCAACATAAATCTGCCAGCCAACCCTGTGTTGGTGTGGTCGAAAGTATTTTGAAGCGTCAGCGTTAGAAGTAGTTGATCAGAGGAACAGTGCATCTGGCATTGAGTAGTGTTCCGAGTGATCCTTAGTAGTGAAAGTGGAGAAATAAGAAATTGACCCAAGGCTTCAGGGCAAATCCCGGCATAGGGCACAACGGCGGGCTCTTACCTACAAGTGGCACGTTATGTTTGTTTTAAATAAACACGAAAGATATTACACCTGAATTAAAAGAAGAAAACGTAAAATTTCCGCTATTATTTTTGATTGATGGGCATAAATCGCATATAAATTATGAGGTATCAAAATTGTGTATTGAGAGCCAAATTACTCTTTATTCGTTATATCCAAACGCCACGCACATTCTTTAGCCTTCCGATGTTTTTGTATTTCGACCATTAAAAGTTTCATGGAATAAAGTTGTGTAAAATTGGAAAATAAAAACCGGGCATAGAATTTTGACTAGGATACTTTTCAACCCTTTATTTTAAGAAGCTTTAAAAGCTGTCACAGCAACAATAATATCAAATGGGCTTAAAAGGTGTGGCATATATCCATTTAATGCGGATGCCATTGATTATAATAAATGTATGGATGCCACCTCCAGACGCAATACAGACAGGTAGAATAAGCCCGAGGAAATACAACCAGAGCATTTATTGTTTTTTGAGACATTGGTGCCAGTAAATAAAGTCGAAGAATTCCGTAATCTCAAAGAAGACGAACAGTGGCAAGAGGATGAATCAGCTAGAGAATTGTATTTTGCATATATTTCTTCCGTTCTTTGTTTCACATCCATTAATACTCCGTTGTGAACATTTTTGTCATGGGAAGTAAATTTCCACAACTTACTAGTTCTCCGCAATGATGAGTTGAAAATATGTCAATTTTTGTACCAAAAACGGCCATTTTTTCACCTTAAAATGGACTGATACACTTCTTTTACAGTTATCTCCAAAATCGTATATCGGATTCAAAAATTAATTACATATTTAATTAGGGGACAAAATATAGATGCGATTTCATGGTACACACAAGCTTTACCGTGTATAATTAAAAATTTTACAGCATCTCTTCTGTAGTGGAAGACGACCAAATTGATCATTTTCGTGCGATTTATAATTTTTAGCGGGTACCTTGAGAGACAAAATCCATGTTCCTCTGTAAGTATTGCATGGATTTCCATAATTATTTTTTTTAAATATAGCCACGATATGCAGTGAATACATAGCTCAATTTGAAATTCCTAGATAGATACCTAGATACCTTCATAAAACGCAACAAAAGAAGAAAATACAATTTTTCCACTTACTTTTCCACTAGCAAGACACCGGAGAATTAACAAGTGGAATGGAGAATTCGGGAATTCTCTACTTCCTTTTCGTCTTACTTTTCCACAAGCAAACACCGGAGAATTAACAAGTGGAATGGAGAATTTGGAAATTCCGAACTCACTTCTAAAATCCTCTCAGTTGAGAATTTTTCGTCTTACTTTTCCACAAGCAAACACCGGATAATTTGAGAAGTGAAAGTAGGACGAAAAATTCGCGAATTCTGTACTCACTTCTCAAATCCTCTCAATTGAGAAGTTCTCGTCTTACTTTTCGACAAGCAAACACCGGAGAATTAACAAGTCGAATGGAGAATTCGGGAATTGCGTACTCACTTCTCAAATCCTCTCAGTTGAGAATTTGTCGTCTTACTTTTCCACAAGCAAACACCGGAGAATTTGAGAAGTGAAAGTAAGACGAAAAATTCTCAACTGAGAGAGAATTTGAGAGGTGAGGACGGAATTCGCGAATTCTCCATTCCACTTGTTAATTCTCCCGGTGTTTGCTTGTGGATAAGTAAGACGAAAAGTAAGTAGAGAATTCCCGAATTCTCCATTCCACTTGTTAATTCTCCGGTGTCTTCCTAGTGGAAAAGTAAGTGGAAAAATTGTATTTTCTGCTTTTGTTGCGTTTTATGAAGGTACCTAGGTATCTAGGAATTTCAAATTGAGCTATGTATTCACTGCATACCGTGGCTATATTTAAAAAAAATAATTATGGAAATCCATGCAATACTTACAGAGGAACATGGATTTTGTCTCTCAAGGTACCCGCTAAAAATTATAAATCACGCGAAAATGATCAATTTGGTCGTCTTCCACTACAGAAGAGATGCTGTAAAATTTTTAATTATACACGGTAAAGCTTGTGTGTAGGATGATATCGCATCTAAATTTTCTCCCCTAATTAAATATATAATTAATTTTTGAATCCGATAAATTGTTTTGGAGATAACTGTAAATGAAGTGTATCAGTCCATTTTAAGGTGAAAAAATGGCCGTTTTTGGTACAAAAATTGACATATTTTCAAATCATCATTGAGAAGAACTAGTAAGTTCTGGAAATTTACTTCCCAAGACAAAAATGTTCACAACGGAGTACTAATGGATGTGAAACAAAGAACGGAAGAAATATATGCAAAATATGGAAACTGGGGTGTATATGACCGTAGTGCAAATAAATCGATTCTTGGCACGGTCAAAAGTCAGCTATCACGTTAAAATGATCAAATACAAACTACACCACCCGTTTACCCTCTATTCCATCTTTAATTTGGTACCAAGCATGACGTAGTTTGGACAACGCCCTATGAGGGGTGGTACGACCCCCAACCCCCAAACACCTTCCCAACAAAATTGTTCACTTATATTTTTGTACTCTAAACCAGTAATCTATTAGAAAAAACCACAATATTCTACAGCACTCCCACATAGAGTTAGGCGCCCGTGAATATTGCGATAGCAAAATTTACCGCCGAGGCCGCTCAAATCTGCAAATTACCGTTAATCGAAATAAAATATAGCCTATAATACCCATGCATATCTAATTACCAAAGTGAATTCTTATTTTTTTTTATTGGGCTTACAGATCCTGACCTTACCCCTGCGAATTATTACAGCTCCTGATATTGTCTTAATTTTTTTTTAAGTTCCGTTAATCAGCCCCCATTTCTACCCTGCACTCTTCCCGCCACATTTCCTAAACCTATCTTGTTTGCCCTGAGCTCCCATTTTTTTTTGATACCACATACATTCTCCTTCTCCTCTCCATTCTCTCGTTATCCCGGAAAAACTCGAGGAAACCTACCCTCCTACATCCCTCAAAAACTACCCCCACTAAACAGAAATTTCTATTTATTTCGACAGTAGAAGGTAATAGAGTACGGATGTACCTCAAATATGAAATAAAATCTAACCCTCTACAACAAAAATTGATGCCCTTAATCGTCCCAGGCGATTCGCACATTTTCACATTTCTTACGTTTTCCCCAATTCTCCAACCATGTTAGTGAATTGGGAATGGTGAATTAGGGAATTAGGAATTCTAAGAAAACAAAATTCTCATCTCCCAAATTCCCAAATTCTCCGTGCTACAGAATCCGGCCCGAACGGGCTGCAGAAAACAAATTAAATAGAAGTGTTAAAAAAAAATGCAAAGAATAATGTATACAGACTCAGAATAAATAAATGTCTGAAATCAATATTTAAATTGCAGAATGTTTTGATTAGTTTTTAAAAATTTAAAAGAATTTAGTTATTTTAATTTAATTTTTATTTACACAGAATGGCTAATTTTCATAGTCTTTATTCAAAATATTAATTTATACCTTCATTGGAATTTATTTTTAAATAAAAATTTAATTTGAAAAATTGGTCAATTACTGGTGCAATTCATGGTCAACTACTGGAATTTTATGGTCAACTTTAGGTGCATCCACGAATATTGGAGTTCAAGTTAAAATAAAAAAAAATTAAAGCATCAAATGCCGTCTTATTTTTTATTTTCAATACATAATAGGGTGCTTCTTTAAAATCCAAGTATAAATTTCAAATTTTTTTCTTAATAATAATATTCAAACTTATTCCGCGTACCTTAACTTTTTTTTATGTTAAGCTTTACTAGTTGACTGAATACTACATATTTAGCCAAATTGAAATTTTTAAGAGAGAAAAAAAACTCCCCGCGAAATAACTGACAGCTCAATAGTGATCAGAGCAGAAGACAAAAATTAACTAAGAGTGGATAAACAGATAATTACATTCAATTGCACTCGCGGTGCACATATGTACATATATATATGAATATACTGGGCCTTGGGTGGTCCACGCAAACACTAAAAGCGCAATCCGTTTTTTTTTCATTTATCTTGGTTCTATGTCATTTTCTGGGGAAGACTTAGGGCTGCCGTTGCCGATAGTTTTAATGCTGACGAGTGTTTCGTTATCACTGCTGAACGTGGTCTTCCAATTAGCAGAAATATGTATATGTCGATATATGTTTTCTTTTTGTTTTGTTTTTCTTGTCGAATGCACTATTTAGTGAAATCCATCCCGTGAAGGTACGCAGATTCTTCCAAAGTAATTTCCACGCTAGTTATGAATCCTTCTTTATTATTCGTTTTGTTTTAATGATGCGATTAATATCGTAATAGGTTCCTAATTTCATTTATCTTCCCGAAAGTGATGTAAAACTCTTAGGTCGCTGTCATATTGGCGAGCGGTGAGCGATGAGCGATGAGCTGTGAGAGGTAAAATGCCGCTTAGCCAGGCCATCGCTACGAAAACTTTCACATTGAAGAGCGGTGAGCGTTGAGCTTTGTCGCCGAGCGGTGTTTTCACAGCTCAGCTGAACTGAGCGGTGAGCGATGGCTGTGAGCGTTGCCCATTAGTTGTGTTGTAATTTATATAACAAAAGTTTTTCCTCTGGACTTATTGGCCTTTAGAAGTCTATTTTGTTTCTGCTTGAGAGTTCTAATTTTTATTAAAATTTAATCGGAATTTTTAATTGACATTCGTAGAAATTCAAAAAATTGCTCAAAATTTCTAGGAAGATTTTCATATAATATGATATTTTCAAGACTCCAACCGGTTTTTAATTATTTTAAAATTGCTAGTCTTTTCCGTTTTTTTTGCTAAAATCAATCTCTTTAACCGTAAATTATCTAGTAATACCATTTTTCTCATAAGCCTTGACATCATTTTGCAGTAAAAGTTACGATGCAACTAATATCTAAAGCGGATCAATGTGAAAGCTTTGCCGCGTATCGCGCACCGCTCAACGCTCACAGCTCATCGCTCACCGCTCACCGCTCGCCAATCTGTGGGCGCCCTTAGACTAATCACTTTACACTTTATCACTGTAATTCCAAGCGCCGATTCAAGTGCAACTAATCATGCAGTTCATACCTCACCCAGACAACATTGCTAGTGGATCACCGAATTATCTCCCGCTAGTTAGGTGACGTTAACTCGTTTCGTGTATTTTGCTGCCTACCGCTTTTTTTTATGCTGGACTAAACTAAATTCCTCGCTAAAGTACAATCCGTTACCAGTGTTATTACCGATTTCGATCATAGATCGGCCAGCGACATTATGTATTTCATCAAGGTATACCAGTTGTGTGATATTCTGTATACCCCTTGAAGGACAGAGGGGCATGTGAGCTCTGAAAAACCCAAATATGTTATTCGTTTAAGCCTCGCACACTAAGGGCTCAGTGTTTGTTATCTACACTGTGTGGTAATGAATCTCGGTACGTTTAAGTACGTATACAATATTTATAAGCTATAATAGGAAATTATTTTAAGTATGGTTAATACCATTGAAAACCTACAAATGTGGTAGGCTAGGTTTAATAATTTATTAATGGTTTTCCTGTGATAGTTAGGGAAAAAAATTTAGGATTTTAAACCTGTCGCTACAGAATATTTGCTTATATACTGACAGTCGAGCGGCCATTAAGGCGTTGCAAACTATAATGGTTAAATACAAGGTTGTGGAGCTACACGAAAACATCTGGAGCTGATTTCTAAATTAAATAGGGTGACTCTATATTGGATACCGGGGCAGACAAACATAAAGATTATACCGAAAAGGCAAATATACTGGCCATAAAACGTTCCGAGATGGACACCTTGGACCTTGGTGGCAGTCGTCTATGTGAAAGCTGCGACCGATACTCTTAAGGCACGTATATCATCAGCGATGTCTACAGAAAGGTTGGCTGCAGCGGAAAATATATAGTGTCGCTCATGGCGTGGCAAGACAAATGTGACCAGATTTTGATAAAATAAAAGATCAGAGATACTCCTTAGATTAGTAGAAAAGATACCAGACAGCTTGTAAGGGTTATAACGAGTCATAGAGAATCATGGCATGAGTGAGGGACTCACCGCTCTGTCGAAGCTGTAAATCTCGAAGAAGGCGAATATATCTTGTGAATGCCCTGATTTGTCAGCCAGAATGATTAGGTTACTAAAGAACTACTTCTTTATGGAGCTGAGTGAATCGCGGGGAGCAAAGGTATGACTTCCGCGAATCTGTGGCGTATAATGCAGCCAGTCGGTGGTCTTAGTGAGGTTGGCAGGAGTATTCCAGCAACACCCATCAAACCTAGCCTAATCTGACCTAAATCTAATAGCACATGCTAGGCATAAAGGCAATATACCCAGAGTTCGAGCAATAATATTTTGACGTTTATACCAATTGATTTGGCATGTATACATGTGAAAAATTTAAAAGCTTATTTAGCTTTTAAAAATGAGGAGATTAAAAATTCTATTCTGTTTTTCTGCGGCATTATTCACTATAAAGGAAGATAAGACGTCTCTGAGTCTGATAATATTCAATTTATACTGAACGTGTTAACCAATTTTTAAGGCGCCAAAATTTAAAACAAAGAGCTATAGTCTCAAAACATGTTAAAGGTCTTTAGTAGTGCAGTTTTGTTCATTCTGGACCACTTTTTCCATACAAAAAGTGCACGGAAAATTCCAACTCATTTGCATCTTCGTCTTCCTCTGAAGGTAGGAGGTACGGTGAGCAATTTTGAGGTGGTTCTGGGGCCGCTTTTGTACTGAAAATTACCATTATACTATGACAGCACCAGCTCATTTTTCCATATAAAAAATTGTCCGGTTAATTCCAACTGTCTGGTCTCCGTCACAGCTGCCTCGGAGAATTCCTTTCCTTCTGGCTGACTAGGTGATGACATCAACTGGTTAGCTGGCCCCCCTGTAAGCTGTTCAAGCTCTTGTCTTAGCTGATTTTGTTTAATAAAATAACGTTTGATTTTTTGCTGGAATCGAACCGAGCACGCTTGGTTTTGTAAAATCCCAGGCGCTCTACCATGAGACCATAGAGGTGTTGTGTGAATATTCTTTAAAGTTGCTATATATGGGTAGAGTTCTGGACCAGAGTTTTTACCTAGAACTCTCGCCCGCAGATGGCACCACCGTCGCTAGGCGGTTTTGAGTCCATACTAAATATATGTTTGTGTTTTGGATGTACCATTGAGTCTTGACTGGCTTATGTCTTGGATACACTATTGTGTCTTGACTGGCTTATGGCTTGGAGGTGTCACTTGGTCTTGACTGCGCTCTAGCGGCATTAGCCGGTACTACCAGCATGCTCCGGTACTATGGTTTTGCTGTTTTCTTGGTGCGCCTAAATGTATGCTTTTTATTATTATTTTGCGTTTTCAAGTGTTGCGCCTAAATGTAGGCTTTTGGTTTTGAACTAATATTAGTAATAATTAAAGTTAACGCTAGGACATTTTTGTTCATACCAATGGATTCTAGATGGCTGGGGTGGGCGTATTAGGGGGGATAAAATTTTCAGCAGAAATCCTCTACGGGATCTGGTTTTCGAGATATTAGCGATTTTACTTTTGCAGATATAGTTAATATTATTAATAATTCAAGATAGCTAGGATAGTTTTGTTCATGCCAATAGATTCTAGATGGTGTTAAAGGGGCGGGGTTTAGAGGGGGGAAAATTTTTATGTTAGAAATCCTCTATGGGCTATGGTTTTCGAGATATTAGCGATTTTACCTTTTTAGATATAGTTGATATTAGTAATAATTCAAGTTTTTTTGCTCATTGGGTGCTGCGCCTAAATGTAGCCTTTTTTACTATGATTTTTCTTGAGCACCTAAATATAGGCTTTTCAGGTTGGTTTTGAATTAATATTAGTAATAAATAAAGTTAAAATTAGAATGCTTTTTTTCATACCAATAGATTCTAGAAGGTGCCAGTGGATGGGGTATTGGTACTGTTGGGGGACGAAATTTTCATCAGAAATCCTCTACGGGTTCTGGTTTTCGAGATATTAGCGTATTAATAATTCAATTTATTTTTGTTCATGTCAATGGATTCTAGGTGGTGTGGGGTGGGAGGGGCAACGAAATTTTCATCAGAAATCCTCTACGAGCTATGGTTTTCGAAATATTAGCGTATTAATAATTCAAGTTACCCTAGGGAGTTGTAGATATCAGCATGATGTCGCCTTGGATTTGCTGTTTTCTTACTTGAAGATTTCTTAGGGAGGAATTTGTAGATATCAGAAGTTCTGGATCACTTTCTATGGGGGTTCTGGGTATCAAATATTAAATGTTTACAAAACATTAGGCATGCTTCCCCTATTTATGATGTAATTTGATATCACCGCTGTAAACAAATTCGCAATTAAGCTGAATAGTTCATACACACCCGTGTAAACTTCCTGTTTACAAATTCGCATTTTAGCTGAATGAGTCATGCACACCTGTGTAAACAAATTTAGGCAATATCAGCACATTTATTCTTTTCATGTAATTTGATACCACACTTACTGTAGGCGGCCAAAAATTTTTATTTTATTGTTCCAAGAATTGTGTTTTATTGTTTATTCGATATCATCCCAGCCTGTAAGCAAATTCGTTGGAATTCATCCTGTGCAATGATTATTGTACCAGCAGGATCATTCATGTTTACAAACCGTTCCTATAAAAGCTCAAGCAAACTCTTGGGGAGCATCAGTCAGTTTTAGTGAGTCTCCGTGATAGTACATAAAAAATAAAAATGTCTTCGGTGTTAGTAGATAAAAGTTTTTCAATAATTAAAAACTTGAGGAAGGATGTGTCGAAGTGTTTAACAAATTCAGAGAATTTAGGGCTATATTGTTCAAAAGTGTAATAGAAACATGCATAGATTTCAAGTTGCATTTCGGAAGTGCAATATGAGTGCTAGGAAATGACATTTCGAGAGCTGTCTCGAGCAAATTAAAGCATTGAGAGCACTATTGAGAACTCCCCGTCGAGGTGGAGGAATTACTCGCGGAAGAAGGAGTGATTTTTTAAAGTGGGAGGAAATAAAGACAGCGTTCGCAGACAGAATTTGGCAAGGTGTTATTGCAAATTTAAAACATATCGATTCGCAGCTATTTATGCAAGACGCTGCCAAATTATTTACCCGCCGTATTAAGAACACTCTAAAACGTTATTTTAATATTGTAGTTTCACAACGTTTTCCGGCGAATTTATTAAACAAAGTGCTGACAATGAAAACATAAAAGACATCAAATATTTCCAAACAAGAACTGCTCCAATTAGTGCAGATGATAATTTGGAGAAGTGGTTTAAATCAAACATTTTGGATCCAATAAACACTTAGCTGGAAGAATTCCAGGAAAAAGACAGTGGCTGGGCACTGCAGTCTATTCTACATTTAGCGGTACATATCAATAAGTTTGAGCCAATTCGGGGATCATTGTATATACCTCTGCCGAAGGAAATTGCATCAAAGAAAGCTTGCATTAATTTGAAGAGTAATGACGAAGCATGCTTCGCATGGGCCGTAACATCAGCGATATATCCTGCAAATATTCATTCCGATAAGAACCTCATCATATCCACATTATTCTACTGTACTTAATTTAACTGGGATAATGTTTCCCATGACACTTAAGCAAATTACGCAATTTGAAGACCAGAACGATTTATCAATAAACGTATTCATCCTAGAGGAAGAGCATTTCTTCACCACAGTTCCAGTTAGACTTACGAAACATAGGATGGAGCGACATGTAAATCTCTTAATGTTACAAGATGACTATGACCAGGATGATGATCATATGGATGATGATGATGATGCTGGCAGATATCATTTCTGCTGGATTAAAGATCTTTCCCGCCTTGTATCGAAGCAAACTTCGAAAAATCATGCTAAACGGCATATATGTGATAGATGCTTGCTCTACTTTTACTCTGCTGAAAAATTAGCATCACACACTCCCGAATGCGTGAAGCAAAACGACTGCAGAATTATCTTTCCCTCAAAGGAAAAGAAATGGTTGGAATATAAGAATTATAACCATAGGAAACCCGTCCCGTTTTGTGTGTATGCCGATCTTGAGTCAATATTGAAGCCGATCCAGGGAAACGAACAAGATACGCAGCGAATCCACGAACATGAAGTTCACAGCATAGGATTCTATTTCCACTGCAAACATAATGCTAAGCTCTCATATTACAGAGCATATCGAGGCAAGGACTGTCAACAATGGTTTGCATTAGAATTGCAAAAAATTGTCTCCATAGCTGTACAGGAAAAGCTGAACATCAGGCCAATGCAACCCCTGACTAAAGAGGAACGGCGTTCACATATGGAAAATACTTGCTGCCATATATGTGAAAAAAAGTTTGCAGCCGATGAGGAACGAGTCCGAGACCATTGCCACTTAACAGGTAAATACTGAGGATCATAATTCAATTAATTTTTTCATAAATTCTTTTAACAGGAAAATACCGAGGGCCAGCGCACAATGCATGCAATCTGATGTACCAAGATTGCTCCATAGTTCCAGTCATTTTTCACAACTTATCTGGATATGATGCTCACTTCATTATTAAGGATATAGCTACATCTATTCCTGGGAAAGTGGATCTCCTACCAATAAATAAAGAAAGATATATCTCGTTCACCAAGCACGTTGAAGGCAGTCATATCAAATTCAGATTCATCGATTCCTTCCGTTTTATGGCAGAATCATTAGATAAGCTATCATCATTGCTACCAATGGATAGATTAAATATTACAAGAGCTGTATGGCAGGAATTGGATGATGATGACTTTAAACTACTTACGCACAAAGGTGTCTTCCCATACGACTTCGTTGACGATTGCCAGCACAGGAGCAATTCTATAATAAAATTACTGACAGTGATATATCTGCTGAGGACTACAGCCGCGCAGAAAAGGTCTGGAGGACATTTGAAATACAGACACTTGGCGAATATTCCGATCTATACCTGAAAACTGATATCCTTCTATTGGCTGACGTGTTTGAGAACTTTCGAGATGTCTGTATGAAGACGTACAATTTAGATCCTGCACATTATTACACCATGCCAGGTCTAACATGGGATGCAATGTTAATATATACCAAAGTGAAACTAGAGTTGATAACCCACGTAGATATACTGCTATTCATAGAGAGAGGTATTCGAGGTGGTATAAGTCAATGCTCGAACAGATATAGTAAAGCAAATAATAAATATATGGATGATTTTAAGCCTGACGAGAAAGAGAAATACCTGATGTATTATGATGTAAATAACCTTTATGGATGGGCCATGTCACAGCATTTACCAACCGGAGGATTTCAAATGGGTTGATGCTCCCAATATCAACGTTTTCGAGATTCCTGATGATTTACCAATTCGAAGTCGACTTGGACTATCCTCAACATCTACATGATATACATAAGGATTTACCGTTTTGCTCTGAGCATACAGCACCACCTGGAGCAAAATTAGAAAAGCTTTTGACAACTTTACATCCTAAAACTAAATATGTTATACACTATCGAAATTTGAAGCAATGCTTATCACATGGTCTCATCCTGAAAAAAGTGCACCGGGTTGTTCAATTCAACCAATCAGCTTGGCTTAAACCATATATTGATTTAAATACCACCAAACGGAAGCAGGCTACCAGCGATCATGAGAAGGACAGCTATAAGAAGATGAATAATGCAGCTTTTGGTAAGACCATGGAAAATGTTCGCAAGTATAGCGATATAAAGCTTTGCGTAAAGTGGGAAGGTCGCTATGGTGCAAAAGCTCGGATTGCGGTACCCAACTTCCACAGTGCAACGATATTTGATGAGAATTTAGTTGCTGTGGAATTAAGGCGACTCAAAATCTTTTTCAAGATATGCCTCTATGATTTCCACTACAGTTTTATGCAGCGTGAATTTGGAGATAAATGTAAAGTCATGTATACAGATACAGATTCTCTAATATATGAACTTGAAGAGAAAAATGCATATGAGTTTATGGCTGAAAATATAAACAAATTTGATACAGGTGATTACCCAGAAGATAATCAATTCAATTTACCGCTCATGAATAAAAAGATTCTGGTCTAATGAAGGATGAGCTGAATGGAAAATCATGAGCGAATTTGCAGGCTTGCGCTCGAAAACGTACAGTCTACGTATAAACGATGGTAAAACTGCAAAGAAAGCAAAAGGAGTAAAGACCAATGTAGTCCAGAGGCATATCAATTTTGAAGACTACGTCGAATGTTTGAATAACAAGCGAGTATTAACTGCTAATCAGAGCTCCATACGATCGCATAACCATAATGTCTACACGATCAGCCAAAAGAAAATTTCATTGAATCCATATGATAACAAGCGGTATATTATGAGTGGGACAACGGATACTCTACCATGGGGACATAACTCTATTCAATCAGAACAGCAAGGAGCAGACGCAGAAAACATATAATCTAAGGCTAGTCTAAGATATGTATTGTAAATAAAAATTGTATTATAGCTAAAATACCATTTAATGAAATAGTTTGTTTTAATTGTATTATAGTCTAAGATGATATACACTATTGTCAAATAAAGGAAAGTATTATAATTATAGGGTAACCGATTTAAGGAAGCCGAATATAGAATGACACCTTAAGAATTAAATGTTAATCTAGAATGATACCTTAGGAATTAAATGTTAATATTTTTCAATTTATAATAAATCAATAATAATATTTTATATATGGTATTCTTTTTATTCAATTTCCCTACTAAGTCCAGATCTTCCGAATAATATTTGCCCACTACAGCGAGCTCCTAATCGGCCGGTTGAGCGTTTTACCCAGAATGTTAGGATGGCTTGAGAAAAAAACATTTACACGTGGTCTCGAGCTTGACCCCTGGCATCACCTTTGAAACCGGAAGGGAGTCTGATCCTTGACCTTCATCCGGAAGTGTATTATATGTAAGTGTATAATCAAGCATTTCACGGGGATTCCATATTGCTTTTCAAAACAGGTCTGATAACTGCTTAACAGATTTTAAATAGGTCAGATAACAGCTAAACAGCTTTTCGAACAGGTCTGATAACAGCTTAACAGCTTTTCAAACAGGTCTCCATGCGAAACATGTTTCATCATAATTCTTCAAATTAGTGCAAGCTTACTTTGATGCAATCTCCTTCGGCAGAGGTATATAAAATGATCCCCGAATCGGCTCAAACTTATTGATATGTAAATGTAGAATAGACTGCAGTGCCCAGCCACTGTCTTTTTCCTGGAATTCTTCCAGCTAAGTGTTTATTGGATCCAAAATGTTTGATTTAAACCACTTCTCCAAATTATCATCTGCACTAATTGGAGCAGTTCTTGCTTGGAAATATTTGATGTCTTTTATGTTTTCATTGTCCGCACTTTGTTTAATAAATTCGCCGCAAAACGTTGTAGAAACTTTAATATTAAAATAACGTTTTAGAGTGTTCTTAATACGGCGGGTAAATAATTTTGCAGCGTCTTGCATAAATATCTTCGGATCGATATGTTTTAAATTTGCAATAACACCTTGCCGAATTCTGTCTGCGAACGCTGTCTTTATTTCCTCCCACTTTACAAAATCACTTCTTCTTACGCGAGTAATTCCTCCACCTCGACGGGGAGTTCTCAATAGTGCTCTCTATGCTTTAATTTGCTCGAGACAGCTCTCGAAATGTCGTTTCCTAGCACTCTTATTGCACTTCCGAAATGCAACTTGAAATCTATGCATGTTTCTATTACACTTTTGAACAATATAGTCTTTATTCTCTGAATTTGTTAAACACTTCGACACATCCTTCCTCAAGTTTTTAATTATTGAAAAACTTTTATTTACTAACACCGAAGACATTTTTATTTTTTATATACTATCACGGAGACTCACTAAAACTGACTGATGCTCCCCAAGAATTTGCTTGAGCTTTTATAGGAACGGTTTGTAAACATGAATGATCCTGCTGCTACAATAATCATTGCACAGGATGAATTCCAACGAATTTGCTTACAGGCTGGGATGATATCGAATAAACAATAAAACACAATTCTTGGAACAATAAAATAAAAATTTTTGGCCGCCTACAGTAAGTGTGGTATCAAATTACATGAAAAGAATAAATGTGCTGATATTGCCTAAATTTGTTTACACAGGTGTGCATGACTCATTCAGCTAAAATGCGAATTTGTAAACAGGAAGTTTACACGGGTGTGTATGAACTATTCAGCTTAAATGCGAATTTGTTTACAGCGGTGATATCAAATTACATCATAAATAGGGGAAGCATGCCTAATGTTTGGTAAACATTTAATATTTGATACCCAGAACCCCCATAGAAAGTGATCCAGAACTTCCGATATCTACAAATTCCTCGCTAAGAAATCTTCAAGTAAGAAAACAGCAAATCCAAGGCGACATCATGCTGATATTTACAACTCCCTGTGGTAACTTGAATTATTAATACGCTAATATTTCGAAAACCATAGCTCGTAGAGGGTTTCTGATGAAAATTTCGTTCCCCCTCCCACCCCACACCACCTAGAAACCATTGACATGAACAAAAATAACTTGAATTATTAATACGCTAATATCTCGAAAACCAGAACGCGTAGAGGATTTCTGATGAAAATTTCGTCCCCCAACAGTAACAATACCCTATCCACTGGCACCTTCTAGAATCTATTGGTATGAAAAAAAGTATTCTAATTTTAACTTTATTTATTACTAATGTTAATTCAAAACCAACCTGAAAGCCTATATTTAGGTGCTCAAGAAAAATCATAGTAAAAAAGCCTACATTTAGGCGCAGCACCCCATGAGCAAAAAAAAAACTTGAATTATTACTAATATTAACTATATCTAAAAAGGTAAAATCGCTAATATCTCGAAAACCATAGCCCATAGAGGATTTCTAACATGGCATGAACAAAACTATCCTAGCTACCTTGAATTATTAATAATATTAACTATATCTGCAAAGGTAAAATCGCTAATATCTCGAAAACCAGAGCCCGTAGAGGATTTCTGATGAAAATTTTATCCCCCCTAATACGCCCACCCCAGCCATCTAGAATCCATTGGTATGAACAAAAATGTCCTAGCGTTAACTTTAATTATTACTAATATTAGTTCAAAACCAAAAGCCTACATTTAGGCGCAACACTTGAAAACGCAAAATAATAATAAAAAGCATACATTTAGGCGCAGCAAGAAAACAGCAAAACCATAGTACCGGAGCATGCTGGTAGTACCGGCTAATGCCGCTAGAGCGCAGTCAAGACCAAGTGACACCTCCAAGCCATAAGCCAGTCAAGACACAATAGTGTATCCAAGACATAAGCCAGTCAAGACTCAATGGTACATCCAAAACACAAACATATATTTAGTATGGACTCAAAACCGCCTAGCGACGGTGGTGCCATCTGCGGGCGAGAGTTCTAGGTAAAAACTCTGGTCCAGAACTCTACCCATATATAGCAACTTTAAAGAATATTCACACAACACCTCTATGGTCTCATGGTAGAGCGCCTGGGATTTTACAAAACCAAGCGTGCTCGGTTCGATTCC
The DNA here is from genome assembly GCA_963930735.1 of Dioctria linearis. Classification (NCBI taxonomy): domain Eukaryota; kingdom Metazoa; phylum Arthropoda; class Insecta; order Diptera; family Asilidae; genus Dioctria; species Dioctria linearis. Next base: position 123,595,479 of record OZ005740.1, on the reverse strand, counting down.
AGCAAAAAATCAAACGTTATTTTATTAAAAAAAATCAGCTAAGACAAGAGCTTGAACAGCTTACAGGGGGGGCCAGCTAACCAGTTGATGTCATCACCTAGTCAGCCAGAAGGAAAGGAATTCTCCGAGGCAGCTGTGACGAAGACCAGACAGTTGGAATTAACCGGACATTTTTTTATATGGAAAAAATGAGCTGGTGCTGTCATAGTATAATGGTAATTTTCAGTACAAAAGCGGCCCCAGAACCACCTCAAAATTGCTCACCGTACCTCCTACCTTCAGAGGAAGACGAAGATGCAAATGATTTGGAATTTTCCGTGCACTTTTTGTATGGAAAAAGTGGTCCCGAATGAACATAGCTACACTACTGTCTTTCATCAGAAAACTCTTTTTTATGACTGATTAGCGAAAGTTAATGTAATAAATGTACAAATGCATGAAAGGTATAACCAAAGCCTTTTATTGAACGGAGATACTAAAAATTTTAGTTTACCAAAAGATCAAAAAATATATGAGATAACAAAACGATACAAATATTTTGGCCGAAAATCTTTGCTTTAGGCTTGTGATGTCCGATTTTAAGCCGGGAGGGAATATGACCTTCAAGTTGTATAATATACAGTCATAAAAGCTTAAAAGTTTGTTTTCTTTAACACATATGTATGATTTAAGAAATAGGAATTTGGACATCACTGAACAGGCAACTATAATAACAGATTAGGAAGGTCCATAGTCAAATTTGATGCCATTCGGTCAATATTAACCCTTTACCGCCGAGAATACTTTTTGCGTCCGATTTTTTTAATTTTCCAATATGATAATGGTGTGAGTCCAAACAACACTTTAAAAAAACAACTTTGAGCTTGGAGCTACTAGTTTCGAAATTATAGCCTGTTGCCATATGGCAACGCTAGGCGTTTATCAGGACAATAATTAATAAATCAAATTTTACTTTTAAAAGTATACAAAAGACTTTATTAAACGGTTTTGTAGAAGATAACAAACATAAACATTTTTTAATTCCTTTAAACAAAGCAAGAACTTACATTAGTTATATATATGTACGCATTCTATAAGTATATCAGTCTTTCAAATAAAATTTTTTAAAACATTTCAAACACAAGCCTACATTACATTTTTCACACTTCGTACGTACAATGGAACTACAAACTGTCCCAGCACATCGACGTTTAGTAGAAGAATGAATAACAAGATGATCTAAACGATCATAACGAATTTCATCTTGAACACGGCAATTCGTTGAGCTAAAAGCAGTTCTGAACTTGCCCGTGGATTTAGGACAGGTACCAAATCGTGAGCCAATTTTGGCAAATACAAGGCTGCCATATATGAAGTGCGGGAGAACAAGCGCTTTTGCTAATCTGGATCTTAAGCCTAACGACAAGCAGCTCGTGGTAATCCACAGTTGTCGAAGACTTCCGTACACTTTACCGAGTATTGCAGACATATAGTCACAACAGGTGAATTTGGAACTCAGTTTGACACCTAGATTTTTTACAGAGTCTACATACGCCAATGGCGTATTGTTCATTGTTACAGATGGTAAGCCAATGGTTTCAGTATTACTCCTATGCACAGCTAGGCACTAAGCCTTTGAAGGATTGATTGAGAGCATATTAGTTAGTGACCATTCATATATGTGGTGTAGATCCTCATTGATACGTTGCACACAATCTTCAAGGAGACTAATTGGTCGATTTAAATAAATCTGTACATCATCAGCATATAGATGTATGGATGTATTCTTCACAACACTTGTTAAATCATTGATATACATGCCGAATAGTAAAGGACCAAGGATAGAACCTTGGGGAGCCCTTTGATAAGGGAGCTTTGCATTAGAAAATGACGTGTTATTCGCTTCAACGGCTTGATTTCACATCGACAGGAAATTACTGATTAATTTTAAAGCCGATATGAGGAGAAAAAATATTTATTCTTAAGTTTAGAAAGTAAAATAGAGTGATTGACACTATCAAATGCTTTACTGAAATCAAGAAGAACGAGTATTGTTAGAAGATCATTATCAAGAGCTTCATGAATATCAGTTGTAACTTTTAAAAGAGCAGTTTCACAGCCATGTTTTGCGTCTAGATTGCCACTTTGACAGTAGATTATTACATTCAATAAACTCAGTCGCTTGATTATACATTATTTTCTCTAACCCCTTAGCAAGAAAATGTAATAAACTAATTGGCCGAAAATCGCCCTACTCGAGCTATCTTAGGAATGGCAATAACAAGTGGATATTTCCACTTAGTGGGGAATTGTATTTTCATTAGACACTGATTATAAATGTGCGTTAACGGGCTTATTATAAATGGAGATATTATTTCACGAAATTCGGGGAGAGTGTATCCGGCCCGGAGACATTTGACTGGATGGAATATATGACACTAATAACATCAACTCCAGTAACACACTTAAACGAGAATCGATCCATTTGAGGGCTGCTAATGCTAAATTCAAGATTGGGTTGATTAGAAATCTCATTGATGACATTACTGGTACAAGGTGGAAAGGTATTAGAAGTTGCAAAGAAATCATTACATTAGGATCAGCAACGATTTCAGGCTGATCGTCTCCATAAATACCCAGATTGCGAATGTTCTTCCAAAGTTTCTTAGCAGATTGATTTGGGTCCAGTTTCAATCCAAGATACGCACGTTTAGGAGATCGCATCAGGCTTATTACCCTGTTACGGGAAATCCTATATCTATTGAGATCTATCTCATTATGATTTCTTTTGTATTTTTTTTTAGTAAGAAATCACGCTCAGCCATTGATTGGTGGATTTCATCCGTGATCCAAAGACAACGCTGCGGACGAATATTACATGTTCTGATTGGGGCATATTTATCATATAGATACAAAACAGCACTATTAAGAATTGCTATTTTATCATCAAGAATACTACGGTTGTAAAGATTGTTCCAATGAATATTATTGCATTCCCATGCTAGTAAATCCTTATTAATATTATTAAAATCCCTATATGTGAACGACGTCATGGCTGGTAATGAATCTATTCTCATTTTGTAAGTCAAGTATAAAAAGTCGTAATCAAAGTTGCTGGGTGGGGAGATCTGATTGTGAAAAAGGACATTGGCCATATTAGTAGTTAAAATATAGTCCAACTGAGATCGCGATGATATGTGGGTAGATTGTTCACAACTTTGAGGTCCAGCCTCTGAAGAAGATATAATAGATTATCAAGTGACGGGCTAGACCTGAGAGCAGTAACATTCAAATCCCCCAAAGGAACTACATTCTGGTATACCGCGATAGTTGAAGAGACAGCTTCTTCCAGTTCGGGGCATTTTCAGAATTATAATAATTTGGGGGGCAGTAAATTCCAAAAAGAGCACATTTTTCGAAACGCGAACTAATCTAAACCCAAATAAACTCAACATTTGCTCCATAAGAGAACTCTTTGAGAACTGAGACATTCAGAGACTCATGGACATAAATGGTAACTCCCTTTATTGTACGCTCCTCTCGGTCAACTCTAAAATTCTTATAATGAGGAAGAGATATAAATGTTGAGTTAATAGTCTTATCCAGCCATGTCTCAGATATAACTAATGCGTGGACATTGGATCCATTAACATATCACTGAGAAGGTCAGATTTATTTCTTAAACTCCTTGCATTTAGGTATATGACATTAAGACCCGAAAGAAAAGAGGAAACAATTTTACACATGACTCCTACCCTGTCCAATGGCGAAAAACTATCCCCAGCCCACACAAAGCACCGAGCCCAAGCAGAAGCCTGTAAATGGGTGAGTTTCTGACCCACACAAGAAGGTCAATGTATAAATGACAGGGCTCGAAAATAATCAGTATTTTCTAATTTTCAAACAAAAAAGTCACATTCAAAATAGGCAATACAACAAAAATTATTATAATGGTGTGTACATTTTTGAAAGCTCTTGCAACTCATGGCATGAGCACAAAATTTTTGACTTTTTTTTATAAAAGTAAAAATAAACTTTTACAATAAAAGTTTTTAATAATCGGTAATTTTTAACGTATATTTTACAGTCAAAAAATAAAAGTCAACAGATGACTTTTATTTTTTAGCCAAATAATAAAAGTCAAAAGATGACTTTTATTTTCTGATCAAATAATAAAAGTCAAGAACCGACTTTTATTTTTCGGTCAAATAATAAAAGTCATTCCTTTACTTTTATTTTTCAATCAAACAATAAAAGCATTTTCTTGGACTTTTATTTTCTTCAGCCAGATATTTAAGTCACTTGTTAAAGAATTTTTCATTTTGGGGTATTACTGAAAGTAGAAACTCACAGTAAAATTTATGCGGAATGTGACAGAAATGTTGTTCAAAACGTGTTATGTCTAGAAAATAAATGTGTATTGCTTCATGCTGAAAATATTCAAACAAACACTAAAAATCAAGACAATTTTACATTAATTAACTTTTCAATTTATAGATTTTTTTTCATTACATCTATGCAGATGAAGAAGTATAATTTTCTTCGCTGAAGCTTTCATTATTTGCATAAATGGAATTTTTTTTTCTTCGCCAATATATGTTAATTAGTATATTAGTTGCATTACATTACACCTATTAAGTGTTCGTTAATAAATTAGGTTTTTCTTTTAAATTTCAATAAAGTACATATTACTAAATAAACACAATGTAATCTCAAAAGTTTTCTATTTGTGTTCGATCACATTCTGCTTGCAAAAGCAAACGATTTTACCTTGATAATGCTTTCGAAGATCTACTATGTACAGTTGCAGTATAAGTAAATTTTATATTTCAATTAATTTACCTGCTGTATACGGCGGTTCCATATTGTTTCTCCTAGAACGTGTTTATTATGAATGAAATTTGGTTCTTTAGTTTGTAATGTGTATATACATAATTATTCTAAAACGCTGAGTTTTAGTATGTTGTATACGTCAAATTGGAAGTTTTTGACCTAAAATTTGATATATAGATTTTTGAGCGCGCTATTTCCGAATCTGCGATCGGTTTTTTCTTAATAATAATGAGCAGCACTTGCCACTTTCCACTTTTTGGAACATATGAAAAGAGTTTCTTGCAAATTGATTTTTTTTTACAGTTATTGGCCGATTCAAAGGAATGAAGAATACATATTTTCCATTCTTTCAATCCTTTTCAGAATTATGAATTAGGAAATTCAATGCCACATTCCTCAAAAAATATTGCCGAATGCATTCTTTTTCCTTTTAGGAAAAGAATGCATTACTTGAACTACATATTACTCAGGAATGCTTTGCACTCATTGCAGTCTGTGTGAATTCACTTGCATTCATTTGTATTCACTTGAATACAATGAAATTATTCCATGAAATTATTTTGTGATTAAGAATTAAAAAACAAATAAAACACTTTTAATTATTTTTTTGAAAGAAACTCAAATCAAGTCTAAAAGTATATTTACTTATATGAAAAAATCATTCAAGGAGAAGATCAACTATGTGCACATAATAAATCCACATTCATTATGTGGTAGAATTCGAAAATTTATTTAATAAAAAAAAAGTCAATAATAATTATTTTTAAGTTTTAATTTTTAATCACTAAATAATTAAAAATGAGTTTCACTCAAGAAAAAGACTCACATCTAATTGTTGTAACCCGAATTGCCGCCGTGCTTTACAAAGCGGAGAAGAGCGACTTGGGGGGAAAGCTCAGGTAGGGTTTTCCTTTTATTAATCTCAAACACTCACTCTTTTCGTTAACGCATTTATTTTTCGTCACTTTAATTATTTTATATATAAAAAGGTTTCACACTTTTTCAAGATTTGAATAGATTTAAAACGTTTAATAATTTTATAATATTTGGAAAGATTTAAAACATTTAATAATTAAATAATATATGTACATAACATTTGGAAAAAGACTTCCCGACTCGCGTGTGCACTAGATGAGTGCCTGTCCTGAACTTCGACTTTGTAATCATTGTAACATAATTTTATCATTGAAATTAGTCGACGCCCTCGCGTCAGCAAAAGTATATAAAAGTATATACTTAGTACTTTTTATGATTGGTATGATTGGTTCACTTAACTGACCAATCAGACGGAAAAGTAAACAGAAAGCCGGAAAAAGATAAGAATCAGCAAGACATTCTTGGCTTGGGTCTTGTAATTCGATCTTGCTCTTGAAATTTTGACCGATGCGCAATGTGCAGTACATTAACTCCATGAGTTATGTGTATACGAAAATGTCGAGCAAGTGTTTTGTTCATTTTCGTAAGTGGGCATTGTGCTACGTTAAGTAATTTATGGAAAAAGGAATATTTGTACATTTTGTGAATTTTAAGACTTGTTAAGAGAATTATGAGGGTAAGTAATTATGAATATGCCTGGTATGCAATTATAGATATTTGTGCATATTTATCTATGCGTTTTAGGAAAGGTCATGGGAGGTCAGTAATATGAATAAGATTTTTGGATTTTAGGATTTTATACATTTGAGGCATTTGAGGACATATGGTGTGGTATTTTGAGACCACAATATAAATATATTTGATTTTAGGGAAAATGCACAGAAAGTAATATGTATATGGTTGTGATTTTGGGATCACAACATAATTGTTTCTTCTTAAAATCATTAATAATCATCACACCTGAGTTTTATTTTTTTCGGTCAAAAGTAAAAGTCATGTCTGATTTTTATAATTTGGAATCAGAAAAAGATAACGATTGAGTCTTATTTTTTCGATCAAAAATAAAACTCAAAACAATATTTTAGGTCTAAATAACTTATTAAGTTATTGTCATTAAATTTGGTTTTTTGTACTTTTTGAGTAGTAGAATTCTCTCATAATTTTCATTATTTATGTATGCTCTTAGATCAATTGTAACTTCCTTCAGAAAACAAACTTCCCTTCTTTGAAATGTATCAGACTTGCATTCGAAGCTCAATACAAAAGTGTACAGAAAGGTCGTTTGACTTTTGTTTTGTTCATATCGTGACCGTATTTCAAACTTCACGAGAGGCAGTATTGGGAAAAAAAATATATAACTAAAATACCAAAATTTATTGCATTGGTTATACTTTATTTTAATATGACTTGTTTTATGTTTTGGCATATAAATTTAGCTGCACGAGCAATTTGGTTCTGCTTGCTCCCCCTCGTCTTCCTCTTCCGTTAATAAGAAATACTAGTAATCACTATAAAATACAATTACACTTTTGTTTCCAGTAATTTTTCAAAACTAATAACATTGCTTACCTTCTTAAATTTATAATATCGTCTTCTTAATCTGTTTCGTAATCCTTATAGCATTCCAAAATTTCTATTATATGAGAACATTTTTTTTGCAATGCTTCACATGTTGAATAATTAATTTTTATCAAATTTTTAAGTCCAAAAGAAACCATATTTTCCTGAACGTAGTTCGCTAACAACTTTTTTATAAATTCAATATTTAGCACGCGCTGCTGAAAATCTCCTACAAGCCATACAGACTGATATCTCCGTATTTCATCGGAAATATAATCCACGAATTCTTTGTGCACCCGTACCGCAGCAAAGATGGCAAATAAATACATTTTTGTGAAAATTCCAATATTACAAGTCGTTACTCAAAGAAATTTCAAGCAGAAATTATAACTGTTCCGCAAACCAGTTTTCCTTTCCAATGTGAAGCAATGAATGGTTATGAAAATGCAAAATTCTAAATTGCAATGCCACTCAAATTTATTCAGGTATATCCAGCTTCTTTAATTTAAATAGCACGCAGAAATACTGAAAATAGTGTCATAGCCGAATTTCGAATTGATATTGTTTCGCTCTTCCACTTGTATTGTAATTAAATATAGTTTGCAAATTCATTGATAACAATATAATACATGCAAAATTTTAATCATTATCGCTCTGGCAGATAAATAACAATAGATATTGGAGAATTTACTAGAAATGGTTACGTACTTGCTGTAACGGTAAGGTCTGTTTTCTATTCTTAATACTAATAATACCACTAATTTATGTAGTCTTTCTGATTGCGTTTGACTGAGTGGTTATCAAAGTAAGTTCGGTAGTGTAAAATGGGTAGAGAAGGAAATGAAGTAGTGCAAGTGTTTTATAAAGTGGAAGAACACAAATTCATTTGTAAGATATGTAATTATACCTTTCGAGGAAATTTTATTACAAATCTGAAAAGACATTTGCAAAAAAGACACAATGAAAGATATCAAGAAGAAATAAAAAAATTTTAACAAGTGAACCGAGTTGAAGCCATGCAAAAAGAATCATCTAAAAAAGTTAAATTTTCAATCGAAATGTCTGTAGATGATGCTGTAGGAGCTTGTGTCGGTTTAACAACACAGCAATGTGCACCATTTTCAGCTTTGATAGTGAACATTTTAAAGTACTCACTGAACAAATTTTTAGAGGGTTAAAAATTCCTCAAATTAATTCTAACAATTAAAAAAGCTAATATTGGTCTAAGACCAATTCTTATGATACCCTAGATGAATGTCCGTATTAAATTTTGTATGTGCACCCATTTGAGCAATTTTGATTTTTGCAGTGGTTTTTCGCATATATTTCTAGAACGGTTCGTCGGACAGAAGAAATAATTATAACCAATTTTATGGGATTTCATATTCTGAAGAAGTTTTTAGTACAATAAAAATGTCTTGGACTGATCGTTTTCACAGTATACGTAAAAAACCTAAATTTGTATGTGGTAGCACCAAGAAGGAGTTGCCCGATTTAGTCCAATTTTGAAATGTTACTTGCTAGTACAATGAGAACACCATGTACTAAATTTCAGCTCTCTACGTCGACGCGTTCTTAGGCAGTTTTCAAATATATAGCGGAAAACGAAATTTTTGTATGGCAACCCCACGAAGCAGTTGCCCGATTTGTCTCATTTTCGAACCTAATTTTACTTCTTTTTTTTTAAAGTCCGTCTACAAAATTTCAGCTCCGTAAGTATACGCGTTCTCGAGTTATCGTGCGCACAGACAGACAGACGGACGGACGGACGGACGGACATGCAAAAATCAAAATAACTTTTAATATTATGCGTGGGTGTCCAATCCATTTTGCTCTACCATCATTATTTCGAGGTGTTACAAACGGAATGACAAACTTAGTATACCCCTATAGATTTCATCTAGGGTATAAAAATATTATGAACTATGTGGATGGACAGTATAATATATTAAAAGAAAAATTAAAAGCTCTTGTAAAGGGCAGATTAATTCCTTTAAAAGTAGATAGCGCGAGTCGTCATGATCGTGCTGTGCTCGGTATTAACATACAATTCATAGTACAAAAGGAAATTTTTATATGTAATTTAGCTGTAAAAGTTCTACTTTTAGAAAGACACACGGCTGAGAATTTAAAATTGATTATTGGGAACATTTTACAAGAATTTCAAATAGACAAAAAACAAATTTACTCGATTACAACCGACAATGGCAGAAATATTGTTAAATCGATAGAATTAATTTCTTTATGTGACGATAGCAGTGATAGTGATGACAATGACAATTATAATGGACAAATTGATAGGAGGTGTGATGATATATTGTCAGAAATATCTTTAGACAAGATTGTTTCCGTAAAGTGTGCCCACATACCTTGCAATTATCTGTTAAAGACTTCCTAGCTGGTCATTACCAAGATCCTATAAAAGAAGCACGGAAAATTGTTAAAGTATTAAGAGCCCAACGTAGAGGTAACTATGTTGTGCCTTTTACTAGTTGTCATTTCTCTTTTTACATCAAATTCCATTATATATAAAGTATATTCTAATTTTTCCTTATTTAGGTGAAGAAAATAAAAGTCCAAGAAAATGCTTTTATTGTTTGATTGAAAAATAAAAGTAAAGGAATGACTTTTATTATTTGACCGAAAAATAAAAGTCGGTTTTTGACTTTTATTATTTGATTAAAAAATAAAAGTCATCTTTTGACTTTTATTATTTGACTGAAAAATAATAGTCATCTTTTGACTTTTATTTTTCAGTCAAATAATAAAAATTATTTTATGATTTTTATTTTTTGACTGAAAAATATACATTACAAATTACCGGTTATTAAAAACTTTTATAATAAAAGTTAAAATGAAATGATTATATAATGACTTTTTTTTTTAAGTCGTACAATTACCGGTTAATTGTGACTTTTATTTTAAAAGTCATAAAAGTTACCTGCCCTGGTTTTTTTCGTTACCTGGCCCCCCTTTTTTTCATTTCAGTTGCTATTTTTATTTTTTTGATATTTTGTTGTTTGTGATCAGTGTACACACTGTTATATTGTTTACTGTTGTGCTATATTCTATTTTTGTGGGAGTCTATTAATGTTTGGGTCTAATGGAGGTGGAACTCTGTGCTTCACCTATATTGTTATGTCGAAGTTTGTATATTTTTAGAATTTTGGATTGGAAACATGAGTCCATGGGATGTACGCATATATAATGATATGATACCCTTACGTCACTTACCTGTATACCAACGAAGGCGCAGATGTTCTGTTATACATTTTATGTCTTTTTTCTGGTGGGAGCAGGAGTTATTTTAAATCTTTCTCTTCTTGGAGCCGGGGTAGGCATATCTTCTAGTTCGCATGTAGAAAGTATTTCTTTCGATTCACGTACATTTGGTTTGTATTTAATATACTACATATATACGCAGAGAATAAGGATGACCAATGTAATTGTTAGATATGAAAGTGCATAGTGATGAATATGACGATTGTTTATGGGGCTGAGTGGGGTTGTTTCCTGTTTTTTTTTGGAAATGGATGGATTCTAGAAGTTCATCTAGACCCATATTGTTCGTAATGCTTAGAGTATGTACATTTATATGCGATCCAATTGGGGAGGACGTCATCTTCCATATTATACCGGAAATGTTTATTGTTGCCTTGTAATTGGAATTAAATTTGGATACTTTTACGTTATGTCCGTGCAAGATGAATTCTTTGCTGCGAACATAATAACCGGGATAGATATATAATGTTCCTGCTCCTTGCAGAATATGTGAACTAATGAAATCCTCACAAATTATATCTATGTGTAGTGGTTCTTTTAAGCAGAAAATCCAAGCGTTAATCCTGTAGCAAGATCAGAATTTTTTACTTTTGTGTAATAGGCTCCTTCTTTAGTAGATTCACTTCACATTGGTTTGTTCTCGTATTTGTGTGTAGGATGGGGAATGAAATTTTGCAGCAGAAATGCATATGGTCCAACGTTGCGCAATTATGAATGACCTGAAGCGTTAATTCAACAAAATGTTCGCGATTGCAGTCTATTAATATGTATTCCTTCGATGGTTCGATATATATGAACGATTTATTAAGGAGTGTCGGTAACGGAATTGCTTTGAATATTTGTTATGGTTCCTTGAACGGAAGTGGAATTCGGAGTTCAATAATTTTCTTGTTGTTGAAAATATTTGCAGATATTGTGCTTAATTTGTAGATCTGTGAAAATATATTGTCTCTGGAATTTATAAGGAGCATCAGTGAGTTTGGTTATTCTTCCATAATCTTTGATAAGAGATCTTCAATATTTTTCGGTGATATTAGTGTAGGATGGAATTTTCCATGCTTTGAATCCGTTAGAAATCTATTAATTCCGACTGGGTATTTTGATATCTAAATGCCATTAATGAGATTAGTGTGATTAGGGATTCAAGTTCAATGGATATTCTGTTTTCCGCCAATGATGTGGCTATCTGTATTGAAATCAATTTTTTATGCATAAGTAGGAATTCCTTTTCAATTGCGGCTTTAGTTCTGTTGAAAACATTTGCGATTGCTTTGACTATCGCAGTTTGGCTTTTCGCAAGTGATAGGAGTGAGTTTTGGTTAAGGGTGAAGTTACGGATTTGCTCGTCATAAATATTGGCATCATCTTCGTCTAATGTGCCGAAAAGAGCTTTAAAGATTGAGCCTATAGCATTCAAAAGTGCTGTTTGTTTTCTATTTTGGGTTGGGTCACAAGTAACATATTCTTATATTCTATGTTTGCTAATATAAGATTTATTTGTAACAACGTACCGTTACAAGTATGGCTGTTACATACATATACTTAAAGCACATGCAGTATACATACTGCACATGCATATACATACCTACATCATGTAGGAAGAAAACATATTTATTGCAACGCATAACTAACAACATTGTGCCTACATACCTATCTACTACATCATTTTCGCTGCACGAAGAATTTCAATCACTGACTTACGTCAAATATACTTCATGTAAAACAGCGAAGATGTCGCAATACCCCTGCGCGCAAGAAGTCTCTAGTTGCAATACGACGACCTTGCGTCGGTGGTCAAACATATGTATGTAGGTAGCAACTAGCAAGATGTTAATTCACGGTTAATACAGTAAGCCACAAGTGCCTGCTGTAACCCGGGAATTACATCATAAATTAACAACAAATAGCAAGTGATTCTGGTTCTTGCAAAATATTTGTATGTATACAAACGCGACGAGTGCCGCGATTTAATTGAAGAATGTAATATGCGTGACTTAACACTTTGTACAAGGTGAACATTATGTACACAAAGTGTTAAGTCGGAAGTAAAATACAGTTGGAAGTAAATTGCACATCTTCCGTACTGGGAAGTAAGTATGACATTTTCCATGTATATACAATAGATAGAATAAGAACAAGTTGTATATATAGAGTAAGAAAATGTAAAAGAAAAGTTCAGTAAAAAATTAAATTCAGTAGTATCCAGTCGTAAATTATTTAGGAGCTGAGCTTCAACAAGCTACTCCAATACGAGTATAACCAGTGTTAATCAAGCGAAGATTATTTTCATTTAGGAGCTGAGCTTCAACAAGCTACTCCAGATCTTCAATAGGAGCTGAGCTTCAACAAGCTACTCCAGATCTTCAATAGGAGCTGTGCTTCAACAAGCTACTCCAGATCTTCAATAGGAGCTGAGCTTCAACAAGCTACTCCAGATCTTCAATAGGAGCTGAGCTTCTACAAGCTACTCCATAGCTTCGCTAGAAACCGAACATATACTGCTACTCCAAGCAACTCAACGTGTGCACAACGATAAGCCTTTGAGGAATTAGACGCAACAAAGAAAGAAGGAAGGAAATTCTTTCAACAAATTGGCGCAGCCGGTAGGATCAAAGAAGTTAATTAATACAACACACTTGAAAAACCTTGATCCTCGTAGCTACATAGAAGTGAGCGTAAGAACATCTTACCCCCCAAAAACTAGCGTCAAAGGAAGGACGTTAGGGCACTTCTGGTCTAATTCTACCAGCCATCAATAAGAATAAGCGGAATACCCGTCATCTGAAATTCATCAGCGCCGAAAGTGTAAAAAGACAGTAAAAAAAGAAAGAAATTGGCCAGTGAAATCTCCAACAAACCGACACTACTTAAGTAAGTTACATACCTAAATTTGTAAAGAAGGCAAAAAGCGATTAGCCGAATTTCTCCGGAAAATTCACGACATTTCGCGAAAGAAATTCGCTAGCACTTATTGCCCTCTCCCATTCCAAATAAGTTACATAGCTAGGTATAATACATTAATTGAACTCAGTGTAAAGAAGGGACAAAAACACCCCTCCATTCAATGCTACTTAGTTAAACTACCTCACATTCATTAAAACTTCATTGGGATTGCTTTCATGCACAGACCCGATCAAATCTCTCCTTGTTCAGATTTTGAGGTAGCAATAAGTTCATTGTCTTTCGACAATACCAGCCCTGCTGATAGCCCAAGAGCCGAACGAAGTACATCCCAAGGTATACCTTCTATAAATTGGTACCGCGAACACCGTTCAGGTAAACGCTTCAGAAGGCATGGTTTGATTAGCTTCCTGGCACGAACTCATAATTTGGACGCCTTAATACCCAAACAGCCATTAACCACACCAAATTCGAGTGAAAATACTCAACACATTTCCCACATAGATCAAACAAACAAAACAGGCAAAATGTCTATAAACTACGAAAAAGTATTAAAACTGACTGCTCAGATGGTGCCCCTGTTCTCTGGAGAAATAAGTGCACAAATTCTCACCGAGTTACAAACATTCATAGGCTGTTGTAAACAGGTACAGCAGTGTCTAGGAGAAAAAAGAAAACACAGCATTTATGCAAATTTTCCCAGCCAGGTTGAGAGGAAATGCATATCAATTGATCGCATCCAGTGCTCTCACGAAATTTGAGGAAGTGGAACAATTGCTTTACCGAACGTATTTACCCCGTGAAACTTATCATGAATTAATTAACAAGTTGATAACTTGCCGACAATATCCACAGGAGTCGTTTAATTCAGTTACTAATAGACTAAAAAGTCTGTTAATATAATGCTACGAAGCAGCACAGAGTAAATACGGAGCGGAAAACTTTAAAGTGGTAAAACAGCAAATTGAAGACTTTGGTATGGCTTCCATAAAGAGTGGTGCAACTAATCCCCATCTAAGCGCCTATTTACTTACTTTGAATGAAAATTCTTTAGAAAATCTTATTCAAAAGGCATTAGATATGGAAAGGTTGCAACAAGGACTCCTTTTCTTACCACAACCCACAAATTACATTCCTCTTCCTACACATTCTTTCCAAATGGATCACTTATGTCGACCAAATAGCACAAATCTTTCAAATGCCTATGGTCACCCTATACACAATAGTGAAAAATTTTCTCCTTACTCTTACGCAAATGAGCTAGGGAAGCCTAACATAAAAACTGAATTTAGTATACCTCCCATACCTGAGCCAACAAGGGTACCTTCAGTATCTTTTAATATCGACGGAAACTCTGAAAATAAGTGGCGCTCTAATCAAGTCAGTATGACAAGGAGATCTTCAGGAAGCCCACCTCCATACCAGAACTCTTCTTACCAGCAGGAGGAAAGAAAGTACGACAAACAAAAAGTACTCTTAAATAAGATCACCTTCAGTTACTGCAATTACAAAGGGCACACGTACGACGAATGCCTAAAACGCAAGAATACTCCCTTTTGTATTAACTGCAGAACAAAGGGCCATGATGCCCAATATTGTAAGCAAACTGCTAAAACACCACCCGAACATGCAAACACTAGCAACAATGTTCGGTGGGGACCTGCAAATCGGGAACCGAGAATTCAACATATACAAAATATGTGCGACTTTTGTGGTAGAAGAGGGCATACCGTGTCCACATGTCAACAGAAGCGCCGATGGGAAGCCACACATTCGGGAAACGGCACACTGTCGACCGAAAAATCTCCGGCTCGACATTAAATAAAATCTCTCAAAACACGTCAGGGTGCTCTCTAACAGAAAAACCACATATAAGGGAAAACGTTTCAGTGGTAGAGTTACCATTAGATATAAGTAAAAACACAGCGGTGCGGCTGATAGTAGACACTGGAGCAGAAGTAAGCATGATCAAACAGAAAGCACTGGATACACCAGAACGGATAGAGCAAAGCCCCAAAGGTGACTCTGAAAAACCCATTTGGAGAAGGAGAAACATTGGGTAACTGCCAAGGCAACTTTTTACTAAGCCGCAGTATCCCGTGTAAACTCCAGGTGGTAGAAAATGACGCCCAAATTTCTCACGATGGGCTGTTAGGCAATGACTTTCATGCAAAAAATTGCAATATTGAAGGACCTAATAAATTACTCCGGTTTCCTCGCACGGAAGCCAACCCTATTGATTTCACGGTACCTCTCGAAACATCCCTAGACGATGGAGAGGAAATACCAAGCGATCAACTGGAGGAGCAATTTAAATCACGGGCACCATATAGCTAGAACGCCTTACCACCAGTGGAAGAAACTTCGAGCAACTTGAGAAACAAGAGTGAAGATGAAAGTATGCAATATGAAGTATTACTTCAGCGATCTAATAGAATACCCCTCGATCTCAAATGGTACTAAGAATACCGTTACAAATAGACCAGGAAATGATTTGTTTGTCTCAGGAGATTCAAGAAGCAGTATTTATCGCAAATTGCCTAGTTAGTCCTCATAAAAGTTTCATACCATTATTAGTTCTAAACGTAAACACGGAACCAATATTCCTAACGAGCTTAACGCGTACTCTAGTTCCAATTAATTCTTATAACGTACAGTATCTCCATTTACCCTTGGACGACATAAATACCCAAGGTTCTCAGAAAAAGGTGATCCACCTTTCCTTCGTGCATCAAACACAAAAGCACACACAATGTCAAAAACGACCAGTCAAAATTCGATTCGAATCCACATTCAATAAACGTGAACCGCATTAAATATTATAATCAAAACAGACTTGCGGCTTTACCTGAAGAATTACTGTTGGATAAAAACTTAAATCACGAAGAGAGAAAATCAATTCTGGAACTATGTTATGACTATAATGACCTTTTCCATCTAAAGGGGGACAAGCTAATGTATACTAACAGTATAAAACATACCATTCCCACATTACATAATCAACCACCCATAAACCGGAAAATGTATAGACTCCCAGAAACGCATAGAGCAGTCATAAATGAGCAAATTAAGGAAATGTTAGAAAATGACATAATCCAATCAAGTAAAAGCCCGTGGAATTCCCCTTTACTAGTAGTTCCCGAGAAAGCTGGACCTGACGGCAATAAACGTTGGCGAGTAGTAGTAGATTTCCGTAAAATTAACGAAAAATCTATAGGAGATGCTTTTCTATTACCTAGAATAGAGGATATATTGGACCAACTGGGGCACTCCAGATATTTTACTACACTCGACTTGCAAGCGGGGGAGCAAACTTACATTACTGAAAACTCACCGATTTTCTTTAAACTTTGCACACTAGTTCCTTTTCACTCACAAATTGCAAATATCAAAACGAAATTTGTCGGAAACTTATAGTTTCCGAGATATTCGACTTTAAAATTCCCGAACTTTGTACTGAAATTCACTACAATTCACAACAAATTTACTCTTCTTCTTCTTTTATGTAGCATCAAGAAGGCACTCAAATCGCAAATATCGAAACGAAATTTGTCGGAAACTTATAGTTTCCGAGTTATTCGACTTTAAAATTCCCGAACTTTGTACTGAAATTCACTGCAATTCACAACAAATTTACTCTTCTTCTTCTTTTAGGTAGCATCAAGAAGGCACTCCGCTTCGCTCCGTGTGTGTGTGTGTGTGTGCCCCTGCCAGCCTGCCTGTGTGTGTGTGTGTGTGTGCGCGTCTACCTGCATGTGTGTGTGTTTCTTTAAAAAAAGTTTTTCTATTCCATTCTAACTAAATGCTGTACTACACATCCAGCAATAAGCCAGCAATAAGTTTTGAGCGCCTTCTTGATGCTACCTAAAAGAAGAAGAAGAAGATTAAATTTGTTGTGAGCTGCAGTACAAATATCGGGAATTTTAAAGTCGAATATCTCGGAAACTATAAGTTTCCGACAAATTTCGTTTTGATATTTGCGATTTGTGAGTGAAAAGGAACTAGTGTGCAAAGTTTAAAGAAAATCGGTGAGTTTTCAGTAATGTAATCTTAAGCCCAAGCGGGTATCACCAAGTACTTGCTGATCCAAAGGATAGACCCAAAACTGCGTTCAGTACCTCATATGGGCACTATGAATTTAAGAGAATGCCATTTGGGCTGAAAGGCGCGCCTGCGACCTTCCAGCGATTAATGAATTACATTCTAACGGGTCTTCAAGGCTTAGAATGCTTTGTCTATCTCAATGATATTGTAATCTATGGAACAAATTTACAAGATCACAACGAGAAATTGACTAAGGTATTCGACAGGCTCAGAGAACATAACCTTAAATTACAACCCGAAAAGTTCCTTCGCAGAGAAGTGATTTACCTTGGACACAAATGTTCAAATGAAGGAGCACTTCCAGACCCCAGCAAAGCGAGTTGTGTCCCAAATTTTCCTCAACCCCGAACTGTTAGACAAACTCAATCGTTCCTTGGGTTGGCTAACTACTACCGCAAGTTCATTCCGAACTTTTCAAAAATAGTCAGACCAATAACCAACCTGTTACGCAAAGATGTTAAATTTACTTGGACACCAAAGTGCCAAGATTCTTTCGAGGAAATTAAAAAGTCGCTGGTAAATCCTCCCCTTCTCACATATCCTGATATTACTGAACCCATTAATTTAACAACAGATGCTAGCATCGATGCATTGGGAGCTGTCTTATCCCAAGGGGAAATAGGCAAAGACGAGCCAATAGCGTATGCAATAGAAATTTAAATAAGGCGGAACAAAAATATTCCACAATAGAAAAAGAGTTACTCGCTATTGTATGGGCCACCAGGAACTTCAGGTGTTATTTACAGGGCAGAACGTTCACGGTCTACACAGACTACAAGCCCCTGAAAGGCGTATTCAATGTGAAAGACCCAACTACAAGATTAGTCAGATTTCACCATAAACTCTCAGAGTTTGACTACAAAATTGAATATAAGCCTGGAAAATATAACACTAATGCAGACGCGCTTAGTCGAATACCTGCCCAATTAAACCAAGTAAACCCCAATTCGTTCATTGTGGAAGCTCAGGTACACCACTGAGCCGATTCTGACATAGACGATTGTAGTTCCCCGCCACAATCAAATTCCAAACCAGCACATTGCCATGTTGTCACTAGAGCTCAATCAAAAGAGGCAGAAAATAAGTTGGAGAAAGTAATTCAATACCAAAAAACTCCTCAAAGAATTCAAAAGCAATTAAAGCACTCCAAAAACAACTCAGTTGAAATCGATTCAACTAAAAGCAGCCAGTCCGAAAACAGTACATCTGTGCTAGGCAACTTACCTTCGAACAATCATTCATTGAATTCTCAAAATAAATCACCTGAAATTATTTCAGACCCTGAAGAAATTCAAATAATTTTAAGGGACTACCATGATTCTGCATTTGGTGGTCACCAAGGAGTCATTAAAACTTACAACAGAATAAAGAGAAAATATAAGTGGAGAAATATGCTCAGTTCCATCAGGAAATATATTCGAAAATGTACTAAATGTCAGAAAATGAAGGCATGTCATAACAGATACTGCCCTAATACCATTCGAAAAAGTATATTTGGATATCGTAGGTCGTCTTGAAGAAACCCATTCGGGAAATAAGTACATTTTGACTTTCCAAGACAATCTAACGAAATTCGTAGATTGTTATGCCTTGCCAAATGGCGAAGCGGAAACGGTAGCAGGAATATTTTTCGACGAGATAATCACTCGTTACCGTATTCCTAAAAAAATTAGTAACTGATCAGGGCTTTAATTTCTTAAGCGATCTCTTCAAACGAGTTTGTAAGCTCTTAAAAATTAAAAAAAACTACAAACATCCGCTTATCACCCACAATCCAGCGGTGCACTTGAACGAACCCACAGACCACTTGTGTAGTATCTAAGAGCCATTGTATCCGAAAATCCAAAGGCTTGGGATCGATTCCTGAGAACCGCGGCTTTCGTATATAATAATAGTCCACATGAAGGCACTAAGCTCACCCCAATGGACTGTGTATTTGGATTTACAGCGGATGTATCCACAAATCTAAGAAGAGAGCCTGAGCCAATATACAATCACGAAAGTTACTATCACCTTCTGAAATACAAATTACAGAAAACACATACTATCGGCCGAAAAAATCTACTTAACGCCAAGGAAAAGTCAAAACAACGCTACGATAAGCACGCGCGTCCAGTAACATTTAGACCAGGAGATAAAGTCCTATTAAAAAATCCAGCTAAAAAACACAAACTTTCCCAGATATGGCTAGCTCCATATCTCGTGGTACAAGTTTTTAACTCTGTTAATACTGTTATTCAAATCGGTAAACGAAGAGTAACAGTACATAATAACAGGCTGAACCCATTTCACGAATAACGGCTAAATTAAAAAAAAACAAAAAGAGACAGAAAAACGAGGCAACAATTCTTAGTCAAGAATAAAAGGCAACCCAACATACCCATTCAGTAAGAACACACAAAAAAAAAGGGAAGAAGATTCATTAAAAAAAAAAGAAGAAAAAAAATCTGATAATTGGATTTTTATTGAGTAAATCTAACAAAATACCACATTATACACCATATAATTTTGAACTTCTTTTTCTCTTATTGGCATTTATATGCCTTAAATTATCCGATGCCAGCCTCTCAAATTTCTGCTTCTCCTCTTCGGTTGAGGCAAGATTAGCTCTCATTTTAAAATACTACATCTCCTACGTAATTTGATACGCCTACCCTCTCGTGCCGATTTAGGTTTATTTATGCCTCCAACAACAAACAAAGGAAGAGCTATCTATCAAACTAATCGTTCGGAACTAAAGGACCCAATCAAACACCGATCTGCCGAGCCTCCACAGGCAAATAGCCGGCAAAATTTACCAATACCACCCCCACCACCCCCACCAGCACTTCCACCTTCTTTAAGTCGTGCAGAGCCAGATTCAAAGTCACGCACCCGCCATGTACACGTGGTTTAACTAAGTTTTCAATACAAATTGCAAATAATACAAAATAACTAGAATTACCGGTCTTTAAAATTAAATAAGTTCTCAACATAACCATCTAGATAGTACAAAATAACTAGAATTATCTGTCTTTAAGAGTTAGCTAAGTTTTTTTTTTAGATAGTACAAAATAACAAGAAATATCTGACTTTAAGATGTAAATTCAAAAATATATATACATGTATCCTTAATAAACCTGCACACATACATATTACAAATGTATAGCCAGGCTAATATCTAATGTATATTAAGAATAAACCTGCACACATGCATATTACAAATGTATAGCCAGGCTAATCTCTAATATATATCCTTAATAAACCTGCACACATACATATTACAAATGTATAGCCAGGCTAATCTCTAATGTTATATCAAGAATAAACCTGCACACATACATATTACAAACGTATAGCCAGGCTAATCTCTAATGTATATCAAGAATAAACCTGCACACATGCATATTTTCAAATGTATAACCAGGCTAATTTCTAACTTTATATCAAGAGCAAACCTAGAGACATACATATTTATAAATCTATTAACATATAATTAAACCTTATAGAAATAAGATGTACTGTTGACACTACCTATATAACTTTTAGCTCAAGTTTAAATCTAGATAAGTTCAAAAAAAAAAAAAATGTGTACACATATACATACTGTAAATGGACACTAGTTCCAAATGGAAAATATACATATATATAATAAAACTTAAATAAGAAATACAAAACAAACCAGTGTCAACAAATAGACCTACTTGCGAAACTACAATGCTAAAACTTTATATACCTAGATGTACGTATGAAATCTAAATGTACCATTAGTATAGTTAATTAAATACCAACTATGTTCAAAAAAAAAGCTATTGTTAACCAACTCAAATTAATGTACGCATAAATAAGTATGCTTCCTTTAGTAACTACATTATCCACATACCAGTCCCGGCGCTCGACGTTAAGTATACAGGGTGTTTCCCCTTAGGAGGTCCATAGAGCGGGAGGTGATAGTACTCACCTAGACGAACCAAAAATTGTATGGCAGGGGGGGGGGGCAATATCAACCGTTTAGGAGTTACAGGGTGATTCATAAAAAAGGTAGGTTTTCACAAAACACCCTGTATCTTAAAAACTACAGGGCGTATGGTCACATTTAAGGGCTCACTGTATGCAGAACTTCATGGCCTTTCTAACGACAGCTCAACCAGCCCCGTACCCATCTTCCCTAAGAAGTTATGAAGGTCTAAACTAAAAATTTCGGATTTTCTTACCTTTTTTTTAATTTAACCTCTATTATTTTTGCAAAATGGTCGTTAACATAACTTTTTTTTATAAAAACTGTAAACTGTAGACTCTCCTCTTTAATATGACCTATTACACCCAATGTGCTATCTGAAGCCCTTTAAGAGTTATTAGCTCTAAACCTATTCTCAAACCTATTTTCAAACCTATTCTCAACGATAATTTGTTCCCTTAGCACGTCATTTTAAAAAAATATCGTCTTTTTCGGTGTGACCTGAATAGGTTATGAGTTAATAATTGTTTAACGGCTACAGTTAACACATAGGATATAATAGGTCAACTTAAAGGGGAGAGTCTGCAGTTTACAGTTTTTATAAAAAAAAGTTATGTTAACGACCTGTTTGCAAAAATAATAAAGGTTAAATTAAAAAAAAAGGTAAGAAAATCCGAAATTTTTAGTTTAGACCTTCATAACTTCTGAGGGGAGAGGGGTACGGGGCTGGTTGAGCTGTCGTTAGAAAGGCCATGAAGTTCTGCATACAGTGAGCCCTTAACTGTGACCAGACGCCCTGTAGTTTTTAAGATACAGGGTGTTTTGTGAAAACCTAGCTTTTTTTATGAATCACCCTGTAACTCCTAAACGGTTAATATTGCCCCCCCCCCCTTCCATACAATTTTTGGTTCGTCTAGGTGAGTACTATCACTCCCGCTCTATGGACCTCCTAAGGGGAAACACCCTGTATATACAAAATCACTAAACTAATGCTTCCAAAAGCACCATACGCTTGAATCATGTTTTAATGCGTCATTCCTCTTCCAAGAATAACACATTTTTTTTTAAAAAGAGGGAGATTTGTTACGTACATATACTTAAAGCACATGCATATCCATATACCTACATCATGTAGAAAGTATACATACTGCACATGCATATACATACCTACATCATGTAGGAAGAAAGTATTCTTAAAGCACATGCATATACATACCTACATTATGTAGGAAGAAAGCATACTTAATGCACATGCGTATACATAGCTACATCATGTAGGAAGAAAACATATTTATTGCAACGCATAACTAACAACATTGTGCCCACATACCTATCTACTACATCATTTTCGCTGCATAAAGAATTTCAATCACTGACCTACGTCAAATATTCTTCATGTAAAACAGCGAAGATGTCGCAATACCCCTGCGCGCAAGAATTCTCAAGTTGCAATCCGACGACCTTGCGGTTAATACAGTAAGCCACAAATGCCTGCTGTAACCCGGGAATTACATCATAAATTAACAACAAACAGCAAGTGATTCGGGTTCTTGCAAAATATTTGTATGTATACAAACGCGACGAGTGCCGCGATTTAATTGAAGAATGTAATATGCGTGACTTAACACTTTGTACAAGGTGAACATTATGTACACAAAGTGTTAAGTCGGAAGTAAAATACAGTTGGAAGTAAATTGCACATCTTCCGTACTGGGAAGTAAGTATGACATTTTCCATGTATATACAATAGATAGAATAAGAACAAGTTGTATATATAGAGTAAGAAAATGTAAAAGAAAAGTTCAGTAAAAAATTAAATTCAGTAGTATCCAGTCGTAAATTATTTAGGAGCTGAGCTTCAACAAGCTACTCCAATACGAGTATAACCAGTGTTAATCAAGCGAAGATTATTTTCATTTAGGAGCTGAGCTTCAACAAGCTACTCCAGATCTTCAATAGGAGCTGAGCTTCAACAAGCTACTCCAGATCTTCAATAGGAGCTGAGCTTCAACATGCTACTCCAGATTTTCAATAGGAGCTGAGCTTCTACAAGCTACTCCATAGCTTCGCTAGGAACCGAACATATACTGCTACTCCACGCAACTCAACGTGCACAACGATAAGCCTGGGACGAATTAGACGCAACAAAGAAAGAAGGAAGGAAATTCTTTCAACATGGCTCAAGGCTGAGTGTTTGTCCAGTTTCTGGCAGGTCGCTGTAATTTGTTGGGCTATGAACTGGATGTTGTTGAATTCTGATTTAAATTCGCTAAGTCGTAATACGTGACAATCTTCCATTCGTTGGTGTAGAGGTTGGCCCTGGCAATATCTTCGAAGTAAATGCCTGCAGTAGCATTTAGCTGCTTTACCTCTATTCCTGAGCCGTGGATTAAGGGGATGCAAAGTAGAATGAATGCTATATGCATCATTTTGGAAACCTGGAAGATGACACTATGTTAATATCTCTGAATGATATTTGAAGATGATGAAGTTTTTACTCTGAGTAAAGTTTTAGGTCATTGTTATGGACTCTTTATTCCCTAAATACATAATTTCCTATCTTAGGAAGTGGCACTTGTCGAGTTGAAGTTTGAGCTTGAAATTGCGGAGACGGCTAAATACTGCTGTGGGTCTTATATTATGATCTTTGAGGTTGTATCCATGGACTACAATATCCTCCATGTATACGAAGCAATAGATGCCTTGACGTCCCGATAGAACATTGTTCGTGGCTCGTTGAAAAGTAGTAGGGGCTCCTTTTAAACCAAATGGTATACGATTGTATTCATAGTGGCCATAGGGTGTGCTAAAAACAGTTTTCTCTCTGTACTTCGAGTCCATTTTTATCTGGTAGAATCCACTGGCTAAGTCGAGTGTTGTAAAATATTTCGACGTCCCCAACTGGTCTAATATATCAGTGATATTAGGCAGTGGGTACGCATCGCCAATAGTAATGTCGTTAATACGACGAAAGTCTACCACTACTCGCCACTTTTTGTTTCCATTCTCATCTGGTTTTTTAGGAACCAGAAGAAGTGGAGAATTCCAGGGACTATGTGAAGGTCTGATGATTTCTGACTAAAGCATTTCTTGTATTTGTTTATTTATTTCAGTTCGGCTCGCTTCAGGAAGTCTATAATGCTTGGTATATATGGGCGGTTTGTCTTGGAGTGTCTCGATTTTGTGGGTAATCGCATCACTTTATCAAAGGAAATCCCCTTCTATGAAGAAGAGATCGTTGAATTCCCTACAGATATTGCGAACACTCTCAAATTCCTCTGAATGACAGTGATCCAATTTGATAAGGTTTTTCTGTTTATTTATTCTGCCCTTAATTGGATCTCTTTCGGAGTGTGTGGAGATGACCAGAAAGTCGTCCAAGTCTTGGTAAACTGGGTTCACCTCGTAAGGGCCCAGATCGGCGTCCTCCTCATTTGTGTTGAGGATTCGGACTTTTGCCATACCATTGACTGGTTCGACGATTGAGTTTTCAAGAAATAAACCCGGCCTTAATTCCTTCTTAAAACAGACCGAGTGATGTTGAATAGAAGGAGTTGGAATTTCAATAATGAACTCTGATCGAGCTGGAATTTTGACTTTTTTTAAGTGATCCGAGTCTTTCGGATGATTAGTAGGAAGGAGATACGATTCCAACTTTTGTGGCATTTTGAAGGAGTTATTCGATGATTCCGTCTCGATAGAATTTGAAGGAGATAAACATTTAGCGAAATTCCTTGACTTCTTTTATTCATTTTTGGGTTTCACCTTTTGTGAATCTATTGATGAATGGGATAAGATTTTATTATATTTAGCCTTTTGTGCGGCTGTAGATGAAGATATATTTTTACCTTTATGCTTCATTTCTTGTGAAGCATTGGCTGGGGATCGATTTGCATTGCTTTTCGAAGCAATTGATGGAGATGGAATTGTATTAATATCTTTATTGGAGACTGTTATCCCTGTATATAACAGACTCTTTGTTTGAGACCTCTTTTCTGGGTCTTCGCTTTTCAAATAAACGTATGGGTAGTTAGTGTAAAATTCTTCATACCGGTTTGATTCATTTGCTTCTAGAGAAATAAGTTTATTTTGGTTGTTGATAGTCGCATTGTATCGAGATAGAAAATCATGACCAAGTAGGCCATCGTATGAAAGGTTGGAGTTATTTCCCACAATTTGAAATGGGTGCTCTAGGATGGAGTTAAATTTGGTAGATTTCGAATTTAATTTTGCAAATATGAGTCCTTCTGTACAAGTGGACTCGGTAAATAATGTATTAATATTGCAGACAGCATCTCTGTAGAAGATACTGTCTGCTGTCTGCTTTCATTGGATGGAGTTTTATTAGGCCGATCTCTGCTCCAGTATCAATTAAAAATGTAAGTTTTGGAGCAGAGCAGATTTCAGCAGACAAGGAAA
Organism: Dioctria linearis; assembly: GCA_963930735.1. Lineage (NCBI taxonomy): Eukaryota > Metazoa > Arthropoda > Insecta > Diptera > Asilidae > Dioctria > Dioctria linearis. The sequence goes on along the minus strand of OZ005740.1, from coordinate 123,569,588 downwards.
GAGTTAAAGAATTTTTATTTATTTGAGCGGGGCTTTGAATTATTTTCTTGCTGCCTACTTTTCCGTTGATATTGTCTCGGGATTCCTGTGGACTTGTGCTGTAGTTTGTATGTGCGAGGGGTTGCCGAATAAGACCCCGCGCTGCATCCAGTTTCCCTGCCTGGATGCCGATGAATTTTTGTTGTCCTTCCTATTTGGAGAAGGTGATCTAGCCGAGATATTGGCATTTTTATATCTCGGTGGAGTTCGATTCTCTCGGAATTGTATTTATTTCCCGAAAATTATTTTGGTTTCCGGGGCTGTTGTTAGAACGATTATTATTCGCAGCTCTTGTCCTGCATTCTTCTATGGTGTGCCCAATTCAATGACAATATCGACAAGATGGGCCCTGCGACGGAGAAGTGACCTTATTGAAATCTGGCGGGCGTTGTAATTGCGTGTTTAGCTTTGCAACTGCGTTGAAATTTTGGGCGGAGCGTTGTATCACTGGGCAGCTTGATGCAGCATGCCCCAGTCCATTGCATTTGAAGCAGCGAAGACTTGAATTTATTGCTTGCGCAAATGGAGTTTGATTTATCTTGTTTTGTGCTTGGGAAACCAGTTGTTTCTGCTCTAAGTGTGATGCATGCTCCAAGATGTGTGATTCTAATGCAGAAAAGGATTTATCGGAATGCACTTTGGCTAATGTTTGGAGTTGTGGATTGGATAATCCGTCCTCTATAGCTCTCACTGCTTGACACTCATTATCTTTTAAAAGAGATTTTAATTTAGTTTGGATAGAGTTGTGTTAAGTCTCTGAAGGAAATCTTTCACGCTTTCCCTATTCTCGGTTTAGAATTATTAAACTGAGACTGTAGCGTAGCTCTGGGAATTTTTACGTCAAAAGTTTGAGTTAAAATTGATTTTGAGGTAGGCCAATCATCAACTTGATTGTACTTGAAAATATCATATGCGTCTGCAGATAATTTACTGCTTATTAAGCTAAGGAGGGAGTGTTTTTCGTTCGCCGTCGTTGCCGTCGCATATATATTTTTTTACAGCTTGAAAGGAATTTGTGAAGATCTTTGGGATTTCCATTAAAGTTCGGAATTAAAGACCTCGCGTCAGATAAGAAAAAAATTGATTTGTCTCTAAAAGAGACATTGTGGTGATGCTCTGTGGAATTATTTGAAGTATTTGTTATGTTTTGGAATCTCGAATCCAGTCTCTGAGAATGATGTTTCCATGTTTATGTAAACATCATTCATGAAGTATTCGCTATCTTTGTCGTTTGGGCCAACATTCAAGATTATTTCGTTATGTGTTTCTACAAAATCGTCCCAATATTTGTGCAACGAGTTCAATTTTTGGTGTAAGTATGCCTGGGTTGCAGTTGCAAGTGAATTATTATCTATAGATTGAATAATATGGGATAATGTTTTTCGTCTATCTTCTTGCAACTGAAACCGTACTGAATTTGATCGTTCTTTGTCTGTGCTGTCCAGGTTATCAACTGCAATTGTTGAGAAGTTTTTGGAAGTGGGATGTAAAACGGGTTATTTTTGCGCTCTGTGTGGACTGATATGGATTTCAACCTATCAGACAGAGTTGCGTTTGTAAGATTGTACCAGTCCTCCGTTTTGTCATAGCATGACTGCTTAAAATAATCATGAGTTTCAGCAAAATCTTCATGATCTTGAATCCGGGTTTCCGTTTTTTCAAATGAAGCCCATACGTCTTCCAAATTTTTTGGAGTTTTTCAGAAGTATAATCTGAAGTCCTTTTACTTGTATTCGCTCTGTGATAATCGGCCATTTTGGAACTTGTGACAAGCAAAGCTCATCGAAAGATTTGTTTTCTTCAGTCATGTTTGATTCGAGTAGTATTCAGATCGGGGTGAATTTGTTTAAGTTTAGAAAAATATAGAAGACGTGGAAAATTTATATGGGGGTTGAAGAGCAAAAAAGCTTTATTAAGATTGGGAGAAGTTAGGTATGTATATGTTTAGGTGCGTTGTTTTTTGTAAGAGGGGTAAGTGTATAAAACGACAATAGCAGCAAAAAAATGATAAATCAATAGGGAAATAAGAATTAGGTTAATAAAAAAAAATGTTTTTTAAATTAAAAATGTTAAAAGTTTTGTAGGGTTTAAAAATTTGAGGTGAAGGAGAAACGACAGTAAACTAAGATCACTTGATTATTAATTATTGTAGTGATCTATACGTATTGCAGCTGCCAGGCAGCAGGTTTAATTTTAAAAATTAATTGATTAGGACTCCCAACGTCAATATAAAGAGTTATGTTGGTTGCAAGTAAATATTTCTGTTAATTAATAGGAGGAAAAAATAAAAATTTGGGATTGATTTGGTAGCACACAAAAAAAAAGAATTTTATATTAAAATAGGAAATTCTGGAACAGGAATGCTGAAAAAAAAATTCTTTTTTCACGATTCCTCCCTGCAATCAAAATCTCTCCACTGAACGATAGCCTTTCCAAGTTCTATCACAGGGGAGTGATTGTTGATTTTCGAAGTCCTCTGACCAGCAAGCTCACGAGGACTTACCGCAGAGGTCGCTTCGCGAAAGGGTGAAAGGTGATAGTAGGATAAGTTGGAATTATATATATTGAAAAAACAGGTTTTAAGCCAGGATTTTGTACGATCTCCTAGAGTAAAGAAAACTTCACTTACAAAAAAAAACTACGCTGATTGCACTATGTCGTTATGTTTGTATAAATGAATTGATGGTGAAAATGATTTGTTTCTGCATATAAAAAGAATCGAGCATAAAAATATTTTGATTTCAAACACAAAATGAATCGATTATAAAAATAATGTGTCTTTGTATATAAAATGACTTGATTATAAATATCTATTTTTTTTGCTACCTTTTATTTTATCCAGAGGTATTGGTATAGCTGTTAGTATCTTTGTTTTGTTGAAGTTGATATCAATACGTCGCGCGTCCGGGACGACGGTTTCTAGGAGATTTAGAGTTGAGTTAAAGATGTTGTTGTTGTATGTTTTGTGTAGGTATTGGATGAGTATGACGACGATAAGGTTACGACGACTTTCTGTCTAAGTGAGAGGGGATTTCCTTCCGTCTGGGTACGTCTTAGTGAGGCAGGGATGAAGCCTACTTGGGTCCCACGGTGGAGCACTATGGCACTCTAAACTTAATTTACTCTAAGTACCTCCTGGGTACCCGGGCTAAATTTTTTTTTTTATTTTGTTTATTTTTTTTTAAATTTATTACTTGTCGTTTTGTTTATTTTGTTTTTATTTTTATTGTCACTGTTTTTATTATTTTTTTTTTAGAAAAATTGTATTATTATTTCTTTCCTTAAGCTTTTAATTAAGAATTTCCAAGTTTTCTCTATATAATTAGGGTTAACACTTTCTATTAACACTTTAGTTGTAATGATCGTCAACTTTTCACAATAAGTTTAGTTATTACTTTGTACTAACAATTTTGTTTTAATGATCTTCTACTTTTGACAATAAGTTTAGTTAATTCCTTTTACTAACAATTTTGTTTTACCGCTTACAACTTTTTAATATTCGAGTTAATTCCCGGACTATCCCGATCGACGGTTTCAAAAAGAACTCCTCGAGGTTTAGGCAAATTGCGCCCAGGTAACCGTGATCACTTCAAAAGCTCTTTTTTCATTTTTATTGTTTTCTCACGATGTTGAAAAAACGTACGTGAGAAAATGCAAAAGTTTTTTGATGCGAGCTTTATGCATCAATGCAAAACTGTAATCCGATATGCACTTGTGCGCCCGTCTTGAAATATTAATTTTAACAGGGCACGAATAATTTTGATAATTGTATGTATGTATTTACATACAATTAGATTGGATTAAGTAGGTAATGTACGTATGTACATAGTACATACGGAAAAGAAAGTAAGAAGACACTGTATGTAGGTAAGTGTTCATACCGTGTGAGTGGAATGTGTGTCTGATAACAAAATGCAATTTATGCTAAATTGCATTTTGTTATAATAAGGGAGAATGAATTTGAATGCATTTGAAATTTTAAATTGAATTTTGATTGAATTAAATTAAAATTAATTTTCAGGGTCAACTTTGCAATGCATCGATATAACGCATAGGGCAATATATTGGTGCATTGACCTTATGGTTGTGATTCGAGGCATTGGGCACCTGAGTCACAACAATTGACGCTCTAATGTTTGTTGAGAAATTAATGGAAATAATTGTCCAAAATTTAATTCAAACAGTTTTTTAACTATTCTAAGTCGAATGGAATAATGAGAAAATAAATTGCATTGATTTTTCTAGACCCTGTTAAATCAAAACTCTATAACAAAATACTGTGTACAAACAGAATTGGATGTATTTTATTTCAAGAAATATGTAATAAAGAATGAATTAGATTTGAAGATATTTGTGTATTGCGTAAAAAATCATTAAAACTGTATGGATTCAATATATTATAACTTGGAGCCATTGAATAAATAACTAATAAGGAAACTGGATATCGTGCGAATACAGTGTACGTGAGTAAGCCAGTCTTTGACCTTCAGATCTAACTAAATCAGTTGCATTTTTACGTTTCTCAAAGTAAACATTTCAGAGTTCCGGGGATTCAGATAAACTTTATAAAATTTATTGGTTTTAAAAAATATTAGAAACTTTAAATTGGTTTATTTCGGGAGCTTGTAGTGTATAGTGTTATTGAGATCAGTGATTTGTGAAATTAAAGCTATTAAGCTATTAATTTAACGTTACAAATTGTGTGCTGCAATGTAGCAGAAACAATCGCCAAATTTCTAGGCGGAAATCTTTTTTAGGTAAGTGAATGTATTTAAAAAAATTTATCATCTTGTTTCATAATTATTCGCGAAAAAAATTTTTTACATATATTTAACGGAAATAGAGAAATATACGAAAAGTTTAAGATAGTTTAAGCTCATGTACGATTTGTATAAACAAAAGGTTTCTTCTTTTCAACGGCAGCGCTATTTTTCTTTTACCTAAAGCAAGGGAGCGCTAACGATTTGTTTATTTTAAATAGCTGTTTGGATTATAAAAAATGCCCCCTTAAAAATGTCACGATTTTACTATAGCCATGCCGAAATAAGTCAAACACAGGACACTAATACATTCCCGAGCGGCTTACCCTTTCACACGATATGCCGTTTCCTTAATAGTTAGTTATTCAATGCTAGGAACCATTAGAAGTTGTCAGATATCATTTGAATTATTTCGAGAAATTTTCCGATCTCGAAAAGTTCATTAGTAAGTTTAGAGATTTTGTTTTGACGATGAAGGTGAAGTATACATATAATTAAAATCTCTAAAACAAACAGAAATAAAAATAAAAAGTAGTGCTGGGCAATGTTCATTGATGTTTTCAAAACATCGATGTTTCGGCTCCCGATGTTCGATATTTTTACATCGATGTCAACGCACTAAAACATCGACGTACATCGATGTTATCCTTTCGATGTTAGGGAATTACATGCTTCTTACCGCAAAGGAATAAATGCATACTCTAAAAAGCAAATAAAAATTTAGCTAGATTTGAACAAAGAAATACGTATATTTCAATAAAATTTTTGTGGTAAAACGGAAAGAGGAATAGTGAAGTGATTATTCATTTCATTTTCAAAGCATCGTTACAATTAATCATCATTAGTTCTTAGAATAATTTGGGCTGGGGGCAGAAAACATCGTTCGGTGGAACCAATCAGAATTTTTTTTAAATAGTTGGGAGGAAACAAACCGAGTGACCATACATCACACTGCCGTCACTGATTCAATGGAGACCAAGGAAGTTAGGCCACAAGAGATCGATACAGTTTTGTTTATTCTTTTAGTTACACGGCGAACATATTGTCCAACTTGGTGTGTCCACACACTGTCAAATATGATGTCCAACATTAGGATAGGAACACATTTCAGGAGCTGCTAGAACTATTAATTGCTATCATTTCTTCGTTAGACTTCACTCAACAATAACGAATGCGTTACAAGCATCGCCGTAAAAATCAAACTAATTTGATTTTCGTCCAACCGCTTGACATACGTGTCACACCCCAAACAGGCCCACACACGATCAAATCTGTGTGTTGGCCAACATGCGTGACCGTGCATGAGCCCCTTAAGAAAACGTCTGCCGCCTGCAACTTCTTTTTCGTGTTCAACAAAGTTCAATTTATGTGCTAATAACATCCGCTTTGTGATTGCAAAACCAACAGGAGCATCGGAAGGAAGTTCAGAACGTATAGTATAGGCAATCGGAATAACCCCTTTATTTAAGCGCTCCTTTGGAACCGCTTCATATTAATCCTTTAGATAATGGCAACGTCACCAACCTATATATCTTGGCATATATGGCTTGCAGCAAAACTGTTGTCCATTGTGGCCAAATGTCTGTTCTCTCAGGCATGCGAGACTATAACTCAAAAGAGAAACAGTTTGCAGGGAAAACGCCTTTGCCGATTATTGTTTCTTCAGTCTGTAGATAAGAAGTTTTGAGACCTGTAACTTTTATTTTTATTTAATTTATTTATGCGTTACTTTTAGGAAACTTTTAATTTAGAATTGATAATGAAGTACTCGTTTTGTTTTTGTTATTTTTATTAAGTTATAAATAAGGACGAGAGTAAAAAAAATTTAAACTGAAAACCACAGTATTTTTTCTATGATTTACTAGTGAGACATTTGTTCATTAACATCGATGTGGTATGTACATCGATGTTATATGATCGATATTATCGTTACATCGATGCTCTTTGGGCGATGTCAACATCGATGGTGAACATCGATATTCCGTTCCGATGTCCCAGCGCTAATAAAAAGAACGAAATGTAAAAAGATATCATTAGACAAAATAGCTGCAAAAGAGCCTCCAAGCTTTTGTTCAACTATTCAACGTAACCTAGTAACCGGTTGTAATACTATTTCCCTTTCCCAAAGGTACAATAAATATTGAATATACTGATCACCTGTGTTGGTGTTGTAGTCTTTGCTTCACTTTTTATTTAATTGAGTAATTAATTCAATAATCACAAAATAAAAACAAATTCGTTAATTCAAAGCTTAGAATAAATTTGTGTTTAGTTTCAAATTTAAATGCAAATTCAAATAGTATTTATTAAGGCAGTACACAAGTAAGACAAGATCTTATAATTATGTGTAGGAGAACAATAGAAAGATTTAGAAATAAAAATTGAAAACTTTAACTTTAACTTATACTTAAACTTAAACTATACAAGACAAGGTATCCAAAAAGATAATTTGTATTAATATAAATATGCCTCATAAGAAAATTTATTCAACCAAACAATTAAATAGTTCGCAAGTATTCCAATCAATTGCTGCGAAAACTCTGATTGTCCCTAATCCTTTTGAGTTAAAGAGGAAAAGAGCTCCACAGTCTTATCGATTGAACAAAACACTGAAGACCATGTTAGCGACAGGTGGAACGAGGAATGTTTAGAGAATAAGTTCTTACTGATTGGGAAACATCCAAGCTAGTATCCAGATAGTCAGGTTGCCCAGATATCATCAAATTATGGAGGAATATTATCGCACGGTATTTAAAGAATATTCTAACATGTATCCCAAGATTGCATTTAAATATTCCGAGACATGGGGTCTATTCTTGAATTACGAATGGGTTTTACGAATTCGGTAAATAACGAATGCTTGAACCTCATTCGTTATATAACGAATGGACATGCACATTCATTTCGAATAGTTTTGACGGTTTAACGTATACGGAATGTGCCTTCGTTATTTAAGAATAGGGCCCATGGTCGTACCGCCTCAAGCCGAACACATACCGCACAGTAGAAGTAAAGGCCATATTGGGACAAAAAATTCCACCTGACAAAAGAAAAGAATAGAAAGCAAAATAAAAAATAAAAAAGCAGAAAAAAACAAAAATCATTAAATGTCAATAAAAAATAAAAACTATAAACAATTTAAAAAAAGAAAATGAACTGAATCAAAACCACGAAAAACTTCACAACCATAGGTCTGGATAGGGACAATTAACGATTTAAATGCTGCAGTGGCAGAAAGTTTATGTAGCGTCCCATAAACCTTACGGACAAGCTCATTTATATGATCGTTCCAGTTCAAAATACGATCAAGAATAATTCCAAGATTCCTTACAGTAGTAGAATCCAATTCACTTTTATAGATCACGATAGCATTAGATTTAGAGTCACGAAAGCTCAACCCATTTTATTAATAGCCCAATTAAACACATCAGCAAGATCTTCGTTCATACGACACATAACATCCTCCAACATTTATAAAAGCCTATAGTGATGTAAAACTGAATATCATCAGGATACATGTGGTCATAACAATTTTTCAAAATCATTAGAAGATCATTAATGAAGATAGTGAATAATAAGGGTCCAAGATGGAACTATTAGTTTCTTAAAAATTAATTAAAAATAAGAGCTTTTTACAAATTTATTTCTAAAACTCATTGTCAAATTTGAAAATGGCGTTAGCCTGATGATCGTAACCAAATTCCTAATATGGCAAGTGTTACGTTAATATGTAACATCACATCGGATAACATTATTGGCTATTATCTATTAAACCAATTACAGTCAATTTGCTTATAAAGGTACTAAACAAATTAAGGTAGCAGAAACTAAAAGAAAAGAAAGTAAACTAAATGGAAATGTTTGTTAAATAAAATCTTGGAAAAATCAGGTGACAAAGCAATGAATTGATCATGATAAAGGAATAAATTATGTTAGGCAGCTGGCGTGCCACTACAAATATAATATCCAATTGTAGACAATTTACGATTAAAAAAATATAAATTTCCGAAATATGAAATGGAAAAGTACCAATTTAAAAAATTTGGTGTTACGCTTATCTATCAGATAAAGGACGATATACATTTGTATAACATTTGTGGAGTGAGTGTGAGCATTTTTATATAGAACACACAAAGCTTGATGTAAAAATAAATATTAATCTGGAAATATTCAAACATTTTTACACTTAAAGGTTGGCTACAAATAATTTTTTTTCTGTAGAGAAACTTTTGAAATGAAAACTTCTTTTTGTGCCACCGCACACAAAATTTTTGCTCGGTAGTGAATGAGGTTTACGATCGTTACGTTTCAAACTGAAACTCTGATTCTTCGATAAGGCCGGAGAAGCCGTGTTTTTTCAACAAATAGAGTAGAATAGAATAAGTTCCGATTTTCAAGGGAAAAATAAATTGATCTTGTTTAAATTTGACACGTAGCTTAAAGTCACGGCGTAGACACAAAGTATGACTAGCAGGAACTAGTAAAGCTATTTTATATTACTTAATTTTATATTACTTTAACGATTAGTACTTTAATGCACGGATTAATATTTCTGTAATTGCTTACTGATCGCTAGCAAAAAATATTACTTTTCTTACATTTAGCTGCCAAGTCATTATATATTTTATAAGATATTGAAGTTTCTATTTGCTACAATATTATCCGTGGTAATTTGTCAAAGCTGTTACTAAATAATTTATTTTAATATTTTTGTAAATACTTCATATGATTTGTGATGCAATGAGGTCACAGCTCAAGTATCAAAGAATCATTAGGCGTACCTTTTTACTTGGTTTATTGCGGCTTGAAGAAAAGTTTTCACTTCCGCCGTGCCGTGCGGTCTTAAGCACAACGCACTAACTTTTTTCTCTGTACGCAGAATTAAAAAGGAATACAAAATGTGTGTCAAATTAATTAGAGATTCTCTTAGTTCGTATTATATATCAGTGGAAAGTAGGTACACAGTATAATAGATAAAGTACCTTAGTAAAATATATACATACATATATGTATATATGTGTATGGAGCTAGCCTAATACTGAAAAAACACGTAATGCAAGAATGAAGAGTCCAACTTTGTGTTTAATTTTCCTTCTCTTAAGAAATTCAATTCCCAATCGGGACACAAAGTTTCCTTTAGTGGTTCATTTAAATTGAATTATATTTTAATTATTTATTAAAAAACATAAAGTCGTTACGTCATATTTAATAGTAAAAATTTTGTTTATTCAGAAGTTTTCAAAAACTCAAATCTGAGAAGTTAGGACCTCCATGGCCATGATTTTGGAATTTTCATCATCTTTGTATAACACAACTTCTATGTTTTCTTTAAAAACACGTCATTATCATTAGTTTTTTGTATAGTGTTAAGAAGTCCAAAGCTTTTCCCTAATTTAACTATTGTATTTGCTTAAAGTGTAGCCAATTAAACGTAACACTGACTTTTTCTTAAAAAAAAAGAGTCTTAAATTGCACTTAAGAAAAAATTTTCGAAAATTTAATAGATATGGAGCTCCATCTAACCACAGCCCCTAACAAGAGCCGGAAACTAAAAACATGAGATAATTATGTGCCAAATTGAAAAATTTTGTGTTCGAAAATTTAATAGTTTTTTAAATAGCCAAAATGCGGGATGCAGGACGACGCCAAACTTCATTCTGGCCCAGTATTAACTCTGCCAATAAAGTTCTTATTCACACAGGATTTATGTGCTAATAATGTGGTAATTCTTGGCCAAATCTGAACATTTCTGACTAAAAACTTTAATAGGATTTTTAAGAGCAAAATTGGAATGCAGGGGGGGGGGGTACAAAATGACGTAATCCTACACCCCACCATAGTGAAAAATATGTCAAAATGCCTTCGTAAAAATACTACCGAAAAATTTTGATTCACTCAGAATTTATGTTCTAATTATGGGGTAATTATTTGCCAAATCTAAAAATTTTAATCAATTTTTCATCAATCAGATTTTGTCGTGAAAAAGTTTGACAAATTGAACTCTTTCAGCATACTTATAAATATGACTGTTAAAAGGCTGTTTATATACATCCATATATTAAAACATATCGTGAAATCAAGGGTGTTACAATATCGTGTGTAGCCATGGCAAAAAAGTGACACAAGACAAAATATCGTAGAATGCCACTATAAAAATAACATTAAATTTTCGAATACAAAAATGTTAGGCTAAGCATATAATTAGCACATAATTAGCACATAAATCCTAAGTGAATCAAAACTAATTTTGATAGTATTTTATCTAGGGCAATTTTCGAATCAACAATTTTTAGATTTAATAAAGAATTAGCATATAATTAGCCCAAAAACTCTGAGCCAATCACAACTTTATTAGCAGAGTTAATACTAGGGCGGGGTGTAGGATTGCGCCCTCCTGCACCCCATATTTTGAATATTTAAACATCTATTTGTTCAGGCAGCAGACACATAATACACGGGAATCGAACCTACACTTGTTAGAATCGGTCAATGATGGAGAAAGAAGAATTTTTTTTAAGAACTTTTATTTTTAACGATTCTAAATCAAATTCATAAATTCAAGAAGAAAAAACAACCGCCTCGTCCGGGGTTTGAATTTACAATTTATTTGTGCGCTTTCATCGTTACTGGTTAATGCCAGCTGAAAGCAAAACGTGGCTTAGTAGCCTAGTTACAAATTGATAAATGCAAGAGGGAAAATCATCTGTCTCGTTAGCTCAGTGGTAAGAGCAGTCGCCTGGCAAGCGGAAGGTCGCGGTTTCAAACCCTGGACGAGGCGGTTGTTTCTTCGTCTTGTATTTATGAATTTCATTTAGAATCATCTTTCTCCACATAATATACATACATACAACAACGCATTTAATTTCCTTTCAATAATTTCTATATAATTTGATCTTACTTATTTAGTCGAAATACAAATTGCTCAATTTCTTGCATTCTTGCATTTCCTCGATTTAAAATTTTACAATTTTAATATAAGATGTGATAATTAGCTGAACTCACTCCCAAGTTTATGTGTGTTCCCTTAATCACACTATTAACAAATGTATACACACTATAGTTGCTTAAAATAAATGTGTTTAACAGCACTCCTCCAGTGCAAGCACAGTCAGTTGCAGATTAGACTTGTAATGAATTAGATGGCATTAAATCCATTTTGAACTCATAATAACAAGTAGTTTTCATCAATCTATATAACAACAATAATTTTGCATTGTTTTGCACAAATAAATTTTAGCAGTATCAAATTACGTCTAGAAATTATTTCTAGCGCGAATGAAAATTTATGATCAATTGCTTATTTGCAACAATCAGCAAATTGAGTATATAAAAAACCGATAATGAGTAATAAATTGGGCATTAAGTTTTCAATTTGACGAGAAATTTGTGTTTTTATTTAACGTCGTCTGTACTTCATACACTTGGCTAATTATAGGCAGTGTAATCAAGAACATCCAGTAGATCAAGAGTGTAACGGTCCAAGAACCCTTGCACAATTCATCAAGGTACTGGTCCATGAACCAGTGCTATATCTACCCTACGACAAGAGTCCAAGTACAAAAACTTGTACTCTAGCGGAGAACAAAAGAGTTCCTTCGCTCACAAACACTATTAAATTTGCGATCACAAGATTTTTCAGTTTAGCACATAATTAGCATATAGTTAACAAACAATTTTCTCATATTTTATTTTCCTGGTTGTATTGGGGGGAGGGGGCGTGGGCGCAGTAGCTACAGGATCGAAGGACGGTTCCACACTTCTTCAGGTACGTTTAAATAAATCGTCACATCTATGCGTGGACTAAGTCGATTTCCCCTGTGATTATTTAAAAAATAATAAATTCATTTACAGTTAGGAGACATGTATTATTTTTGGACTTTCATAATCATCCTATTGCACATTTTACTAGCGTAAAAGCGAGGAACAGATATTTAAACAGCAGTGGAAGTTAGTGTTTCTATCGTGGTATGGTGAGAAAATGAAAAAAACTTGGTGTAAATGTTTATTATTTTTTTCACGTTTTCCGCATTTAAGATTAAATGAATCTTTAATATAAATTTATATTTTCAAAACTGAAAATTGTCGTTGAAACAGAAATTTACTTAAACATAAATTTTATTTATTTAAGAATTAAAAAATAAATTTTATATATTTATGTATTCTATAATTATTGCTCCTTTATACCACTCTCAGGGAGAGCTCGTAATATTTCAAGCTGGGATTGTATGAAAATAACAAAATCTCATTGAAACAGAAATTATCTTGAAAAATGACACATCGCTTTTAATTTCTATCATATTTACTTAGAATTTCTAGCAAAAGCAGATTTGGGAATCTATTTAGCAACAAGAAATAGATCAAGTTATTGGGCCCCATTCTGTTGATAAAATTTTTATCATTTTATGTTATTTCATGCCTTAAAGTAAAATATTTCCCTAACATCCTATTCTGTACAACAAATTTTATTTTATTTTATTCGTCGTAACATAAAATATTTCCTGTTATGGAGGTTAACATAAAAGCAGCACAATTTAAAGGTATTTTGACACATTATATGAAAATGACATGCGTCAATTAACATTTGTTGCACGAAAATTGTTTTAATTAAAACAATTGGTGCGGTATGGTAAAATATAAAACTTTAATTATATTTGCCTAGGTTTTAATTTTATGCAACAGAGATCATAGGATACGATATCTTCGCGATTCCCACGATCCATGTGAGTTGCCCAACCTAACGCTTCAAAAGTTCTTCCGCCTGGATAATTAATAAACTTCTTATATATTTTGATTTGTAAACTAATTTTGCAAACTTATGAATAATTTTAATTTCAAAATGTTTGATTTTAAGAAAACAAATTCAAATACTTATAGAGTAACTAGAGCCCATTGATTAAATAACTAATAAGGAAGCGGGGTTCCGTGGGAATACAGTGTACGTGAGTAGGCAATTAAATGACAGTCAAACCCCTGGAGCGGGGGAGTAATGACAAGAGGGCTGGTCACTTATTTGAAAATTCTGCTTGACTAGTCGCTTAAATTATCATACGCAACGCCAAGGAATATTATTGGAAGATAAGGGGCGCCAAATATTTGTTTACTTTATGACGAAACGAATACAAACACACAGCGCCGTACTATAGCCAGTGCAACAAGTGCAACCGCACTGGGCCCCCTATGTTTGAGGGGCCCCCAAATATTAAGTACATTAGAAAAAACTTCTCTAATAGCAAAAAAATATCACGAATTGAAAGAAAAGAAAATGCTGAAAATTCAAAATTCGTTTAACTTTCAAACAGATCTAGTTGGCTACGATTTAATTTGAAACAAATATATCTAACAATTCAGTTATTTTTTTTTGCTTCAAATTGTTTTCTTCTGTGTTTTTATATTGTCCTATTAGTGAAAAGTACTATAATTTCAAAGTTATTAACAGAAATATCAACAGAATTTTGTGTCTACCATTAATATTAAAACATCAGGTGTCAGGTAATATAGTCTCAGTTGTTTTTTCAATATATTTATTTTTTAAACTGTTTCTTGTAACATTTTTTACTCCAATAAGAAATGTCGAAAAGATCTTATGAAAGCGGTGCACAAAAAAGAGCAAAACAGATCCGAAAAGCAGCAGAATTAAGTAGCATTGCTGGATCATTGGATAAATTTTTTAAACGTGGCGAAAGTTCATTCATTTCGAACAGTAATTTAATTGAAATATGTAATTCAAATAGTATAACTCAACTTGAAAACAATAATGTGGAAGTGGAAGAAAATGTCAATGAGCCACAACTTCAAAATATTGATAACCATAACGAGAATGTAGATGATGAATCAGGAGCTAATAGCGTAAATATTGACGATATTTTATCTGATAATATTACAGAAATTAGTAATAATCCACAAATAGAGAGCAGTAGTTTATCTGCCAAATTCAAATATGATATATTAGACCCTGCAACTTGGCCTGTTGAAATCGACAACAAACAACGGATGTTTTTGGTCGAGCAGTCACCAAAAAGCATTAAAGGTATCCATTATAAAAGAAATCCTCAAGGAAGATGTTTCAGTGACACTCTTTTTTATCGACAAATGAAAAATGGTGAAAAAGAATTAAGAAAATGGCTTTTATATTCTAACTCAACAGGAAACATTTTCTGCTTTTGTTGTCGTTTGTTTTCATCGATAAAAATAAGCTTAACTTCGAGTGGATTTTCTGACTATGCACATACAGGAATACGGTTATCTGAACATGAATCATCAAAGGAACATCTTGAATCAGCGTATAAATGGCGAATTCTAGAATTTAACATTAAACGTAGAACAGGAATAGACCATCTCAATGAAGATGTGTTCAATAAAGAAAAACGAAGATGGCGAATAATTTTGAAATGTATCGTAAAAGCGGTATTGTTTTTAAGTGAACGAAATTTAGCTTTTAGGGGCAGCAACGAAAAACTTTTTGAACCAAATAATGGTAATTTTTTGGGAGTAATTGAATTGCTTTCTGATTTTGTTCCAGAACTAAAAGTGCATTTAAAATCAATAACTGAAACGGAAAAAAGAGTTACATCATATTTTTCCCCGAAAATTCAAAACGAAATTATTTTACAACTAGCTTCTAGAGTTTTACATATAATAGTAAGTAATATTAAATCATCAAAGTACTTTTCCGTAATGATAGATTCTACACCGGATTTTCGCAAAAAAGACCAGTTGTCCATAATTATTCGGTATGTTAAAATAGCGCACCAAAAGCCAAGTGTTCAAGAAAGTTTCTTAAGCTTTGTAAATATAATGTCATCGACTGGAGAAAATTTAGCAAACGTCCTTATTGAGGAATTAAATGGATTAGGAATTAAAATTGCTGATTGCCGTGGTCAGTCGTATGATAACGCAAGCAATATGAAAGGCGAATATAAGGGAGTGAAAAGTCGAATTTTAGAAATCAACAACAAAGCATGGTATACGCCGTGTGGTGGACACAATATCAATTTAGTGATAGGAGATAGTGTTAAAAACACTATTAAAAGTCAGAATTATTTCACTACATTAAATAATTTATATAAGATTTTTGCTGCATCAACAAAGCGATGGGCTATTCAAGTAAAATATTTAAAAATTAATCTGAAGGCGCCCAGCGATACTCGATGGGAATATCGCTTTAAAAGTATAAAAGCTGTGAAATACCAGATTAAAGAAATTAGTCTTGCGCTAGATGAACTTAAAAATAGCTACCCAGATTGTAAAACTCTAGCTGTATCTTTAATAAAACAAATAAATTCTTATGAATTTATTGTATTGACAACAATTTGGTATCACTTGTTATCAAAGCTTCACATTTTCAGCCAACTGCTTCAACGAAAAGATATGGCAATTAATATTGCATTACAACATACAAGGGCTATGCTATTATCGCTTGATGATTTCAAAAACAATTTCGAAGAGATTATAAAAGAAGCAGGAGAATCATCGGTAAAAATAAATGTAATAGCAAAGTTCACTGAACGGCCTTTTCATGATACTCAAATATTAACAAGTAGAAACAACGACTGTCTTGATAACTCAGCAGAACCTAGTTTACCATTACCAAAACGGAGAGTACATAAACTCAAAAGATTGGCTGACTATTGTTATTATACAGACCATAAAAATATAGCAAATGATAAATATGACGATGTAGATGTTATTAGTACAGATGATATACGAAATGAAGAAATTGAACCACCAGAAGAAGAAATTGAACCAATTGAATGCTGTGATGATATTGATATATGTGAGATCATTCCTGAAATTGATGATGAGTGTAACCATCTAACTGCTGAAGATAAATTTAAACAATCTTATTTTAATAAATTAATCGATGTTGTGAAGGATTCATTGCAAGAACGATTTGAATCGTATAATTCTTTAGATGAAATTTTTGGTTTTCTTTTCGATAATAAGAAGCTAAAAACTATGAATACAAATGAATTCAATACTAATTGTACAAAGCTGGTCAAACACTTGGAAGGCGATATTGAAGAGGTGGAATTTAAAAATGAACTTTCAATTTTAAAATATATTTTAGAAGATAATTTTACTATTATGGAAAATTTGGAATTCATTTTAGAAAGGAATTTGGAAGAATTATATCCAAATGTATGTATCGTATTTCGAATAATATTAACAATACCTAACACCGTTGCTCATTGTGAACGATCGTTTTCAAAACTAAAATTAATTGAAAATTATCTACGGTCTACAATGTCACAGGAAAGACTTTCTGGTTTAGCAATACTGTCGATAGAAAATGCAACAGCCAGAACAATTGATTTCAATGATATAATTGATGAATTTGCCAGTAAAAGAGCTAGAAAAATTACTTTATAATTTTTTTGTATTATTAAGATCAATAAAAATGAATTCAATGATTTTTAAAAAAAAATTTTTTTAGTGTCTGCACAGGGCCCCCAAAAGTTACAGCACGGCGCTGCAAACACAGCACACTAATACATTTCGCCGAGTGGCTTAGATTTTCACCCGATTTGCCGTTTCCTTATTTATTCAATGCTAGAATCTCATACCGGAAAGAAATCCATTCCGCTCACTTTGAGTTAAGGATCTAAAAAAGTCAACGGAATGGATGTCTTTCTGCTGATTTGCATTTCTACGGGCATGGTTTGTATCAAACTTCAGTCAGGAGTTGTCATATTTTAGCACTTTTACAGCCAAGTATCTCAAGATCTATTAAGAAAGCAGCTGCTTTCATAAATGATTATTTAATGGGTGATCTGATAGGGCAAACCCAGACGAGAACTTTTTAAGGAAGGAAGAAATTTGGCTTAGACGTGCCATAACAATAATGCTAATTTGCGTAGTTCCTTAAATGATTACAGAAATTAATTGTGTGCGTGTTCAATTAAATCACAGTTTTTTATGTAAACATTAACTGTATTAAAATTTCAGAACAAGTAATGATTATTAAATTATTATATTATCACCTCAAATCGCATATAAACATCTGTACAGCCATCCGATGAGAAATTTCAGAAATTTCGCAATTTCAAAATGGGTGGCTTGCTGTAGTATTGGTATGCTGCCCGTACTCCCGATCGAAACTTGGCATTTCGGCTTTTTTCCTCCCCCGAATACTTGTCGCCTGTAAAAAGTACCAATATCCTCTCCAGTGTGGGCTGGCATAGAGTATCACGCAAATGTCAATTGACCAGCTGTTCAAAAAGTAATAGAAAACATAGCGGAATGTAGTAAACATTTTATGTTACGTGTCCATAAAATAGTTCATAAAATAATTTTATGGAACCACGACAGAATACGAATTTGTAAAATATTTTATTTTCATTTTATGAAGAAGGGATATTATCGCCACAAAAAAACATAAAATATTATTTTATGAAAAATTACAGAATAGGGCCCATTATCAGCAAAAAGTTGTAAAATTGGCATGAACACTAAAATCACCATGGTTATAACAAGTAAAAAAGCTAGAATTGGTCAAAGACCAATTCTTATGTTACCCTAGATGAATGCCCATATTAAATTTCGTATGGTCACAATCTATTCAAGTTTGATTTTTGAAGTTGTTTTTCGCATATATTTCTACAACTCTTTGTCGCATAGAAAAAATGATTATAACCAATTTTATAGGATTTCGTATTCTGAAGAAGTTTTTAGTGCAATAAAAATGGCTTGGACTGATCGTTTTCAAAGTATACGTAAAAAACCTAAATTAATTTTTATATGGCAACACCATGAAGGATTAGCTCGATATAGTCAATTTCCGAAATTTTATTTGCTAGTATAATAAAAACACCATGTACCAAATTTCAGCTCTCTAGGTCGACGCGTTCTTAGGCAGTGTCCAAATACATAGTGGAAAAGGAAATTTTTGTATGGCGAACCCACGAAGGAGTTGCCAGATTTGTCTCGTTTTCGAACTAATTTTACTTTTCTTTTTAGTGCACAAAATTTCAGCTTGTAGCGAACGAAATAAAACTTAAATAAAACTTATATAAAAGTGGAATAAAATTTAAGTAACATATTTAAATTAACCGCGCTTGCGTTATCCAAGTTTCTTTATCCACGCCACTGAATTCGCCACTGAACTCGAGTACGGGAACGTCAGAATGGAATGCGTAAAGAACGAAACAAATCACTCTTATCGTGGTACTTGGTGCAGCAACATATTAAAATTCGGATTCGGAGTTAATTAAATCTTTAAAGTAGAATTTGTATTAATTAAGTATATTTCAACTGACGAATTGTGATTAAAGTAATTGTTGTGCAATAAGTAATCGTGGTGTTATTATTTCACGCCTTCTCCTCCGCAATAGTTAAAGTGGTGGCAAGGGATATTTCTATTCAGCCCTCAATACCACAATTGGTGACCCCGACATACGCAGGGACTGCAGGTGAAAAGCTCGAAGACCATCGGCCTGAAATTTTAATTTTGCGATAAATCACAAAAAATTGTAAATCGCATAATTGGGAGCATTCCAATCTTGGCAAAAACGGTACTCCCCAACGGGATAGACAGCAAACACATTCCAACATGGCGACGTCATCATTCAGATTGCCTGCAGCACTCGAGCGGAGAGGCATTTACTTATGCAAGCACAACACAACAGCACTGCCCAAGTACCACAAGTTCATACGATTTTGCATCGCACACACACTGCCACACAGTCAGGCGGTCACATACATTGCGATACATTGGTATTCCACAAATTCATACGATTGTATTACACATATACTGTAACACAGCCAAGCAGCAGCAGATATTTCGGCACATTGGCATTCCTATGGTGCATAGCGCAATCAAGCCGTGCTTAATTAACCCATCAACAGTAGATGCAAATATTTCAAGCTACAGGCATACAACAGCAGCAGATAGAAATACAACGTTTGTATTTGGCATCAGATTACGCCGCCAACGTCAAAGTATTACCAACAGTAGAGCACACCAGCATACATCATATTACATCATACACATTTATACTGAAGTCAGTGTTCCTCAACATCAGGTTTTCGAATGAAATTTTATTTCTTGCTTCTATTGACAGAAATTTTTAATTTGAATTTATTTAGAAATTATTAATCTGAATTTAATTAGAAATTATTAATTTGAAGTTATTATTATTTGAATTTAATTAAGGATATAATTTTTAATTTTTATAGTTAATATGAAATTAATGCAGATATATAATCTTATATTTCAATATTTAAAATAACATTTCATATTACTCTTCGGAATTCTTTTCGGCCGAATAACAAAGTATTACTTTGGAAGAACCATTTTATGAATAAATTCGCGATACGCCTAGTGATTGAATTTAAGAAGTGTATTCTATGAACGAATCTGAAATTTAATTTAATTTTTTTTTTAATCAAAATCGTAATATTTCACGTACCGTAACTAGTTCAGTGTGCGACATATTCCACAACTTATTTGTTCTTTTAAGCTTAATTTACCATAATGGGTAATGAGGATAAACCGACATCCAACGTAACCCCAGTAATGGGCGATAGTGAATTGGCTAATATAAAGCTCCCGATATTTTGGGAAAAAGCACCATCAGCATGGTTCAGCGCTATCGAAGCTCAATTCAAAGTCAAAAAAAAAATTAAAGACGATTCGAAATTCGCGTTCATTATAGCGTCCCTTCCAGTCGAGGCAATTAATTCGGTTATAGATATATTAAGCAACCCACCGGACGAGAATCAGTACAAAACGTTAAAAGAAAGCCTTATTAAGAGACATTCGGTGTCCGAACAATTACGTTTAGAGCAATTGGTCTCGACAGAAGATTTAGGCGATAGAAAACCTTCAGACTTATATCGCCATATGCAGAATATGGCCGGATCTATGTCTAGTATTGGCGAAGACCTAATACGCTCTTTCTGGGAACGTAAGTTACCCACTTCTTTAACTATTCCGCTCGCAGTGTCATCCGAGTCAGACTTTAAAAATAAATTAGAACTCGCGGACAAAATATGGGAGGTAACCCAAACGCCGACTATTAGCTTTATTCAAACAAAGAACACCAAAGACATCGAAAAGTGCGCTCATTGTCGAAACTTAGAAAAAATGTTAACACAAACAAGAGCCGAGGTAAACGAATTAACGAACTCTTTCAATCAGTTTACAACGCGAGATGGTAGACGATACAATCCCCGCTTTAATGGAAGTCGTTCGCTACCAAAAAATGGAAACAAATCGCCAAGTCGCAACAGAATCTGCTGGTATCATACCACTTACGGTGAGAAGGCAAAGAACTGTAGTAAGCCATGTTCCTTCGGTAAAAATAGCAGCGAACAAAAGCATCCAACAAACTAGAAAGACTGAATGTTTCCGCGGCGAACATCCAGTCAATAATTTCTAGCCGTCTTTTTATCAAATGTCGTAATACAGGTTTTAGCTTTCTTATAGACACGGGGGCAGATGTATCCGACATTCCGAAATCTTCCATTGGTGCGCCTTGTTCCAAAACACCCGAATTCTGCTTATCCGCAGCTAATGGAACTCGGATAGAAACATTCGGTACGAAAGTTTTAAAAGTAAACCTGGACTTACGACGACCCTTCACATTCCCTTTCGTAATAGCGAACGTGCGTAAACCAATATATTCGCAGATTTCCTCATGAGTCACAGCTTGCTCGTAGACATTAAACGCAAAATGCTTATCGATCCTATGACAAAAATATCAACATGCGGAACAATTAGTAGGGTAAACGAAGTCACTCCAAAACTTTTTTCGGTCACGGCGGATTATGACACATTACTGAAAAGTTATCCAACACTTTTGCAGCCTCCAAACTACTCCTTACCGACGAAACATAATGTATTACACCACATCGTCACGCAAGGACATCTTCCTGTAGCACGACCGAGAAGATTGGATCCAGCGAAGCACAAAATCGCTTACAACGAATTCGAATATATGCTCCAACTCGGCATATATCAACCCTCCTCATCTCCTACATCTTCACCATTACACATGGTAGCTAAGAAGGACCCCAATGATTGGCGTCCTTGCGGCGACTATAGGAAACTGAATGCGGTAACCATCCCGGATCGGTACCCTATACCGCACATTCAGAGTTTTTCAGCACAAATCAGAGGATGCACAGTCTTCTCAAAAATTGATGTTATTCGTGCTTATCACCAGATACCCGTGGCAATGGAAGATGTGTACAAAACTGCAATCACCACCCCGTTTGGAATGTTCGAATTCAAACGCATGCCATTCGGTCTCCGCAACGCAGCGCAGACCTTCCAACGATTTATGAATCAAGTGACGAGAGGACTTGACTTTATTTTTTGTATACTTAGACGACATTCTTGTTGCAAGCAGGAATCATAATGAGCA
Source organism: Dioctria linearis (assembly GCA_963930735.1). Taxonomy (NCBI): domain Eukaryota; kingdom Metazoa; phylum Arthropoda; class Insecta; order Diptera; family Asilidae; genus Dioctria; species Dioctria linearis. Next base: position 123,547,423 of record OZ005740.1, on the reverse strand, counting down.
TACACTACACCTCCGGAAACTATTTGAGAGACTAGTAGAATTCGGGATAACAATTAAGGCATCTAAGTGCGTTTTTGGCGCAAGCCAACTCGATTTTTTAAGCCACAAAATCAATAGGAACGGAATCCAACCTTCCGAGGATGAAGTGAAAGCAATTGTGGATTACCCCACACCTACAAGCGTCCGTCAGCTTCAACGCTTCATAGGCATGATTAACTATTATCACAGATTTGTCCCAAAACCAGCCGAGTTATTATGCCCACTGTATCAACTTCTTAACTCAACAACCAGCCCTAGTAAATCCAAAAAAACGTTTTCATGGCCACCACACTGCAATGACATCAAGGACATCAAGTCCGCCCTCTCTCAGGCTACACTGTTAGTCCACCCCAAAGAAGGAGCACGACTAAGGCTAACCGTCGACGCGTCTAACATAGCCATTGGTGCCGTCATGGAACAATTTTTATCCGAGAATATGTTTCAAGATTCGGTGTTCCGGCTGTGATCACCACAGACCAGGGACCACAATTTGAGAGTAGACTTTTCAACGAAGTCGCAAAGCTCTTGGAATCGCATCGAATCCGCACCACCGCCTACCACCCACAAGCAAACGGTATGGTAGGGCCACTACATAGACAGCTTAAAGGCTCGCTAGAGTGCTACGATAATAGTAGTAAATGGACCGAACATCTCCCAATAATCCTGTTAGGAATTAGAGCCGCGTATAAGGAAGATCTTAAATGCTCTCCAGCAGAATTAGTATACGGCCAAGCATTGAAATTGCCAGCCGAATTAGTCGCTTCCGATTCAACCAACAACTCCAAAAGCCCATCAGATTTCGCACTCCAATTGAAGGAGAGTATGCAAAGACTAAAACCAACGGACACTCGAAGTAGCAAGACACCTGTCTACGTACCTAAAGATCTAGACAAATGTGCAAAAGTTTTTGTTAGATTAGACGCAGTTAGACCAGGCCTAAAAGCTCCGTACCAAGGTCCATTTGACGTCATCCGTAGATTCAGGAAATATTTCATAATTAACATGAACAACAAAAATGTCTCAGTCCATTTTCAAATAGCCAAGGACAATTGTCGCCTCCGGCTGGAAGGGGGGTAATGTAGCGAACGAAATAAAGCTTAAATAAAACTTATATAAAACTGGAATAAAATTTCAGTAACATATTTAAATTAACCGCGCTTGCGTTATCCAAGTTTCTTTATCCACGCCACTGAATTCGCCACTGAACTCGAGTACGGGAACGTCAGAATGGAATGCGTAAAGAACGAAACAAATCACTCTTATCGTGGTACTTGGTGCAGCAACATATTAAAATTCGGATTCGGAGTTAATTAAATCTTTAAAGTAGAATTTGTATTAATTAAGTATATTTCAACTGACGAATTGTGATTAAAGTAATTGTTGTTGGTGTTATTATTTCACGCCTTCCCCTCCGCAATAGATAAAGTGGTGGCAAGTGATATTTCTATTCAGCCCTCAATACCACAAGCTCTCTAAGCATACGCATTCTCGAGTTATTGTTATGGTCGAAGCAGAATGCATGAGCAGAATGCTACACTGAGACGTACTGCAGCATGTATGCCGGCCTGCAGTTAAAGCGACAGCCCGAACGCACCCCAGAATCGACACCCTCTTACTTGGCGATTGAGAAGAAGAAGACAATCGACATCTGTCTTGTCAAACCTTGCAAACGTAAAGGCGTGAAAAGTGGAGCCCGAACGAAATCGAAAATTTTCCATCGACATCGGCATAAGTTCACATCAGTTCAAAAGAATATTTATCCCTACTAATAGCATATTTTCAATTGGTAAAAATATTCTCCTCATTAGCACAATATAGTCCGGAAAGAAAAAGTATCGAAATTCCGGCAGCAGCAAAGTCGCCGCTTCTACGCTGCGTATAACTATGTTGGCGGTGATATAAAGATTGTGCAAGATTTTAAGGTACAAATTATTTTGAAGCCAGTTCCTCGAGGTTATTTAAGTGGAATTCACTTCCACACAGCAAAACAATCATTTCCTTTTGCATATCAAATGCAAAATCTTAAAAATCACCACGATCTGCATAATAATCAATAAATCCACAAACAACAATATTAAATAAAGGAACAATTTTCGAAGCAGCAACGGGTGGCGGTGGTGCATTAGTTGCACCAGGAATTTTATCCGAAAATAGTAAGAAAAGTCAAAATCGTCAATATCAGGAACTCCAGCATCACCAAAAAATAATAGTAAACGGAATCAATAGAAATGATATGGTCAGTCGAGCTGGGATTGTTTAAAACTCCGAGTATGCTTAAGTACGATTATTTAGAGGTAGGTTGTTTATCTCTATGATTAGAGGCTTCAACATAGAGACCTTTTTATCTTTTCAAAAACGCATCAAAGCCATTGAGTGTCGATTTAAATGTATATTTAAGTTCATCAACACCTTCTTTAATATTCTAAATAGGACTTTCTTTTAAGTGGATAGGGTTGGAGAGAATAGTGATTAGTGTCCACAAATTAAATGAGTTCAGGATAGGGACTTTAGAGTCTGTTCATCTGCGTACAGATTAACATTCGAATGATTGAAAGAGATAAATGATGAACGATGATTATGATATTTAACAAAAAATTTTAAATTCTTCCGAACTGCCCTTAAATTGCGTAGTAAATATTTTTCCTTAAATTATTTTTAAATTCAATTGTTTTTTTTGTTAATTTGAATTTAGATAAAAAGAAAAAAAAAGAAAGACAGTTCATGGAAAAATGGTTTACGCTGAAAATTCCATAAAAAGTGAAATCCTCCTATAGAAAGTTCTCCTTATTCAGTATATTATTAGGTAGTTAGTATAGAATCTAGTATATACAACGGTGATAGTAGTAGATACAATACGATTTACGCTTAGCTTTAAGTAATACAAGTACAGATACATAATATTGAAGAAAAAATCAATACAAAGCAATCCCTTAAAATTTACAAATATGTATTGTCATGAATTGTTTCTCTAATTTTATCCTTTTATTACCTTTAATGATTCCGTAAATGTCTAGTAAAGACATGATATACAAAGTTTTCTCCTCTGATATGATCAATTTTTATAAGTTGCTTTAAAAATTTCAATTTGTGCTTTTGTGCACTATTCTTTCCTTTGTGAATTTCCTTATTTCAAATATACTTTTAAGATTTTCTTTTATTATTAGAATATACATTCAATTCATAATAGTTTCATTAGAATTAACTTTAATTTAACATTTATTTGCTTAGGATGAATCCATGATTATGTATGTATATTTTTTCAAAAATGGTTTGAGCAAGAATTGTAGTCTAGGACTCTCAATTATAACGTAAAAATGAAGTGCTGGACGCTTTTATTTCTCCTTTCACTTTCCTGGAGCCCTCTCACATGAAGGTCGTCTAGGTTCACTACGCTCTCTCTTTTCAGGTCTAAATGGGATACTGTTCAATATCGCCCGCAGTATCGTAGGGTGGTTGGGGCAACGGCGATGGAAGCAGAATATCTGCGCCTTCCCACGGGATGTAGGTAAGTGATGTAAGGGTCTCTTCAGGCCCGAATGTGTGCCACCGTTTTGTTTTTTTGTAAGTAGGCACGATTTTTTTTTGTATGTGGCAGGCGGCAGCGGCAGATTTTCGTGGAACCTCCCCACACTCTCCGCCAATAGCCGAGGTAAGCTAGCGTGCCGCCCTGCAGTCAACGCTGTCCGCTGAGTGATCTGTCAGCTTATGATGGCAGTCGGGACTTCACGTCCAAGCCAAATCACTCAACATAGTTCCATAACATTATCCTGCGCACAGAGAGACAGATGGACAGACGGACCAATATATAGCCCTATGCAATGTATCGGCGTATTGCTGGATGACCCTGAAATCTAAAATTTATTTGGTTTCAAGAATTTCATTTAAAATTTTAAACGCATTTAAAAATGCATTTTCTTGCTGAAACAAAATGCAATTTAGCATAAATTGCATTTTGTTCTCAGTCATACATTCAGTTCACACGGTATGTATACTTACCTGCATGCCGTACAAAGAACATACATACAAACTTACAATATTCCGTCGGTCGACTTGAAATCATTGCTTCAACCATACAAAAGTGCATATCGGATTTCATGCATATGCACTGCGTCTAAACTTTTTGTTCTTTCCCACGTACGATTTTCAAAGTCGTGGGAAAGTAACAAAAATAAGAAAAAGAGCTTTCAAGTTTTTGATGGGTACCTGGGGGAACAAGCCCAAACCTCGGGGAGTTCATTTTTTAAACCGGTTGAAACGTAAAAAGATTTTTTACAAATATTAGTTTGAATGAAAGTATTAATTGAAGGTGAAAATTATTAATTGAGTGTAGAAAAAAAAAATAAAATAGCGTTGAGTTCGTTATCAAAGCAAATATTAATTGAATGAAAAAAATATTAATTGAGTGTAAAAGAAAAAAAAATAACGAAGCATTGAGTTCATTATCGAAACAAACCATCAATTAAGCGAAAAGAGAATACTATTTGAGTGTAAAGATATATATACATAACAAAAATTTAAATTTGTATGCAGAAAAAAAAACAGAAAAATATAAAATAATATTATAGAAAACGTATCTAAAAAACAAAAAGTGTTTCTTTTGTTTATCTTCGTTTATGAAAATCCACGACTTCTCTCTCCTTCGGAGCACGGAACAGTTTCAACTAAAACAACTGGTGGCAGCGGAACTCGAACTAAGATCAGTGTCTAAAACAAAAAAAAAATAGAACTTGTGAGATAAAGCTAATAAAAAAAAATCTAATAAAAATAATATTGTTACGAGCGTGGCCTTAGTTCGTTATTTAAAACACAATATTTCAGATATAATTCAAAAGTTCTTTCTTTATTTAACTTTACTGTTTACTCTCACAAATTCACAAATAATTATCAAATCAACTCTTTATTTATCGCTAGTACTGTACTTCTAATTATCGCAATCCCAATAGTTTACTTCGTTCACTTCGCTGTCTGAAATAATACTCGCCTCCTGGATGTGAGCAGCGCCGTATTTATACTCTACGAATTATCCTAGAACCTTCCTGAATATTCCATTCTCCAAACCCAGTTTACTAGGATGTCACTAACCTAAAGTTGTTTCCATTCCCAATAGATGTCGCTTGTATCACTTTGTGGCGCGTAACACTGCCCCCTTCTTAAAATTGTTCGTCCCGAACAACAGGTGATCCACGGTCTTGATGCTCGCAGTATTGACATAAACGATCTAGATGAACGATTTTCCGTTTGCCTCTTGTACCCCGCTGAATCCTATATACTACGTCATTTATTCTAGTCACTACTGAATACGGTCCTTCCCAGTGTTGTTGTAATTTGGGAGAACGTCCCTTACGTCGTTTCGGGTTGTACAGCCAAACAAGGTCACCTTCATTAAATCCTGCTGAGTTGGCACGTAAGTCATAGCGGGTCTTCATCCGATCGGTATTTATTGCTAATTTTGCTCTCGTGACTTCGTGTACATCAGCTAATTGTTGTCTAAGTTCCGATACATAATCGTCTGGTAACATTTGTTCACCTCTGGGTGTACCAAACTTGAGATCGCTAGGTAAACGCATCTCCTTTCCGAATATCACTTTTGCTGGAGTTTGTCCGGTCGTGTTGTGTACAGCTGATCGATAGGCCATTAAGAACATGGGAATATGTCGATCCCAATCGCGTTGGTGATAGTCGACTACTTTCTTTAGATGCTCGACCAATGTTCTGTTGAAGCGCTCTACCATGCCATCAGATTGTGGATGCAGAGGAGTTGTTCTGGTTTTTCTTATTCCCAGAATTTTACACATCTCTTGGAAAGTCCGTGATTCGAAGTTCCGTCCTTGGTCCGAATGAAGTTCATGAGGAACACCAAATCTACTGACCCAATTCATTACTACTTGATCCGCTACTGTGGTAGACTCTTGATTAGGGATTGCATAAGCTTCAGGCCATTTACTGAAATAGTCAATAGCAACTAATATATAACGGTTACCGTTATCTGTTTCTGGAAAAGGTCCAGCGATGTCTACGGCTATCCTTTCAAATGGGGCTCCTACATTATACTTATGCATTTTTCCTCTACTTCTGTGTGGTGGTCCTTTGCAAGAAGCACAGATAGTGCATCTGCGGCACCATTCCTCAACATCCTCCCGCATATGTAACCAATAAAACCTTTCACGTATTTTGGAAATTGTTTTATTCACCCCCAAATGTCCTCCAGATGATCCACTGTGCATTTCTTCTAGAACATCTTTGACCTGGGATGCTGGCATGACTATTTGCATTCGGAATGACTCGCCGTTAGTTGATTCCCACTTGCGCTTTAATATACCACATTCAACGTGAAGAGAGTTCCATTGAGCCCAGTAGCTCTTCAGTTTCTCACTCCTTTCCGAGATATCTTGCCATTGTGGTCTTTCCATGTCTTCTTTCCAAGCAAGAATAGGTGCTATGTCTGGGTCTTCCCGTTGAGCCGTTCGCAAGCTCTCGTTGTTCCAACCTGTCGATGGTTCCACCGTCATCAGCTGTATAGTTGCCTCCGTTTCTTTTTCTTCCAGCCGAACGCAATGTTTGCATTCAACTTTGCATGGACGTCGTGAAAGGGCGTCTGCATTTCCATGGATACGTCCTCTTCGGTGTTGGATTTCAAAGTCATAAGCTTGGAGTCGCTCTATCCATCTCGCCACTTGCCCCTCAGGGTTCTTAAACTGCAAAAGCCATTTAAGCGCTGCATGGTCAGTGCGGAGGATAAATTTCTGCCCGTAGAGATATTTATGGAAATGCTTGGTTGAGTTTACAATGGCAAGTAGCTCTTTCCTTGTAGCACAATAATTTCTCTCTGATTTTGAGAGTGCTTTGCTAAAATAAGCTACTGGCACCTCTTGACCATCCTCCTCCTGTGAAAGCACTGCACCAATACCTACATTGCTGGCATCCGTGTCCAATATAAAAGTTTTTCCCAGCTTTGGATAGTGAAGCACTGGAGTTCCACAGAGCTGTTGCTTCAAATTTGCAAAACTCTCGTTACATTTATCTGACCATATGAACGGCTTTCCTTTTTCTGTAAGTTGATGTAGGCTCCTTGCTATATCTGCAAAACCTTTTACGAATCGCCTGTAATAGGTAGCTAATCCAAGAAAACTCCTTAATTGATGTTTGTCCTTTGGAACAGGCCAATTTTTCACAGCTCTTATCTTCTCTGGATCAGTTCTTACTCCTTGTGATGAAACTATATGCCCCAAATATTTTACTTCATTCTTGAATAGAGCACATTTATTCGTACTGAGCTTCAGTTTCGCATCCCTCAGTCTTTGAAGTACGTCCCGTAAGTTGTTTTTATGTTCCTCGAATGTCCTTCCGATCACAATTATGTCATCTAAGTAGACAAGACATGTTTTCCAGGTTAATCCTCGTAAAACACATTCCATGAGTCGTTCGAATGTGGCTGGAGCATTACATAATCCTAATGGCATAACTTTGAATTGCCATAAGCCACTTCCAACTGAGAAAGCAGTTTTGTCTCGGTCCTCGGGATGTATTTCCACTTGCCAGTAACCGCTCTTCAAATCCAATGTGGAAAACCATTCCGCTCCGGAAAGGGTGTCCAATGTGTCATCAATCCTTGGTAACGGATAGCTATCCTTTCTTGTTACATTATTTAGTTGGCGGTAGTCCACACAGAATCGGGTGCTGCCATCCTTTTTCCTGACCAAAACAACTGGCGATGTCCAAGGGCTGTTAGATTCCTCAATTATGCCTTGTTCTTTCATGGAATTTATCATATCTGCAACTTCTGGTTGTTTGGCTAATGGTAGTCTTCGTGGTGGTTGCCGAATGGGCCTAGAATCTCCTGTTGTGATTCGATGCTGGACAAGATTTGTTTTGCCGAAATCATCATCATTCAATGCAAATAATTCGGAAAATTCATCGATCATCTCTTTGGCATCGTTGTATTGCTGTTCACTTAAGGCACTAGATGAAAGAAGTTTCTGAACCTGTTGAGTAGTAGCTGGTATACGTATTGCCTCCTTAATATTACTACCATTTTCCAAATTAACAATCTGATAAACAGGCTCACAATTTCCAATTATAGCACCTTCTTTTAGTTGTACCTCATTTTCGGATGTGTTGAGCACTCTGACTGGAATTAATGTTGCGCCTTCTGTCTTCACTAAAGTCTTACCAACGATGATGTTCGATGTTACTTTTGTAGGGTTAGGCTCCACCAGATAGAATCGGCAGGTCCCGATGTCATCAGTAAGCTTTGTCCATACTAGCGTCTCCGAGAATGCAGAGAGAGTCATATTCTCACAGACCATCGTCCTTATTTTTGCAGGATAATCTGTTCCTCCTCCTAGTCTCATAGGAATTTCTATGTTGCCATATTTGAGTATTCGTTCTCCGACATCTAAATTTATTTTATATGTGGTCATAAAGTCTACTCCAAGGATGCATTCATCCATTATGTCTGAAACTAGGAAATTGTGAGGAAATAGTAGCTCACCTAGTTGAATATCCAAAGTTATTTCTCCAAAAACTTGTGCTGCGGCTCCAGTTGCTGTTCTTAGTAAATATTTGGTGGTATTGTGAAGCCATTTGTTCTTGACAAGATCCGCTCTAATAATTGATCTCGAAGCTCCAGTGTCGATAGTGACAACGCAGTCATTTTTTCCTACACTTCCATATATAACAAGACTGCTATTATTTCTCTGCAACTGGGCTATCTGAATGATGACTTCGGGGCTGTCGACTCTACCAACCAACTTCTGCCCCCCGAAGTTGGTTTTTACATGTTTTCCGACTGCTGAACAGGGGAGCTGATGCGACTAGTCGCTGTTTGATTTCTAGGCTCTCCCCGAATAGCTTGCTCCCTGGCTCGACATCTTTGGCATTCTGTTCTGTCCTCCTCTTCTGGTGATTCTGTTCGACGGCGTTTTCTGCAGTCCCTTTGGAGGTGTCCTGGTCTATTACAATTCCAGCATCGCAGAATACCACGTGAAGAATTGCTCTGTGATGGCTGCATTCTATTACAAGTACATTCCTCCACCGAAATTTCTCTCACTCGTACTGCACTTCGGGAAGCTTGCCTGGCAGATTCATACGCTAGTGCATAGCCTAGTGCTTCTGCTGTTGATTTCTTTCCTGCTAGCCTCAACGCTTGTTGTAAATTTTGATCTGCAATAGCGTTCACAAATGCTTCTGTTGCCACTTCATTAAGGAAATCTGCATTTACGCTAGAGTATGAGAGATAAGCTAATCTTTCCACATCACCCTGCAGTTGTTGTAGTGATTCGCCATGCTTTTGAATCCTGTTGCGTAGCTGTAGGCGATATACTTGCTGCATGTGTTCATCTCCATAACGTAACTCTATCGCCTGTACTAATGAAGTATAATCACGTTGCCTTTCTATCGGTATAGTTTGTAAAAGCTCTGATGCAGAACCTCGAAGTGCTAATACCAGAGCTGTAGCTTTGTCTGCATCATTCCATCCGTTTACTTCGGAAGCAGCCTCGAATTGTCTCTTGAAAATATGCCACGAATTTTGTCCATCAAATATTGGAGGTTTCATTCTGCCTGCATTGGATATTTCAATTCCTTCGTTCCGTGGTTGTCGATGCTTCATCTTCTCCAAATCTGATTTGAAGTTGTCAAGCTGTTCGGTCACTTTTTGTTGAACTTCCGCCACTTCTTGCTCGATTCCTTCAATTTTTAAATGTTGTTCGTCTAACGAGTTTTTCAGGAAATTCTTTTGTTCCTCTAAGCGACTTTCTAGACAATTCTCCAGAGAACTCTTTTGTTCATCCAAACGCGTTTCCAGTGATTTCTTCTGCTCATCTAAACGGGATTCCATAGAATTCTTTTGTTCATCCAAAGCATTCTTCTGCTCATCTAAACGTGATTCCATAGAATTCTTTTGTTCGTCCAAACGGGTTTCCATAGATTTCTTGTGGTCCTCGAGGGAATTCTTTTGTTCCTGGAGAGAATTCTTTTGTTCTTGGAGAGAATTCTTTTGCTCCTGGAGAGAATTCTTTTGTTCATCAAAACGGGCTTCCATTTTGCTCATTAAAGTACTTAAAAGCTGTTCTATGTTCATTGCAGGCTCTTCCTCAATTTCTGGTTCTTCTTCGAAAACGAATGTCTCAGGATTCTTTTCTTCCTCTATCAAAGCTTGTCTAAGTCGCTCGACTAGAACATTCTTTAGGCCAGTCGTTTGTAATGACCGCTTCCCCAACTCCACTTTCAATTCCTGTATGCGAAGCTCCTCTAGCTTGCGTCCCATTCTTGCGTCTTTTGTAATTCACTCACAGTTTAATATAAAATTATCTTTCGGAATTTTTACACACGATTTCACAAAATTAATCACTCTTTGAATTTCAAATTCAAATGCCACCACTTTATTTCGCGATTTTATTTTACTTCTGACACCAGTTGTTACGAGCGTGGCCTTAGTTCGTTATTTAAAACACAATATTTCAGATATAATTCAAAAGTTCTTTCTTTATTTAACTTTACTGTTTACTCTCACAAATTCACAAATAATTATCAAATCAACTCTTTATTTATCGCTAGTACTGTACTTCTAATTATCGCAATCCCAATAGTTTACTTCGTTCACTTCGCTGTCTGAAATAATACTCGCCTCCTGGATGTGAGCAGCGCCGTATTTATACTCTACGAATTATCCTAGAACCTTCCTGAATATTCCATTCTCCAAACCCAGTTTACTAGGATGTCACTAACCTAAAGTCGTTTCCATTCCCAATAGATGTCGCTTGTATCACTTTGTGGCGCGTAACAATATATTAATCATCTGTAATAAAATAATAAACAAAAAAAAAATAATAAGCCCGGGTACCCTTAATACAGGGTACTTAGAGGATTAAAGTTTTGATTGTTTAGAGTGCCATAGTACTCCACCGGTGGAACCTTAGAGAGGCTTCATCCTTGTCTCAACAAGACGTTTAACAAAGAAGGAAGGAAGGAAGACCATAACAATACGTCAACTAAAACAACTGGAAAAACGCCGCAAACATCAACAAAATCAATAAGTTCTAGTCATCATCACATGCAACGCTTTCATCTAAAAGGAGTCGCTCGATTGATTGCTCGGCGTAGCATCATCAGGAGCAATCAGAAGTAACAACAATACCCACAACGAGAAGGAAATCCAAAATTTTGGAATAGGTTAAAGGTACAGTGAAAAGCATTTTTCTCTTCTCCTCTTATTGTATTTCAAATTAATTTTTTTTTATTAATAATTAATTCAATAGAACATATGTATACAAAAGTGAAAAATAGTTAATTTCAAGCTTTATAAATTTCCTTTTGATAAAAAAAAATTAATTCAACACGGAAAAATTGAAATCCGCTCTTCCTAGAAGCAACTTCTGCGGCAAGACTCCGTGAGCTTGCTGGTCAGAGGACTTCGACAAAAATCAAATATCAATCCCCTGCGGTAGGACTTCGTTAGCCTATCGGTCAGGAGAAAGATATTGATTGGAAGAGCCATCAATTAACAATCGAAAAAATTTACGCATCAGATAACAAAGTGATTTCCTTTTTAATTGCATTATACATATTATATAATATCGAATTTTTTTTTTGTACATGCACATTTCATTTAAATGATCGTTGCTGTCATTAACTACTTAATAATAATAATAATTCCTTTTTTTTTGTGTTGCAATAAAACATTTTTTCCTACAAATTTAATTTTCCCCACGAGAATTAAAAAAGACACCTACAATAAACAAATAACAATCATTTCCTTGAGATTAAAATTTCCAGCAATATATTTAACACCCCCCCCCCCCCATCAACTTCTTCTCTCGCCATAACTAGGAATTTTTTTTTTCTTTTTTATTGAAAACATCCCCGGTCCATCCACTAATAATAAATTAAAATCCCATTAGTATTAACAAATCCAACAAATTATTTTACCTATATCCCACAGTTTACAACATGACAAACTGATTCGCAACTTACTACTATTTGGAAATTGAACAATTCGTCTCTTACTCAGCCGTGTTTTTCTATTAAATACCATTTTGTCGCATCGTCTATAGTTCCCCTCAGATAAACCAAATCGATGCTCGAAACGGACATTCCTAATATTAAAAAAAAAACTCTATACCATATCTGTACCATTTTTTCCGTCCGTTACTTAAAAAAAAAAAACTACCATGACTGAAGAAACCATTTCTTTCGACGAGCTCTGCTCATCTCAAGAAGAAAGAAACAAGGAAACTAGGGTAATCCTAGGGGCTTATCACCAATACCTTTGTGAACGGTAAATTAAAACAACTCGAAGAAATATGGAGCGCCTTCGAGAAAACAGAAGAACAAGAAGTTCAGCATAAAGACTTCACGACCGATCACGATTATTTCAAAGAATCGTGCTCAGACAAAACTGAGGACTGGTACATGTTGACGAAAGCAACACTTTCCGAAAGATTAAAATCAATATCAGAACGTACTATGAACCAGCAAAAACCCTTTCATATCCCATCACCCAGAGCTTCGTGGAGAATTCCCACCAAATCACAAGTTACAGAAGCTTATAAGGAAACAAATAGTCCACAAAATGAAAGTATTTTCAGAAGTCTAAAGACAAAAATTAACTCAATTACAACAGTTATACAATCATTAAACCCTGATAATTTACCTACAGTGAGTAAAACATACCTAGAACATATACTCGGTATCCTAAATAAACATTGGGCTGAATTCGAAGAACTCAACAATACAATCGAAATGCAATCTACGCCACAAGACCTAGAAAATAAATATTTTACTGAAGATGTTTTCGGTAAAACAGAAGCAGAATATGAAGAAACTTTAATTGCTATTCAAGAACAAGTAGATACGCGCTTCCCTAATTACCAACATGACACACGAAATAATCCATCACACTTTCACAACGAAAGCACAGAGGTCAAAATTTCACATATTTCTCTATCAGAAATTAAATCGTTAATACCAAATTTTAACGGCGATCCAAAAGACCTCCATAAATTCGTGTCATGTTGCGATGATATTAATAGACTTTATCCCAATAATGACCAAACAACCCTGTTTTCAATAATTAAAAAGTAAGCTATTTGGAGAACACAAAACAAACAGCAGGAGAGTCTGTCAAAGAATTCCTGCAACGAATTAATATGACACATGCTCAATTGAACGAAGCCACGCATTTATATACAACAGATAAACTACTGTTAAACTCTCTCGTAAAGGACAACGAAACACAAGCTATTAGAGCTACTGAAGACGGATTAATAAGCGAGCAACTGCAATCGCTAGCCAAACTCCACGAAAATAGAGCATTAAAGCCCATTACGTCATATATTGGTGAGCAAGCATTACGCCTAGAATCAAAGGCAACAAAATTAGCAACAAACTCTTCTCGCACTGCTCAATTGATACAAGTGCAGAACCCCTTTTGCTATAAATGCAGCGCACAGGGACATTTAGCTCCAAATTGTCCACAGAACATTCAGACAAAACCAACCCCAAATAAATATTTTTCAAATAATTTAAACAAAGGCAATCCTCCTAAGCAGGCTAGCACCTTTAACAGCACTACTCCTACATGCAGGTATTGTCACAAATTAGGACATACCATAGAAGTATGCAGGGCAAGGATAGCAAACCATGGGAATTTCTACAGAGAAAATACAAATCCGGTTCCCCAAGACTTCAGGAATCGAATAAAAATTCCCAATACGAATGCACCACCTCAAAAGCAGATCAACGTCAACCAGATTCCAAATTTTAATTATTTGAAAAATCCCCCTTCTTCAACAATACAACCTCAAAATGAACCAAGATCAAATACAGATCACATACAAAATCCGAGAATATTTTTAACACACTCGGAAAACAAATCAAGGCGAGAGGAATTAGTCAGCAGCCCCTCGCAAATCCAAACAAAAGCCGACATCCATACAAATTTAAATTTGATACTTCAGAAGTAATAAATGAGCACATAACGCTGAAAATACCAATTATTATCAACCCCAACTCCATTACTATTTCTCTATCTACCAATGTGTGCTCCAATAAAGAAACAAAATTCCTCGTAGACACAGGAGCAGAAATTAGTTTTATATAGTTCAATACACTAAAATCAGGCAGCACTTACTATAAAGATGCAATCTGCAAGATAAATACTTTATTTTCGGAATCTAAAACTACGGAGGGATTAATATTGGCAAAAATGGCAATTATATCAAACGAAGAATTCATAATAGAACATCCCTTCCAAATAGTAGGAGAAAACTCAACCTTGGCATATGACGGCCTAATTGGCCACGAATTCTTGTCCAGATACAACGCTCGTATCAATTATAGAAACAAGTACATTTCCTTAGAGGTGAAGCAAGGTCATTCATCCTATCCCATAGAGCAATATCGCTCAGATTACCCAAACATATCTTAGATATGATAACCATGACAAGAAGTCTGAAACAAACAATGTAAGTGCTAATAAAAGCAAGTTGCCCAGGACTTCACTGGATTTAAATACCAAACGTGAAAAGTACCCCAACACAAATATCCTACAAAAAACGGAATATATTTTCCAACCCAATGAAAAAAGAAATAAATCGGACAAACTACATAATAAAGTTATTACAATTCCCGCACGCTCTGAATCCATAATTCAAATTCCAACTTTGTCAACTACGGAATCAGTATATTTTAAAAAAGAGGTAAAGCCAGGGTTATTCATAGGTAATACCATAGTCAACTCATCACAAGGAATGGCAAAAGTCCTAGTTCTCAACACGAATGAGCAGGACGTCGAACTGGCAATTCATGACATGAATCCAGAATACCATGCCCTTAATGACTTCGATTGCATCTCTACGGATTCCAACAGAGATCCCATTAGGGGCAGAATAAAAAAACTGCACACCCTGATTAAATTGGATCACTGTAATTTGGAAGAAGCCGAGAGTATTCGGAAAATTTGTAAGGATTTCAACGATCTCTTCTACGTAGAAGGGGATTTCCTAACATTTACAAATGCAACCGAGCACAAAATCGAAACAGTCCGAAATAAACCTCACATATACACTAAACCGTACAGACTTCCAGAAACAAGCCGAAAAGAAATTACTCGGCAAATAAATGAAATGCTGGATTCAGAGATAATAAGTCCTTCAAATAGTCCGTGGAATTTTCCCCTACTTCTAGTTCCCAAAAAGCCGGATGAGCACGGGAACAAAAAATGGCGAGTCGTTGTAGATTTCCGCCGAGTAAATGACATTACTATTGGCGACGCTTACCCATTACCTAATATTACAGACATATTAGATCAATTGGGTAAGTCCAAAAATTTCACAACGCTAGACCTCGCCAGCGGATTCCACTAAATTCGCATGGACGCGAAGGATAGAGGAAAAACTGCATTTGGCACTCCTTATGATCATTACGAGTTTAACCGTATGCGATTTGGATTAAAAGGTTCATCCGCAACCTTCCAACGTGCCATGAATAATGTCCTTTCCGGGCTCCAAGGCATTTACTGTTTCGTATACATGGACGATATTGTAGTTCATGGATATAACCTTAAGGACCATAATATTAGGCTCGCAAATGTATTTAACCGCCTTCGGGATTTCAAGTTAAAACTACAACCCGACAAATGCCATTTCTTAATAAAAGGAATAATGTAACTAGGGCACATCATTACTGAAAATGGAGTTAAGCCAGATCCGGCCAAAATTAAATCAGTTCAATCTTATCTTAGACCCAAGAAGGAAAAGGATATCAAAGCCTTCCTTGGTTTCTTCGGCTATTATCGCCGCTTTATTCCCAATTTTTCTAAAATCGCGAAACTCCTTACTAACCTTCTGAAAAAGGACACACCTTTCAAGTTCGATGCAATTTACGATGAAGCATTTTGCGAATTAAGAAAAAAATTAATATCAGTATCAATTTTATCCTATCCGGATTTCGACAAAGAATTTTTTGTCACCACCGATGCCAGCGACTACGCCATCGAAGCAGTTCGTTCCCAAGTAGATGATCAAGGAGATCATCCAATCGACTATGTGAGTCGAGTTCTCAATGGTGCAGAGACTCGTTACTCTACAATCGAAAAAGAGCTTTTAGCAATTGTTTTCGCAGTTGAGCAATTCAGGCCCTACGTTTATGGTAGACAGTTTACCATCATATCTGACCATAAACCATTAGTATGGCTAATGAATCTAAAGGAAAATTCCTCAAGGCTAATGAGATGGAGAATACGTCTTGAGGAATATGACTATAAAATAGTCCATAAACCTGGAAAGCTCAACACAAATTCAGACGCTCTCAGTAGGGCTATCCCAGAAAACTCCGTAAAATCAACGGAACCCAACACCTATGTAAATGTGGTAACCAGGAATCAAGCCAAAGCTCAGGCTAATTTACATACACCAAATCCAAATATTACTACTCCAAATCCAGATTTATCAGTAGTAAACAGTTCCTCAGTGATAATAACTGAGACCAATTTCCCATTACTTTTAACTAAATACACAAATCCCAAATTTTTCATCTTGCCAATGCAAGATACAGAGCTTGAAAGAGTTTTAAAATCTAAACTAAAACTTACAGACAAACCTCCTCTACAAGAAAACGAACTGAACTTCTTTAAGAGGAAAGACTCCACAGTAATCATTTCAAAAGTCAATCTACCTTGCCGATCACAAAGAGATAGATTAGACATTGAAAACATTTTAACTGAGATCTGCTCATACACAGAAGCGAATCAGTTAAATCAGGTAAATATCTCCTTCCCTGTATTAGACCAACAAAATCTATCAACTATTAAAAGCATTTTTAACAAGGTCTTCGTTAACCAAAAAATAAATATAAAACTTCATCAAGATTCCCTAAAAAGTATTTATCTAACAGCAGTGATATTGAAGAAGTTCTAAAAGATTTCCATTCTCTACCAACGGGAGGCCATCAAGGTGTCTTCAGTACAAGCAAAAGAATTAAAAAACAATTCTATTGGCCTGGCATGTGGGACGATGTTGTAAGATATATTAGGAAATGTAAACTTTGTCAAGTAAACAAAGCATCCAGAAATTCTAAGATTCCTATGAAAATTTCAAGCATAAGCTCAAAGCCTTTTGAAAGAGTGTACCTAGATGTTGTAGGACCTCTCCCAATTTCCCGTTCTGGAAATAAATATCTCCTTGGATTACAAGACGACCTTTTCAGGTTCTCTGAGGCTATTCCTATAGTCAACACTGAATTTAAGACATTAGCCTTCACGACAACAATAGTTTGTCGACATGGCATTCCAGAAAGTATCCCAACAGATCAGGGATCTAACCTCATAGGTGGCATGTTCGCCGAAGTATCTAAACTGCTAAAGATCAAAAGGCTCAAAACTACTCCATATCACCCTCAAACAAATGGTGCATAGGAGAGAAGTCATAGAGCTTTAGCAGAATACCTCAGATCTTATGTAGCGAAAGATCCTCAAGACTGGGATACATGGATTCCATATGCCATGTTTGTCTATAATACCACCCCTCACTCGAGTACAAATTATACTCCCCGCGAACTCCTGTACGGATTCCCAGCCGAAATCCCAAACAATCTAAAATCATCTCCGACCGTTTGCTATAATTACGATAATTATGCAAACGAGTTAAAAGCACGTCTACAACACAGCTATACAATTTCCAAGGACATAACCATGGCCAACAAAGAGAAATCAAAACTTCAGTACGATAAAAATTCTACCCCGAAAACCTTCAATATTGGGGACAAAGTCTTGGTAAAAAGCAGAGTGAGAGATAACAAATTCTCACCACTCTGGAAAGGTCCATATGTGATTGTAGAAATCAATTCCCCTGAGAACTCCACGGTGAAAATAAATAATAAAAATAAAAGAGTCCATAACAATGACTTAAAACTTTTCTCGGACTAATACAAAATTGCATCTGCTACAAAATCACCGCAAATGAATAAACAATATCATCTTCGAGGTCCTCACAATGATGCAAACGGCATTTTTCCTAATCTGCATACCATTCATCTCAGGCTCGGGGATAGAAATAAATCAAATAAATGCCAGCGCAGGCATTTATTTCGAGGAAATCGGCAGAGCCAATTTATACACAAATGAATGGAAAATCGTAACCTACTAGGATTTAGAAAACTTCAAATCTGAGTTCATGAACATCAAATTCATCACCCGACAAATGTCTTTTCTCCCTTAAAAACCCCTTCCATATAGACATCTTTTGTGAAAATTCAATTAGTTCAGAAACCCTGCAGGGAACAGGAACAATATTTATCTACCCAGGTTCGTATGTCCGCAGCAAAGAATTCATCTTGCACGGACATAACGTAAGAATATTAAAATTTAACTCCCGTTTCATCCCAACAACAAACATTTCTAACATAATCGAAAATATGACGTTTCCCTCTATGGAAACGTACAGAAGAACAAATCCCTTAAATATCACAAACAACATGGACGTCGATGAAATTTTAAAATCCATCCATCTTCAAGAAGAATGGGAAGCAAATGCACTAAACTCAATTAATAAGCATCATATCCATCAATATGCTCTATCATATCTAACAATAGCATTAGTCATCGCTACTGTAATCACCTACGTGTACATAAAATACAAATCAAAAGTCCACAAAGGTAAAAATATACCTCTGGAACCGGACAATATACTTGCAGATGGGCCCACGGCGGCACCAAGAAAGTCTAACTTCATTATAACCCCTACTCCCAACAGAAGAACTGCATATAGTTCACCCAATTAATTTTGACATATTTAAAAATACGTGGACTATCGCTCCCAATAGACACAAACCCAATGACTTCAAGCACAGGGACCTTTTATAGAAAATGAAGACATTAACAAACAGAACAGGTACAGACATTCACAAACAGAACAGGTACAAACAGAGGGCTATTGTTATGACAAACAAAAGAACTGAGCAACTGTAATTCTTTCTTACGTAAATTGTACTCGTCGAAATGAAAAAAAATAACATCGAACGACACAATCCCAAACAAAACAAATCTGATCCAAATATAAAACGACTGGCAAAACCCCTTCTGGTGTTCAAAACTCCGAACACAAAATACGCTAAAAACTGGAAAGACCATATAAATAGCCACCTATTCGTACAAGCATATAAGACATACAATTTTAAAAAATTGAAATAATGTACAAAAACAATAAGAATCGTTTAACATTAACATTAATAACCATGAACAATAGCAAATACCTTGGCCAATCAACATACATATTTTATCAATTAGGCACGCATTGGGTAATTTTAACCAATCTCCCTCACAAATAAGTGTCACACATGAAATATGTGACAACAACAAAAAGAAGGAAAAACAAGAGCCGACTCAAGTCACAACAACTAACAAACACCACAAAGAGGCAAAAAGGAAGAAAAAGTAGAAAACCACAAAATAACTCATATATATAAATTGAATTTTAAACTTTATTTAGTAAAAAACAAAAGTAAGTAAGTTTGCATAATTATATCATGATAATAAAAGTAAAAAAAGGGATTAAAATTTATAATTCCTCCGAGTCCGAAACCGTCAAAGGCAGCGGCAAATGTAGCTCCGCCGGATTAGGAGAGGGGTAATAAAAAGGCCTCCCAGTCAATATAAGATCGGCACCTTTAAAAGAAAACGAAAACATAATTACACCATGCAACAATCAAACATTTATTTTAAGTTAACGTACCTAAATGCGACACCGACTTTTCATAATTAGGCCAGAGCGAGAAGTGAACCGAATTATACTCGTCAACACGAGGCCGTGCTCCCCATATTACCAGCGATTCACGACCCGGGCAGTTGAACTTGAGCCGTATCGCCCCCTTCCAGCGAGGCCAAATACGCTCAACATAGATCCCTTCGACGAGGACAATATAATAAGCAGGAGCCTGGTAGGCCTGCCTCATGGCGAAAATCATCTTTGCAACTGACCAAAAAAAAATTACGAAATTCGTGACTTACTCCAAAAGCCAAAAGAAATTGCACCTAAAGCAATTCCTACCCAAACAAAACACCCAACAATTCTGTTTTATTTTTTTTAAATAAGCCAATATTAAACACGCTGGTAGTATGTGCATACAATGTACCAGAGACGATAATATCTGTCGCATTATCGAAACAAACCATCAATTAAGTGAAAAGAGAATACTATTTGAGTGTAAAGATATATATACATAACAAAAATTTAAATTTGTATGCAGAAAAAAAGCAGAAAAATAAAAAATAATATTATAGAAAACGTATCTAAAAGCAAAAACTGTTTCTTTTTTTTATCTTCGTTTATGAAAATCCACGACTGCTCTCTCCTTCGGAGCACGGAACAGTTTCAACTAAAACACGGACATGCAAAAATCAATATAACTTGTAATTTGAGCGGAGTCAATCTTGAGCGGACTAACTGCTTGAGCAGACTCATTGTTTATATTTTAAATAACATAAGGAGAATCTGATTTAATTGAAACTGAAACTAAAATTTCAATAAAAAAAGCTAGAATTGGTCTAAGAGCAATTCTTATGATACCCTAGATGAATGCCCATATAAAATTTCGTATCGTCACCAATCTATGCATATATTTCTAGAACGTTTTGCCGCACAGAAAAAATGATTATAACCAATTTTATAGGATTTTGTATTCTGAAGAAGTTTGTAGTACTACAAAAATGTCTGCGACTGATCGTTTTCACAGTATATATGTAAAAAACCTAAATTTTATATGGCAACACCAAGGAGTTGCCCGATTTTACTATTTTTTTAAAGGTCCGTGCAGAAACTTAAAAGTATACGCGTTCTCGAGTTATCGTGCGCATAGACGGACGGACGGACGGACGAACGGACGGACAGACGGGCAGACGGACACACGGGAGACGGACACACGGGCAGACGGACAGACGGACGGACATGCAAAAATCAAAACAACTTTTAATATTATGCGTGGGTGTCCAATCCATTTTGCCCTACCATCATTATTTGGAGGTGTTACAAACGGAATGACAAACTTAGTATACCCTATAGATTTCATCTAGGGTATAAAAAGAAAAGCTTACAAAAAGGTCATTCATTATATTATATTAATTTAGCTTTTGCTAATTTTCTTAGCCAATATTTGTTGTTTCTCTCAATATAATACTTGTCCAAGAAGGAATTTATTTGGATTCTCCGGTATATAGCAAATGCTAAAAAATGTTTTTAATTTGTTATTTCATCACACAACCCAGTATATTTTTAGTGACAAGTTTCAACTCTTGGTTTGACTCATCAACAGGTTCCAAATAGAGAAATGAGTGACTTGAAAAACGAATGAAAAATAGAACAAAGAAAAGAAATGAAAAAATGGAAAAAAAAATTGAGAAAAATAGAACAACAAATTTTTTAATAAATAAATTTTTTTTTTAAAAAACCGGATTCATTCGAAACGAATCGAACCCATATTCGCCCGCAGTGGGCTGGAAAAAGAAAAAATAAAAAAGAAGAAGAAGAAGCGTTCCGTGTTAGCAGAAAACCTTACACTCATCTGTGCAGCTTGGTTTTCTGCCTGCTGCAGACGCTTAAAACAGATCAAATAGATCTCCTCTCATATAAACTCAGAATAAATTCTGGGTGTGAATTATACGAGGCAAAAACACTCCTATATTAGACCAAGGAGGAAGAAATAAAGGTAGAGATTACTCTTTAGGATTGTATGTTGTGTGATGGGTCGTGATGCAAATAGTTTTAGTAAACTATTTGTAGAATAATTTATTTAAAAAAAAAAGACTTTAATTGGTGCTATACTTGTAATTCACTTGAAAACAAAACTTTATTGTACCAATTCTACAATTTTTATTGTGAAGTGATGCTATTAAACCAAACTCGATGACTGTGATGTGATGACTGTGCGTGCGGTAAATGCAATGGCAAGCGAGATAAGCTGATGATGATCTGCTGATTTGGTGATAGCGGTACTGTCCAGATTCGTAGATGAGGTATATGAACACAATGGATTTGTATTTAAGTTGATGATGAAAATTCTTATCTTTTCAGGATAGGCCAACCTTTTCGGAGTGTGAAAATTTCGGTAATTATACTATAAATATTGAAAATTATTAGAGTATTAATTAAAATAGATATTGTAAACTCTTTTTCTCTATTTAGATGTGATGCAGTTCAGCAAGGCTGCAACAAGGATTCTTTACCGGGTTAAACTTATATTTCTTCAAGAAGGAATTTATTTGGATTCTGCGGTATATAGCAAAAGCAAAAAAATGTTTTTAATTTGTTATTTCATCACACAACCCATTATATTTTTAGTGAAAAGTTTCAACTCTTGGTTTGACTCATCAACAGGTCCCAAATAGCGAAATTGAGTGACTTGAAAAACAAATGAAAAATATAACAAAGAAAAGAAATAAAAAAATGAAAAAAAAATTGTGAAAAATTGAAAAAAAAAATAATTTTAAAAATTTATAAAAACCAGATTCATTCGAAACGAATCGAACCTGTATTTTACCCGCAGTAGGCTGGCAAAAGGAAAAAAAAGGAAGACGAAGAAGCGTTTCGTGTTAGCAGAAAACCTTACACTCATCGGTGCAGCTTGGTTTTCTGCCTGATCAAATAGATCTCCTCTCATATAAACTCAGAATAAATTCTGGGTGTGAATTATATGAGGCAAAAACACTCCTATATTAGACCAAGGAGGAAGAAATAAAGATAGAGATTACTCTTTAGGAATCATTACCGAGTTAGACTTATATTTGTTCAAGAAGGAATTTATTTGGATTCTCTGGTATATAGCAAAAGCTAAAGAATGTTTCTAATTTGTTATTTCATCACAAAACCCATTACATATATTTTTAGTGACAAGTTTCAAATCAATAAAGTTTTCCATTCTTAATGTGTAAATTCTTATACATCGATTTAGAAATCAATTATTTATGGAATTATGGCATTTGCTTTTGCCTACCTACATATATCCAAAGTCTCAAATTTCAGTATTTCTGGATAGGAATTACGGCCTATCCTGTGAAAGTTAAGTACTTACATATTTTGTATTACATGATGCTTTTAAGACATCATAAATTTGAATAAAAAATAGAAATAGTGTCTTTGTGTTCTTTAAGTTGCTAAGCAGTTAGTTTCAAATGCTAGATGAGTAGTAGATAAAATGTCGGAAATTTGCTGAATGTAAGCATATCGTAAAATAAGGAAGAACTAATTCGAGTCTTTGACTCCGAAGAACTTTATTGTTTAACGGACTCACGTGATGGGTTATGATTTGGCTATTTATGTTCCGCTGGCTTGATACTTTTAGATGGAGGACTAAGACATCCGTTTATGAGCTGCAAAATATATATGCATATGGTTGAATTTCTTACAACTTTCGTCTAAATATAAACCGAAAGCATTTATTTAAAAATCGATTCGAGTGGAAATAGTTTTGCAATGTTTCCAAAAATATGCTTCTATAATGATGTTTTCTAATTAACCTTGTCTAGAAATGTAATCCATTTCGTTTTCAAATTTTTACAACAATTAAACCATCAGCATCAATTAAACCGCCCGATAAATTTGAAAATTGTTTGTTAAAAAGGAATCACATTAACATTGCTAAATAATTCTACTTTAACACGTAACTTTGTTCAATGTGAATTCTTGTAAGCTTAAAATTTACTCACTTGCTTTATCATTTTCTTTCCATTTGACATGTGGAAAGTAGTTATTTCTGTAAATGAGTTTCGTTTGCTGGAAAGCACTTAGCAGTATAATATTGGAAGATAGTGCTATGGTTGGTGCCATGGAACAGTCAGCATTTATTAGTGAGATTGTGTTGTTTAATTAGGAAGAGTTTGAAAAAGTTTTTTCTAGTGCCGATATTGATATTATCTGCATTTCAGAAATGTGGTTGAATATTGAAATTAATAATATTGTTGTAGACTTGCCGCCTGCCTGGGTATTATATTATTCGCAATGACAACACATTCCATTGGAGGAGATATGCCTATTTTCGTTAGAAATGCTCCTTATTTTCGTGAGTATTTATTAATTAGGGTTAATATGGGGCAGTACCTATCTTTGTTTAGATGTGTCTATAAGCCACCGCGCGTGTCAGGATTGTGTACTTTTTATGAAGTATTTGCTGAAATATGTCATATAATTTCTATACAAAACAAGATTTTCTTGTTTAACTTCCTAAAACTCCTTATAAGGTAGATGGAGAAATTCATCCGCTCCTTGATGAATACTATAATTAGACCTACTATCTTAAGTAAGCTTCAAACCATCGATCAAAATATCACTTTACCTAACAGGATTCCGATGGCTTGTGTGTGAATGAGATGAGAAAACTGCTGTGAGTGAAATGCCACGACCATTGTTAGGCACTAGTGGTACTTGGCCTTAAAAATAAAATGATTCGCATGATTATGTCTGTATATTTTGCTGGCAATATGTCCGCACAAGGCAACTCAAGAGCTCATTGGATTACCACTCTGAACGTTGGATGATAAGTTATTTTACAAAAACTGTGACTCTAAATTGGATATTGGAAAATCGGGTAGTTTTTTCGTAGAATCAACATGCCGAAATGTGAATTTTCATATTGGAAGACTGATAAAGGCACTTTCACATCAAACACCAGAATCGAAAAAATGTAAACCGAAAAACTCAGTTTATTCCACTTTAAAACAAGTGTTTTGCTCCAATGATTAATAAAATCATGGGAAATAGGATAAACTAATAATTTCACTAATAAAATAGTATACCTATTTATTTTAGAATTTTTAAGAAAACACAACTTTTATGATTTATCGTACGAATTTTTCCGCCGAAAAAGTTTTTCGGCCGATAAAACATAAAAGTTGTATATTTCTTCAAAATTTGAAATAAATATATATAACTATTTTCTCAGTAAAATTCTTAGTTTATCCTATTTCTCTGGATTTTATTAATCATTGGAACAAAAATCTTGTTTTAAAGTGGAATAAATTGAGTTTTTCGGTTTACATTTGTCTGTTCTTGTTTTTGATGTGAAAGTGCCTTAAAAATGAGCCGGCGAACATATTAACATTTGGTTGCGATAAACCGTTCTACGTACAAAATACAACTTGTTACTTATTATGTCTCTGCATACTCTTGTCTTTTCTTTTCGTTTATTTTTCCAAAAACTAATTAATTTAGGTTTCTAACAGCTGCCTGAAGTATTAATCTTCGCGGGCCATACTTCAACTCAAAAGTTGTTGGGAATACATATGTCTATGAAATCCCGTCTGACATTTTTTACACATTTCAAAAACAAGAACAGAAAAATGTAAACCGAAAAACTCAATTTATTCCACTTTAAAACAAAATTTTTGTTCCAATGATTAATAAAATCATGGGAAATAGGATAAACTAATAATTTCACTAATAAAATAGTATACCTATTTATTTTAGAATTTTTAAGAAAACACAACTTTTATGATTTATCGGACGAATTTTTCCGCCGAAAATGTTTTTCGGCCGATAAAACATAAAAGTTGTATATTTCTTCAAAATCTGAAATAAATATATATGTATAACTATTTTCTCAGTAAAATTCTTAGTTTATCCTATTTCTCTGGATTTTATTAATCATTGGAACAAAAATCTTGTTTTAAAGTGGAATAAATTGAGTTTTTCGGTTTACATTTTTCTGTTCTTGTTTTTGATGTGAAAGTGCCTTAAAAATGAGCCGGCGAACATATTAACATTTGGTTGCGATAAACCGTTCTACGTACAAAATACAACTTGTTACTTATTATGTCTCTGCATACTCTTGTCTTTTCTTTTCGTTTATTTTTCCAAAAACTAATTAATTTAGGTCTCTAACAGCTGCCTGGAGTATTAATATTCGCGGGCCATACTTCAACTCAAAAGTTGTTGGGAATACATATGTCTATGAAATCCCGTCTGACATTTTTTACACATTTTAAATACTAGAAACAATTTTAACCATTTACGAATACGTTTTCAAATCGAAGGCATGGCTATGTTTGCTTGTTTCTCATGTTGGGTATTCAACATAATTGATCTGAAGCCAATGATAACTTTTTACTAGTTTGTCGGTTGTATCATCTTATCAATGTTTAAATTAAAAACAAGACAGACAACTTATTAAGCAATTGTAATTGATCATAAAAGAATGGCTACATTTTAAAGAATAAAATGCAAAGAGAAAATTTCGCAACTTCTAGCACGCACAAAAGAATCTGTCAAGTATTGGAAGAGCTAACGACTGATCCATTTATCGCAGCTGGTGAGTTTCTAAATGACGTACGGTTATGAAGCGATCATGAGAAAATCCTACTTTGATCGCCACCGATGCTAGAGAGTGCAAGATCTCAATGGGGTGTTCTCTAATTATCATTAAATTATAGCAAGCATTGACTGATTTGCGATGATAATTGAATGTTAATAAATTGTGATTGTGCAAAGATCTGTAATTCAATGATCGGTATTCCAATTATTTAATAAAACAGCGACTGTTATACATGATCAGCTTCAGATATCGTACGATCAGTCGTGCACATATATCTCCCTTCTATGCATGATATGACTACTGTAAAAGGTACGAATATGTTGTTCAGAGTTGTTAGTTGATGGAATATTCGTTACGTTTGGTAAAAAATGGCAATGGTCATTATCAGTACTTCAGATCTCTGAATTGATTATGAGATCAATAGCCGCGATTGATACTTCAAATTTAAAGTGGTGTTTCGTTTTTATGCTTTTAAGATACCAGCTCTGATACATTTTTTTTCTTTTTTGTTACAAACCCAACGAGATGAGAACAAATTCTAGCTCCGTGAACTATTTTCTTTAGATCGCAGCAATTGCAACATCTCGACTACATAAGCAAGGTCTTCTGCCTTAAATTTTTTACTTAATTTAATATAGCCGAGCTCGTAAAAGTGCAGATTCTAAAATTTGAACAATCACTCCAACCTGGTCTGCTTCTTCACAGAATCGACTAGATTCATATAGCGTTATAGTATCAATATTTTGCATATTCCCGATGGCAAGATCGTATGCGGGTAATTTTAGCCAGTGATAATGGATATAATTAAAATTAACTGGTCTACATATTATCCCTCCTACTTCTCTTCCCGACAAGGCCGCTTACTACAATAAAGATAATAAATTATCATCATAAATTATAAAAACAGAAAAACAAAAAAATTACAAAAATGAAAAAATATATAGCCCATTTTATCTCTTGGGGGTATTCCAATCCAAATCTCCTTTTTTATCATCACACCACCCAAAAATCTGAGCCCCCAAATTATCATATTTCATATCGAGCCCTACATAATTATTTAATACCAAAGTTTTTTATGCCATGACCAAGAATGGGTTGCCTGATTTAGTTTTGAAAATGTATTGTTACGAGCGTGGCCTTTTAACTACTTTCACAAAATTCACAATCAGACAAATCAACTCTTTAGTTATCGCTAGTACTGTGTTTCTAATTATCGCAATCCAAAGAGTTTACTTCATTCAGATCCTTGTCTCAAATAAGACTCGTCTCCTGGATGTGAGAAGCGCCGTATTTATACTCCACAAATTATTCTAGAACCTTCATGAATACTCCGTTCTCCGAACGCAAAGTTTACTAAGATGTCACTAACTTAAAGTAGTTTCCATTTCCCAACAGATGTCGCTTGTGTCACTTTGTTGCTCGTAACAGTATTTACTATTTTTATGAAAACTTTCTGTACACAATTTGAACTTTTGACTTCGACGCGTTCCCAGGACGTCCCCAATATATCGTGAAAAAAGAATTTTGTATGTAGCAACCCTACGAAAGCGGTGCCCGATTGGTCCCATTGTTGAACTTAAATTAACTTTTTTTTTGTGTAAAAAAGCTCGTGTGTAAATTTTCCCCACTCTAAGTGAACGGGTTCTTGAGTTATCGTAAGAACGAACGGATAGAAGTATGCATGAACAGATAGACAAACGGACGTACGGTCGGACAGACGGACCCACGGATGAACAGACGGGCGGACAGACAGACGCACGGACGGGCGGACGGACAGACGGACTTACAAAAATAAAAACAACTTTTAATATTATGCCATTCAACCCATTTTGCCCTATCAGCATAATTTCTGTGCGTTACAAACGGAATGAATCTTAGTATACCCTATGATTTCATCTAGGATACAAAAAATGGACCGAATCGGACAACTTCTTTTTGTGTGTTGGCATACGTTTAATTTATTTGCATATTTTTTATACTATACAGAGATTTGCGCATGCAAATAGTTACATTCATTGAAGGAAAGTGAAATACTAGCGATTTCTTACCATTCTTATATTTATGATATCTTTATTATTGCCTATTATTTCATTTCAGGATTTAATTTCAAGTCTAAGAATCTCTTTTTCAAAGCTTAAACATAAAACTTTATCTCTGTGGAACCAAACTGCGTCGGGTATATTAAGTAATCATTGGATTATGCATTATTATACCCTAGATGAAATCTATAGGGTATACTAAGTTTGTCATTCCGTTTGTAACGCCTCGAAATAATGATCCTAGAGCAAAATGGATTGGACACCTCATTTCTTTAGATTGTGACTATTTTAAAAAGATAAAGCCTAGATCTAGCCAATAACGTCGAGTTTTTTCATTTTTAGTTTCGCTTTTTTTAAATATTTGACTCTAATAGTACTTGTTTTTTATCCCGATATTTCACCGACGAGAAATTGCAATATTTCGTTGAAAGTTGTTGAAGCACCAAGCAAAATAGTATATTTAACAATTATGTGCAGTAAAAAATTATTAGAGTTAATTCTCGTTAGAAATTTTCAATTTATTTAAACTGCAAATATTCATTTTCATCTTAAATTGTATAATTTTGTCGCATATTGGGTTTCTGTTTTTTACGCTAGATGTCTCTAATGTGGTGTGTGGTCTAGGTCTAGACCAATTTTATATGAATTTATTCACTTTTAAGACACAAAGCTACGTATAATAAATAATATTGCCTACAGGTTTGCTGATATCTAAATTTAAATCTTTGCTGAGTACTGACTCCTCTTAAAAGTTATTTTGATTTTTGCATGTCCGTCCGTCTGTGCGCACGATAAGTCGAGAACGCGTATACTTAGAGAGCTGAAATTTTGTACACAGACGTAAAAAAAAAAGTAAAATCAAGTTCGAAAATGAGACTATACAAAACTTTCGTTTTCCACTATATATTTGGACACTATCTGAGAACGCGTCGACGTGGAGAGTAAATCGGGCAACTCCTTTTTGGTGTTGCCATATAAAAATTTAGGTTTTTTACATATACTTTGAAAACGATCAGTCCAAGACATTTTTATTGTACTAAAAACTTCTTCAGAATACGAAATCCTATAAAATTGGTTAAAATCATTTTTTTTGTACGACAGACCGTTCTAGAAAAATATGGGAAAAGCCACTTCAAAAAATCAACTTGCATAGATCGGTGACCTTACGAAATTTTATACAGGCGTTCATCTAGGGTATCATAAGAATTGGTACTAGACCAATTCTAGCTTTTTTACTTGTTTGGCTACTAATTTTAGTTATTTTTGTATGATTGTGTAATTATAGTATCATTTATATGTATACATTTATAGAAACACCTATGATATACTTAAATTTGTCAAGAGACTATTTGTAGATCTTCTGCAACTTACTTTAAATTTCATTCAGTTACTTTGAATTAATTCTTTTATTGGTTTTACCTTTGGGATTTCGCGTAACCGTTTGGCGGAAAATGCCAGGGAAGGGAGGTTTATAATCCTCTTGAGAATCTTATTTTGTTCGAATTGAAGTATTTTAAGGCCGATTCACACCGCCGCTATAGTGTTTGCGATAACTTAGCGATAGCGATAACGAAGTGACAGCGATAGATCGCTAGATTGTATAGCAGGGAAGGGGGGGGGGTGTATTCTCAACCTGTTCCGAGATAATCGGGGTTAAAGGACTAAGGGCACGTGAAACGTATGTTTGTACTAAAACAGTTCTATCTCCTAAACGGCAAACAGTAGAAAGATGGTCGAGTTGCTAATTTATAGAGAACCTCCTGCCCTTTGATTCAGTGTATCAATGCTTCCTCTACAGTTTGCAGTTTAGAAGAAACGGTTTGCCAAACTTCAAGTTTCAACTTTTGCAAATCAAGTTTTTGTGTTTGAAGCCAAAAAACGAAAAAAAACCTTATAATTTTTTTTCTGTCTTACTCCGGTTTGAAGCTAAGATTGTTTTCTTTGAAACGCACTTTGTTTTCTTTTTGTATCTTTCACCATTTATGAGTTATGACATAAAAGTTCTTCCAATGCATGAAAAGTCGCCCTTACAAGAAAATATGGAATAGTATTAAAACCATAAACAACATTTTTATACTTATTTATTATGATCGAGATAGGAACAATTAATAACATTAATTATATAAAATATTATCAAAATGCTCCCTTAATGCCCGCTTAATAGATCTTTTAAGATGAGTTGTTGCCAAATCCAAATAAGTTTGTCTCTTGATGATATTTCTACTTTTATCAGTAAGAAGAGATATCATTTACCAGCAAGATGGAGCATCTGGACATACTGGACGAAATATTCTGCAGTGGATGAACACCAATTACCCAAATAAGTGGATTGGATGGCACGGTCCTTTTCCTTGGCCACCACGGTCTCGTGATTTAACACCCTTAGACTTTTACCTCTGGGGAACTATGAAGGAGATTGTATACGTGTCGGATATATCATCAAGAGACGAACTTATACACAGCGTCCAAGAAACTTCCAACAAAATTAAAGGGCTAAGAATATTGAGATTTAAGAATAAGAATTTGTGAAGATTTTTGACAAAATATTTTAAGAACAATGGTCATACATACATATAGCACTTTATTCATTTAGCAGCTGACCTGAATTTATATTGCAAACTATGAATAATATGTGATAAGTTCATTTTATAAATTTCTTATGTATCTAAATATATACCATAGCTTGTGCAACTATTCATAAACGTTTCTGTTCCGTACTTAGTTTAAAAATTGTTTTCTTTGACTTGCAAGACCCCAAAAGTAGAGAATATTTAATTGAATTTCACATCTTGAGAATATAGTACATGTAAAGTAAAGAAGGTGCGCGGTTTACCTTGCGAACCTCCCTTACGTATACTATATTTACTAGGCCATTGGTACTGCTATGCTATATGCCTCCTATCAGCCTATGATTTCGATATTCTAGCATCGATACTTTTAATATATCGATAATGTCCAAACCGACACTAGCAGGTATCAAGACCAGCTTTTTGATACCATAATGATACTTAATATCGATACTATCTTTTGATATCGTGTCCTTAATCGCTACACATAGTTTTCAATGTAAACGCTCACACCAACGCGATAGAAAAAGGAACAGCGATGCAAAGAATTTCTGCAGCGTTTGACCAGCGATTCAAATGGCTGTCGTAACATGCACAAATTTAATCAACTATCGGGAGTTGTGAGATCAAAATGGATAGTGCAAATTCAAGTTGGTATTGAAAAATGAAATAAAATCATATAAAGGAATACCCAATTTTATACGATCTGAATTTAAAACATTATAAAAATAGGATGAAAATGAACAAATTCGGGGCTGATATTGCCACAGAGTTGAATATTGGTGGCTTGGGCACTGGGACACCACGACCAGAATTCATTTATTGTGTCATTCCCTAGAGGGTACATCTAGTCTAGAATACAAGTGGGAAGTGTCAAACGAAGTGAAGTTATAGTGCAAGTACAAGAACGTTGTTGGATTTGGATAATTTCTTCCTTTGGTCTCCTTCCATTAGCTTCAAAATTAATTAAACTCCCCATTTTTTAGATTAAGAGGGCTCTAAATGTTGAGTGTAATAATTATCGTTCTCATTCGCGGTTTGTAAAAAATATGAAGAGCGCATGGGGCTTGAACAATTTTAATAGTCGGCTCTATAGCCGAAACATTTAAAACATCTGCGTCACTACTTTTTGCATAATGTTTTAACGTCGATATATAAAAAAATTTATTCGATATCAAAGATGGTCAGTAAGACAAACTTTTTCAAATTGAAAAAATAAGTCGATCTAGTACACATTGAATTGACACACAATTGTAGCGTGTCCACCATCCATACTATCGTCAATACAATGGGAAAATTCTAATTTGTGCCATATTCAGAATTTTCCCAAATGTCTTTATTTGGTGCAGGCATATGCGCATTTAACTATCGCTGTAATCTATCGCGTAGGTGTGAATGGAATTGTGTCGATAGTTTATCGCTATGATTATCGCTATCGTTATCGCTATGGCTATCGCGGCGGTGTGAATCCGCCTTTAATGTGAGTTTTAGAACAACTTGACTAGACTGGAAATGCGTAAACGAAGAATGCTTTGAATCAGGGACCGAAAATAACTGTTATTATTTTTTGAGCGAAAAAACTCTTTCATAAAATTTTCTAGGAAGTAGCGTAGTACAAAAGGGGTCTATGTACAGCACTTAGACTAGCTGCCTACGTTGAAATCAAGAGAGTTTCGATTTTAATATATAAATCCAATCCTAACTGTTATTGTAAGACATATTTTTTATATTTCAATTTTAACTGTTAAAAAAATACTTATATTATTTTACAGCGATATAAAACTCTTTGCCAGAGTTTTACATATTTCGTCTATTATAAGAATTAAAAATGAGTTTTATTTCCTCAAAAAATAAAACTCATTATTCGAGTTTTATATTTTCCTCGTCTTATAACAGTTAAAAATGAGTTTTACTTTTTTCCTCAGGAAATAAAA
Source organism: Dioctria linearis (assembly GCA_963930735.1). NCBI lineage: Eukaryota > Metazoa > Arthropoda > Insecta > Diptera > Asilidae > Dioctria > Dioctria linearis. The sequence goes on along the minus strand of OZ005740.1, from coordinate 123,514,552 downwards.
CTCATAATTCGAGTTTCATATTTTCCTCATCTTATAACAGTTAAAGATGAGTTTTATTTTTTTCCTCAAGAAATAAAATTCATATCACAGTTTTTTATTTTCCTCTGGAAATAAAACTTATCAATGGACATTCTCAATTTTTGTTGTCATATATTTGTTAGAAGATACAATTTGTCAATTTTTTTAAACAATTTTGTATAGCAACCGTACGAAACAGTTGGCCGATTGGTCCTATTTTTGAGGCCATTGCCTTTAACTCGTACACGAATTTGTCTACATATTTATATATTTCTTTACTATTTTCGACACTCTCGTAGACCCACTTTTCGTCATCACAGCACATAGGTTCATGTCGCGTGACAATTGAATCTATCAAAATTTGAACCGGAAATTTCCATGGAAAACCCGGAAAATCGGGAAAAATCATTTGAAAATTTGGTACAAATTTGATTAGTGATAAATCCGTTTCAGGAAAAATGCAGAGTTTTCCGATTTTTCCGAAAAATTTTCCGGAATTTTCTGACTTTTCCGGAAAATTTTCCGGTAAAAAAGTTTTCTAAATTATGCAGGATCAAGTTCCCTATCAACTGGCATCATTACTTTCTCTCCGACAATGGTGAAAACTTGCAGAAAAAATCGAGGAAAATTCATGTAAAACGCTTTTCCGGAGTTTTTCAGACCAAGGAAGCGTTTGAGCGTTTTGCAACCTAAGACAAAGTTGTAGAGCGAGATGAGTTGCATAAAGTTGCCTTTGTGGAAAACTCCGTGGAAAACTCGGAAAAGCGGGGAATCATCGGACAAATTTTCATCGATATGATTAGTGATAAATCTGTTTCAGGAAAAGTGCAGAATTTTCCAATTTTTCTGGAATTTCCGGAATTTTCTGACTTTTCAGGAAAATTTTCCGACAAAAAAGTTTTATAAGCTATGCGGAATCATTTTTTTTCCGTCCTACTGGCATCAATACTTTCTCTTCAACAATCATGAGAACGTGCATGAAAAATCGAGGAAAATTCATGTAAATATTTAAAAAAAATAGTAATAGGAAAAGTCTGTGGAAAATATGGAAAATCGGGAAAATTCATGTTATATGGGATCAAGTTGGAATACAGCTAAAGAGCGCTGTTTAAAACATAATTTGAATTTCAGAAAACCGTTGCAGTACATCAACGATTTGATACTCGAAAAATTTTTGTTTTCGGATCGGCACCAAACACGACTTAAAAATTGTTTTAAAATATCTCCATGCAGCACGTAATAACAATTTAGTTAACGTGAGAAAGGCAGAAAATGAAATAAGTAAAAAACGAGTTTTCAAACAAAACTAAGGCCAAGCCGCATGAAAAAGTAGAAAATAAACTTTTCTTCACACACAGAGGTGGACTCAGATTTTATTCGCTGACAATCACCGATATATTTCAGTATGATCAATCAGAGGTAAGAAGTGATTTGATTCATGAAGATAAAGAATATTCAAGAGAAATGTCCCAATCAAAAAATCTGAGTCCACCTCTGTGTGTGAAGAAAAGTTTATTTTCTACTTTTTCATGCGGCTTGGCCTCAGTTTTGTTTGAAAACTCGTTTTTTACTTATTTTATTGAACTTAAATTTACATTTTTTTTAAAAACTGCCATTTACAGTGAAAAAACAAAGCTATATATAGCAACACCAAGAAGGGGTTGCCGACTCCAATTTTTCTATCCGTAAGAACCTTACTCGGACAGGTTTATTTCTTGTGGGAAAATATAAAACTCATTTTTAACTGTTAAATGCTGAGAAAAATGATAAACGGAATTAAGGAGTTTTATTTCTTGAGGAAAAAAATAAAACTCATTTTTAACTGTTAAAAGCTGAGAAAAATGAAAAACTCGAATTATGAGTTTTATTTTTTGAGAGAAAAAATAAAACTCATTTTTAAATGTTGAACCGAGAGAGAAATATTAAACTTAAGATAAGACTGTTATTTACTCAGAAGAAAATAAAATTCTCTTTTTAACTATTTCATTAGAAGATAAATATAAAATATCAATAACAAAGTGTTAAAACCCAGACTTTTAAAATATTTCTTATAACTCTTTTGGTCCCTGCTTTGAATATCATTTTATATATCATATTTTTTTTCTTTATTGAGCGCTGAATTTCTGTTGATCACTGTAATAATCTTGCTGGTCTTTTCTATTATTTTATTTATATGGAGCCTGTACGTGAGTGTTTTGTCTAGAAACATGCCTAGATACTTAACTTATAGTCTGTAGCTCAGGAAATACTCATGTTAATGAAAATAAAATTTCTCTGCGAAAGAAGCTTTTTACTTCTTTTCCAGGTGAAATAGGTGCATGCATTTGATGGATTACACTTAATTTTTCATGTATGGAAATAGAAAGAGACAGTTTCGATATTGCTTTCTAAAGTGTTAGTGATATTGATTGAACCACTGCTTGAGTAGTATAATATTGTATCATCAAAAAAACGGTCTATCTTGCAGCTAACGATTTCGATTATATCGTGTTGTATAAACATTGTAGAGATCGGGGATCGGACTGATCCTTGAGGAATGCCCGCTTCAATTTGTACCGGGTTAGTCATTATATTTCCTAGTGAACCGTGGAAAAATCTATCTGCAAGAAAGCTTTGATTGATTTTAATTACTCCTCGTGGGAAGTTTATTTTCATCAGTATGTATTCAAATCCCTGATGTCAAAAGCTTTTTCAATATCCAGAGTAACTATTCCAGTTGAAATATCAAGCTGTAGGTTATCCTTAATATAGTTTGTCAGTTTGTCAATTAAAAATTGATGAATTATAGTACATTTAGATCTGAAACCGAGTTGTTCTTTAGGAAAGATGCTTTCTGATTAACTCTTGGATTTATTTTTCAAACAATTTGGAACAATTTGGCTTCTTTAAGATCTTTTCCGGGCTTAAGGACGGGGACTATTTTCGCAATTTTCCATTGTCTTGGGAAATAGGAAATTTTCATACAGGCATTGAAAATTAAGGTTATGAATATAATAGCCTGTTTGGGCGGTTGCTTATATATGTACTATTCTTTTGATATTATTCTCACCGGCTGCTTTCTTGTTATTCAGTGAAACTATGAGAGACTTGACTTCTCTGGGAGTAAAAAATATTCTTTTAGTAGTCGTTTGGGGTTTATTGAAATAAGTTCATGATTTTTTTGTTTTACAGCTGCTTTGGTATCGCTATCACTGTAATTTAATGTTAACTTGTACGCATTGACAAAGTTATCTGCTTTATCTTTTGAACTGACTAAAATTATATTATTATAGGATAACGGAGGTATGTGTTGTGACTTTTCTTAAAAGCTCTCATATTTCAGAAGGCTTTACTATCTTTTTTCAGGATGGATAGTTTGTTTTTCCAAAATTCGTTACGAAAATGAAATCAGGGCTTGTTATGTATTTCTTAGCATGCAATTCAGACACTATTTAATTGCTTTCAAATATGAGTTGTTTAGTTAAGTTAGTGTTATGATGGTGCATTACTTCATAAGTATTTGTGTCACTTAAGGGTTCACGCATTTTTTGCTCATATTTCTATTATGATTGTATTTAATTATTAATAATAATTAGTAAATCTTTATTGTCTCGCAAGAAATTACGCGTTGTCCTTAAAACCTTATTTATTCGTCGATCTTGAATATTGAAATGCGATGATTTCTCAATTTGTTTTGCCAAGATGCGTGTTATGCAGTTTCTTTCATTAAGCTTGACGAGAAATCAGAAACCGAAGCCACTTTTACGATTTACTAGATTTCCTTGACTAATGACCTCTTCAAAAAGAAATTGTTGTCCGTTGGTAGTGAACTTACGGTCTTATATGTATGTACGTAGTTTTAATTCTGGGCCGAAGTATAGTTGTTAGGCCTCTTTCAAGCTCAACTTCCATAAAGCCCTGGATATCAGTCAGAAATAAGTTCATGATTTTTTTTGTTTTACAGCTGCTTTGGTATCACTATCACTGTAATTTAATGTTAACTTGTACGCATTGACAAAGTTATCTGCTTTATCTTTTGAACTGACTAAAATTATATTATTATAGGATAACGGAGGTATGTGTTGTGACTTTTCTTAAAAGCTCTCAGATTTCAGAAGGCTTTACTATCTTTTTTCAGGATAATAGTTTGTTTTTCCAAAATTCGTTACGAAAATGAAATCAGGGTTTGTTATGTATTTCTTAGCATGCAATTCAGACACTATTTAATTGCTTTCAAATATGAGTTGTTTAGTTAAGCTAGTGTTATGATGGTGCATTACTTCATAAGTATTTGTGTCACTTAAGGGTTCACGCATTTTTTGCTCATATTTCTATTATGATTGTATTTAATTATTAATAATAATAAGTAAATCTTTATTGTCTCGCAAGAAATTACGCGTTGTCCTTAAAACCTTATTTATTCGTCGATCTTGAATATTGAAATGCGATGATTTCTCAATTTGTTTTGCCAAGATGCGTGTTATGCAGTTTCTCGCATTAAGCTTGACGAGAAATCAGAAACCGAAGCCACTTTTACGATTTACTAGATTTCCTTGACTAATGACCTCTTCAAATAGAAATTGTTGTCCGTTGGTAGTGAACTTACGGTCTTATATGTATGTACGTAGTTTTAATTCTGGGCCGAAGTATAGTTGTTAGGCCTCTTTCAAGCTCAACTTCCATAAAGCCCTGGATATCAGTCAGGGATTGCTCAATCGATGGAAGGCAGATATATATATCCTTAGACAGATATATACAGCTTAATATAATGTGTAATACTAACTAATAGGTCTTATTGTGGAATTTATCATATCATGAGAACATGAAAATAAAATGTAATTCAAGCAAATAGTATAATGTTTGAGTACCACATGAAACTGATTAAGACCATTGTGCGAGCAACTAGATTTTTGTATTTATTTAAGAACATCTATGTCTCCAATTCTTCATCAGCAGTAGGTATCATTAGAGCTATAGTATTCCTTTGTCTGTTGAACATCCTTCATTTATTGAACTCAATAGCTATCGATTTAAAATAAATAAAAGTGACACAAAACTGCTATCATTAAGTACAAAGCTAGCTATTTCTTAGCGCAAGTGCCTTCTAAATTAAAACAGTCTAAACGCTTCCGTAGCTCTGGTTAAGGCATGGCCGCTCGAGCTTCCCGGTTTTATTGCTGAGAAGCGTCTGCCGAAAGGAATTACGTTTAAAATAATTTTAGAACCAGTAAAGATTATAATTCTTTATTTAATTTATTATATACAAAATCTTTTCTTCCATTTATCTTTCTAAAAAAATCTACTTTATTTCAACCGATTATTAACACGTTCTCCCTTTTGCGTTCTTTATACGACGGACTCAAAAAATTAACTGCACGAAGCTTTGGTTCGATGCTGCCAGGTACCCATGATCATTCGAAGAAGCCTTTTAGCTTTTTTGTTGTTTTCTCACGACTTTGATATGCTTGTTGTTGTCGGCTTAAAATATTAATTTTAATACGGCAAGAAGAATTGGATGTACCTATGTACATACAATTAAATTGGAAATAGGAAGAAATAAAACAATATGGATATAACTATGTACATAGGAAGACACTATGTAGATAAATACACTGAAAAAAAAAAGAAGTAAATTTAATAAACCACGTCAATATTTTTACTAGTTTTCCCTATGAAATAGCGCCATTGATGCTTTTTGTTAATTTATCATGGGATATATATAGTAAAGTGTTTCACGTTGAAACTTTAACAACAAAGCAATATTAAATCGTTGTTGCACGTTGTTAAATTATGCATAGCGCAATGGTAAATAATTATGGATGTATACTAAATTACCCAACGGTTGCATGAACGTTAAATTAACAACGTGAAGTAGTTAATTTCAAAAGGTACATAGTTATGTTTAATTTTACAATGATTCACTGTTACTTTAATAAGGTATAATTTTACTACTGGCAATTCAAAATTCAATAGGTCCTTCTATTTTATTGGGCGTAGGAAACACGCGTTTTTAAAGATGGTGAAAAAGCTGGACGAGGATACTTCAAGCTAACATGAAGCTTGTATAAGAACGCCCTTATTTCATATTATTAACCACATGAAGTAAAATAAAATTTAAATTTTTCTATATACTGTGGAAAAAGGTATTATCAGAAAAGGACTCAATTCCAACACTTTTATTGAACATATAATTCTAGATATTACAAATAGTACAATAGTAAACATTTTATTTTGACTTTTAAAATTATTTCTTACTTTGAATAGTTCTATTTGAGATACCTTTGCAATTGACAAATAAATGTTTTCCTTATAAAGTTTACCTTTATATGTTACACATTGCAGCAGCAATATTAATTCAAAGTTTCGCCCATGATCTTTAATAATTTGATTGAAACAACTAATATCAGCAAAGTGTATTTTTTTCGATGTGTCATAAGAAAATTCACACCCAAACCCTAGTTTGTATTCAGAAAGAAATGAAGCAAACCGCAAAGAAGCTTTCATACTTAAGGTAAGAGGAGCATTTTTTCTTGAGGTAATTACCATACAGTACATTTCATATCCCTTATGTTTAGCCTCAAACTGCATACTCCAAATATATTTAATTGGACCACATTTTTAATAGTACTGATAATGGGTTATTCCTACCTAAATCGGCCTCGTAGTTCTGTCTATTCCTCAACGCATCAGATTCTTCAATAGCTTGCTGTTTTGTATCTGACTTTTCTGTAGTACATATGTGACAAAATCTTTTTCAATTAAATAACTTTACAAAACCTAAAATGCTGTTTAAATCCAAATTATCGCCTAAAACTAACCCCAAAATAAAGTGTATTTTAAAACTCTTCTCATTCGTGACAATATTCAAACCTTCCTTTTCTAAGGATATAAGTTCCTGAATTAGATGGTAGAATGATACCTCATTTCCATAAGCTTTTATGTATTGAGATTTAATGAAAGCTGAAACGAAAATTAAATCTATCTTAGAGAGAATATGTTGTGGTACTGTTGGGAAAATATAGTATGATGCGCACACTGACATTGTATGACTTCCAAGTGGGTTGTTTATCTTCAAGTCATCAAAATAAATGAAATTAGGCAAAATATATTCATACGGAAGGCTTTAAATTTTTTCCGGAACACTTCCCCGCATGCAAAGCTATCAAGCTGATTTAAATTTTGTTGTAATCTGTATTTTCAGGAGTTGCTTTTAGAACACCCGGTAGCTCGAAAAATTGTTTAATTTTGAACGAAATAGACATTAAATAAAGCTTGAAAACACAGTTTAATAAGGAAGGAATACACTTAGAAATCCTTTCTGAAATAGTTTCAGTAATAGTATAGGACAGACGTTGATAGTATAGATTTGCTTTTTTAAGAATTTGTAAAAAACGGTGCTCAGTACTTAACTCCTGAAATGGCTTTTGAATAGTTCTGAAGTCGATCGACATATTATCTGAATTTGCTTCTAAAACCTCACCAAAGGAAGAGAACATATCGCTAATAAGATCTTGGATTTTTATAACTTCTTTTCTGGACATAAAAAATTCTGAATATAACTTCAAGGAAGGGATACGGAAATAGAATCATTTTTTCATTTACTTTAGTTTCTAATGCTATAACAGTGCTTCCGGAAAAGCTTACAGGAACTTATTCTATGGAAGAGTGTTGCGATAAGATTTGTCAGATTTTTTGGTGGTTATACGAAGTTTTATGAACCACGTCTAAGCGTGAGCGTAATGATTTCAAATTAGAAAATACCTGAAAACAGTCATTTTGCATACATTGTATAGTACTATTAGCTTTCAGACAGTGAAAGTATTTAAAGTGTTGAATAAGTTCAATTGCAAAGGGAAATTTTTCATCGCACTTACTTACTTACTTACACTTAATATTTTCTTAATATATCTAATTTTAAGCTGATTGAGTCAAGTGCTAACATTTGCTGGAAGTGCCCCGGTTGTGCTAATATGTCTCTCGATACACTGATCGACAAATTATCAGTTATGTCATGTGAAATTAATTCTTTAAAAAAACAATTTCTAAATGAAATGTTAAATTGCTAGTGAATGATCATAATAATGAGTCATCCAACAATCTTGGGGAGACCGTTAATTCATCTGCAATATTTGATGCTGCCGCATCAGTTAAATCTGTGTCATCGAATGATGTGAGTAAATCTGCTAACCCCAACCGTAATCCTAATACTGATCAAACTGCAGCAAGGTCATCATCTGTAGTACACGATGATGCATTATCATCATCTTCTGCTAACACATATGTTTGTTCAGCTGAAATAAATTCTGGCGGTAATAACTGGTACGCAGTTCAAAAGAAAAAGCGCAGGAATAAGAAAATTTTTGGATCTGCAGCCTCTGTGACTGATCTCCTTGTTATCAACAACATGAAATATTTGCATATTTCGCGTCTGCATCCTAGTAGAAGACAGTGTTATGAATTATGTTGCTGCAAAGACGGATATTAAGCCCGAATAACTTAAGTGTAAACGCCTTGTCAAAAAAAACACCGACATTAATTCATTGCGTTTTGCAACTTCCAAATTAGGTGTACCTGAGTACTTGATTCCTAAAATGCTCGATTTTGATATTTGTCCTTCAGGTGTTTACGTGCGAAATTTTATAAAAATGTCAAAAAACTTGCCAGAAATAAATACTGCGAGTGTGATTCAGATGAAATAATTGAAGTGGATTGTTCTTCAAACTACTCGTGTGATGAATATTTGTCTTATCCTTCTTCCGTTTGCTCGCAAAAGTCTTATGCATTTAATCATAATAATCATAATTTGAACATTTATTATCACAATATTCGTGGCTTACGAACTAAATTACGAGCGATTCACCTGGCTGTTTTGGAAAATAATTACGATATCATTGTAATTACTGAAACTTGGCTTACCGATGCTATATTTTCTAGTGAATTATTTAATCTACCTCAATATGTGGTATACAGAAAAGATCGTTGTCATATATCAACTGGTCTGACAAGAGGCGGAGGTGTTATGATTGTGGTGCGATCTTGCTTTATTACCGAACGAATTTCTTTACCAAATAAAAGCAGTAAATTGGATCAATTATGCGTACGCATCATTAAATCACACATGACTCATGACTCCTTGGATTTGTGTGTTAGTTATATACCTCCTGGGTCTACGCTGGATCATTATAAGGATCACGTCAATAAGGTGTCTGCTTTATTCTATAATCAAAATCATAATCAACTGTGTTATCTCGGTGATTTTAACCTAAGTAGTGTAAAATGGAAGTTGAACGATGATGAAGGAATGTTAATTCCAATTAATGTAATATTTGAACGTGACCGATTTGTGATTTACAACCTGATAGGCTTAGATTGGTAAATGATGCATGTAATGATTCTGGTAAATTCTTAGACTTGGATTTTTAAGCAATGATATAATATATCGAATTGATGTAGTTGACTTTCCCCTCTCAACTTGTGATTTCCATCATAAAGCGATTAAATTAAATTTGACAGTCTACGATTTTGCTATACAGCTTGATGATCATTCAAGTTTTTCTTTTAACTTTAATCGTGCTGACTATGACAATTTAAACACTTTCTTTTCTAATATTAACTGGTACTTTTTATGTATATATAATGACTTGCAGCAAGCGTACAGCAAATTTCTTGAAGTGGTTCATGACGGTTTATCTAAATTCGGCAAACGTAAGCGTATAAATAAGCACCCGAAGTGGTTCAATAAAGGTCTTTCTAAATTGAAGAATGCTAATGCTTTTTGGTTTTATATTAATAATATGCGTCAATCCTCAGCTTTCCCTAATGTTTTGGAGTATAATGATATTAAATCCCACGATTTACAAACTGGATGTGATCTATTTGCCGAGTATTTTCAGACCATCTATGGTACCCATGCTGATTACTGCATCACTACTTGTTGTCAAATGCCATATACATCTCCGGTGGACATCGGCTTCTTATCGGTTGAATATGATGATGTCTATCAGGCATTATGTAATCTTAATCTAAGTACTAAACAAGATACTAATTACCTATGTCCCTAGTTTTTAAAACACAGCGCAACATCGCTATCATCTCTTTTAACTGACATTTTTAATCTATCCCTTCCGTTGAGAGTTTTTGTGGATGATTGCAAAATTTATTTTATTACAAAAATTTTTAAATCCGGGTTAAAACATGATATAAACAATTATCATGGAGTGTCTGTGATGAATAATGTTCCGAAATAATTAGATTCTATAGTGAGTACTAAAATTAGCTTTATTGTAAAGGAGTTAGTAGTCTCCCAGCAGCATAGTTTTTGCTCTGGTAAGTCCTGTTCCACAAAATTGGAAATATTTTCCAATTTTGCGATTAATTCTATTGAAGCCCAAGTAGTTGTGGTCTATACTGATTTTGCTATGGCATTCGATAAGGTTAATATTCCGCTTCTAGTCTGTAAATTGCAATGTATTGGCTTTCATTCATCTATTTTGAAATGGATTGAATCTTATTTAAGCAATATGTAAAAATTGTCAATCGTATTTCTAGAGTCATCTCCGTTACTTCTGGTGTTCCTCAAGGCAGTCATTTAGGACCCCTACTTTTCTTGCTCTACATTAATGACATAGTTAGGAATTTTTACTTCGCGAATTATTTAATATTTGCTAATGATCTTAAACTTTATACAAAAATCGATTCCTTGAACGATTGCTTCTCACTTCAAGCTAATCTTAATCGGTTATTTACATGGTACTCCAAGAACAAATTAGAAGTAAATGTTTCCAAATCCAAAATTATGAGTTTCACCAGAAAATTCGACATATTTAGCTTTAATTACACTATCAATGATATTTTCATTCCTAGAGCTTCTGAGGTCAAAAACCTAAGAGTAATATTTGATCCAAAACTATCTTTCGCTTCACATGTTGAACTTATTGTTTCTAAAGCATTCCGAAATTTAGGTTTTTTAAAGCGTAATTCCAAAGATTTTAACGATATGTTCACACTTAAAATTCTGTATTATTCGCTTGTAAGATCTGTTCTTAAATAGTGAAATGATGGTACTCCAAGAACAAATTAGAAGTAAATGTTTCCAAATCCAAAATTATGAGTTCCACCAGAAAATTCGACATATTTAGCTTTAATTACACGATCAATGATATTTTCATTCCTAGAGCTTCAGAGGTCAAAGACCTAGGAGTAATATTTGATCCAAAACTAGCTTTCGCTTCACATGTTGAACTTATTGTTTCTAAAGCATTCCGCAATTGAGGTTTTTTAAAGCGTAATTCCAAAGATTTTAACTATATGTTCACGCTCAAAATTCTGTATTATTCGCTTGTAAGATCTGTTCTTAAATAACCGTTGGTACCCCTTTTATGATGTTAATCGTATCGAGTCTATACAAAAGTCGTCTACTCGTTTTGCTTTATAAAAATTAAATTATAATCGTGACAATATGCCACGTTACCTTGTAAGATTCTTGCTTTTGGGTTTATCAACGCTTCAGTTCAGACGTGAAGTGAACTGTGCTACTTTTGTAAGAGATATTTTATTTTACAGAATTAATTCTTCTGAAATTTTGTCTTTAATCTGCTTTTATGCACCGGAGAGACCAATTCGCTCACGAAATTTGCTGTATGCTCCGGAACATAGAACAAACTATGGCATGCATGAAGCTATTTCAAATTGTATTTTACTCTTTAATTCATTTTCTGCATTTATTGATTTTACAATACCTAGGGAAATATTTAAATCAACTCTTTATGAAAATGCTACTCGCTTAGTTGAATTTTTGAATTATTATCATCAAGCAAATTTTATTTAGAAATTAATGTTTTGCTTATACATATACTCATTAATAATTTTGTATTTTGTAAATTAAATGTGCTAGTCTGTAAGATAATCTTATTGGTAGACATATGAATAAGTAAATAAATAAATAAAGTGTTTAGTATCTAATATTCTTACAGTTATTTGAATATATATAAGGAACTAAATTTTAATATTCAGATCCTTGCAAGAAATTAATTAGAGATGCCACTGATGGCATGTTAAAATCAAATTCTGTGGTAATTTCGTAAAAGAACTTTTGAATATCCGTGGACCTTGACATGCTTTGGGATATTCTAACTAAAGGGCTTGGAACATTTTAAAGCATATGAAAATGCATTCTAAGAAAGAGTTCAGCTTAAACAAAATTCTATCAAAACAAATGTAAGAATTGTCTAGTTGGAAAATATCAGGTCCACTTACAAATATTAACGGTTGAATCGTTAAGCCAATATTATAATATTTTGAATTGAGTTCACCTAATTTTTTTCATAATCATTCATTGAAATAACGATCTTCAACTTTACCTTGAAACCGGGCTGTTGGATGTATGGTGGCATTTAGTAGCAATGCATTAATGCAATCAACGGAATCGTCAATTAAAAATAGCAGCAAATAGGTTTAAATGATTCTTAATGGCATATATATTAATAACCTAAATTTTTTAAATTGGTAGTCGCTAAAAATATTTCTTAATTATAGGTATCTCTTACATGCTCCTCATATTATGGAGAAATTGCACGTTTGAATTCATCCCATTTACCTAGAAGAAGGTGTTCCATATTTGGATACAGCAAACGGAAATCTATTTGCACCTAAATTAATTTAGATAATAACATTGCATTCTAAAATGTCGTAGCAAAAAGTACCAATTCGTAACCACTAGTATCCTTATACCTCGGCCAAGAATTAAAAAATTCAGTATTACTCTGGCCTTTGTCTTTTAATTCGTTTTGGCTTATAGCAAAATGTTTTCTCCCAATTATCTTTAACTTGGGTTCAATCCGCACAATTTCGAGAGAGCGTTGCCTTTAATGATTGCGAAATTTTTTCGTCAATTTCAGTTATAGTTACTGGGGTAGTATTGTGCTCAAGTTGTTTCCCTGATCTCTTGAAGAGTTTGTCCACAGAAATAATTTCTCACGGAAAGTCGCATGAAGGCCAATATTTTCAATGGCATCCTTTATGTCATCCCTAGATAGGTATTTTAAGCTGAGGTATAATAAGTTTTTATATAGATATTAACAAAGTCTTCAATCAAATGCCAAATCTGAATGAAGGAAACAACCGTTAAGCTTGGTAGATTATATAACATTTTTTTAAAGTTTTTAGTAAAAAATTAAAGACGCTAATTACCTTGAAGAGTTCAATACAAAACCTGTAAATCGAATTCTATTAATAAATTGTACAATTCCACGTCGAAATTGACGATATTGTACGTTGAAAGTTTGGAAATGAGATACGAAAAATGGAAATGTTTGCCTGCGAGGGAGGCAAAGTAATAAAAATGGTACTGGGGCTTGTGCTTTCAAATAAGTTTACATTATTTTCACTTGCACTCATTTTCTTAGCACTAAATACTCACAGAAATATATTACGAATAATTATATCACTTTTCTAATTTGTTTTTCGTAGCACTTGACTGCACTGCACTGCTTCTACACGAAAGAATGCAATGAGAATAACGTGTTCGCCCATTATGACACTTACTTGCAATCGTTCACCAGCATTTACATTGTTTCGGGGTTGGTTAATTTAACAAGAATGTTAGGAAAATTGATAGTGATCATCGTAGAAATTGCAAATGCCGTAATAATTTCTACGTTGATCGTAATTTAATTAACATTGCCCGTTGTTATTTTATATGTACGCAGTCAAATCATTACAAAGCAATGTAGATTTCATATTGAAATTTGTACAAACTACCATTTCCAATACAACGAAATGCCGTTGTTAATTTAATAGTTTTTATACCCTAGAGTAGATGAAATCTATAGGGTACCTATACTAAGTTTGTCATTCCGTTTGTAACACCTCGAAATAATGATGGTAGAGCAAAATGGATTGGACCCCCAAGCATAATATTAAAAGTTATTTTGATTTTTGCATGTCCGTCCGTCTGTCGTTGTACACGGACTTTAAAAAAAAAAAGTAAAATTAAGTACGAAACTGAGACAAATCGGGCAACTCTTTTTTTCGATATTCAAATCTGGTGATAGAAATACAACGTTAAAGTTTTCTGCTGTACCGTCTTAGTGCTTCTTAAAGCGCTGTAAGACAAAGTGCCTGGCAGGTAGGAGCTATGAAGCTCTCTGTTAGCCAAGCGGCTATTCCAGGTAGGAGCTATAGAGCTCTTTATTAGGATAACCAGATTGCCAGAGCTATAAGGAGCTCAATTGCCAAAAATAAGGTAGAGCTGAAGAGCTCAGTTATCTTGAGGTGCAGCCATGTCGGAGCTAAGGGAGTTCACAGTCAGGATCTAAACTAAAAGATACGCACCGCTAGAGTTCAAAATAAACTTTCGTTTATTTAATATAATTATACTGAATTTACACACTGACATTACTCGTTTCAACCATTCTGACAATCGCACACCTTCGGCCATTGCTATATTCAATATTGATCATATTTGCTCAGCATGCACAGCGAGCACTACCCAAAGTTTCAGACAGGTAGAAGTAAACAAAGAAAGCAACAATGTAATGTTTTTCATTGATCGTTAACTCTATCGTACTATATGCTGTTGGTTTTGCTTTTCCTATTGCAAAGCATAAGCACAGCGTAAAGATTTGCCGTCGTGTATTCATTGATACATCACACTTATATGTGCATAATGCACTTCGCTTGTCCATAAACAGGTGGACATAGCTTTTATTTTATTTTCACGTTTTGTATGGCATTCTGCATATAAAAAAGAATGCAGTGGGTGTTTTGCCTGATCAATGTTCTTTTTGTTTTATTCTTTCTGCATGTACAAAAGAATGCAGTGAATCACCTTATGGACGTTTTTAATTTAATTTAATTGGCAATGGTGTCTGTATAGTGATGTGCTCTACAGTTGCCATACAAAAATTTCATTTTCAGCTATATATTTGCACACTGCCTGAGAACGCGTCCACGTATAGAGCTGAAATTTGGTACATGTTGTTTTCATTGTACTAGCAAATAAAATTTCAAAAATGGACTAAATCGGGCAACTCCTTCTTGGTGTTGACATATAAAAATTTAGGTTTTTTATGTATGCTGTGAAAACGATCAGTCCAAGACATTTTTAATGTAGCAAAAATTTCTTCAGAATACTAAATCCTATAAAACTAATTATAATAATTTTTTCGGTCCGACAAACCGTTCTAGATATATATGAGAAAAGCCACTTCAAAAATCATACTTGCACAGAGGGGAGTGACCGCACGAAATTACATACGGGCATTCATCTAGCGTATCATTAGAATTGGTGTTAGACCAATTCTTGCTTTTTTACTTATTCTCTATGATTTCATTATGTGATTTTTCTCTGATCATGTATCATATCATGTATCATGTGAGAATGAAGGTGTGTTGTGATAATAAAATGCAATTTATGCTTCATTACTTTTATTATAATGTGATAAAATGAATTAAAATGAAATTAAGTTGGACTTAAAAGCTTTTTGGTTTTCAGTGTCTAATTATAATACATCTATATGGTATATAGGAATATATATTCATGTATTTACCTTATGGTTGTTATTCGGGGCACATTGGGTACCTGAGTTAAAACACTCTTTTATTTTTTCGTTGGTATCGAAATCAGAAAACTTTAAAATTGGGAGTCAGGGCTTTTTTCAAGATTTAAGGTTTAACTATGCTTGAGAAATCTATGTCCCTTGGCATTAACTCATTACATCAACTACAATTCTAGCTTAGTCTATCTATATTCCGCCAACTACATTTGCACCTGGAAATGTTATGGCCTTCTCTTCATGCGTCCCCCATATACTTAAACTCGTACATACATTCATACATCTTTCGTTCCTCATAGACAATTGGAATGTAGCTCAAATGTCATATACCATATTCCGAGACAGTTAAAGTTAAATATGCACTCTAAGAAATTTTAATTGGAACTCGAAACGAAATTCTATTTTGCTACGTTTATAGCGGTCACCTCATTTCTCATATATAAATAAGTGTGAATTTATATGGTGTACTTAAAAGTGACTAATAAAACTTTAGTTTATCGTTATATTTATTAATTAACATAATCTAATTACATATAATATATACGTAAACCAAACGAAATTCTATCCAACAAATAAGTTTCGTGAATGTATTAAACTTTCATTTTACTGTATAGAATAATTCCAGCTAGACCTATAAAAACAATAAATGTCGCAACTCCTGCAACAATATAATGAAATTGATTTTCTTTTAAATTTTTAGGCGATGTAATCACTTCCGGTAGTTCTACTCGAAAAGAAATAGTTGAAATATCCGAATACTCTGTAAGATTTTGTTGAGCGTTTCGTCTGAGCCTTCGATTCTGACCATTTTCACAAAGGCCTTCGTTAATAAGGCAGTCCTTCCTTTCCATGCACCCGATTATTTTGATAGTCATAAGCATTTCATCACCACTTCTCATTCCCTGGAACATAACTGCTTTGAAAGATAGTCGATGACCCAGTGGAGGATCAAAACTTGGAGCTGTTGGGCATATCATTCGCATTGAAGGATTTATGCAACCCGCTGGAGTCACCAAAACAACAGAATTTAAGATTTCACTAGATAGAGACATCCGCTGAAGTTGAACGTCCGATAATCTGGTATAGTTCCACCCTGAAGGAAAATTTTTTTATAGTTCATATACTCTTTGAGTCATATCATATGTGAGAAGTTTAGTAAATAAAATAATTATTAGGACCAATCCATTAACTAATTGGATGGTTTCGGTAGAGATTGTGTGATACAACATATTGAAAATCAAAACGTTATATGAGTTTGTCAAATCATACTTACTTACACTTATTAGACAACCATCATGTACCTGATGAGGGAAAAAATAAATCTATTTGAATCATTAGAGATCTCTCGAGCATTACCTTGTCCACCCCTGCTTTAAGACTATCTGCAAGCCGCTATAAGAGACTAGTTTGGGAATAATACAATTTTTAGTTTACTGATGATAGCCGATATACTGAAACCGATCTACACGCAATCATTTTATAAAAGTAAGTGTTATTTGATAAACTCATATAACGCTTTGATTTACAATCCATTAACGATTCCTCGTCCACAGTTATAATTCACGAAAAAAAAATTTGATGAAAGCAATGCAAATGTTGAATTCTAGAAATACTAGGTATAGAGAAGAAAACTTAAAAACTTGCACAAGGTAGAATTGAAGTCATAAAAGGAAACGATTTTCATGGCCTTGATTTTCTCTGTAAATAGCTGTGTTCATTTGTTTTCGCTTGCCAGAGTAGCACAAGTAGCATACAAAAGAACAAGATTTTATTTCAAACAGGTGGCAATACATTTTGTGCACATACCTATACCTATTTATTTTATTTATTTTTTATTCATGCAACAATATTACTTACAATTATTTTTTATGGGTCCAAGAATAATTGCAAGAAGGTATAATATGAATTAATTAAATTATAATAACAAAATTAAACAAATCTTGCTGAGCGAAGGAAATTGCATAAAGCAAAGTTAAATGAAAATGAAACAGTAATATACATTACATTACATTTTTATTACATCTAGTACAAAATCAAATAGGGCTCAATTCACCAATAACTTCAAGTGGCCACAAGTTCTGGCTTAAAGACGAAAAACTTCCAAAACAGACAGAAAAGCAATTTTAAATAAATTTGAGGAAATTTTCTTTTGGTATTGCATTGTGAAAGTATCAATTTCTAAAAGAGACAGAACAACCAACAATTAATTCTTCACATAAGGCTTGCTTTATTAGTTGAATCACAAGAAAATGTGAATACAACTTTCAAAATTCATATTATAATACCAAAAAAGTCAGGAAATGACTTCGGATTTGCAAAGTGCTACATAGCTCGGAGTAAATGTGGAAATCTATACATAATCTATGTGAAAATAACTCGAAATCTGTTGGACTTCCATGTCCAATGAAAGACTTGGAATCTTGAAGTACTTTTCTTCCTCCAAAATCACAAATGTCATACGGGTTTCCAGATGAAGTTATCAAAAATTACATGGAGACGGATGAATGGAAGACGGATAGCACGGAATCCCATGAGAATTTCTTAATGGGCTACAAGAGAATCATATTTGGTGGAAATTAAGGCTCTCATTATTTTTCTTCGGTACTTACGCAACAATACGATATCAAGAACCTTAGATGACAAGTAGTGACTTCTACTGCCATACAAAATTTTAGTTTTTCACTATATATTTGAAAACTGTCTGCAAACGCGTCGATGTCACTGACTTATAACAATGGACTGAGCGATTTGCTATTTCATGTGGCACAATTACTGTGTTTCTGTATATCGCCGTTAGAGCACCCTTTAAAATGTCTACTACATGAAAAACATGTAAAACTCAACCAATCAGATGAAATTTACACCCGAAAATTGAATTAAATTAAAAAAATATATCTTGTGTCCAAGTGATATTTTAATCGCTTATAAGGAATTAAACTCATTCCGACTTTAATTTTCAAAGTTATTTTTAACTGAATCCTGCGTATGGGCAAGAGAGATGGAGAATGGTAAACATTATCTTTACCTTATTCTTTCTGCGGTGATTGCATCTCCAGCCAACATAAAAACAGCAAATGGCATAATAAAATGTTCAGTAAGAAATATTTTGTGTTGGTAGCTACAACTCTGCCATAGGGCGAAAGAGAAAACTACGTACAGCGCTGAAATTTCGCCCACTGTGTACAAAATAGTAAATAAAAATATATTCCTAGTGAAAAACCAAAGTTTTGTATTGCAGCACCAAGAAAGAGCTGCACGATTTAGTATATTTTCGAACTGGTATTATGAAAACAAATTTCACCTCTCTATGGCTATGCGTTCTTAAGCAGAGTCAAAAACGAAATTTTTGTATAGCAACCATACGAAGGAGTTGCCAGATTCGTTCCATTTTCGAAGTTTAATTTATTTTTTTCTAAATATTCCTAAAAATACCCCTGTGTCAAGTTTCAGCACTCTAAGTGAAAGCGTTCTCGAGTTATCGTGGTATACATAAGTTATACACATTTTATCGCGCCTTTGTTGCCGTCTACCACCACTTTTCCAACAACCAAGTAGTCCGCCATTTTTACCATTGATCATGAAATATAATTCTCTGCTGCCACACTAAAATCAGCCTTTATGAAATCACGTAACTTCACCGATTTTTTTAAGCCTTCCCAGCCATCTTCCAGCGCCCTCCATCACTGCAAGCCAGGCAGACTTCCGAATGAGTTATCAACGATGTTAGGAGAGTATGATAAGATGGAAAAATGTGTTTATGAGATCACGTAAGTATTTTGCTCGCCAACTCTCCATCTACATATCTATTTGTACACATTTGAGAACACAACTGTTTCAAATGTGAATTTATGTAAGCTCAAGAATGGAAAAACTATAGCAACCTATGGACAACGTCAACTTTAGTAGCAATTTAAACTGCTACATGTTTTGTCTATCTATTTATATGCTGTTTGAAATATCACTATATAAAAAAATTACCGTCTCCTACTCGTATTTGTGCCTTAAGTTGTAATTCTTCACCAAGCTTTACTGCGCCATTTGCTTCCAATGGCTGCGTAAATCCACTAAGAGTCTTTCGTCGAAGCTCGACATGTGACCTAAATAGTTGTTGATTTCCTCCTTGAGCGTAAGCTCCGATGCCTCTACCTTGGCTGCAATATGTTTCATACATACAATATATGTCTCTACAAGTTTTCACTCGCTATAGTTACTTACACATCATTAGTAGTTATTTTCAATGCATGTGTGTTGGTCACTACTCGATCCTGTGCTTTGCACTGCAATGTTAGAACGGAGTCAGTGGCAGTTTTCATTCCTTGTATAATTGGAAAGCGGATTCGAAGACACAAATTATTATTGCCACAATGCACTACTCCACACTTTCGAAAATCTTCGAAGGAGATATTTACAATTAAATGCGAACGGTAAAATCGAAAATCACAGCCCGTACCACTAAAATCGTTATCAACAACTGGGACAGCTACTAGAAAGCTGTCTATCTTCAACACCGATTTAAAATACCCGCCCTGATTAAGTATACACAACATATCAGTCACTTTCAAGCGAATTGGATTTTTCGGGAGAGCCTCAAACAGATCCTTTCCTCCTCGCTGTGCCAGCGGCGGCGCTAAATAAGATGCGGAAGAAGACTGTGGATAGTCGTATATGTATCCGGATTGCTGATCAGGCCGTGCAGAAATATCTAATTCAGGTGGGAAAAAAACTGGTGTATGTACTGTTGTTGGCGTTGGGCGAATATAATTGTAACCATTTATGATATTCGGATCCTCTTCCGGATACGATATTACAATATCCGGAAGATTGCTCATATGAGGTGGTAAATATTCTTGATTAGGTGTATTTTCTTCCGTAGCCACAAGTGGATCTCCTGCTATTATAGGAGGAAAAGGCAGGACGGTTGGTAGATTTGGAGAGAGCGGATTCAGAGGAAATTGCTCCTCGGTAGGTAGAATAGGAACGCTTTGTGAGGGGATGTAACTACTCTCCGGTTTGTTGTAACTATATCCAGGCCTTCTAGTCCTACGATTAATAATGATTTCTGGCAGAATTGGTTGAGAAGTTGTTGAAACTGTTCGAAATGGTACTTGATACAGATCATTCAACTGTTCGAAATACAAATTATCCAGGTGTGGCACATCACTGACTACAGTACTAATGAAAAAACTTACTATGATGAGAAATACTCCCATTTCAATTCACATCGAAAGCACAAACTGACTGACTGACTCTGAAATACAACACCGCCTTTTCTTTTATATGTGAGTTGCCAAAGAAAAATTTTGGGAGCCCAATAGATATAAAACGCTGGTTGTCCAATTCGGTTATACCTTTTCAATTAATTAACAAAAGTCGTGCATTAATCGTGACTGCATGATTGGGTTTTACATACAGCCAACTACTTCTTTATATTTAATATTGTCAGTGAAATCTACAAGCATAGGTCAAGAATGACTGAGACATGCAGTCCAGTATGGAAATTGAAACCACTTTGAATATCCGCTCTAGCTGTGTATGTACTCGATAAACATTTGCTACAAAAAGCGCATGTTTGTTCTAGTTAGACTAAATCTCGAACCATACTTTTTCTCTGGACTTTCTCTGAGCAGTATCGATCACGACAATTCTGTAATGACTTAATTAATGAGATTGAATTAAAATTTTTAATTTACATTTAACTGCCTTTTTCTTAAAGGATTGTAAATGTATATATGTACATCTATGCCTGGCAAGAACAAAATGTCATCATAAATGGAATTGAGAAATTATGCGTAGCCAGATATCAATTTGTCTTATTCATTTGACTGATCTCTTGGCTGAAAGCAATTGACTCGTTGAGACACCCGATTAATTCTTTTGAGCATGTAGTTCCTTTGTAGATATATGTACATATGTCATGTTTACCAGCAGATCTGATAAAGGACAATGCGGATATGAATAAAAACAAGAGAACAAGTTATAATTGGTCCGAGACCAATAATATTGAATCCTAGATTAAGATAAAAGTTAAATAAAGTGAAATACCAAAGCTTTTAATGGCAACACCAAGAAAGAGACGCTCGATTTAGTTCATTTTTAAAATCTAGATGAAATCACTGGGTATACCAATTTTGTCATTCCCTTTGTAACACATAGAAATAACGATGGTAGAGCAAAATGGATTGGACACCCACGCATAATATTAAAAGTTATTTTGATATTTTCAGTTCCGTCTGCTGTCCGTCTATTTGTCCGTGCATCCGTCCTTACGATATCTCGGGAACGTGTTCACGTAGAGTGCGGAGGTATTGCACATGCGCCTTTAAAAAAAATTAGAAAATGGGAAATCGGGTAACTACTTCTTAGGGTTGGCATACAAAAATTTCGTTTTTTCTATATAAGTATATGGGCACTACACGGAAATGCGTCGACGTAGAGAGTAGCGCTTTCATTGCAATAGTAAATAAAGTTTCAAAAATGGACTAAATCAGACAACGCCTTCTTGGTGATGCCATTCAAAGCTTTAGATTTTCACTATATAAATTTGGAAACTGCCTGAGAACGCAACGACGAGGACAGCTCAAATTTTGTACACAGCGTTTTTATAAAAATAGCAAATATAATTTGAAAAATGAACTAAATCGGGCCTTCTTGTTGTTGTTGCCATACAAAACTTTCTTTTTTCAATTAATTTAAATTTTATTTTCATCTAGGGTATAATATTATTGGTCTTACAATTAGACCAATTATAATTTTTTCTCTTGTTTTCCTTGTGCTTACTTTCGTATGGGCAGCACAACTAATTGAAATGGAAAGAGAAATGCCCACGTTTCATACAACTTTAGGCCCGACACTTCAAGACATGAGAGATGGCTTAAACGATGCATTATGATACTCTGAACAAATTTTATTAATAATGTTTATTACAATTCAGCGGGTGAAAGCGATCGGCGATGGGATATAACTTGCGGGAGAAACATTTTCACAACAGAGCACTTATGGCCATGGAAGGAAGAACTGCAAAAATATATCCGAAATGTAGTAACTGGGGTGTATATAATCCAAGTGCATGAAAATGAGATTTCCGGCTGCAAAAACGTCCCGAGAAAGTTTTCTGAATCGGGAAGAAAGTGGACCACCCGATAGTACTCGGTGATACCTTTAATTTGATATACAAGGTGCCGTATTGCAGTCACTCCATCGTCCCTCCACCGGCAGGGGTTCCTTCCAGTCACCCGAAAAGTATGAAAAGAAAAATTGTCTACCTACCCTACCGAGTTAGAAGCGATCTAATGTTTTCATACATGTAGGTACTTAAAAGTATTTTCTTCGGTACGTTAACCTATAGATGAATTCCTATAAATACAGCTGTCCCTCTATTTCGAAAATCTTCTTGTTAGATTAGGTTTTCAAACTTATAACCCATCTCACAGGAAAACTTTTGTTTTGAGATTTCTAATGTTTATTTATAAAAATATATCTCAATTATATTTTCCTTACACGGGCTATACAACTAGAAGGCAAGGGGCTAATTCTCTTATCATAACCAGATATTATTAGAGTTTTTCTATAAGACATGCAAATATATTAGGCCCAAAATTTTACAACGATATACATATACCGACTGAATTTAAAGAGAAATTAGGTGAGGTAATTATAAATTAATTCTTAATGATTATATTTTCTCGAATGGCGATGAAATTGTTGAAAATCTTTCATTCAAATATATAAATTATAAAATTAATCATAAATAATTTTTATTCCAATTTATTTGAATTAATTTAATGTTATTGATTGTCTATGCAGCAATCAAGCATGATATGTATATGTTCATGCGAAATATCACCTAAGCTGTCAGTCAATAAAAAACCATCAGGCTTAACATCCAATAAAGCTTTCTAAAACCGCTCTAGAAACTCTCTTGACGCCAAAGACCTTTTAAAACCATAATAATTGGTTTAAGAACAATTCCTTAAGCCGTAGATCTAGACGAAATTTAATGCTTTGAAAATGCTGTTGATATTTGCATTCGTTTTTCTCGAAAACTCTTTCTTCGGCGGTTAAAATGGTCATATCCTTTAGACTTGAGCAATTCTTTAGTATTTTAAAAAGGTGTTCGAAACAATTTTCCCAGTGGAGATGAAAAATCTATTTTTTTTTAATCGAAATGTTTCATTATTCTATGCATTACAAACACGTGATCAAACTTACTACCTACCATATGATTTCAGTGTAGGATATAAACCTGTTCAATGAATTAACAAAAATCGTGCATAAATCGTGACTGCATGATTGGGCTTTACATACACCCAACTACTTCTTTTATATTTAATATTGTCAGTGAAATCTACAAGCATAGGTCAAGAATGACTGAGACACGCAGTCCAGTATGGAAATTGAAACCACTTTAAATACCTGCTTTAGCTGTGGAGGTACTCGATAAAAATTTGCTACAAAAAGCGCATGTTTGTTCTAGTTAGACTAAATCACGAACCATACTTTTTCTCTGGACTTTCTCTGAGCAGTATCGATCATGACAATTCTGTAATGACTTAATTAATGAGATTGAATTAAAATTTTTAATTTACTTTTAACTGCTTTTTTCTTAAAGGATTGTAAATGCATATATGTATGTACATATATGTATGTACATATATGCCTGGCAAGAACAAAATGTCATCATAAATGGAATTGAGAAATTATGCGTAGCCATATATCGATTTGTCTTATTGATTTGACTGATCTCTTTGGCTGAAAGCAATTGACTCGTTGAGACACCTGATTAATTCTTTTGAGCATGTAGTTCCTTTGTAGATGTATGTACATATGTCATGTTTACCAGCAGATCTGATAAAGGGCAGTGCGGATATGAATAAAAACAAGAGAACAAGTTATGATTGGTCCAAGCCCATAAATATTGAATCCTATATTAAAATAAAAGTTAAATAAAGTGAAATACCAAAGCCTTGTATGGCAACACCAAGAAAGAGATGCTCGATTTAGTCCATTTTTATACTCTAGATGAAATCACTGGGTATATCGATTTTGTCATTCCGTTTGTAACACATAGAAATAACGATGGTAGAGCAAAATGGACTGAACACCCACGTATAATATTAAAAGTTATTTTGATATTTTCAGTTCCGTCTGCTGTCCGTCCAACCATCCTTACTATAACTCGGGAATGCGTTCACGTAGTGTGCGGAGATATTGCTCAAAAGCTTTTAAAAAAATTAAGTTCGAAAATGGGAAATCGGGTAACTCGTTGCCATACAAAAATTTCGTTTTTTCTATATATATGGGCACTACCTGGAAATGCGTCGACGTAGAGAGTACCGCTTTCATTGCAATAGTAAATAAAATTTCGAAAATGGACTAAATCAACCCCTTCTTGGTGATGCCAGACAAAGCTTTAGATTTTCACTATATAAATTTGGAAACTGCCTGAGACCGCATCGACAAGCACAGCTCAAATTTTGTATACAGCGTTTTTATAAAAAAAATTACATATAATTTGAAAAATGAATTAAATCGGGCCTCTCCTTCTTGGTGTTTCCTTACAACACTTTCTTTTTTCAATTAATTTAACTTTTTATTTTCATCTAGGGTATAATATTATTACGCTCCACAAAGTGACACAAGCGACGTCTGTTGGAAATGGAAACAACTGTAGGTTATTACATCTTAGTAAACTTTGGGTTCGGAGAACGGAATATTCAGAAATGTTCTAGTATAATTTGTAGAGTATAAATACGGCGCTACTCACATACAGTAGGCGAGTCTTATTTCAGACAGTGAAGTGAACGAAGTAAACTATTTGGATTGCGATAATTAGAAGTACAGTACTAGTGATAACTATAAAGTCTTGACTTGATAATTGTTTGTAAACGTTATAGAAGTTAAAGAAAAGAAGAACTTCTTAATGATAACTGAAATATTGTGTTTTAAATAACGAACTAAAGCCGCGCTCATAACAACGGGTATAAGATCTAAAATAAAATCGCGAAATAAAGTGGTAGCATTTGACTTTGCAATTCAAAGAGTGATTAATTTAGTGAAATCGTGTGAAGCTTTCTTGCTTTTAGTGAGAATTCCGGAAGGTAATTTTATATTAAACTGTGAGTGAATTAGCAAAGTAATGGGACGCAAACTAGAGGAGCTTCGCATACAGGAATTGAAACTGGAGTTGGGGATGCGGTCATTGCAAACGACAAGTCTAAAGAATGTTCTAGTAGCGCGACTTAAACAAGCTTTGATAGAGGAAGACAAGAATCCTGAGACATTCGTTTTCGAGGTTGAACCGGAAGCTGAAGAAGAGCCTGCGATGAACATAGAACAGCTTTTGGGTACTTTTATGACCCAAATTGAGTTTTCAACCCATGTGAAGAATGCTCTTGAGGAACAAAAGAATGCTTTTGCGGAACAAAAGAATTCTCTAGAAGCGCGTTTGGACGAACAAAAGAATACTCTGGAAGCGCTTTGGGATGAGCAAAAGAGTTCTTTGCAGAATTGTCTAGAAACCTGTCTGGAGGAGCAGAGGAATTTTCTTAAAAATTCATTAGACGAACAAAATGTGGAAATTGAAGGAATCCAGCAGGAAGTGCTGGAAGCTCAACAACAAGTGTCGGATATACAACAAAATGTTACGGAGAACCTTGACAAATTTAAAGCAGATTTGGAGAGGATGAACCATCGACAACCTCGGCACAAAGTAACTGAAATATCCGGTGCAGGCAGAATGAAACCTTCAATATTTGATGGACAAAATGCGTGGCATATTTTCAAGAGAAAATTCGAGGCAGCTTCCGAAGTAAATGGATGGAATAATGCAGACAAAGCTACAGCTCTAGCATTAGGACTTCGAGGTCCTGCGTCAGAGCTATTGCAAACTATACCGATTGAAAGGCAACTTGATTACAGTTCATTTGTACAGGCGATAGAATTATGTTCTGGAGATGAACACATGCAGCAAGAATATCGCTTGTAATGGCGGAACTGGATACAAAAGCATGGAGAGTCACTACAAAAACTGCAGTCTGACGGGGAAAGATTAGCTTATCTTTCATCCTTTAGCGTAAATGCAGAATTCCTTAATGAAGTGGCAACAGAAGCATTTGTGAATGCTATTGCAGATCAAAATTTACAACAAGCACTAAGGCTAGCAGGAAAGAAGTCAACAGCAAAAGCCTGAGCCTATGCATTAGCATATGAATCTGCTAGATAAGCTTCTCGGAGTGCAGTACGGGTGAGAGGAATTTCGATGGATGAATGTACTTGCAGTAGAACGCAGTCATCACAGAGCACTCCTTCACGCGGCATTCTTTGATGCTAGTATCCTAATAGACCGGGACACCTACAAAGGGACAGCAGAAAACGCCGACGAATGGGAGCGCCAGAAAAACGGCAAAGATATCGAGCATGGCAGCAGACTCGCAGCAGAATGCCCTCATCAGAGACCACTCCTTCGCGTGATTTCTATCGATGCTGGAAATGCAGTAGACTGGGACACCTTCAGAGCTGCAGACTGCAGGAAACGCGAACTAATGTAATCAACAGAAGAAGAAGGAAGAAGATGCCGAGTTAGGGAGTAAGCTATTCGTGGAGAGATTAAACTGCAATCTCATGACTTTGATATCCCACACCGCAGAGGACGTATCTACGGAAAAGCAGAAGCCTTTTCTCAACATCCGTACAATCCTGAAGGGAAACATTGCGGACGGATGGAAGAAAAAGTTGACGATGACTACGATGGCGATGACTGAAGTCGAAAGAAGAAAGGAAAGAATTCTAAAGACGAGGACAATGAAAAAAATAAAAAGACAAAAAGTAAATGGTCTGGGGATACAGATAGTGACGTGGTAAGGCATGAAGATAGGAAAAGGTAAAACAAAGGGCAAGAAAATTGACAACAATGAAATCAAAACGAATGATGGTAAAGATGATAAGAGACGAAGGAAAACTAAAAGCATGGAAGAGTGCTTCAACAGAACATTAATCGAACATATATGGAAGGTAGTCAACTATAATCAGCGCGATTGGGATCGACATACTGCTATATTTCCAATTCGACCGGAAGGGAGATGCGCTTACCTAGCGACCCCTAGTTTGGTATACCCAGAGACGAGTAAAAGACACCACAAGACTACGTAACGGAGCTAAGACAACGGTTAGCTGATGTGCACGAGACCTCAAGACGTTCTCATTTGTTGGAAATGGAAACAACTGGAGGTTAGTTAAATCTTAGTAAACTTTGGGTTCGGAGAACGGAATATTCAGGAAGGTTCTAGTATAATTTGTAGAGTATAAATACGGCGCTACTCACATCCAGGAAACGAGTCTTATTTCAGACAGTGAAGTGATTGAAGTAAACTATTTGGATTGCGATAATTACAAATACAATACTAGTGTTAACTATTTGGAGTTGACTTGATAATTGTTTGTAAACGTTATAAAAGTAAACTGTGAAATTCAATACAAGAAGAATTTGTTAATGATATCTGATATATTGTGTTTTAAATCACGAAATAAAGCCACGCTCGTAACAATATTATTGGTCTTGGTCTTACAATTAGACCAATTTTTCTCTTGTTTTCCTTGTGCTTGTTTTCGTATGGGCAGCTCAGCTAATTGGAATGGAAAGTGAACAGCCCACGTTTCATACAACTTTGGGCCCGACTCTTCCAGACATGAGAGATGGCTTAAACGATGCATTATGATACACTTAACCCCCTCCCCCCCGGCAGGGGTTCCTTCGAGCCACCTTAAAAGTATGCAACGAAAAATTTTCTTCCTACCTTACCGAGTTAGAGGCGATCTAATTTGCGAAAAATCTAGTACCTCAGTTCGAATAAAAATGAGGGAAATACTAAGTGAGTAAGGGGATGACTCCAAATAGCCATTTAAACCTCCGAGTGTATGTATGTATGACTACTCAAATTTCTTCTCAGGACTTAAGCAATTCAATTGTATTCTAGATTTTCCATAATATACTAGATCAAACTTTCAGCACCCCCACTCCAACCTTCCCACACTTAATTGAAACAAACATTGCTAATAAAATATGTTCAGAGTATTATAAGGCATCGTTTAAAACATCTCTCATGTCTGGAGGTAATAGGCCTAAAATGGGCATTCTCATTTCTGCATAATTTGCTCAATCAGGCACAAGAAATCAGAAGCAATATTCTCGCTTATTTGTTGTGGATTGCATGATTATCTCGCATCTATCTTATGGCATTATTAGACATTTTTCTTCAGTGTTGGTTCAATCTTAGACGAATTCTACCTTTTTTCCTCGTTTTTATATACTTTATATTAACTTCACGCCGGGTTTGTCCGTAAACTTAGAAAGTCGAAATTGACCCACTTCCCTGTATCCAATCGAGCTGAACTTATCACATATGACATCACACTTTGGCAGCACAAAACACACACACACACGCACACACACACACACACACACACACACACACACACACACACACACACGCGCACACACACACACACACACACACACACACACACACACACACACACACACACACACACACACACACACACACACACACACACACACACACACACACACACACACACACACACACACACACACACACACACACACACATATATATATATATATATATATATATATATATATATACACACACACACACACACACACACACACACACACACACACACACACACACACACACACACACACACACACACACACACACACACACACACACACACACACACACACACACACACACACACACACACACACACACACACACACACACACACACTTCGTCTTATCGGGTTGATTTTTTTCACTAATTTAATATAAAGCTAAGTTCCAACTATTGCAGAATCAGTTCCATATATTCCCATTCACTATTGAATTATAGAGCTTTTATTGAAAATTAGAAATTTTTATGACCTTTGTCAAGCACAATTTTTTTTTTACTTTTTAAGGAAAAAGTAAATAAAATAATTCATATATGCAGGTACTTAAAAGTAATTTCTTCGGTACGTTAACCTATAGATGAATTCCTATAAATTCAGCCGTCCCTCTATTTTGAAAATCTTCTTGTGTTAGATTAGGTTTTCAAGTTTATAACCAATCTAACAGGAA
This sequence comes from Dioctria linearis, assembly GCA_963930735.1. Classification (NCBI taxonomy): domain Eukaryota; kingdom Metazoa; phylum Arthropoda; class Insecta; order Diptera; family Asilidae; genus Dioctria; species Dioctria linearis. The sequence continues at coordinate 123,484,861 of OZ005740.1, read as the reverse complement.
AGCTTTTGTTTTCACACTTCTAATGTTCATTTATAAAAATATGTCTCAATTATAATTTCCGTACATGGGCTATCCAACTAGAAGGCAAATGGCTAATTCTCTTATTATTCAGTCCACCGACGTAGTTACATTCGCGCGACGAAATATTTCCTGAAATATAAAGTAAAAGAAGCCACAAAGTATTAGGTTTATAACATCAAATCACAAATACTTATCTAAAATAAAACGAACTATATCACTTTAACACTACGCTTGACATTCGCAATTGATCGTTTTTCTGCTGAAGAAAACCCGAGCGCAATGGATAAAATTAAGTCCAAACTCTGTAGATGGCCTTTTATTCCATACAAAGGACTGTTTTATCTAAAACCAATATAAAAAATTATTAAATGAATAAAATAAAACACAAATAACCACAAAAATGCACTGCTGTACACTTACCTCTGCATGTTTACATTTGTTGATGACAGCAAATGACAGTACGTCAGCCAGCTGTCGGTGGTACGTTTAGAGATCGCATCAATCGTTGCTAGGGCAACACCGAGAGTCGAGAGCGCATAACTGGATGCGGCAACTATATGAAGCATTCTTGTTTCAGAGTTCATCTGATTCGGAGAACAATCCGAGTAACAAGAAAAATATTCCCAACCTCATCGTGTCCATCATTTCACTTATTGTTGAGTAGTCGAAATCAATTAATCAGATCTAAAACCATGTCGAAAATATCCTTCCGGCGATGTAAAACATATAATTGTCATTTATCAAAATCAATGTAACACAATAAACGATAACAATTAATATTACGCAAACATTTTTATCGAAGAACTACCATTCAAATTAATAGTTGATTCAGCCTAAGCTTACACGTTTATGCCACCTAAAAAATTCAAAAGTCCGTTCCTACACTCAAGATCTACATATTTGTTCGAAAGGGAAAGGGCACAGCTCGAGCTGCACATGTCCAAAGCCATGAAGTTATTTATATTGTGCCAGATAATTTTGGAACAATGTTGGAAAGAACTTGGATCCGACGTTTAAGGATCGATCGCCACCAATCTCATCAATTTTATGATCCCCGTCTACCAATAGGGTCTACAATATCTACGAAATCAGCGCAAGATATCCAAATGTGTTCTCAAAGAAATAATTGGCTGCATTCCAGGATTCACAGTAACACTAAAATATCGGATTTTTTTTGTGCGTAGGCAGGGAAACGAGAGATCCCAAGTACGGAGGCCAAAGCGGCCCACTTTACTATCCTGCTAGAAACACCATCACCAAAGCCCTCCTTCCTCCTCTTAATGAAGTGCATCAGGTCTAAGTGAGGAAGATTTGTCAGTTCATATACAGAGAGGAAGGCAGTTGCTAGAGTATCCAGCCTACTCCGGTAGAAGGGCGGACAAGCACACAGAAAGTGTAGTTTTCGGCTGTCTCAGGCTCTCCTGTCAAGTAGGCCAGATACTCAGGGGTGTCAACAACTCCCATCCTTGTTAGATGAGCGTGAGGCGAGCTGTGGCCAGTGACGATGCCAACCACGGTTCTACATTGCTTCCTTCCGAACCCATGAGAAAATCGGAGATATTCCCATTGGAGCCATCAAGAAAAAGTTGTGTGCACCTGCAAGTACTCAGGTTCGCCCATTTCTGCTATTGATTCCTATGAACATCCGCTTTGATGAGACACCCAACACTCGACGTAGCAACACCTATGGCGGGTTCCATGGCTTGGGACGGAAGCAACTTTTAGCCGACTAATCAGTGTAAAGCCTACCGAATAGTGGTTACCACCTTGCACTACGTGGAAGTATATGAACTCAAGGCTAAAAGCTTCACTTCACCCCCTCTGGACAGACAGGGTAGTAGGATCCGTTACTCACAGAGAGGATAGCTCTGTCTGATGTCAGTCAAAAGAAGGCAAAACTCGGGAATGGAGCTGTAACAATGTTTTGCAAACAGAGATGTACTTTATGCGCTTCGTGGTTCCATTTAACAAGAGCTTAATATACTTGCAACTGCTAGTATCATAGGCAAAACTGAAAGCTCATATAGTGGATCATCTTTGGTCTTATTGCAAAAAGCAACGGAGGATTACGCCTCTGTGCAGACTACAAAATTGGTGTAAATGAACCCCTTATCAATTTGCGTTATCCTATTCGAAAGATCGGCGACATTCTTAACAGTTTTCGAGACTCGAGATATTTCTGTCGGCTTGACCTGTTCAAGGCATATATACAAAATCATACAATTCAATTGAAATCCAGACAATGTGACTCATCCGATTATCATTTGGAATCATAAAAGAGAATCATGGCCCAGATTTTACGCGATGTATCTAAAAGATATTCTACTTTGACGACATTGTGGTACATGGTGCTACCAAGGAAGATATATAATTTTAAAAATGGTTTAAATCGGGCAACTCTTTTTTGGTGTTGCCATATAAAAATGTAGGTTTGTTACATATACTGTGAACACGAACAATCTTAGACGTTTTTATTGTACTGAAAAGTTCTTCAGAATACGAAGTCCTATGAAATTTATCATAATCATTTTTGCTGTCCGACGAGCCGTTCTAGAGATAGATGTGAAAAACCACTTCAAAAATCAAACTTGTTACCGAGCGTATGAAATTACATACAGGCATTCATCTAGGGTATGATAAGAATTGGTCTTAAGGATTTTGTACAGAAAAGCAAAACCGAAAAATGTAAACCAGAAAACTCTATTTATTCCCATTTAAAGTAAGGTTGTTGTTCCAATGCAATGATTAATAAAATCAAGGGAAATAGGATAAACTAAGAATTTTACTTAGAACATATTATATTTATCTCTGTTATGTTTTATCCGCCGTAAAACGAAATTTCGATTGCATTTTTCAATTTCTTTTCGGTTTTTTTTTTGGTCTTACTTAACCTTAATTTTGGACTATTTACAAAAACATTCTTAAATTTGCCGCGGAAATCTGTTTTTTTTTTTATAATAATATAGATAGGGACCACCACTTAAGTGATAATATTAAAACACACTTTTTCGTATGAAACATAAACGTCACTGCTATTTATCTGGGAAAAAAATTATCGATTTTTGATGTGTAAGTAAAAGCGAATTTCCTGTGTAGAACTTTTCGGTTTTCGTTGTTCGATGTACAAATGCCTTCAGACAGATTCTAGCTTTTTTCCTTGTTACTGTGAGGAAAGGAATTAGAAAATGAACGCGAAAAGGACTTGCTTTGCCTTGCTCCTGCGGTAACGGTATATACCTATGAACATCTGCTTTGATGAGAGACCCAATACTTGACGTGGCAACACCTGTGGCGGGCTCCGGTCCGAAGCACGGAGAATCAAAGCCAGGCTGAGCAAAAAGGTCAGCTCTCATGATCCGCATGTCACTAGGAACCCAATGAAATGACATCTTGTTGTGGATACAAAACTTATCCACAGACGACCTGTAATTCCCCAGTAACTTAGATGTTACCCGGGAGCCACCCAATCTGCCCGACTATCCGATATTATAGCAATATTTTTACCCTTGGTTTACATATTAAGGGCTATCTTCGCTGCCATTGTGATGGCGAAAACTTTAGCCTGGAAGACATACGCGTGCCCTCCAAGTGAGCTCTCCATCCCAATGTCAGGTTCAGTAAAGTAAACGTCAGCTCCAGCTCCCTCATTAGTGAGAGAACTGTCGGTAAATATTTTTATAGCGGACCGTGGAAGGCTCGATAAGGCACTTCCTTCAGTTCACGATTCCCTTGTAGGAAAACTTGCAGAGAAATGACGCCGAAATCGAAGCTCTGGTACCATCGCATCACGTGGCATGCTGGGCAGAGTGTTTTACAGGTCAGCCCACACGCCAAAGAGTAATCAGAGTGCCAGGCCAGCCGTCCTCCCAACATCTGCACACACCTCTTTGGGACCTCCAATAGAGCAGTAGCCGTAGATCGAATGGAGCCCGTGATTCCCAGGCAGACAAGCTTTGCAAGATCGCCACCTTCGGGATTACAGTCCCCAAAAGCTTCCTCGGCCCCCATACATAGAAGGTATATGTGAGCATAGCTGCATTAACATTTTCATCTACGTGCAATTAGACAGCAGCTTCAGTTAAAGTAGACTCCAAAGTGCTTACATGGGGAGGAAGTTGCAGAGTGTGTCCAAAGAGGTTTTGAAGAACAAAGTACCCAAGCTTACATCTTCTTGAGAAGAGTACCCAGATGGTTTTTGTTGGGTGCACTCTCATATCATGTCGGGTGCACCAGTCCTCAACAATATTTAGGTCTCGCTGCTTGAAGGAACGGGCAGCAGCCACGCTATGTTCGGAGATGAGCAGAGGGATGTCATCCGCATACGCTTCATATAACAATCCGACAGTTTTCATCATAGTGATGAATGAGACAACCAAAATAAACCAGAGAACCGGGAGGATTACGCCACGCTGCGCGCAGCCTCTTTCCGCCAGCACACTGAGAGAGGTTCGGCCGCAGACCTCTACATTTAAGTACCGTCATCTTAACATTTGGTAGATCCATTACACCACAGTGCGGTCAACACCATGTCGATGAACTGCCTCACACAGTGAGTCGGGATGGCCTTGTCAAAAGCCCCCTCGATGTCCAGAAAGGCTCCTAGGTAAAAGGCCCATGATCAAGTCCCCGTTTAATGACATAATCATTGCATGGAGAGCCGTCTCAGTAAATCTGCCCTCCGGCAAGCGTGCTGTGAGGTGTTTAAGGGAGAGGCCTTTAAGGGCTACTTCCTTGATATATTCCTCCACAATCCTCTCCCAGCATTTCAAAAGGCATTTCAAAAAGAATTGAAAAAAGTAAAGATTTGTAGCAATAGGAGCTAAAAAACCCTCACAGGGTGTACATTTTGTCGAAAAAAAGAAATGCCTATAATTTAAAAAATACGTGACTTCGATTTTTTTATGTTTTGGCATATCACCCGATTCGGGATTGATGTCGACTTCCGGGACACCGTGCATAAGTAAAATCCAGCATAATATTACATTGAAGAACAAATTTTACACTTCTGAGAATCTATATGGACGGCTAGTACATATTCATATCTAGGTGGGCACGGTACACCTGTTCTTAAGAGTTATAAGAGAAAGGAAATATCAACTGAATGACAGCCGTTTGTATTATACAACACTGTTACATCTGAATATGGAAGCTACGGTGCTGAGGACTTGCCGATATGCATGTAATAACTTGTAACCTAATTCTCTAAAGTGCAGGCATGCCCGTACACAAAAAACCAAACACCGCCGGTTGCGAAAGGTTGGCTATGTGTTTCGGGGCTATATATATTTAACCATTACCTCCAACTAAGTAGGTGGCTAGTAACAGCGAACGTCTGGCTCCAGCCTCTTGGTATATACATGTGCAATATAATTCTTATCATATAAACAAATATAACAGTATATAAAAAAATAAGCTTGAAAAAAGGAAAAAACAAAGCAACAATTTACATTCGATTTGTGTGGTTCCCCCGCAGAGCCTCATCCGGGGACGATCCATTTTGCTACTAATCATTGCCGTCTTTATGTTCCACGCGGTGACATCGAATTCTTTCAATTTGTAAGAAAGGTACGATTTCGTTCTTCTCTTAGCATTTGTTGTTATGGAATAATGCATTACTTTCAACTTCAACATTCTGGACAATGTAAATAAGCCTCCGTACTATAAGTTTTATTCAGGAATTTTGATATGTAATTCCTTGTGTACTTTCTTTAAGAAGATTGTTTATATTTTATTACTCAAACATAACACTACACATAAAACTGTTGCCTTCATACCACAAATCACACTGGAAAGCAATCATAGCTTTGAGCTTGCCTATTGAGTTATACGAAAAAAATAAGTCTTTCAATCTTTAACACACAGTAACTTTTTATGTATAATAAAGACAAAAAGACAATGTTAACCATTTTTTTATATTATCCCGTAATGCTTCTATCAATTTAAGAATATTTCCCACATCCCATATCAAATAATTCAGTTATTTCATTTCAGACATGACTCAAAGTATTTTTTAATCAATTGATCGGCAGAGCTACACATTCGCCTCATATTTTCACAAACTGTGCTTGCTCACTGCGCTGTGAATCGAACGGACGGCAACAGTATTCTGTGTTTAAATTTTCATACCTTTTAAATTATAATTCAAAGGTAATTCAAATATTAGCCTATTTTATATGCAAATTTGTTGCCTTTACGGGAGTATAATTTATACTTTAGGTTTTTATACATTTTCAAAAGAAAATCAGTTTCAAACAAGAGTAGATCTGATTTAGGACTATTTACACCCACTTTGAAGGCAATAGAATCGAACACATTTTCTCATTTTTATGTGTAGTGTTATGTTTGAGTGATAAAATGTAAGCAATTTTCTTAAAGAAAGTACTTAGAATTTTATGTTGGTAAATGCACAAGGAATTAAATAACACAATTCCTGAATAAAACTTTTAGTACGGAGGCTTATTTATATTGTCCAGAATGTTGAAGTTGAAAGTAATGCATTTTTCAATAACAACATTTGCTAAGAGAAGTACGAAATCGTACCACTCTAATACTTTTGCAAGTGGCAAAATCGTTTTGTATCACGGCCTGGAATATAAATAATGGACATAGTAATCAATTAAATAAATCTCCAGATAATATAAAAACTACATTTGCACATGTACATAGCTGGTAAATCGTTTAGGTTCTGAAGAAGTACAGACTGATAAATTCTCTGCGTATTTTATACTGTTGAAAGGGTGCTGTATGCCTTACAGCCAAGGAGATGTACAAGCTGATGACGTTTCTGCGCATTTTATGTTATAGGGAAGATGCTGTACACCTTGTAGTAACTGAGACGCACGAATTGATGAATTTTTTACTGTTGAATATCCTATCGCACCTGAGATGTGAAATCTCATGCATTTGGGCGGATTTTATGCTGTAAGAAAAGATGCTGTGTGTTGTGACTCAGATGCCCAATGCCCCGAATCACAACTATAAGGTCAATACATCAATATATTGACCTATACAATATATTGATGTATCTCAAAAATGACCCTGAAAATGAAAAATTATTTCATTTTAAAATCTCAATCAAAATTTAAAATGCATTTAGAAATGCATCCCCATATTATAACAAAATGCAATTTAGCATAAATTGCATTTTGTTATCAGACACACATTCCACTCACACGGTAAGCATAGTTACCTACATACAGTGTCTTCTTCCTTTTTTCCGTATGTACACTGTTCAAACGTACATTACTTACTTCCTCCAATCTAATTGTATGTACATACATACATACAATTATCGCAATTATTCGCGCACTCTTAAAATTAATATTTTAAGATGGGCGCACAAGTGCATATCGGATTACAGTTTTTCATTGATGCATATAGCTTGCATCCAAACTTTTCTACATTTTCTCACGTACGATTTTTAAACGTCGTGAGAAAGTAACAAAAAGAATAAAAAGCTTTTTGAAGCTTTCACGGGTACCTGAGCGCAATATCGCTGATCCCCAGGGAGTTCGGTTTTTGAGTCCGTCGAAGTAATAACGAAAGAAACCCTCAAATCATAGTGAGTTGGAAAATAATTAAAATCATTTAATAAAGTTACTTATTGTTCGATCGTTGAAAATATCTTAAATCATAAAATCTCCAAATCATAATCATAGTGCGTTGGAATATATTTTAAATCATTAAATAAAATCATAAGCGTTATGAAATATTAAATATTATTAAAAAGAAAAAAGCATATATATGTATGAATGTGTCAGAATTAGTAATTAAAAATGTTTAACTTTTAGACAGTGCATATTCATTTTCGGACCTAAATCTCCTCTCGGGCCTGTTGCGCGGCCTTTGGGCAACAGGACGAGGGAGTGCCCCTGCACCTGCCCCTTTTTTTTATACTTTTCTGGGTTTAAAAAGGATATTTAAAAGACGAAAAATTCATTATTTCGGCTCACATTCTTCTTTATTAAAACTTCTTGCTTAAAACTTTCTTGACTATATTAATGTTTATTCTATGCGGTACCTTCACAATATCTTCGCTTATTTTTTACTTGTGTTTATTAGCTGTAAGATTCCTTAGCGTGGGTCGAGGGAATCTTAGCAGTTATTATTCACTTTTTAGTTTAAAAATTAGACTGCCTCGATCATACAATTGACCCAGAATTTATAGCAATAGGTTACGCCATCTTTCATGATCAGTAGCTGAGAAGTTCTTATTTACTAGAGACCAGGCCCCTTATGTTAAGTCTCCAGTGATTCGCAGACGCAGCAAGACTTTTTTAGGTTCCCCGCCGGCCAATTCTTATAAGAATTAGCGAGTATCTCTTCGATACTCGTCCTTAATTCAAATTTGTTCCTATATGTATTAAAGCTTTCCCCCTCTGAGAATGCTTGAAAAATTCTCGAGTGCGACAAAAAATATTATGTTCGTTGGCTTTTAAGACATGCCCCTCTGAGAAGGCTTGAAATGTTCTTATGTAAACCATTTCACATATGCTCATATTGCACATGTTAATCATATGTTTGGGTTTGTAACTGAGCGTGTGAAATTGTTTTCGGCTCTCAATTAAAGTGCTGTGCTTGCGATTTGATACGCTCGATTGTAATTGGTCTGGCTCATGATTTATGACATGTATGGTCTTTTATGCGTCCTTTCAAAAATGTATCCCCGGGGAGCACGAGCGGTCAAACGATAACAACTGGTGGCAGCGGTACCCCAAATCAGTAAAAAAAAATCAAATCAGTTAAATAAAAATTAAACAGTTAAAAATAAAAATAAAATAATAATAAAGCCGACACACAAAACAACTAGTGGCAGCAGTATCTTTACAAAAATTCAGTGTCTTAATTAGAAAAATTGCACAGCGGTAACCGTTGAAAATTTAAAATAGGAGCCAATAAAAGCAAAAGGACTTAAGATTTTACTTCTGAAAAGGAACTGTGGGCTTCATTTGAAAAAATCGATACCCCTTATTCAAGATCATGATGAATTCGATGAGACTCATGATTATTTCAAACAGTCATGCTATGATAAAACAGAAGGCTGGTATAAACTTACCAAGGCAATTATGACCGATAGGTTGAAGTGTAAAACTCTCCATACGGAGCGCACAACCAACCCATTTTTACATTCCACTTTCAAAAAGTTCTCAGAAAACAGCTGCAGTCGATAACCAGAACAGCACAGACAAAGATAAGTCTATTACAGTACGGTTTAGGTTACAAGAGCATTATCCACGGACTACAACCCTGACATATCTGACACAAAAGATCAATTTATTGCACAAATAGTGGCATGATTTTGAGGCGACGTATAGTCGAATAATTTTACATAACGGCCCTAATGATTTGGAGCATGACTATTTCAAAAATCATGTTGACGCCGAGGTTTTTTTTTTTTTTTAAGCAGGTGGAACAGGAGATACCGATCCCAAGCAGGGAGGCCACAGCGGCTCATTGTACTATCCTGAATCACATTCACCAAAACCTTCCTCTCCTGTTAATGAAGCGCATCAAGTCTTGGTGAGAAAGGTTTTTGAGCTCATCCACAGATACAAGAGGAGCCTCTAGAGCATCCAGTCTGCTCCGGGCGAAGGCCGGACACTCACACAAAAAGTGTTCGGTTGTCTCAAGCTCTCCCTCCATGCAGGACAGACACTCAGGGCTGTCAACAACTCCCATCCTTGTTAGATGAGCGTGAAGTGAGCTGTAGCCGGTGATGATGCCAACCACGGTTCTACATTGTTTCCTTCCGAGCCCCATGAGAAAATCGGAGATATTTCCATTGGGCCCATCAAGAAACAGTTTTGTACACCTTCAAGCACTCAGGTTCTCCCATCTCTGCTGATGTTTCCTATTTTCCTATGAACATCCGCTATGATGAGAGAACCGATATTCGAGGTGGCAATGCCTACGGCGGGCTCCGGTCGGAGGGGCGGAGAATCGGAGCCAGCCCTAGCTAAAAGGTCAGGTTTTTCATTCCCCATGATCCCCATGTGACCAGGAACCCACAGAAGAGACACATTGTTGTGAAAACACAACTTATCCACTGACGACCTGAAGTCCCCCAGTAACTTAGACGTTATCCGAGGGCCATTCAGAGCCATCAAGGCTGCCTGACTATCCCAAAGGCTAGCGATATCTCTCCCCTTGATTTGCGTATCAAGGGCTAACTTCGCTGCCATTGAGATAGCGAAGACTTCAGCCTGGAAGACAGTGGTGTGTTTTCCAAGTAAATACTCCATTCCAAAATCAGGCTCAGGAAAGTAGACACCTGCCCCAGCTCCCTCATTAGTGAGAGAGCCGTCGGTGAAGATTTTTAGAGCAGACCAGGGAAGGCACAATAAGGCACCTCCCTCAGTCCGCGATTCCCTTGCAGGAAAGCTTACAGAAAAGCGACGCGCGAAACGAAGCTCAGGTACCATCGCATCCCGTGGCACACCGGCCAGAAGGTTTTTCAAGTCCAGCCGATACGCCATAGAGCAATGAGAAGAGCCAGTCCAGCCGTCCTCCCAACATCCCCATAAGCGCAATCTGCACACAGCCCTTTTGGGCCTCTGCCTGAATGACAAGATCCACGGGTGGCAGATTGAGTAAGACCTCAAGAGCCGCAGTAGCCATAGATCGCATGGAGCCCGTAATTCCCAAGCAGGCAAGCCTTTGCAGGCCCGCCAGCTTCCGGATCGAAGTCCCCACAAGTGTCCTCGGCCACCATACACAGGAGGTCTATGTGAGCATGACGCCGAGGTAGAAATATGGTACACAGACACGATAATTGCCCTTCAAGAGCAATTGGACACTCGATTCAAAAACGTATCGAATAGTACACATAACTTCACAGACCATCATCATAATGCCTCCTTTAGAGACCAATTTACCCTCTTTCCGTTAATTCCTAGTTTATTTCAAGTTGTGATGAAATATATACGACGGCATCGACGGCGAACGAAAAGCACTCCCTCCTTAGCTTAATAAGGAGCAAACTATCCACCGAACCGTATGATGTATTCAGGTACAACCAAATATCAGATTGGTCTGAATTAAAATCTCTGTTAACTCAGACCTTCGAAGTTAAAACCTCTAGGTTTTCCTTGAAGTCCCAGTTAAGCAATTCGAGACAAAGAAAGGACGAAAGTACAAAAGATGTGTAAGATGTAACACTGTCAAAGCTAAATGAGGCTATATACTCATATACAATGGACAAAATACTGCTAAGATTTTTATTAAAAGATAATGAGAGTCAGCCTGTAAGGACAATTGAAGATGGATTATTCAATCCACAACTCCAAACTTTAGCCAAAGTGTATTCGGATGAACCTTTTTCTGCATTAAAATCGCATATTTTGGAACATGCATGTCGCTTAGAGCAAAAACAACTCAGCTTCCAAGCACATAACAAGGTAAATCAAACTCCATTTGCACAAACAATAAATTCAAATCTTCGTTGCTTCAAATGTAATAAAATGGGGCATGCTGCATAAATTTTCCCAGTCATACAACGCTCCACGCAAAATTTCAACGCAGTTCCAAAACTAAGCTCGCAATTACAACGCCCTCCAAATTTATATAAGGTCACATCTCCGTCTCAGGTCCCATCTTGTCGATATTGTCTTCGAACTAAATACAACTCCCCCGGCAAATATACAGCCACCAAACAGGAGCTGGCAGCAGCCAGTACTCCGAGACAATCAAACTCCACCGCCAAGAAATATTAATGCAAATATCTCGGCTAGATCACCATCACACATGAGAAAAATTTTATTAATTCTTCGGCATCAGGGAAAGAGCGGGGGTCTCGTTCGGCAACCCTTCGCACATACAGACTACAGCACAAGTCCACAGGAATCCCGAGACAATATTGACGGAAAAGTAGGCAGCAAGAAAATAATTCAAATACCCGTTCAAATAAATAAAAATTCTCTAACGCTTTCCTTACCTTTCGACATCTGCTCTGCTCCGAAGCATACCTTTTTGATTGATACAGCAGCAGAGGTCAGCTTAATAAAACTCCATCGATTAAAGCAAGACAGTATCTGCTACAGAGATTCTGTCTGCAGTATAAACACATTATTTACAGAGTCCACTTCTTCGGAAGGGCTCATCTTTGCTAAATTGAATTTAGAATCTTCGAATAATAAAAACTGCATCATAGAACACCCATTCCAAATTGTCGGAAACAACTCCATCCTATCATACGATGGCCTGCCTGGTCATAACTTCTTATCTCGTTACAATGCGAGCATCAACTATAAATATTATTTCATTTCGCTAGAGGTATACGAGTCTAATGCATCATCTTATCCTTATGCACAGTACTATTCAAATTATCCTTATTTTTAATTGAAATGCGAAGACCCAGAAAAAACGTCTCAACCTAAAAGCGTATTATATACGGAGATAACATTCTCCAATGGGAATATTAATAAAAATGTATTGCTGTCAATTGCTTCACAAAGCAATAACAATCTATTTCGATCCAGTGCTTCACAGAACGTGAAGCCAGCGGGTACTCTACCTAAAAAACTATCTCCATCAATAGTTCCAAACAGAATGGAACTAAAAAGTTACGACAATCAATCTTCATAAATATTTTTATAAAATAAAAGACTAGAACATAAAAATGTAGCTCCATAAATAGCCGCACAGCAGGCTAAATCTAGTAAAATTCTGTCTCCTTCATCAATAGATTCACAAAAAGCGAATTCCAAAAATAAATCAAAGAAGTCAACGAATCTCAATAAATGCCACAAAAGATGGAAAGGGGATTTCCTTTCATATACAGATGCGATTACCCACAAAATCGAGACACTCCAAGACAAACTGCCCATCTAAACCAAGCCTTACAGACTCCCTGAGGCAAATCGAACTGAGATAAATCGGCAAATACAAGAAATGCTTGAGTCAGACATTATCAGACCTTCACATAGTCCCTGGAATTCTCCACTTCTTCTGGTTCCTAAAAAACCAGATGAGAATGGAAACAAAAAGTGGCGAGTAGTGGTAGACTTTCGTCATATTAACGACATTACGATGCGTACTCACTGCATAATATTACTGATATATTAGACTAGCCGGGGAAGTCGAAATACTCGATACTCGACTTAGCCAGTGGCTTCCACTAGATAAAAATATACTCGAAGTACAGGGAGAAAACTGCCTTTAGCACACCCTATGGCCGCTAGGAATACAATCGTATGCCATTTGGTTTAAAAGGAGCCCCTGCTACCTTTAAACGAGCCACGAACAATATTCTATTTGGACTTCAAGGTATTTATTGCTTCGTATACATGGACGGTATTGTAGTCATACTCAAAGACCACAATTCCAGACTCACGGCAGTATTCAGCCGTCTTCGCAATTTCAACCTTAAACTTCAACCAGACTAGTGCCATTTCTTAAGAAAGGAAATTATGTATATGGGGAACATTATTCCAGAAAATGGAGTCAATCCAGACCCAGCGAAGATTAAGTCAGTTTAGTCCTATCCTAGACCCAAGAAGAAAAAAGATAATAAAGCCTTCCTTGGTTTCGTCGGCTACTATCCCCACATTATAACAAATTTTTCGAAGATAGCCAAACCACTTACATATCTTTTGAATAAAGATACGCCTTTCAAGTTCGACGCAATTTGCGATGAAGCATTCTGCGAACTGAGGAGTAAATGACAACTCTAACTTATCGCAATTTCGACAAAGAATTTTTTGTCACCTCCGATGCCAGTGACTACGCCATCGGAGCTGTTCTTTCACAAATTGATGATCAAGGAGATCATTCAATCGCCTACGTGAGTCGAGTTCTCAATGGGACAGAGACACTTTTTTCAACAATTGAAAAAGAGCTCTTAGCCATTGTTTTCGCAGTTGAGCAATTCAGACCAAAAGTTTATGGTAAACGGTTTACAACCATAACTGACCATAAACCATTAGTACGGCTCATGAACCTGTAGGACCACTCCTCAAGACTGATTAGATTGAGAATACGTCTTGAGGAATATGACTACAAAACAGTCCATAAACCAGTTAAGCTTAGCACAAATGCAGACGCTCTCAGTCGAGCTATTCCAGATAGTACCGAAAATTTCGCAGAACCTAGCAACTGCGTAAATGTGGTAACAAGGAATCAACCTAGAGCTCAAGCGAATTTGAGTAGGTACTCCCTGCACGAGTGTAAATAATAAAAATCCAACTCCATCACCAGTAAACAATTCCTCAGTCAAAATAACTGAGACAAATTTCCAAATGAGAATCCTAAATTTTTCATCTTGCCCATGCAAGATACGGAACTTGAGAGAGTGTTGAATTCGAAACTAAAATCAGTTGAATCAATTAAATATCTCCTTCCCAATTCTAGATACACAAAACCACATTATCATTAAAAACGTTTTAACCAAGGTCTTCGCTAATCGGCAAATAAACATAAAGCTCCATCAAGATGCAATAAATTATTTATCCGATAAAGATTACATCGAACAAGTTTTTAAGGATTTTCATTCATTACAGACGGGAGGCCATCTAGGCATTTCCCGTACAATTAACAGAATCAAAAAGCAATTTCATATTCTGGAAATAAATATCTCCTTACATTCCAAGACGACCTTTCAAAATTTTCTGAGGCTATTCCCATAGTCGACACCGAGTCTACGACAATAGCGGAAGCCTTCACGACAGCTATAGTTTCTCGACAAGGTATTCCAGAAAGTATCCTCACAGATCAGGGTTCTAACCACATAAGCGGCATGTTCGCCGAGGAATCGAAATTGTTGAGAATAAAACGGCTTAAAATTACTCCATATCACCCTCAAACGAATGGTGCATTGGAAAGAAGTCACAGAACCTTAGCAGAATATCTCCGATCTTATGTAGCAAAAGATCCACAAGACTGGGATACATGGATTCCATATGCCATGTTTGTATATAATACAGCCCCTCATTCGAGCACTAACTAAACTCCACGCGAGCTCCTATACGGATTCCCAGCTGAAATCCCAAATAAATGAAAATCTTTTCCAACCGTTTGCTATAATTACGACAATTATGCAAACGAGTTAAAAGCACGTCTACAGCATAGCTCCGAAATAGCTAAAGACATAGCCATGGTCAATAAAAAAAAATCCAAACTTCAATACGATAAGAACTCCGTCCAAAAATCATTTAATATCTACTGGTGATAAAGTCTTATTAAAGAGCAGAATGAGAGAAAATATGTTTTCACTACTATGGTCAGGTCCATATGAGATAATTTGGATTAATTCCCCCGAAAATTCCACTATTAAAATCAATAATAAAACCAAACGAGTCCATAACAATGACCTAAACTTTTCTCGCAATAACAACTTCATACTCCTCATTCCCAATGATATCATTCACACAGTATCATCTTCCAGGTTTCCAAAATGATGCATACAGCATTCATTTTGATTTTCATCCCCTTCGTGGCTGAGGAATAGAAGTCAATCAGCTAAATGCCACGCAGGCATTTATTTTGAAGAAATTGGCAGAGCCAACCTCTACACCAAAGAGTGGAAAATGGTGACATACTATGACATGACAAATTTCAAGTCCGAATTCCAGAATATGCAGTTCATCGCACAGCAAATAACAGCAACTTGTCAGAGGCTTGGCAACACATCAGCGGATAGCCTACACCTGTAACGGTACGTCATTACAAATCACATGATGGCAAATATAAAGTATAGGAATATGTTACTTGTAGCTCAAAATAGGAACAATGAGCACTATTAATTGCAATAGGCGCAATCTCTAAAGCTCTTTTCGGAACATTAGACGAAGATGATGCCAAAGTCTATGATGAGCAAATCCGTAATCTCACCCTTAACCAACAGTCTCTCCTATCAGTTATGAAAAGCAAAACTACGATAGTCGAAGCAACCACAAATATTTTCAACAAAACTAAAGCCGCAATTGAAAAGGAATTCCTAGCTATGCACAAAAAACTAATTTCAATACAAATAGCTGCATCAAAAACAGAACATTGGATAACAAAATATCCATTGAACTAAAGTCTCTAATCTCGCTGGTCTCGTTAATGGTATTTAGATATCAAAATACTCAGTCGGAACAAATAGATATTCTGACAGCTTCACGACAAGGAAAATTTCATCCTACGCTCATATCACGATATAAACGAGTAGAGGAAATTTTATTGAACATCAGACAGGAACTGCCTAATTCAATGATGCTTCCCATAAACTCTAGAGAAACTATCCTATCACAAATTTACAAATTAGGTACAATTTCGGCAAATATTTTCAATAATAAGATAATTATTGAGCTCCGAATACCACTTCCATGCAAGAAACCATATCAAATATTCAAAGCAATGCCGTTACCGACACTCTTTAACGAATCGTTCGTATATATCGAATCATCGAAGGAATACATATTAGTAGACTACAATCGCGAACATTTTGTTGAAGTATCAATACAGGATATACATAATTGCGCAACGTTGGACCAGACGCATTTTTACTGCAAAATCTCATCACCTATCCTAAACACAAATACAAAAATAAATCAATGTGAATTAAACCTGATAAAAAGGAAACAAATAACATTGAAACGTACAATCCTAACATTAGAGCAAGTTTATTATTGGACACAATTATCGCAGCAGAATGCCTGGCTTTTCTCCCTAAAAAGATCCCTCCACATAGACATTATTTGTGAAGATTCCATTAGTTCACAAACCCTGCATGGAATAGGAACAATGTACATCAATCCCGGTTGTTATGTTCGCAGCGAAAAATCCATCCTGCACAGGCATAACGTAAAAATGTTCAAATTCAATTCCCATTTTATCCCAACGATAAACATTTCCAATAAAATATGGAATATGAGGTCTTCTCAAATGGAAACGCTTATAGAAACAAATCCCTTAAATATTACAACAAACACGGATCTAGAGAGCCTTCTCGAATCCATCCATTCTCTAAAAGAGCATGAAATAATTCCGCTCAATCCAATCAAGAATCATCATATTCACCACTATGCATTATCATAGCTGACGATTGCATTAGTCATCTCAATTCTCTGTGCGCATTTGCACGTGAAATACAAACAAAAAATCTGTAAATCACGGAAAATACTCTCTCAAAATTAACTGCAAGATGTGCCTACCGCTTTAGTATAACTTCTGCCCCCAACAGAAAAACTGCATAGAGTTTCGCCGATTAAAATGTTATTAAAAATATATATTAACATATATCCCATGAACTCAAGATTCCAAAATCGAAATAAATCCAATAAATCTAAGCACAGGGATCAAGTTCGAGGAAACACGGACATTTGCAATCTTTAACAGTTACTAACCAGAGAGACATGACAAACAAATAACTGAACTCCTTCCTCCCTTAAAATTCTCCCTATTGCAACACAAACAAAAAACTTTTAACTCCTATAATAAATACATAATTAAATATATTTGGAATAAATAGTAATATGGTATGAAAATAAGGGAAATAACAATTTTCGTAAATAAAAATAAGAATAAAAGGAAAAATTTCTGAAATTTTTTTCTCAGGAAAATATTTTTTATATTAATGTTTTTCTTGATAGAAATAATAAAAAAAATATAAATAAGATAGATATATGTGAAATAAAAATAATAATACATTAACCTTTTTATATAGTAAAAAAAAAAATGTAAGTAATAACTACAATTATAAAAACTATAAAAACTATATAGGTATTATATTGAATAGCACCATTTTTCTTTTATAGCAAACAAATAGTAGCCATTACAAATGTTATAAGGCAATTTACATTTCGTATTAAATTTCTATTCTCTAGTATATAGTATACTTTTATCATATAATTATATTATGCATATGTAATCCTAATAATCATTTAGACCAAAGCTAATCTTCATTAAGAAAGAAAGTTTTCTTCTCAAAAGAATTAAACGTTCTTTTCCCCAGGGGTAGGGATGTTGTGACTCAGGTGCCCAACCACAAGGTCAATACATCAATATAGTGTCCTATACAATATATTGATGTACCTCATAAATGACCCTGAAAATAAAAAAATATTTCATTTTAAAATCTCAATCAAAATTTAAAATGCACTCCCATATTTTAACAAAATGAAATCTACCAAAAATTGCATTTTGTTATCAGACACACATTCCACTCCTCACACGGTATGCATACTTAGTGTCTTCTTACTCTTTTCCGTATGTACACCGTACATACGTACATTACTTACTTCCTCTAATCTAATTGTATGAACATACATACATACAATTATCACAATTATTCGCGCCCTCTTAAAATTAATATTTCAAGACGGGCGCACAAGTGCATATCGGATTACAGTTTTACATTGATGCATATAGCTTGCATCCAAACTTTTCTACATTTTCTCACGTACGATTTTTAAACGTCGCGAGAGAGTAACAAAAGGAATAAAAAGCTTTTTGAAGCTTTCACGGGCACCTGAGCACAATATCGTTAATCCTCAGGAGTTCGTTGTTTGAGTCCTCGAAGTAATAATGAAAGAAACCCTCAAATCATAGTGCGTTGGAAAATAATTAAAACCATTTAATAAAATTACTTATTGTTCGATCGTTGAAAAATATCTTAAATCATAAAATCTCCAAATCATAATCATAGTGCGTTGGAATATATTTTACATCATTAAATAAAATCATAAGCGTTATAAAATATTAAATATTATTAAAAAGGAAAAAAACATACATATGAATGAATGTGTTAGAATTAGTAATGAAAATTGAAATATATATGTATAAAAATGTCTAACTTTTAGAGAGTGTATAATTCATTTTCGGACCTAAATCCCCACTCGGGCCGCGTGTCCATGAATAGACCGGGGAGCAAACGATAACATGTGCACCTTATAGCAACATTCAATTTAGCAAGTCTGTTCAGTCCATCGATGTATCTATGTTCCCCAGATGCACTCTCTTGCTGATATTTCCTGAAATAATAAATAAAGAAAGCACAAAGTATCAAGTCTAAAGTACAATCATAAAAACCTGATACTTATCTAAAAAAAAAAACCAATCAAGTTTAGCATCCTGGATCATTCGCTCACAGAACAAAGTACTTCATACTGCAAAAGCATGCATAAAAGGTACTTTGAAGCCACACTTCATCTAAAAACATAAAAAATAACTAATAAATAAATAAAACAATAAAAGAAAGCAAAACTGACCTAAAAGTACACGTACCTTTGCATGTTTACATATTCGTAGTGTCATTTAGTGACATTACCACAGTCAGCTGTCTTCGCCGCAATCAAAAGCTAAGCAAATGCAAAAGCCGTCGCTAGGGCAACACCAAGAGGCGAAAGTGACATAACTGGATGCGGCGGCTATATAAAGCCGACGAGCCGCAGCAGAAAATCATTCTTGGCTCAGAGCTCATCTGATACAGAGAATAATCCGAGCGAGAAGAATATAATTTCCAACCTCCAAAATAGAAGAATAATTCTATATTTCAGAGAATAATCTGAAAATCCCTCCATTGCTCAATCTCCTGCCCACACCTAAGCAGAAGAATAATTCTGCCTCAGAGAATAATCTGCAATCTCCTGCCCACACCTAAGCAGAAGAATAATTCTGCCGCAGAGAATAATCTGCAATCTCCTGCCCACACCTAAGCAGAAGAATAATTCTGCTGCAGAGAATAATCTGTAATCGTCTTATAGTGGCATTTTGCTGCCCATGTGCCTAAAAATGGCACTCTTAAATTTATATAGGAATACTTTTCTCATAGACGATTAATGCTTCTTCTTCCTTTTTCTAGAATAAGACGAATTAAAGGAGGCGAACTACGCGATCGTCACTACTTATTGACTTTTATACTGAATTTTTAATTTGTTTTGTTTTATTTGGATTTATTGTTGAATTTTATATTGAATTTTTATAGTAGTTTATAGGTTAGTTTTTTAGTACTGAATTTCCTTTTTTGAATGAGTTTGTGATATAATCTTAAGCATTTAGTTTTGAATAAAAATTTTATATTTGAATTTGTAGAACTGAGTTGTCCTTTACAAACCGGCACTCCCTTCCACGTCCGAGACTAGCTCTCACAAAGTCCCTTATGAATTATGATGTATTTTATATTATGAAAACAAGATGCTGCGCACCTGATGTGTACAACTTGAAGAATTCTCACGTAATTTGTATTGTATAAAAGATTGTGTACACCTTATAGCGAAGCTGCTGAGATTAAAGCTGGGCAATACTTAAGTGAAAATGACTTAACATTACTAAGTATATTTTCGTTACTTATGACTTATTACTCAATACTTTTGAAATCTCTACTTAGTATTTGAACATAAGTACTTGCTTTTATATACTGGTACTGGGCAAGTAGAACAAAAACCAGTAACGTCTCGCTCGAATATAAAATCGGCGATGCCTCGACTTGATGACATAACCAAGGGTAAGCAAGCAATGCCTCCCTCTAATATAAAATCAACGATGCGTCGACCTGATGTAGGGAAGGGTTTTTATGCATTATTGGAGGCGACAGTGGGTGCTTGGGCGGACCTCTTATAGTTTTAATGAGTGTAGTAATAAGAAGTGAAAGTTTTACTATACGTACATGTTGAGTAAGGTCTTTGCCGTCTAGATTAAGGTGCTAGATTAAGATGCTCGACCTATTGGTCTCTGTTTTAGACAACAAAGCACATAGTAGTGTACAGACTTCTACAATTGAACGATTTTTGTAAAAACAAAAATATTAGCAAGAGGATGTGCCTGGAGGCTTTGCATATTTACACCACCCCCAATGCAAGGAATCGCGAAACAGACACGGACAACATAAATTCGGTGTACTGCTCACTTCTCAGCTAACCCTTAATTAGGACTTTCGCGTAACTTGTACACACATATGGCTGTATACAGATGTACAATCACAAAACATTTTCTCATCTGATCATAAAATGACGACAATTAGCGCAATGTGGATTCTTTTTATCTTCTTAGACGTGAGATTTTGTTTTGGTCTCAAATCAGTTTTAAAAGTAGTTTTCTTTCTTTTTTTATGTGCATATGTTAATAATTTATAAGTTTTTTTATTTTAAATTGCAGTGTTCTTCATTTAAATGTTAAGTTATTATTGTTTCGTCCAATGTTTTGTATATTGTTTCAAAAGGAATTACTATTATTAATAATGTTTTTAGTAAGTAATACAGGGATTAAAAATTTTTGCAAAGACTTACTATAGTTACCTTATAGTTAAGACCACCTGAAGATGCGGAGTGTTCACCCGTGAAACGTTGTGGCATATTTTAAATAAAAGATTTAGGCACTAATCTGAGGTTTGTTATCTAACACAGAGACCGATAGCCCGAGCATCTTAATCTACCATTTTACTTTATGTGCAGCGACGAAAACTATAAAAAACTATACAGTCGACAACTGTCGAGATACGAGCTTACGACGAGACTTACGACCATTCGCACTTAGGACGAACAAATTGCATGCAAAAATGTATGAATTTTTTATAGTTTTCGCCAAATATATATCATATACCTACATACATATACATTTTGCACGCTTCTTTCGATTGATGTAGTAAACAATTAAAATTCAGAGATGAAACCTATTAATATTGATGGAGATATGCCTATTATAATTATATTATTTATTTTGTCTGAAATTCGACTTACGACCATTTCGACTTCCGTCTGAAGTTGCGGAACCGAACCCTGTCGTAAGTCGAGAACTGACTGTAAATAGTAACCACTATTATAATTTTCAAAAGCTATTTATTTATTAATATCGATTAACTGAAGTCTATAAACTTCATTATATTACTGCCAACGTACAAAGATTCTAAAAAAGTACTTCAAAAAGTACTCAGTACTTTTTATAGACTAAGTACTTAGTTACAAGTACTATTCATACATGCGGTAGCTGTACTTACGCTGAAGTACTCAAGCATTCGCTATGCACTCGCCAAACTGCTCTGCCAAGATTTCTAAGAATGAGAAAATTCAAAACACATCCCTTAATTGATGCGGAATTCAGCGTACAGTTATTGTTGCAGAGTACACAGTGTAGTATTCTGCTACATTCCGCCTGTGTGCTACTGACATTGAACTGATAGTACTACAGTTGCGACGTACACGGTGCAGCAAGCTGATAAATTTCAACTGACTGTGTGAACAACACCTGGTTGTCAGAAAATAAAAAGAAAAACAAAGGAAGAAGAAGAAGTACTCGATATGCCAGGAAAAGTTCGTCTCAAGAGGCTCCCCATTTTGTCAGAAGGCATTAAAAGCAATTTCTTCAGTTTTGATTAAAATTAACGTGATTGTAATGGTACTAAACGCAAAAAGGAATGGGAGAGGTGTGTTATAATATTTTTCCGCTCTTACCTTGTGCGATCTGGGACAGGGTTTTTCTAATCCAAAATACCCGTGCCGGTTAATCCTCCCTGGTTTATTTTATTTTTTATACACTTTAACTCGTAATACACTTTAACTCGTAATACACTTTCAACTTAATAATAATATATAATATTTCTCTACCACAATTTGGTTTCCTTTTCACTTTTGCTGGTTTATTAGTTTACTTTCACTCTTTCAATTATCTCTTTTTGTTTTGTAAACTAAGTTAATTTGTAAACTAAGTCATATTGTAAACTAAGTCACTTTGTAAAACTAAGTTTATTTCCCGACTCTTATCTATCTGTCGTTTCAAAAATTATCTATGATATTTTTTCCTCCGACCAAACACGACTGAAGATTGATTTTTTGCCACAACCGCACCGCTGAGATTTATAAACGAACTCCTCGCCTGATCACTGTTCTCGTGCTCAAGTCCCGTCGTTCTGGGTTCAGAAATATATTGACTATATTGACGAACGGTGGCTTAACAAAAATGTAATTCTATCCTTTAATAAACATCAGCCACCGTCCCGTCGTTTGAAAATCGCGGCGGTCATATACATACATGTAAGGTATTTGTGCTGCGCGATTTTCTTATCATGAAATTCTTTAGCGTCATATATGTGGGAAAAATAGGTGAAGGAACTGCTGACGCTGTTTTCTTCGCGTATTTTTCTGATAAGCAAACCCTGCTTTTAAGCATGGTTAGCTTATGAAAATTTTCTAAGTAGATTTACCAGGCAAGATGGTACTGCCTTTGCGTGTATGTGTGTAGACACAACAGGAGGAAAAAGAGGCGCGCCGTTGGCTGGTCCCAGTACGCTTATTACATTAAGCGTACTAAAATATCTTAAAAATGTTTTTTACTTCCTGATATAGCTGGAAAGAAAAAATACCGACCAGTTGACCATGCAATAGTTTTATCTGACGTGTCAGTGCAAACGACACTAATTATACATAGTAATCCCTAGCGTTGTCACGGATCGTATTCGATCATGTTTCGGGTGCCCCGTGGTGCATCAAGCCAGATCATCCAGTCACCTGCAGTAGTTAACCAGCGATGAAGTAATCTGCTGAAACTCTCAGCAACCAATCCCATGTTAAACTTTAGTAATAAACTACTTCATAATTGGTGAAAGAAGAGGGACCACGCGAGCCGCGGTCATTACCAATATATCGCATGCAAAAGTAACACCAGTATGACTTGGTCTAAAAAGGAAGAATTATTCCGGTTAAGTCCAGACTTTTCCAACACAAGGTGGCAGCAATTGCCACGTAATAATAACCATCATAATCCAGTTGTGGGGAAGAGTTATTGTGCCATTGCAAATAAGCTGCTGTCTAATTCGCACCCAGCATGTCCATTCATTTCGCAAGAGACTGCGCTGCATTTGAGGCCGACTTGATCTAATGATGCTGGAAGCCCTGGGGGTACACTCGATTAGGTAAATGGAATGATTGTGTACTGTTGCAGCATGATGTATGTGCTTTAAATTTGTGGTGTAAGCATAATAACTTATTTCTTAATATTCTCAAATGTAATGTTATTGTCTTTAGCCGTAAGTTTTCTTCTTTTGTGTACCAGTATCACATAGACAATGTTAATATAAATGTAGTAGACCACATTAAGGACCTGGGCATTATCTTTGACTCAAAACTTTTTTCTCGCCATCTTGATTATATTATTGGGAGAGCCTTTTCAATGTTTGGGTTTGTTAGACGCTGGGCTAAAGAAATTAATGACCCGTATGCATTGCGTACCTTGTATGATTCATTTGTTAGGTTGTTAGGAATACGGCTGTCAAGTGTGGAGTCCTTATTACAGTGTACAATCCTATTAATATTGAATCTGTACAGAAAAAGTTTCTACGTTTTGCCCTTCATCACCTTCCGTGGAATGATAGGTTTGAACTTCCACCATATTCTGATCGTTTTGTTTAATTAATATGACGTCGCTCCATAAGAGGCGTGAGATCTTATTGTGTGTTTTTATTCATAAAATTTTGACTGAATTCATAGATTCTCCTGATATTCTTAATCAATTTCGTTGAATGTTCCCGGTAGAATTTTAAGGTACCGCGATATTCTTTTCATTAAGAGTCATCGAACGAATTATGGATTTTATGAGCCCCTCAGTAATATGTGTAGAATTTACAACAAATATGCAATAATTAGAAATTTGATTCTTTGAAGGGGTTTGTGATTTTATTTTTTATTTGTTTATCGCAAAATAATTTTATTTTTTGTATTTATTAACATAGTGTATATGTCGTAACTCAGCACGCGCGATGCATGTATGTGTCTGTGTGTGTGTATGCATATGTGTGTGTGTGTGTGTGTGTGTGTGTGTGTGTGTGTGTGTGTATGCGTGCGTGTGCATGTGTGGTGTGTGGAAGCGTGTGTCGCAGCCCTGGGTGCGACCTCCCCTCCCCCACCCATGTCCCACTACTAGTATTTGGTTATATAGGGTGGTATTACAGTATCGGCGTAAACACTTTTAGCATTTGATGAAGTGACTGAAAATTTCAGACACATAATGTAAAAAGGGGCCAAGTCAAAACCATTACATTATTTGCCTACTCTCCATGAAGTGTATAGACTTTTCGTAAAATGCTGTGTTGCGTCAAATGTCTACGACATATATATATAAGTCAGACTATATTTATATATGTTGGCTAAATAAATAAATAAAAATCACATTCCGACAGGAGGATTTACCAATTCATCAAGCATGTCGGTATTCAATTCATATTCAAAACGTTCTAACTGTTGTAACCAAGCTCCGCTCCGTGCTCCGAAGGAGAGAGCAGTTACCGATATCGAGGAAAGGGAAAATTAAAACTGAAACACTTTATTATTCTTTTTTCTATTTTTTAATATTATTTTTTTTTGTCATTCCATTTTTCTTTGCACTCAAATTGCTTCGATGATTAACTCAATACAAATTATTTAATTATATTTTCTTTTCACTAGAATAATAGTTTGATTCGATGATAACTCAATACAAATTATTTAATTAGATTTTCTTTTCACTCAATTAATAAGTTTAGAACGGATTTTGAAAACGTTTTCAACTCGACGGGATTAAAGAACGAACTCCTCGAGGTTTGGGGTTGTGTTATGAATCCCCAAAACAATCCAAATAATATGATCAAGCAATAACCACTTCAATTGCCTCTGATTCATAACGCATTACCTAAAAAGATCAAGCAAACACCTCTCATCCATAAATCACGGTTATCCGACCCCACAATGAGAACCATAAACAAACAACTATACGCACACGACTGTGGTCAAGTTGCAGCACATAATGAGTAATCGTTAGATGTACCCATGTCCACGGTAATAATTCTTAGGTAGATAAGGCCTGTCACCTTTCTACACGTAAATAAGAACCTTTGGACTTCTTGCTTGAGAACAATCAGCCAAACGTATAATGGAATCACCTGATTAACTCAAAGCGATAAGAAGTAAAGCATGGTACTCGCTGAACGATTTTACCTCACACCCGCCGTGCAACAAACTGACCAAAAGAAATTGCCTTAGCGGAAGCGCCGGCGTCAAATTTCTTTTTGCCGTTATACGTAATAAAGCAAGTGAATTATTGTTTTGGGACTCGTGTGAAAATTGATACCGTTGTTTTCATACAATTGTTCCCAATTATTTTTTATAATTTGCGGGTGAAAAATCAAATTGCATTAATGCAATAAATTTTTCACCTTTATTGGAAAAAATGCTTGATAGGTGATTTTGGGTTGTTTTTCACAGAAAAATGCTCAATAGGTAATTTTTGATTGGTTACCACAAAAATTGCTAAACAATCAATCTGCAAGTGGAAGGGAGTATTAACCACTGCAGATTGATTTTAAATAAATAGAGAGTTCTGATGCAAGGAAAATCAGAATATTCTAAAACCCGAAGCTAGAGAGTCCCCCTACCCAAGGTAAGGCCTCTAGTGGAAAGTAAAAGAAAAGGTATACTTCAAAACTATTGTGAAACCTAGATTATTGTATTCCAAGTATAAAGAAAAGTATTGTTAGTAAAAATTAAAAGTGTGCTTGAAAAGAAATAAAATCAGTGTAAAGATTAAACGCAGCCTTCTCATTTTGGTCAACCCGGACTATTACGATTTTACGATTAACTCCCTTGTTGCCGGCGCGCAACAATCAGAAGAAGTGAACTCTTGTTGCCGTGCAACAGTTGCTGCCCTCAGGTACCCACGTATTCGTGAAAAGCTTCTTTCATTTTTTTTTGCTTTCTCACGACGATCCAAGATCGTACGTGAAAGAATGCAACTTATTATATGTGCATTATCATATGCACAAAGAAAATCAAATATGATGTGCACTGTATGTTGGTAGGTATATCGTGCGAATAGAGTGCATGACTGATAACGAAATGCAATTTTATGCTAATTTGCATTTTGTTGCGACATGCAAATGCATATTTAAATGCATTTGAAATTTTTGAATGCATTTGAATAATTTTAAATGAAAATTTAGATTTGAATGATTTTTTGTTTTCAGGGTCGGACTTGCATCAATATATTGTATAGGACTGTATGGTTGTGATTCGGGGCAATAGGTACCTGAGTCACAACATCCCTCCTCCCTGGGGAAAAAAAAGGTTTATTCCTTCGAGAAGAAAACTTTCTTTCTCTGAAAGTAGCGAGCTTTGAGCGCAATGCTTAGTAATTATTTTATAGGTAAATATACGTTTACATGCATAATTATAGTAAATTTAAAATAGATAAAACATACAATATATTGTTGTGGTTATCCACTTCTTGCTTTTTTTTCTCAAATTGATTTTAGTATCTATAATTCAAAGGATATTATATTATTAATTATGTGTAGTTATAAACTTGGAATGAACGGAAAAGAATAGTATTAACTATATTATTATGTTTTGTTATAATTTTATAACTACTACCTTTAGTTTATTTATATATTTAAAAGGTTTTAACTTTTTTAATACTATCTATTACTAGATTTTATTAGTTTTTCTTTACGTCTATCTTATTTTATTTTTTCATTTTTGTACAATGTACATAGATAAATTTATTTTACTCTATTTATTATTTATTGATTTATATATAAATTTTTGGTAGTATATTTAAAAAAAAAAACCTGTTTTTAACAAAAGCCATTATTCTATTTTACAGTCACCAAGATTTTTTTTTTTTTTTTTTTACATAACATATCTATATTCTCTGGACATGAGGTACAAGAAATTAAATTTTTTTCTGTTTCTTTCTTTGTCTCGATTTAGCCTTATTGTATTTTTAATACATTCGCTTTTCTTTCATTATAGGTGCATTTGATTGTTGGGATGAAAATAGGGGTTGTTGGAAATGGTAAAAATTGGATGGGAAAATGTTGGTGTGGTTCGTTTATTATTGTCCGTAAGTTAAAAAATTTCTGTGGTTTTTCTTTGTGGTGCAGGAGTTATTTTGAATTTTTATTCTCACGGTGCCGGAGTAGGCACATTCTACTGTTTATGTTCAGGGAGTATTATTTTTTTGAGTTACGGGTTTTTGTGTTGTATTTAATATACAGATAAACACATAGATTAAAGATAATTAAGGCAATTGTCAAGTACGACACTGTATAGTGATGAATATGGTGATTGTTTATAGGATTTAAAGGAACTAATTCTTGGTCTTTTTGGAAACGAATGGATTCTAGCACTTTTTTTAGATCCGCGTTTGTTATAATCTTTAAGGGATCTGTTTCTTTACGCGTTTCCTTTGGAGAAGACGTCATATTCCATATTATATTAGAAATGTTTATCGTTGGGATAAAATGGGAATATTGAATTTGGACATTTTTACGTTATGTCCGTGCAGGATGAATTCTTTGCTGCAAACATAACAACCGGGATTGATGTGCATTGTTCCTATTCCATGCATGGTTTGTGAACTAATGGAATCTGTACAAATAATATCTATGTGGAGGGATCCTTTCAGGGAGAAAATCCAGGCATTCTGCTGCGATAACTGCGACAAATAATAAACTTGCTCTAATGTTAAGATTGTACATTTCGATGAAACATTTTTCCTTTTTTATCAAGTTTAATTTATATTGGTTTATTTTTGTATTTGTGTTTAGTATAGGTGATGAGATTTTGCAGTGGAAATGCATATGGTCCAGCGTTGCGCAATTGTTGATATCCGAAGAGTTAATTCAACATGATGTTCTCGATTGTAGTCCAGCAGGATATATTCATTTGATGGTTCAATATATGTGAGCGATCCGTTAAGGATTGTAGGCAATGGCATTGTTTTAAAGATTTGATATGGTTCTTTTAAAGGAATCGGGATTCTGAGTTCTATGATTATTTTATTTTTGAAGATATTCGCAGAAATTGTGCTTAATTTGTAAATTT
The DNA here is from genome assembly GCA_963930735.1 of Dioctria linearis. Classification (NCBI taxonomy): domain Eukaryota; kingdom Metazoa; phylum Arthropoda; class Insecta; order Diptera; family Asilidae; genus Dioctria; species Dioctria linearis. The sequence continues at coordinate 123,456,077 of OZ005740.1, read as the reverse complement.
GTGATAAGATATTGTCTCTAGAGTTTATGGGAAGTATCACTGAATTTGGCAGTTCTTGTCTGATGTTCATTAAATGTTCCTTTATTTGATATAAGTGTAGGATGAAATTTTCCGTGTCTTGAGTCTGTTAGAATATCAATTAATTCTGTCTGGGTATTCTGATATCTGAATGCCATTTAAGAGACAAGTGAAATGAGTGATTCAATTTCAATGGATATTTTGTTATCCAATGTTCTGTTTTCCATTAATGATGTAGCTATCTGTATTGAAATTAACTTTTTATGCATAACCATGAATTCCTTTTCAATTGCGGCTTTAGTTTCGTTGAAAATGTTTGCGGTTCCTTCGACTATCGCGATTTGGCTTTTCATAAGTGATAGAGGGGAGTTTTGGTTAAGGATGAGGTTGCGGATTTGTTCATCATTTAGCTTGGCATCATCTTCGTCTAATGTGCCGAAGAGGGCTTTGGAGATTGAGCCTATTGCATTAAACAGTGCTCTTTGTTTCCTATTTTAATTGTACGGGAAATGCCTTGATGGCCTCCCGTGTGTAATGAAGGAAAATCCTTCAAAACTTGTTCGATGTCATCTTTATTGGATAAATATCTTATTGCATCTTGATGGCGCTTTATGTTTACTTGTTTAGTGGCGAAGATTTGGGTAAAAGTGTTTCTAGTAATTATTAGATTCTGTGGATCTAATATAGGGAAGGAGATATTTATTTGGTTTAACTGATTTGCGTCTATATATGTGCAGATCTCAGTTAAAATCTTTTCGAGTTCTGATCTATCCCTTTGGGATCGACAAGGTAAATTAATTTTTGATATGATTATTGTGGAGTCTTTTTTCTTGAAGAAGTTCAGTTCAGATTCTAAAAGTGGAGGTTTATCTGAAAATTTTAGTTTCGAATCCAACAGTCTCTTAAGTTCTGTATCTGGCATTGGCAAGATGAAGAATTTAGATTTCGCATTTTGAGGCAATAGTAATGGGAAATTTGTCTCAGTTATTTTGACTGAGGGATTGTTCACTTGTGATGGAGTTGGATTTTGATTAATGTCAGTCTTGTTGGGAGTATTCGAATTCGCCTGAGCTCTAGCTAGATACCTTGTTACCACATTTACGCAGGTGGTAGGTTCTACGAAATTTTCGCTCCTATCAGGAATAGCTCTACTGAGAGCGTCTGCATTTGTGTTAAGCTTACCTCATTTATGGACTATGTTGTAGTTATATTCCTCAAGACGTATTCTCCATCTCATTAGTCTTGAGGAGTGGTCTTTCAGATTCATGAGCCATACTAATGGTTCATGGTCAGTTATAATTGTAAACTGTCTACCATAAACGTATGGCCTGAATTGGTCAACTGCGAAAACGATGGCTAAGAGCTCTTTTTCAATTGTTGAGTAACGATTCGCTGCACCATTGAGAACTCGACTCACGTAGGCGATTAGATGATCTCCATGAGCATCAACTTGTAAAAGAACAGCTCCGATGGCGTAGTCACTGGCATCGGAGGTGACAGAAAATCCTTTGTCGAAATTGGGATAAGATAGAATTGGTGCTGAAATTAATTTATTTCGTAATTCGAAAATTGCCTCGTCGCAGATTGCGTCGAACTTGAAAGGCGTATCTTTCTTTAAAAGATCTGTAAGTAGTTTGGCTATCATCGAAAAATTTGGTATAAAGCGGCGATAACAGCCGTCGAAACCAAGGAATATCTTTTTCCTTTTGGGTCTGGGATAGGACTGAACTGACTTTATCTTTGTTGAATCTGGTTTGACTCCATTTTCTGTAATAATGTGCCCTAAATACATAATTTATTTCCTAAAGAAATGGCTTTTGTCGGGTTGGAGTTTCAAATTGAAGTTGCTGAGAAGGCTAAATACTGTTGTGAGTCTGGAATTGTGGTCTTTGAGATTGTATCCATGGACTACAATATTGTCATGTATACGAAGCAAAAAATACCTTGAAGCCCAGATAGAACATTGTTCATGGCTCATTGAAAAGTAGCAGTGGCGCCTTTTAAACCAAATGCCATACGATTGTATTCGTAGTGGCCTTAGGGTGTGCTAAAGGCAGTTTTCTCCCTGTCCTTCGAGACCATTTTTATCTGGTGGAATCCACTGGCTAAGTCGAGTGTGGTAAAATATTTCGACTTCCCCAATTGGTCTAATATATCAATGATATTAGGCAGTGGGTACGCGTCTCCAATACTAATGTCGTTAATACGACGAAAGTCTAACACTACTCGCCACTTTTTGTTTCCATCCTCATCTGGTTTTTTGGGAACCAGGAGAAGTGGAGAATTTCAGGGACTATGTGAAGGTCTGATGATGTCTGACTCAAGCATTTCTTGTATTTGCCTATATATCTTAGTTCGGCTTGCCTCTGGAAGTCTATAAGGCTTCGTATAGATTGGCGGTTTGTCTTGGAGTGTTTCGATTTTGTGGGTAATCGCATCTGTATATGAAAGGAAATCCCCTTCTATGAAGTAATGATCGTTGAATTCCCTACAGATGTTGCGAATACTCTCAGACTCCTCTGAATTACAGTGATCCAATTTGATAATGTTTTGCAGTTTATTGATTCTGCACTTAATTGGATCTTTCAGAGTCCGTGGAGATGACCACAAAGTCGTCCAAGGCTTGGTAAACTGGGTTCACCTCGTAAGGACCCAGATCGGCGTCCTCCTCATTTGTATTGAGGATTAGGACTTTTGCCATACCGTGGACTGGTTTCACTATCGAATTTCCAAGAAACAAATCTGGCGTTATTTCCTTCCTGAAACAGACTGATTGATGTTGAATAGAAGGAGTTGGAATTTCAATAATGAACTCTGATCGGGCCGGAATTTTAATTTTATTTAATTTATCTGATTCTTTCGGATTTTTAATAGGATGGAGATGTGATTCCAACTTTTGTGGAATTTGGAAGGAGTTATTCGATGATTCCGACTGGATAGAATTTGAAGTAGATAAAACTTCATTGAAATTCTTTTACTTCTTTGATTTCATCTTGGAATTCACTTTTTGTGAATCTATTGAAGGAGATAGAATTTTACTAGATACAGCCCTTTGTGCGGCTGTATATGGAGATATACTTTTACGTTTTTGCTTCATTTCTTGTAAACCTACGGATGGAGTTTTATTTTCATTAGTGAGATCCACTCTGTTGGGAACTGTTGATGGGAATAGATTTTTATTATTTTCTCGTTTCACTTCTTGGGAAACATTGCATGGAGATATATTATTATTGCTTTGTGAAGCAATTGATAGAAAAGAGTTTTTATAATTTTTACTATTGGAGAATGTTATCTCCGTATACAGTAAACTTTTAGTACGGGACCTCTTTTCTGGGTCTTCGCTTTTCAAATAAATATATGGGTAATTAGTGTAATATTCTTCGTAAGAATAGAATTCATCTGATTCATTCACTTCTCGAGAAATAGGTTTATTTTTATAGTCGATACTCGCATTGTATCGAGATAGAACGTCATGACCAAGAAGGTTATCGTATGAGAGGATGGATAATTTATTCCTTATTAAACCAAGGAGGGAGTGCTTTTCGCTTGCCGTCGTTGCTGTTGCATATGATTCATCACAGCTTGAAATGAATTTGTGGAGATCTTTCGGATTTCCATTGAAATTGGGAATAAATATTCTCGCGTCAGATAGGTAACAATTTGATTGGTCTCTGAAAGAGACTTTGTAGTGATGCTCTGTGGAATTATTTGTAGTATTGTTTGATACATCTTGGAATCGAGAGTCCAACTGTTCTCGTAGCGCAATTATAGTATTTGAATATGATGTTTCCATATTTATATTCTTTCGTGAAGTAATCGCTGTCTTTGTCCTTGGGGCGAGTATTTGAAATTATTTCAGCATGAGTTGCTTTGAAATTAACCCAATACCCATGCGGCGAATGTAGTTTTTGAGTTAAATATGCCTGGTTTGCAGTTGGTAGCGAATTAAGATTGATAGACTGGATAATATGTGATATTGTTTTTTGTCTATCCTCCTGCAGCCGAAATGGTATTATATTTTCTTGGTATTGGTCTGCGTTGTCCTGATTATCTATCGATGCTGCTTTTTGTGAATTTTTGGGAGGTGCGATGTAAAATGGGTTGATTGTGTTATCCTCATGAGTTGAAATGGACTTCAACCTATCAGACAGTGTAGCCTTGATTAGGTTGTACCAGTCTTCTGTTTTATCAGAGCAGGACTATTTGAAATATTCGTGAGTCGCGTCGAAATCAACATGTTCTTAAATGAAGGATTCTGTTTTTTCAAAGGCCGCCCAGTGCTCTTCTAATTTTTGGATCTTACTTGAAACAAATTCTGGAGTTCTATATTTTTTGTTAGTACTGTGGTATTCCTTTAATATTTTTCTGATTTCTCCGTTTTTTTGTATTTGTGAGAAGCTAAGCTGGTCAAAAGATATGTTTTCTTCAGTCATGTCTGTCAGTAATATAGGATGTATAAATTGGGAAGAAGATGCAAAAACCTTCACAGCTTAAACTTGAGAATATTCGCTAAATAAAGTTAAAGATACTTGGTTGTAATTTAAAAGGTATGACTGTATATAGAGCAACGCTAAACAGCTGATCGAGGAGAGAAAAAAAAATGTCAAAGTCGCATATAGGGTAAGCTTTGTTTCAAAGTGTATATGTACCTATATGTCTTATCACAATCAAGAAACCAAATCAAACCAAATCAATAATTGAAAATGAAGCTAAAAATCTTTTAATGACTCTTAGCAACGAATACGAATGTGATATAATCTTAAAGAAAATTCACGCCAACCTTTTCTAAGTATTATAAGTATTATGACTAAATTGATAAGGTATAAAACCTATATTTTATACTCTGGCTACCATGCAGAGTAGCGAAAGGTTATTGAAATGAGTGTTTGTATGTAAATACTTTCGTTGAAATAAAATTTGGGATTAAATATAAGGAGAGTGAAATAGGAAAATGTAGCAATATGAAACGGAGCTGTTTGTGGGGTTTGTTGAGCTTTAAATGTTAATGCAATATTCACTTTAAAACAAAAAGGAAAAGAATTGCAGCAAGAATCGCTACTTCCAACCAAAATCTTTACTCTGAACAATAGGCTTATGAAACTCTATTGCAGGGTATCGATTACTGATTTTGTTCGAAGTCCTCTGGCCAGCAAGCTCACTAAGTCTTACCGCAGAGGTCGCTTCTAGGAGGAGCGTATTTCAATTTCAATATGTAAAGTTTTTATTAAATTAAACGAAGATCGAAGGAGAGGGAAAAAATTGTTCCTCTTTTTCTATACATATACTTATTCGTATATACTATACATATATTCATATATAGCGAATAAATATGTCTATCACAAGAAAATATAAAAATATCCAGAAGTTACGCAAAACAAAAAAATATGTATATTTTTTTATCAGCCTGTATCGTGGAAATTGGAATTGGGACGGATGGAAGAAAAGGAAGAATTCTGAGTATAAGCTAAGAATAAAACAATGAAAAATTATACAAAAAAAAAAAACGTGAGTTAAGCCAGGGAATTTTGCACTATTTCTTTTTACAAAAAATTAAATTCACTTGTATTTTTTTCACTTAAATGAATCTTATGGGGTATATGTATATATTGACAATGTAAATATGTATATATATATAATAAAAGAGAACAGATTTTCACGCTACCTTTGTTTTTATCCAATATATTATTGCGGGATGATGAGGGTGGTGCTGTGGTTATTTGTTGTATATTGTGGTATACGTATATATCCTGCGTCTGACGTCCTGGTTGTTGGATGTTGTTAGCGCTGAAGGATGATGACGGTGATAGCGTTGGTGAAGATACGTCGCGCTTCCTGGGAGACGTTTTCTGGGTGTCCTCCTTCTTTCTAATCGTCTTGGTGAGGCAGGGATGAAGCCTGCTTAGCTCCCACGGTGAGCGCTATGGCGCTTAAAATTTTTTTTTTTTTTATTCTCCTCTAAGTACTAAGTACCCGGGCTTTTTTTTTTGTAATTATATTTTTCCTTTTTTTTTATTTATTTAAACTGATTTGCAATTTATTCACTGGGCAAACTTGGAGAGTAACACTGCCACCAGTTAGTATGTGTGTCAGTTTTAATTAAATAAAAATTTGTTTTCATTAATTGAAATTATTAAAGAAACAATTTCTTAGCACTGATTTTATTTCCGGATTCGGTCACGCTGCCACCAGTTGTTGCAGTTCTGGCAGGTTTTATTATTTTTATTACTATTTAACTTTTTATTTTATTTTATAGGCACTGATTTCGGGGTACCGCTGCCACCGGTTGTTGTAACAAGGCTACGCTCCGTGCTCCGAAGGAGAGAGCAGTCGCCGATATGAGGAAAGGGAAAATTGAAACTGAAACACTTTATTATTCTTTTTGCTATTTTTTAACATTATTGTTTTTGTCATTCCATTTTTCTTTGCACTCAAATTGCTTCGATGATTAACTCAATACAAATTATTTAATTATATTTTCTTTTCACTAGAATAATAGTTTGATTCGATGATAACTCAATACAAATTATTTAATTATATTTTCTTTTCACTAGAATAATAGTTTGATTCGAAGATAACTCAATACAAATTATTTAATTAGATTTTCTTTTCACTCAATTAATAAGTTTAGAACGGATTTTGAAAACGTTTTCAACTCGACGGGATTAAAGAACGAACTCCTCGAGGTTTGGGATTGCTGTCTCCAGGTATCCACGTAATCGCAAAAAGCTTCTTTTCTTCTTTTGCTTTCTCACGACGATCCAAGATCGTACGTGAAAGAATGCAACTTATTTTATGCGCATTATCATATGCCCAAAGAAAATTAAATATGATGTGCACTGTATGTTGGTAGGTATACCGTGCGACTGATAACGAAATACAATTTTATGCATTTGAATAATGTTAAATGAAAATTTAGATTTGAATGATTTTTTGTTTTCAGGGTCGGACTTGCAATACATCAATATATTGTATAGGACAATATATTGATGTATTGACTGTATGGTTGTGATTCGGGGCAATAGGTACCTGAGTTACAACATAACCAGACTAGTTAATAAATTTAGAAATTGAAAATTGAAACGTAGAATAGAACGAAAATAATTGTGATGTTTATCCTTATTGATATAATATTTCAATATCGTAACAAAAGAGACTTACGTATTAAGGTTTAGCGTAGAACATGACATGTTCCCGTTTATTTTTTCTTTTACCATATATTATCTCGTAAACTTTAGAAATCACATATTGATATGTGGAATTTGAACAGAAAAAATGTTTACCCATTTTAATCGCAGTTAATATTAAAGTTTATATACCGGAGTCGAATTATCAGGTAGCCCGAAACAGGGCCAACGACAGACGCTTAATAATAATAATTAGTACATAGGATAGTACAAGATATACTAGGATAGCGCGGGATATATACGCACTTTATTAGAATGAAGAGAGATAATTAGTTAATTATCCAGGCTAATTGGCATAGTTTTAACTCACGTAGTAACCATTCACTTTATCTCAGGTTAATTTCAAAGGCTTGGAGCCTTTACAAATTAGTATATCTCAGATTCCTGTACTCCAGTTTTTATAATTAACGTGTTCCGAAAGAAAAGAAAGTACACAGCTGTCCATATGCTCGGTCGTATGAAATTTTGTTCTTTCTCAGCGTTCTTTGAGAAGTTTCGCACGGCCCAGTATTAGTATTACTTTATAAGACAATATTATAACGTGATAAAGCTTAAAGTGTGAGATTTTTCTGCCTCACTCTACTAGAGCCCCTTTCATTATGAAGGCTGACTAGGTCCTCCACTACTTTTCAGGTTTTAATAGGGTCATTGCACATGGCGAAGGGAGGTCGGAGAATGGCATGAGTACATGTCATTGGTACTCACAGTGATTACAGGTAAGTGGTGTAAAGAGTCCATTCAATACTGGATGTGTGCGCCGTTGGTTTTTTTTTTGTTTGGCACGATTTTGTTTTGTATATGGCGCGTGATAGCGGCAGGTTTCCGTGTGACCCATCCCACACTCTCCGCCATTAGCTGAGGTGAACTAGCTTGCCGCCATGCGTAAGCAACGCTCATCACGGAGTGAGCTATCAGCTCCTGCTGATAGTCTGGAGTAAGGTCCAAGCATACTCACTCATATGCTTTCATAACAGTAAATAACACGATTCAGTTATACTCAGGGCAGTACCTTTAAGATCTGGAAATTCCCAAACACCCGGATATAGATTTCGACTACTGACATGTATAATACGGACTGACTACGTTCATAGAAATACCCCTCAGAAAGTGGGCTCACTTCTATATAGCACCAGTCAAAGCACCAAGTACCAACTGAGAGAACTGTAAACAATAAATTAGAAATGTGTTCGTCGAAATAAATGTTTTTCAATTATTTATTTAGGGTTATTACTGATAAAATGTGTTTTACCAAAACGAATATATTCGATATGCAGCAGAAATCCGAAAGATTTTATAAATTCTCTTTTCGAGCTGCGTGCTCACTTTTTCCCGCCAATGTTTTTTTTAAATGTTGGTATCAACGTAAGCAATCTTTTTGACACACAAAATTGTGTCCGCATGAAATAGCATATCATGCAGTCCGTATGCCGTCCCAGGATTTCAACGTCCATTTAATACTATAGTGAATATAAGTGGAGAAAATTCAAAAACAACCCAATGATTGCTAGTTTTAGCTAAGTCGACTTATGTAGTACTAATCCAGTTGCCGTTAATCCGCTCGTATTAATGCTTTCATAGTTGTCAAATTTGTCAGATTAGCCTACTACTTCAGAGAAAATTGAGAAATAGTAGTTTGAGTTTGTTTATACATCCAGGAGACCAGAATGGAGTATAGAAGAAAATTCTAAAAGTTCCAAATTTCTACATTTTTTATCGTCCGGAATATTTTCTTCTGACCAGTTCGCATTTTGTTCCTTCTAAATTCCACTCATTTTCATTAAAACTAAATAAAAATTCTCTCTATTAATGAGCAAGTTTGAAAACACTTCCTTATGTGAGGTTTATGTCTACATTTAATGTTAATTTTTTAGGTCAATACCGCATCAGATACCGGACTAGTTTTTCGTAATACGGCATGTTTAGAAAACTGGATTAGTTCCACGTAAGTCGACTTACGTAAACCCAGTTTTTAAGTGCTCGATAGGCGCAAGACGCGACTTTAGAACCCTATTTTTCGGGCTCATTAAGACTTGGGACACAAAGCTATAGTCGCCCCCCCCCCTCCCAAGCCAAATCCTGCTTGCGATACTGATATAAATATTTCATAGCGACATACCTATGTACCAAGCACAACAAGTATGTAATCATAATATCACAATAATATACCTACCTACATTCATAATATTGTGACATTAATTGCCAAGCACAATAAGTAATCATAACGTCAAAATATTTCCGATGTACAATAAACCCTTGACGTACAGAAAGAAACATGAAACGCAGAAAATTACGCTGTACACTGCGTGAGTAGGTGTCACTCTTACCCAATACACAAAACGCATCGATGTAAACAAGCAGTAATGCATTATTGATCGATAACCGCGATCTACCATGAGGGCTTCAATGTAGAAATGGTAACTACCAGTTATTGTAATTAAAAGTAATTGTAATCTAATTTTAATATGTATAAATAAGCTAAGAAAATCAATTAAAAGACACAGTGTGTGAGACAGTACGATCTACCAATCATCTAGTTTTCAATCAGTGGAGTTATGCTGTTTAGCTACTCCCATCCATCTTTGGAGTTATGCTTAATTAACCACTCTTCCCATGACTTTTGGAGTTATGCTTCATTAGCTACTCCCTTCCATTGACATTCTGAGGAGTTATGTTTTAATAGCTACTCCTACACTTAATACGCAAAGCTAAGGTCAACGCAGATAAATAACGGGATGTACCTACTACAGATGTACCATTCCGACAGTAAAAATTTCCTTTTATACTACATGGCGACCCTGCCAGGACGCGTTAACGCAGAGTGCTAAAATTTCGGAGTTTTCTTCAAAATAGTAAATAAAGTTTTAAAACTCAGCCCCCGGGTTAAATCTTAGTATTACCATATACAAAATTCTTCAGAATATGAAATCCTATAAAATTGGTTATAATCCTTTTTACTGTCCGACGAACCGTTCTAAAAATAAATGCGAAAAACCACTTCAAAAATCAAACTTGCACAGCTAGGTGACTATACGATATTACCTACGGGCATTCATCTAGTGTATCGTAAGACTTGGTCTTAGACAAATTCTAGCTTTTTTAATTGTTTAGATTCCTTTTGAATGCAGAGAATCATGGAAATTGGATCCGATAGATTAATACCCATAGATTAATACCCATAATGATAGCATTGCGGGGTATCTCAAATTAAAAAATTGGGGAAAATTATTTGTTCTATAGACGTTGGCAGAGTTGGAATCACACATCTATATGGTATAAATTTTCACAGCACTTATGAGGTTTATTTAATAGTGGATTTTCGCATACATATTTATCTCCTATATGCAAAATTAATTTCAAGACTAAAATCTAAATTCAGCTAAGATAAGTCGAAATTCATTAATATTTGCATGAAGAGCAGATAAGTAAAATAAGATTTTTATTTGCCATTGCCGTTCTCTCTATAGTAGGCAATTCTATTTTCGCGTGTATTTTTACAAACTACTTAAGCACCTAAGGCTATTAAGAAATAACATTATTGATGCGTGGCGATTAAATGGCTTCTCTATACCAGTTACTTTCCAGTGCATTGAGGTATTCTGCTTGAACGAATGAAATTAAGACTTTTAGTTTCTTTCTTGTGGGTTTTCGGATCTATTTAGTTTTTCCAGAGTGTTCACCGTGATAAGTAACTGCACTGTAACCACACACAATGCCTAACGAAAAAAACATGAGCTTGTACGAAACTGGAAGTGACAACAACTGCATAAACAATGATAATTTGTTATATAAAACTAAAAGTCGGGATGACTTAAGAGATATAATAGACGATTTAAATATCAAAACCGAAAGTTTCTTTTCGAAATCGAATCAGTTCAATGAAGAGTTGCTAACAAAACTGTCTAATCTTGAATTTTTGGTCGTCACCAGTGTTGATAAATTAAATAAATTAGTGAAAGTAAACATTGAAAGCCAACTAAAGTTAGAAGAAAGATTTACTCAATTGGATTGCGAGCTTGAAGAATTACACATGGGAATGACACAAGCTTCAGAGATCTCCAATAAGAATTTTAGTAAATCATCTCACAAATGTTCGATCAGGTAATAAATAAAGGTTTATGTTTTTTGTGTAGTACACTAGTCGGAAGATGCAACGAAGAGCTTAGACTGAATCTTACAGCGAAGCTCTGATCTATAAAATATACCTATAACAAACAGGAAGCCGAACCAATATTTCGACGCCTGAATAATTTTTTGCCCCATATGCAAAAATATAGTTTTGAAATTAATGCAGTTAAAGTTGAAACTTTTATTATAAAAAAACTTCGATAATTTTTTTTAATTTTCATAAAAGCCCAGCTATTTTCCGTCTATTTATATCTTGAATTATTTTTGTTTCAATAGAAGAAAATGTCCGATAAATTTCATTAACTTGAACCTAGATTTCCAAACATTACATTGCTGGTATGATATGGGGCAAAACAATTTACTAATAAAGTGAAAGGAAATATTTTATAACTTCAATGTTTTTATCTAGCCATGAATATTTCTTATTTTTTTCTAAACAAAAATACATTTCTTCATTCATAATGAATATATTTTTATAATATTTTTACCGAGTAAAGCTTATATTTGTTTAAATGCGCCTTTTTGGGATTCTCCGGTAAAAACAAGACGCAAAAAAAGGATTTTTTTATTTATTCTATCACACAATCATTTTATTTAGGGAGGAAAGTTTCAAGTCTTGGTTCGACTCATCAACTTACAACTCTAATTTTTTTTTTAAATACAATATTTTTACTATTGAATATGGTACCTTTTGGTAATTTAATAAATCTGATTTTTGTGAATATGCCTAGAAATCCTCTTTTTGAATTTGATAGCTAGTATATCTGCACCACTGTATTTTGTTCATTTTCCAAAAGATTTATTAATGACGCAATACTTGGAATTTCGGTATTCTTTGTAAATCGGTCGATGCAGCTATGGAGACTATCAACATCTTGAATTTGAGTGTGACCAGGTTCACAGAATGTTTGAATGATTTCTTCCACTCCCTGATATCCGAACATAAAATATTTCAAAGGATTATTCTTCTTATTGCAGGATTATCATATATTAATCTTTCTGGTATTACTATTACTGCGCTTGTGAAATCATTGCCTGATCCCCCACTTCGACATTCGTCGTGGATATTTTATTTACAATTGCTATGAAAATACCTTGAACCAAATTACAGCTCTCTATGTCGACACGTTCTCAGGCAGTTGCCAAATATAAGGTGAAAAACGAAATTTCTTTATGGTAACCCTACGAAGGAGTTGCACGATTCGTCCCATTTTCGGACTTAATATAAGTTTACTTTTTTCTTGAAAAGCCCGAGTGCAAAATTTTAGCACCATAAGATGGACAAATGGATGGACGGATGGAAAGACGGACATGCAAGAATCAAAATAGCATTAAATATTTTGCGCTGGTGTCCCACGTATAATGCTCTACCAGCATTATAAAGAGTAAGTATAAAAAGCATTACTGTAAAATTTCGCCGCAACTACATGATTTGGATTTACTCTACTTATAATAACACTCCCATATGGAGCGATCCAATTTTCAATATAGTTTTATATTTCCGCAGGTGTATCACAACAATATTTAAAAAATATTTCAAAGTTTTTAATGTAATTTATCCCCCATTAATAAAAAAAATTGATTTGGGATAAACTAATACTAACTTTTCTGGCCAAAATATGATATGGGGCAAACATGACATTATTTATCTCGTAACATATATAATTTAGAAAAGAGCAGATAAAAGCATTTAATTCCACTTCATTAATAATATAAAAAACGTGTTTACCCTAAATATCAATTTTGGCGGATGGGGCAAACTCACTAACATATATACTATATATGTCAGTGGGCAAACCCAAGGTATTTAGAAGGCGGGGTATTCCTATTAAAATTTTGACACATTGCAGCTGATAGCCTGTGCCGTAATTCTGTGAATAATGTATATACATTTTTATAGAAAAGACAGAGAGATGAGAGAGACTATTGTGTTCTCTGTACCGTACTTTCTTACACATTTCACGATATTACGTCACCTAAAGGTGGAACGTGATTCGTAATGGGAATATGTTGTATTCTATATACCTTGGGGCAAGCCAATCTTCAGGCGACGATTTGTGTAGAGCTCAAGTTTTTCTAGTGTGAGAGTACATTGCTGTTCTAGAATTCATATCAAGTTATTCTAATAAGAGTGTAAATTTGTTGATATTTTAGCAGAGCCTGAAAATAACTCTCCATTAAGTCTTTTTTTAAGTGAGGTCCGACTGGAAACTTTTATATTTCAAAATAAATTTTAATAATACTTTCAACTTTTATTTTTAAAAGTAAAAGTTAAGAGTAAATTTTATTGTACGAAATAAAAGTTTTAACCCTTTGCACTCGTATGCCGCATACAGGCGACATTATGTGTTTTACCGCAGCACTCGTATAGTCGTATGTCGCCATACAGGCGACATTAACGATTTTACTTATCCTTCCTTAACAAAGAGTCGTAGTGGTTCGTTGATGTCTTCAGATAATAGCATCGTCCTCGGCTATAAATGATAGGAATTTCCAGTTGCTGCGGGAGAGGGGGCGGAGCTAGAGGGGAACAGAATTTCAAAACTATCGCTCGGAATTCCCCATACATTGTAAAAAACGGGGGACACCTTACATTCCACATCAGATATCAGATTGGATTCATATTCAAAAACGTTCTACGGAATTACAGCGCGGGAAGTATAGACTATTGTTGTGTTCGGATTTTGGTGGGTGTGGGCCTTCCTCCAAGGTTTTCGTTATAGTTCAGTTATTTGTCCTCGCATTATAGGGGTATGGGTACTCAAACTTCTCATTTCGATGAGCTCTATCGGCATTTGTTTCGATTTTACAAAATGTACTAAATTATACTTGGACTCCCTCGGAGTTGGGTATGCTCGAAAAATGTCGTTCACCGTTCGCTGGATCTAATCTCCAGCTACAATTCGTAGAAGAAACATTTTTTACCGAGATTGCTTTTATGGTGGTCTGTAGGAGCCCCCGGCGAGGGGTGACGCCAATATGGCATGTTGCATATAAAATTAAAGGTCCCGCCAAGTATAATCCACTAATAGAGTTTTGTCCGATTCCGGAAACTTTCTCGACATGTTTTTTTTACACAATACGCTTGTCATTTTTAATGTCTTTTAAGACTTTTATTTTATAAAATTTTTTAAAGGTCTTTCTTTATGTTTTTTATTTAAGCATATAAAGTTTTAACGGTCTAATGTAAAAAAAAAACCTCTCCGGTTATAACATTTTAATCGATTTGAACCATATACATAACATAATTCGTTTATATCATATAATCTTAAGAAAAGTTCAGACTCTGTCTGTCTGGAAAGCGTTCGAATTCCAGGATGGCTTTTTCTTTTAATTAATAGGAAATAAAAAAATAATAAATAATAAAAAATAAAATAAAATAAAAACAAGTAAAAATGCTAGAATTAGTCTAAAAGACAATACTTATGATACTCTATATGAATGACCGTATGCTATGAATAAAATCGATTGAAATATTATCATAAACAGCGGAAGAGGCTTTTTTTTTAATCAGACCGTAAATACTGTAAATATTTAAATAATAAGCATAAAGAAAGTCTCAAAAGACTTTTAAAATAATTTTTGTAAAATAAAAGTCTCAAAAGACTCTTAAAAAAGACTTTTATGAAAAAAAGTCTCGAAATACTATCAAAAAGTTTTTTTTGTATAACAGTTAAAAATAACAATTAAAAATAATGGCTATTGCGGGAGTCATAATCATAAAAATTACCAATTTTTATTATTTGAAAACTCTTATTTCTTATAATTTTGTTTAATTCTTATGGAATAAAAGTTAAGAATAACTCGTATTCTAGAGAATTTCTGAAAAAAGTCATAAAAGTTTCAAGCTCTATATTTAAGTGATTAATTTATCACTTAAGCTTCCAGTTGTTAATTTTTTTTTGTTTTTTTTTATTAACTTGCTACATCTGCATAATTGTTGTTCCTTGATACCATTTATGTGCAAACAGACAGGTGCAGTAAGATAAGATTGGTAATTTTCGGTAGCGAGTTTATATGGCGTAGCCCCTGAAATATACAACAACGTAGTGGGCCGGTTAGCGGCAGATATTACACATTTCTTGCCGTGTCGTACTGCAGTATTTTTTTCATATACAAGTAGCTTCATATCGTTCAAGCTTTTTTTTTTAATGCCATTAAAAGAAAAACATATTGCGCTGCAATTCAATATAACTTAGTTTTTCTGTGAAAGCTATAGTTTTAGGCTCTAGGATATGTTTAAGATGAAACCATACTTCTTCCTCCATGATGGGAGTACAACAGTATAGTTTGAACTCTTACTGCAGAAAACATAGCTTTAAATACGCGCTTTCATATGGATTAGAAACGTAGCCACTGTGGTGTTTGATTTCTATATATCGCGAGAAAAGGGGATGTGGGGCTTTATATAACGATTCACAAATAAATTTAAACACTTATACAGTCTCCAATTCACATAATTAAACTTTATTATTTCGTTTTATTTTTGTAACTCGCACATACACATATTGTACATCAATTCACACAATTCAACTTTTGTTATTCCAATTATACGCAACTAAATTTTTCTTTTTCAACTGTACGTTATACACTTTCTTAAATCGGAACTTTTTCACTTAAATTTAATCTTTTTTCTTACCGGCTCACTCTAATACTAAAACTAACTCTTTAACTCTCCTCGCTATCAAGACTCAAAACTAAACTGAACTTATTCTACTGCACTCGATATTAATTAGTTTATTTTAAAAAAAATGCAGAATTGGCTACGCGTAATTTCTGTGCCAGAATTTTTTGATGTTTCCAAACAAGATTTTTATTTCCTACTTCGCTTTGTTAACCTGCCAAGTAGGTCATTATTACGAAGGTATGGCACTCTGCAATAAATTCTGATCAGCCATTAGGTCATTCTTTATTTATGCTGACCGGGCATTGATCAATGCACGTAAAATGCTTTTATTTTATTTACATATGGGTTAATATGTAACATTAAGAAGTTTTAGGAAAACGTTTTGATATTAATGATTGATAAATGATGAAACGATTATACAACATTACTTCCCCCCATGTAAAAGAAAAATGATACTAAAGATTAGTATCATTTTTCGTCGAGAGAAGGAATTAAACTAGAAGCAATGGAACATAGGAAAAAAAAAGAAAAAAATGTAATGCTGCTGGCAGAGAAGCTTACGAGTAGCTTGATCATCTGAGTTATTAACAAATACAGGTATATTGATTAACTTAGTAGAAACAAATATTTTATATTAATTAATGTACCTAATTATACATCTTCCGCGGAATAATAATAAGAAAAAAAAAAGAAAAATTCCTAATAATAATTAAAACTAATTGTAAATTTTATTTTTTTTGTGCAACAAAATTAATTTTTCATTTTTAACTTAATAATTCTATATATATATATATATATATTAATTATTCTATATATATATATATATATATATCCAAAAATGTGTTACAAAATTTTTAGATGCTAAATCTAGTTCCTATAGAGATTCTTTTTACTTGTTTATTTTTTTATGAGAATGTAATCTAATAATTTGAGACTGTGTGTGGGGGGAATGCGGAACGATTTCCGATATTTGTTTTTAAAAGTTGGTGGTGCTGGTGCAAGTTCTATAGGCAAATCATAACTTTTTTCCGTTGTTGGATGCGTTTAGGGTGTTTCAATTGAAGAAATTGTGGCAACCTCGTGTGGGATAGCAGTGAGGGTGGATGCTGTTATTATTGGAGAGGATATATTTATCGTAGAACGTGATTTTGATATTTTTGAGGATGCTTTTCCTTTCCAATATAAATAAATTCCTACGACTATTAGAAAGGCAGTTACTAACGAGAGAAGCCCGGTGTTAGTTATGTAAACATTTTATGAGCAGGACTGTACCTTTTCGTGTTTTGCATGCCTTATTTCATTGTCCAATTCTTTGAAATTTAGAGCAGCTTTTTTAAGTACTTCTTGAAAGTTGGGATGTGATGAGGTTATGGTTATATTTCTTAGTTTAGTTGCGATAAAGATAGATAGCTTGAGTGTGGAGTCCTCGAAATTTAATTTGGGAAGGGAAAGGTTTGCATACACGTACGTATTTAGTAAATTAATTGAGTTACCTCTTGTGGGGAGCTCCCAGTGTCCTAGGGTAAATTTGCAAGATGCATTAAGATGTAAGATGCCAGGCCCGGAGAGAGTCTTTTGGAAAACTCTGTTTGGACATTGAGCTTGTAGAATTTTGTCTTCGTGGAATACAAACAACTATTGGTTGGGGGCGGTTAATTCCGTCACAACATTGGGAGGCTGAGGTAATAATTTTACTGGACATGTGAGGACATTTTTATTTTGGCTTTTATAAAGGCTGTTAACACATGATTCCTGTAATTGGTGGTCAATCGAATGGGGCTTACTCTGTCTGCAGAGATTGAGGTCAGTTTCTCGATATGTAGATAGAAGACGACATAAAGTAGTATGTACGTGAGCTCACTTTGAAACATAACAACGGTCTGCTGAGTAATATTATTTTTGAAAAAATAATCAGCGTCAATATCTAACAAAGCGTAGAGTCCATCGGTTTTTTGGAACGGAAGGGGGTGAATTTTGCTGATGTAAAAATCTGGCGAAGTACCTACGGGTATAACAATTTTAATAAGTATATGATCGGGCAGGTAGAGGCTTTGTACCGATATTACCTCATTAATAATGGAAGTATCTCGAAGTAAATGGTTAATCTGGGAATACAAGTTCTCTGAACGTAAAAGAAGTGGGTGTAATCGGTGTTGTTGCAAGGCATTTATAATTGTGAAAATTTTCCAAAGAGTGTTTTGTACATGCTGTAACTGAGATAACATTGTCAGAATAATTTCGTTCAGTTCAGCTTGTATTCTATTTCTATGAATTTCCACGTCAATTCCGCTCATAGTGCCATTAACTTCTAGAAGAAAACTATTGACCACCTGTATTAAATGCTCCTGATTTTTTGTCAAGTCTAGTATTGGCGACGATAGCGATTCAAAATATGACTTCATTAAAGTGAGTTGTCCAGAACATGAATGGATTGATCTTCTTGGTTTTCTAACGCATCGAGGCGACTGTAGATATTGTTGGCATCGTCACTATCCATTGTACCAAACAAAAACTTGCTCACTTTCCCACCAGTATCCAATAACGCTTGTTTTTCGCGATGTCGCGCTAAGAAAGAGGTCAATTCAGATATTTCTTCCTGGACGTCTATTATATTTCAGCATTGCTTTGCGGATGGTACGCGGTAGTCTGTATTTTCTTGACCTTAAGCATTTTACATACTCTTTTGATCAAATCGCTTGTAAAGTTTGTCCCTTGATCTGTAACCAGTACTTTGGGGATTCTGTAGCGCGTTATTATTTCATTAAAAAATGCCTTCGCTACTGTTGATGCTTCAACGTCTGGTATAGCGACAAGGTCCATGAACCTCGTCAAATCATCTTCGAAAGTTAAGATATACGTATTACCTTCACTCGTTTCTTCTAAAGGGCCCACAAGGTCCAAATAAACTTTCTCGAAAGGTTCGCGAGCGGTGCCTGTTATTACCATGTGCATTTTATTTTTACGGCTAGATTTATAACGTTGACATTTAATACAGTTTTTTATGCATTTATTTATATCCGATAACATACCTTTCCATCTAAATTCTCTGCGGATTTTATAAAATGTTTTCCACACGCTTGGTGACCGCCCAGAGGTGCATCGTGGAAGTTATGTAGGATAGTCTCAATTTCGTTCCTATCTTTCAAGATTCGAGTTTTGCCTTTTGTGCTAATTTCTTCCTCATTTGTTATATAATCAGCTGCTTCGTCTGAACTGAGGGGAGTCTTCTGTGTGTGTACTTCCATAGTAGAAGGCACCGTGGTTGTGTGATTCAATGGTATGCCCTGTATACGTTGAGGCTCCTCTGATATTAAAGGCAAGTTATAGGGGCCCTGTTTGGCTTGAGATCGTGTAACCACCAAGCAGTTGCTTTTGCTGTTTTCCTGACCTTGACTCGCGGAACTTGCTAATTCTGCGCTAAGAGGTGAAATTCTGGACAGCGCATCTGCATTTGTAATATATTTGCCGGGCTTATATTCAATATCGAAATCATAGTCTGACAATTTCACATGAAAACGAGCTAGACGCGCAGTGGTATCTTTTACCTTGAATATTCCTTTTAAAGGCTTATGATCCGTATAAACCGTAAATTTTCTTCCCAACAAGTAGCATCGAAAGTTTTTGACCGCCCACACAATGGCCAGGAGCTCTTTTTCTGTTGTACTATAATTTTTTTCTGCCTGGTTCGACTTGCGTATGCTATGGGTTGATCTTTGCCTACTTCTCCCTGAGAGAGCACAGCTCCCAAAGCATCATTACTGGCGTCGGTAGTTAATATGAACGGTTTAGAGAAATCAAGGTATAACAAAAGCGGAGGTGTAACTAAAGCATGCTTTAGTGCACAAAAAGAATTTTGGCATTCCTCGGACCATTTAAATTTTACATTTTTCCTTAGTAGTTTGTTTATTGGGGTTGCTATTTTGGAAAAATCGCGAATGAACTTCCTGTAATAATTTGCCAATCCCAAGAAAGATTGCACTTATTTAACTGTTTTGGGAGTTGGAAAATTGTGGACACTTAAAGTTTTCGCAGGGTCTGGCGAGGCACTTTCCTTACCACATTTGTGTCCTAAATAGACAACTTCACGACGTAAGAACTGACACTTTTCCGGTTGTAATTTTCGGTTATTTTCCCTTAGCCTCTGGAATACTTCCAACAGTTTGGCGTTGTGATCATTCAGACTTTTTTCATAGATGACAATGTCATATAAATAAACGAAACATTTAAATCCCTGTAAACCCGTCAATATATGGTTCATTATGCGTTGAAACGTTGCTGGTGCTCCGGTGAGTCCAAAAGGCATCCGTTTAAACTCATAATGTCCATAATTAGTGCTGAAGGTAGTTTTTTCCCTGTCTCGTTTATCTGCTTGTATTTGATGATATCCACTTGCCAAATCTAAAGTTGTGAAGTATCTTGCGTGACCCAACTGATCTAAGATTTCTTCTATTCTCGGTAACGGGAAAGCATCTTTGACAGTAACTTCATTTAACTTGCGGAAGTCGACGACAATTCTCCATCGTTTGGTACCATCCGAGCCAGGCTTTTTTGGTACTACCAGTAATGGGAAGTTCCATGGCTTTAACTAGGAGTTATGATATCATTTCTGAGCATTTCCTGAGCTTGTTCGTTTATTATCTCCTTTTGACTCTGTGGTAATCTGTAGTTCTTCTGGATAATTGGTGCCTGGTTTTCTTTTACCTGTATTTTATGTTTTAGTACTGGAGTGTACGTCAAAAGATCATCTTTCAAATGAAATATATCCTCATAATCTTCACAAATTTCCCATATTCTGCCCCTCTCCTCAGGGGTTAATTCTTCATCTAGGCTTATTTATTCATGTAGTTTTTGCAATCGGTGAATATCGCGATAAATTCTTTGGCAAGTACTATTCTTCTTTAATACAGTTGCTGTTTCCACTGCGTTTATTTCCTTACTTTCATTCACCATTTTCTTCTTTAGTTTCTCAACTTTTCCTTCACTAAGTCTTACAATATCATAATCTTCCAGTTTCTCAATCTTGGGATTAATATTTTTCAGTATAACCGCCATTTCGTTGATGTTTAATATACTTATCACAATGTGTTGGTCCTTTGGATGCACTATACAATTTGAAATGAACACTCCAGGGCATAGCTCTTCGGCTAAACAAATCAAATCTCTTTCATATGAAGAAACTGTCTTGACCAGAACTTCTGATCGAGCAGGAATATGAACTTCTCTCGAAGTCAATTCATTTTCCTTATGGCACTGAACATTAGTAAATTGTTCAGGGCTGCTCTCTTGTTGCGAGTCTTTTATTTGATCAGCTAGCATAATGCGGGCAGACTTTTGTTCAGCATGTCTTGGCTTGCCGAGATTGCGGGTTACTCTCTGAGTCTCCTTCCCACAATCCAACTTTGGTCTAGCCTTGGCACTTGAACTTTCTTCTGAATGCGTGCGAGTAAAAAGTAGTCGTTTTCTAGGACCTTCAACATTGCAATTATCTTGGAGAAAGTCATTTCCTAACAATCCATCTTCCGGAACGTTAGTACCCGTACTTACTACATTTAATTTACAGGGTAACTCCGATTTCAACACAAAAGTTCCTGTACAAGTCCCTAAAGTATTTTCTTTGCCATGTACTGAATTTATTCGAATTTGTTCATTCTTATTTACTTTGGTTCCCGTCTTCAGTACGTTTTCCTTAATAAGAGTTACCTGGGAGCCAGTATCTATCAAAAATTTCGTTTCACGCTTTTTACTTACATCTAACGGCAACTTAACTACAGAGTCATGAGGAGTTTGCGATTCAAAATTTCTTACTTCGTTAAGGCTCTTTTTTATGTCTAAGAAAGTTACTGCCGATCGGGGTGCGATCACCACAGTCAAGTTACCCGAGTTTTCTTGTTTTTCTTCCCATCGTCTTTTCGTAGCGCAATTATATACTGTATGGCCATGGCTTTCGCAGAAATCGCAAGTGACCATTACCTGTCTTACTTCCGAGGGTCGATCACTTACTCGCCTACATTTTCTTGCACCGTGACCCGAAGTCTTACACCTTTGACAATAGATCGAGTTATCGGAGGCTCTGGAGTCTCTACTCAAATGATTTGGTTGTCCACACTTAGAGCAGGTCACGGGGGCTGAGTTTCGTGGAGGAGCACCATATGCGGTACGTCTAGGATACTGGAAACTTTCATATCGTGTTCGGGGCGGGTGATTTTGTTCTTGGTATTGATAATTTTGTGGATATATGGGTACACTTGGACGTTCTGAAAAGTGTGAAAAAGGTCTACGGCTATTTAGCCCATTCCTATTTATTTCACTTTGGCCAGGGAGGTTATTTACACCACCAAAAGGGAAGTTATTGGAGTTTACACCACCAAAAGAGAAGTTATTGGAATTTACACCACCGTAAATTTGATTTTCCGTGTCTTCCATAAAGCAAACCTTTTTTATTAAATCTGTAAAGTTTGAACTATCTGACATGCAGGCATATTGCTTGAGTGTCATACTTAATAGTCCTCTCCTAAAAACTTGTGTGGCCATATTTTGATATTCTTTTATCATTGGTTCTGGATCTGTTTTGCATTTTTGTCTCAAGTTCAGCTCGTTGTTTTACTCGTTGACCAAACTGTCTCACCGTTTCTCAATTGAGTTGTCTACAGCTTTGCATGTCATGGGTGAGATCTGCTAAATTTTTACAGGGAAGTAATAGGCCGTTAAGGTCTCCTGCAATTCCTCCCATGTTTTAAAACTGGTATTCTAAAAAATCTCATGAGGAATTTTGCGCAATTTTAGTTTGGGGAGAAAAGATAAGAAAATTGACTTCTCTTCTTCATTCAAAGAATTGCAATACGCCTGTGAAATATTCAAAAACACATGTAAATCGGATTCTGCTGTTGAAGATGGCTCACCGGAAAATGTTGACACTATTGTGTTTATGGTATCTATTATGGTGGACGTTGGTTCGCAGTGAAAAGTCTTGCTAAGACTGGTGCTGTTATTGGGGTTAGACATTGTTCCAGAAAGAGTTGGAGTTTGTGTTATTTCGGAAGTTGGAGAAGTTACTTGAAAGTGTTCTAAGTCCGTGAAAAGATCTTGATTTTTCTGAACCAACTGCTTAACTAAGGTGGTTCCTTTCGCAATTTTTTCACAGAATGCCCTAATCTTGTTGTCCGTTTCTTCAGCGGTTTTAAAAAGTAGATCAGTAGCCGTGGTTGAATGCACTAAATTTATGAAGGTTTCGGCAGAACTCGTAGTGGGAGTAGGAGGTTTCGCTATTCTATGACCTGATCGCAGTACTGTTTATCCTAGCAGAAAACTTACTTCCCTATTTTTGGGTCTAGGGGCATCTGCGCCTTCTAATTTAGACATGCGCTATACCGAAAAAATAAAAGAGTTTTATAATTTCACTCATGAAATTGCATCTAGAAGCTCAAAATTTAGTTAAAGGAACTATTGCATTTTATTCACATACAGTCGACAAAGTAATCTTCAGAAAATGAAACTTTTAATTTTTAGGTAACTATAGAATAAAATTCAGAAACTCTATATTGGGGTAAAAAAAATCACTGATTCCGTAACATCACAAAAAATTAATTTCAATTACTTACATAAACGAAAATTCTTTTGGTAAAATGAAATTCGGAAAATTTAGCGCATCTTAACACTGTTATAGAATTATATATTATATAATAAAAATAAAAATAAAGAGATGGTAACTATATAATGTGCTTACTGTATTTTTGTATGCTGTAGGCTGCTTTATTCCTAAACTCACTTCTTTCTTAATCCTTCTATTTTGAAACGCTGCTGGCGGCTCTATTTCCTGACAAGTTCACTTCTTCCTCAAACCTTGTACCTATTTAGGTTGGCTGCGGGCTGTTATGTTTCTGAGCAGTTTTTACGTTTTCCTCAATCGCTGTACGTTTATAGGCGGTTATTTCCTGGCAGGTTTCGTCTCTTCCTCACTTTTTTGTTTTTGTTCTATTTTAATTAGATGCTTGCTGCTCTAGTTCTTGTTTACATTGGTTTTATCTTTTGTAAATCGTAGATAGCCTCGTTCTCGCTTTCAAGTTGGTTTGGATTCGAATATAGCGCCTTTAATACCAGTTAAAGTATAGTAGACGATTATAATATAAAGTCTATTTCAACGCTATCTAATTATTCCGAATCCTACAGGCTGCGCCAAATGTGGTGTTTGATTTTTATACACCGCGAGAAAAGGGGATGTGGTGCTTTATATAACGATTCACAAATAAATTTAAACACTTAAACAGTCTCCAATTCACATAATTAAACTTTATTATTTCGTTTTATTTTTGTAACTCGCACATACACATATTGTACATCAATTCACACAATTCAACTTTTGTTATTCCAATTATACGCAACTAAATTTTTCTTTTTCAACTGTACGTTATACACTTTCTTAAATCGGAGCTTTTTCACTAAAATTTTAATCTTTTTTCTTACCGGCTCACTCTAATACTAAAAACTAACTCTTTAACTCTCCCCGCTATCAAGACGCAAAACTAAAACTGAACTTATTCTACTGCACTCGATATTAATTAGTTTATTTTAAAAAATTGCAGAATCGGCTACGCGTAATATCTGTGCCAGAATTTTTTGATGTTTCCAAACAAGATTTTTATTTCCTACTTCGCTTTGTTTACCTGCGAAGTAGGTCATTATTACGAAGGTAAGGCACTCTGCAATAAATTCTGATCAGCCATGATTTATTTATGCTGACCGGGCATTGATCAATGCACGTAAAATGCTTTTATTTTATTTACATATGGGTTAATATGTAACATTAAGAAGTTTTAGGAAAACGTGTTCATATTAATCATTGATAAATGATGAAACGATTATACAACACCACAATGCAATCGTCCTTCTGTGGGAGTGCTTTCACATTGTGGCATCACTTTTAGAAACCCTTTATCGTGAACTAGTATTTTCACACGAGACGTTCAGTCGTATTCAATCTTCATTGTCGATGCCTTATTTTATCAGATTACCATGATGTTTTCCCGGGTTATACTTTATTCAAGAATGCTACTTTTCACCCTCAGAATTTATTCGGAGTTCATATGAGAGCTGAAATTTTGTACACGGCGTTTTAATAGAAATGGTAAATACAATTTCAAAAATTGACTAAATCGGGGAAACAACAAATAAAAAAATTTTCCGCTTTGTCTTTTGAACCGAATAATACAAAAATATCCTTCTTGAACTAGTTCTTAATTAGGTATTTTGTGCAGTACAATTAATCTAATAATTTAATCTCACGTAATACTTCCTCGTACATGGAAGAGTAGTCAAAAGTTTTTGAAGACATACGAAAATAACTAAACAATTTTTGAGGTTTTTCTTTTAGATCACTGATGGTAACTAATTAAACAATGAACCCAATATTTTGTTTTGTATCATCTAGATTTTTACGGGGGCAAATTGCCCCAAATAGTAATGCAACGCTAATTTCTCTTCCATGTCTGCATTAACACTGTTAATTTTGATAAATTCTTCATGAAAATGTTTCTTGTGGTACTAAGAACATTGAATGGGCCATCTGACACGAGTATTCCTGATGCAGTATGCAAACCTGTTTTTTTTTGGAAGAGGTGAAAAGACGCAAAGAGATATCTCTTTGCGTCTTTTCACCTCTTCCTTATAAAACCGGTTTGCATACTGCAACAAGAATACTGGGGTCGAATGGCCCATTGTGTGATAGGCCACGACGATTGTGGCACTGCCTGTGGTAACAAGACTTGCGGTTCGTGCGAAAGAGGCCTTAATGTGTTGAGAGCTGTGTTCTTTTGTGTCCGCAGAACAGAACAAAAGATACACAAAAGAACGCCTCATACATTTTCATAGAAGATTTATAAATGAAGCGAACACTACAAATAGTTGGCTTCCATCCAGTATATGGGAGTTCCAGAACAAGGTACACAAAAGGACACAGCTGATGTCATCGTCAGCTTCATGTCTTGTATATTCCGGGGCTGCATTTGTGCACTTACGCCATAGCAGTTGCAGTAGATTTTAGTGATATTACTCGGAGCACACTCATGTAAATGCTTTTGGAGATAGCTGTACCTCACTTGTTGCTTTCTATTATAAAAGTTAAGATTAAATAAATAGCCGGCCAAGTTCGAGTCGGACTCGCGCACGAAGGGTTCGTACCATCGTACAAAATTTAGCACTATGTACTTTTTATTTATTTTTTTAAATGAGAGTAGGCGTCGTGTGAAAAAACAATGCTGTCATTTGAAAAAAAAATGCATGCTTATCATAATAATAATGTATGAGAATAAAACGAGGAAAAAACGCCGAAAAATCACGTTTCTTAATTTTTAATTTAATTTTATTTTTATTATTTGTTGTTATATCGCCAATAGGAGTACACAGTCTGTGAAAATTTGAACTGTATACCTATTACGGCTCATGAGATACAACCTGGTGACGGACGGCCGGACAGCAAAGTCTTATAGTCTAAGAGCCCGCAGTAAATTTTTGGTGTGAAATATAACCAAAAGATTTATGCATATGTATTTAGCTAAAGGAAAGGCAATGTCGAAAACAATCGTCTGGCAGAAAGTCTTCGCGGCCTAAGTGAGTAATAGTACGTTGAAAACACATTTTTTTTTTCAAAATTGAAATACTTATTGTAACTACTTAATGCACGTCTTAAAAAACAGAGAGCTTTTCCCTGACGTTTTGCGCGCGGCTAACCCCTTGCCAGACGAGGATAAAATACTGAAAATTTCAGATTTTCCAATAATCTATATAACCACATGAAATTCGGCTCAGAAGCAGAGCTAATATCCCTGAGCACAAATATGCAGGTACAAGACGTTTTGCGCGCGGCTAACCCCTTGCCAGACGAAGTTAAAGTACTGAAAATTTCAGACTTTCCGATAATATATATAACCACATGAAATTAGGCTCAGAAGCAGAGCTAATTCCTCAGCAAAAATATGCAGGTCCAAGACTTTTTGTGCGCGGCTAACCCCATGCCAGACGAAGTTAAAGTACTGAAAATTTCAGATTTTCCAACAATCTATATAACCACATGAAATTCGGCTCAGAAGCAGAGCTAATATCCCTGAGCACAAATATGCAGGTCCAAGACGTTTTTCGCGCAGCTAACCCCTTGCCAGACGAAGTTAAGGTACTGAAAATTTCAGATTTTCCAATAATCTATACATATAACCACACGAAATTCGGCTCAGAAGCAGAGCTAATATCCCTCAGCACAAATATGCAGTGCCAGACGTATTGCGCGCGGCTAACCCCATGCCACACGAAGTTAAAGTACTGAAAATTTCAGATTTTCCAATAATCTATATAACCACATGAAATTCGGCTCAGAAGCAGAGCTAATGTCCCTCAGCACAAGCACAGTGAATTCTCTGTGAACCTTTGGAAATGTCAGGAAACTGCTTATAATTTTGTCCATTATAGGTTTCGAAGGAACTCTTCTACCCCCAAACAAAGCAATTCTGTTGCAACAAATATACAGAAGAAATTATATATGTTGTATATGGAAGAATGCGGTGATAAATGAAGAAATAAAATTATCACCAACAGAAAGTAGTTGGGTGTTAGCAGAAAATAAATTGAAAATTAAATGGTTCGAGAGAAATGCGACACAAAAAAGATTGCAAGATATCCTTTAAGTTAGTGTAAATCAAGAACACGAAAACGATGTACTCACTTGTGATTCATCAGATGAGAGTGAATCAGACAGTGATAATTGAATTAAAAGTATGAATTGGAAAAATGATTTCTAAATGTAAAACACGAATACTGGAAATTGTAAGATTTGTTTGATATTTTGCAGTACTTCAACTTCGTCGTAGCGCACGCAAAACGTCTTGGACGCGCATATTTGTGCTCAGGGATATCTGCTCTGCTTCTGAGCCGAATTTCATGTGTTTATATAGATTATTGGAAAATCTGAAATTTTCAGTACTTTAACTTCGCCTGACAAGGGGTTAGCCACGCGCAAAACGTCTTGGACCTGCATATTTGTGCTCAGAGATATTAGCTCTGTTTCTGAGCCGAATTTCATGTGATTATATAGATTATTGGAAAATCTGAAATTTTCAGTACTTTAACTTCGCCTGGCAAGGGGTTAGCCACGCGCAAAACGTCTTGGACCTGCATATTTGTGCTCAGAGATATTAGCTCTGTTTCTGAGCCGAATTTCATGTGATTATATAGATTATTGGAAAATCTGAAATTTTCAGTACTTTAACTTCGTCTGGCAAGGGGTTAGCCGCGCGCAAAACGTCTTGGACCTACATATTTGTGCTCAGGGGAAACTTCTGTTTTTAAGACGTGTGTTATATATAGATATTTGCAGAATCAGTCCTCCTACCTGCTTAATTCCTTTTTTTCTTTTTTCTGGCGAAATCCAAACAGCGCTCTGATTATTCCTTTATTTTCTATTTATTTTTTTTTATTTTTATTTTTCACTAACAAGAAACTTTTCGGTTAATACTAATATCTCGCGAACAATAAACTTTTCGCTTAATTCTAATTTGACCTTGAACACCTGTTAATAAGATTTCGCGAGCAATGAACTTTTCGGTTAATCCTAATTTGTTTTTGAACACCTGTTTCTAATATTTCTAGAACAATAAACTTTTCGGTTAATTCTAATCTTATTTTTTTAATTTATCGTGTTCTCAAAACCGTCTAGCCAACCACGCCAAACCGTCCGTATCCCAGGTCGTTTTTTATTTCTATTTGAAATCCACTTCTAAAACTCTTTTCCGAAAACGCAGTACTTCGTTTTTTAAAGCTCGACTGCCGCGTAGAAAATTTAAAATCCAACTCGGCTCTAGATCACTTTCGTCGCGATAAAGAGCCCTCGTTCAGGGTAGAAAATGCATAGTTGCACTTCTACCCTGAGAAAAATTTTCAATTTTCATTTTCATTTTCACTTGTTTAATCAAGTCCAGAATATTTCTCGTTGGGTTGGACGGTGGCTTGAAAAAATGAAATTGGATGTTTTTATAAACATCACCCACCGTCTCGTCGATTGAAATTGCGGCGCGCGTATACATATAATGTAATTTCGCGGCGCGCATTTCTTATCCCGAAAGCTTTTTTTTGTGATATGTATGTACGTTCGTATATACATATTGTGATTTTCAAGACAAATCGTACTGAATGTACGATTTGTCTTTTGTTTCATTATTTTTTAAAGTAATTATTTTTAATAATAATAAATTTGTATTAATTCATGGAATAGGCATAATTAGCTTATGTGAAAATTTTATGGATGAAATCTTTTTATATATTTTATAGATTTTACATATTTTCAGATTTACTTTTAGGCCTGTTTCAGATATATAACAATCCTTCCCCCTGAGAAAAGAGAATTATTCTTTGAAGAGGAATAATTCTCAGGGAAGTTGTTGTTGGTACTAATTTGGTGGATCGGGCCCCGATCGGTTGGGCTAGGCTTTACAAACTTATTTTGTTTAATTTAACTTTTATTCTATTGGCTAGGTTAGATTTGTTATCTTAATATTAATTATTATTTATTTTTTTATTCTCTAATTATAAGTTTTGTTAAAAACATTTTTTTTTATTCGTAGCCTGGTACGTCGTCTTGGTCGTCCTGGTACTGTTGTGACTCAGGTTCCCAATGCCCTAAATCACAACCATAAGGTCAATACATCAATATATTGTCGTATACAATATATTGATGTACCTCATAAATGACCCTGGAAATGAAAAATTATTTCAACTTAAAATGTCATTTAAAATTTAAAATGCTGCATTTCCATACTGCAACAAAATGCAATTTAGCATAAATTGCATTTCGTTATCAGTAATGCACTCCACTCACACGGTATACCTACCTACATGCCGTGTAATCGGATATCATTTTTCGTCGTGCAAATTGAATGCACATAAAAGAGTTCGCATATTCTCACGTACGATATTTTCATCGTCGTGAGAAAGCAAAAAGAAAAAAAGCTTTTAAAAAAAAGTAATCGTGGGTACCTGTGTGCAAGATCACCAAACCTCGAGGAGTTTGTTTTTCACCCGCCAACGAAACACCTCGCGAAAATCTCATATACTAGCACGGGAGTCAATTCTAACGGGCATAGAACCTTGTGATAAATAAAAAATAGTACTGAAAATACTTAGGTAAAAATCCCTCTAGTTAAGTGATAAAGTGTAAAGCACTCCATAAAACATGGATCTAAATAAAAAATAAAATAGTGATTGAAAGAATCAACCATATTTGAGTGTATTTATTCGAAAACCCTTACGCTCTCTCTCTCTCTCACAGAGCACGGAGTGCGATCATATACAACAACTGGTGTCAGCAGTTATTTTAAAACTAAAATCAGTGCCGTTAAAAAGAAAAAAATAAAGTGGGTAAACTTCTTATAATATTATAAAATAAAGGAAGCATAATAAGAAATTAAAAAGAAATAATAATAATAAAAATTAAATTAAATTAAAATTTCCAATTAACTACTGGTAGCAGCAGCACTTCTAAAATCAGTGCTATAAGAATTGAATGAAAATCAATTCAAAGAAAAGTTTAATATAAAATCTGACGCAGTATAACAACTCGTGACAACGGAACTCTCATAAAGTTCAAATTAAAATCAGTGCCTATCCAAACATTAATTAAATTTGAATTAACAATAACAATAAGTGAAAACATAAATATAAATACACTGATAATAACAAAACAAAATATAAGCCCGGGTACCCGAAAAGGGTACTTAGTGGAAAAGTTTAGAGCGCCATAGTGCTCCAACGAGGGAATTTAGCGAGGCTTCATCCCTGCCTCAATTAAGACGTAAAAAAACATCAGAAGGAAGACATCTAGAAACCGTCGCCCAAGACGCGCGATGTATTAACATCTTCATAATCTATGATCCTATAACAACCAACATTAACAAATCCAGCCAACAACAACATCCCAGCAAAAAAAAACCCACAACACTCTCCAAGCTGCCGTGCTCGGAATAAAAATAAGGTAGAAAAGTTCTTTAATTAAAATGTATACATATGTATTTATAAAAAAGTGTAGTATTATATTGTGATTACTCCCTCTTTCTGTATATTTTAATTTTATTTATAATTAGAAAACTATTCAATTTTAATGAATTTCCTCTTCATCTAATACAAAATTATTGAAAAATTCAATTGAAATTTATACACATCTTACCACAGAAGAATATTTTTTTTTTGTAATTTTGAATTCTCCCAATTAATTCGCTATTATTGTTGTTTTTTATTCTCCCTCTTTCGTCATTTAGCCATTTTCGTCCAAAAAGTAATTACCAATTCAGTTGCCGTCCTTATATGTTTTTTTTTTAAATCGAAATCTCCTTTTTCACGAAGCGACCTCTGCGGTAAGACTTCGTGAGCTTGCTGGCCAGAGGACTTCGGAAAAATCAATAATCAATCCCCTGCGATAGAGTTCCATTAACCTATCGATCAGGAGAAGATATTGATTGGAAGGGGCACTTTTTAAGGCAACTGGATATATGAATATACTTTTTCGTTTTACACATGACTACACAAAATCAGAATTCTACTTAACTAATCCTTTTGAAACCAGAAATTTTTTTTTTTTTTACCAAAACAGACACATACATACCTATACACACTGAAAGTATTTACAAAAAATTTTTTTTTACTCCATTAGCTTTCCTCTGCTCTGTGAGTAGTGCGTTCGTGGCTTTTCGTTAATTTATTTAATCAACTTCTTCCCGATTCTAATTCATAAATTTTCAAACATGACAGAAGAAAATAAATCTTTCGATGAGCTTTGCTTGTCACAAGTCCCAAAAATTACAGAAATTAGACAAATTCTGGCCGATTATCACAGAGCAAATAAAAGCAAAAGGACTTCAGATTTTACTTCTGAAAAACTCCAAAATTTTGAAGAACTGTGGGCTTCATTTGAAAACACGGAAACACTGATTTAAGATCATGAAGATTTTGATGAAACTCATGATTATTTTAAGCAGTCATGCTATGACAAAACAGAGGACTGGTACAATCTCATAAAGGCAACTGTGTCTGATAGGCTGAAGTCCATATCAATTCACACAGAACGCACAAATAACACCTTTTGCATTCCACCCCCCCCCCCCCCCCCCAGGACTTCGCAGAAAACAACTGCAGCTGATACTCAAGACAATACGGACAAAGATCAGTCAAATGCAATACGGTTTAGATTGCAGGATCACAGGCAAAAGTCTATATCACGAATTATACAGTCGATCAATTTTAATTCATTATCGATTACAACCCAGACATATCTTACACAAAAGATCACCTTATTGCAAAAATACTGGGATGATTTTGAGGAAATGCATAATGAAATAATGTCATATACCGGCCCTAATGATTTGGAGCATGACTATTTCAAAAAAGATGTCTACGCCGAGGTGGAAACATTATACACAGACACGACAATTGCCCTCCAAGAGCAATTGAACTCTCGAATCCAAAACGTATCGAATAATACACATAACTTCACAGACCATCATCATAATGTCTCCTTTAGAGACCAATCTACCGTCTTTCTATCAGAAGCTAAATCGTTAATTCCCAACTTTAATGGAAATTCCAAAGATCTTCACAAATTCAATTCAAGTTGTGATGATATATACGCGACTTTTAAAAGATAATGAATGTCAAGCAGTGAGAGCTATGGAGGGCGGATTATCCAATCCCCAACTACAGACTTTAGCAAAAGTCCAGTCTGATAAATCTTTCGCTTCACTAAAGTCACATATCCTAGAGCACGCATCACGTTTGGAACGGAGACAATCCAATTTTCAAATGAACTACAAAGTAAGCCCACCCTTTCAAAAGAATACGAAACTCAATCTGCATTGTTTCAAATGTAATAGACTAGGGCATGCTGCTTCAAAATGCCCAGTCATACAACGATCTATGGAAAATTTTAACACCATCCAAAGAACACATTCACAATCACAACGTCCTCCAGATTTTAAAAATGCTACATCTCCGTCACAGGTCCCTAGTTGTCGATATTGCCATCGGATGGGCAATTCTATTGAAGAATGCAGGACAAGAGCTGCAAATAATTCCCGATTTAACGACAATCAAGGAAATCGGAATAATTTCTAAAAAGTAAACACAGCTCCGCAAACAACCACGGCTGATAGACAGCCACAACACAGGAACTGGCAGCAGCCAGTATTCCAAGAGAATCGAACTCCATCGAGATATAAAAATGCAAATATCTCAGCTAGATCACCGTCTCCAAAGAGGAGAAATATCAAAAGTCCATGGGCATCCAGGCAGGGAAACTGGATGCAGCGGGGGGTCTCATTCGGCAACCCCTCGCATATACAAACTACAGCACAAGTGCACAGGAATCCCGAGACAATATCGATGGAAAAGTAGGCAGCAAAAAATTGATACGTATCCCCATCCAAGTAAATAATAATTCTTTAACAATTTCTTTGCCTGTCGACATCTGCTCTGCTCCAAAACTTACATTTTTAATTGATACTGGAGCAGAGATCAGCTTAATTAAACTCCATCCATTGAAGCCAGATAGCATCTGCTACAGAAATGCTGTCTGCAATATAAACACATTATTTACAGAGTCCACTTCTACAGAAGGACTAATTTTTGCTAAGTTAAAATTAAATTCTGAACATAATAACTCCATCATAGAACACCCATTTCAAATTGTGGGAAATAACTCCATCCTCTCATACGATGGCCTGCTTGGTCATGACTTTTTATCTCGATATAATGCTAGTATCAATTATAAAAATAAATACATTTCTCTAGAAATTAATGATTCAAATGAATTTTATCCGTATGAGGATTCCTATTCAAATTATCCATATGTTTATTTGAAAAGCGAAGACCCAGAAAAGAAGTCTCAAACAAAAATTCTATTATATACGAATATAACAATTTCCGATATAAATACGAATACAAATCTATCTCCATCAATTGCTTCGAAAAGCAATGGAAATCGATCGCCAGCTAATGCTTCACAAGAAATGAAGCATAAAGGTAAAAATCTATCTCCATCTACAGCCAGAAATTCAAGAATAAATCCAAAAATTCAAAGAATTTTAATAAGGTTTTATCTCTTCAAACTCTATCGAGTCGGAATCATCGTATAACTCCCGGCTCGATCAGAGTTCATTATTGAAATTCCAACTCCTTCTATTCAAAATCAATCGGTCTGTTTCAACAAGGAAATAAGGCCAGGTTTATTTCTTGGAAATTCAATAATCGAACCAGCCAAAGGCAAAAGTCCTAATCCTCAATACAAATGAGGAGGACGCCGATCTGGGCCCTTACGAGGTGAACCCAATATACCAAGACTTGGATGACTTTGTGGTCATCTCCACAGACTCTGAAAGAGATCCAATTAAGGGCAGAATAATTAAACTGCAAAAACCTCATAAAATTGGATCACTGTAACTCAGAGGAATCTGAGAGTATTCGCAATATCTGTAGGGAATTCAACGATCTCTCCTTCATAGAAGGGGATTTCCTTTCATATACAGATGCGATTACCCACAAAATCGAGACACTCTAAGACAAACCGCCAATTTATACGAAACCTTATAGACTTCCTGAAGCAAGCCGAACTGAGATAAATAGGCAAATACAAGAAATGCTTGAGGCAGACATCATCAGACCTTCACATAGTCCCTGGAATTCTCCACTTCTCCTGGTTCCCAAAAAACCAGATGAGAATGGAAACAAAAAGTGGCGAGCAGTGGTAGACTTTCGTCGTATTAACGACATTACGATTGGCGATGCGTACCCACTGCTTAATATCACTGATATATTAGACCAGTTGGGGAAGTCGAAATATTTTACCACAATCGACTTAGCCAGTGGATTTCACCAGATAAAAATGGACTGGAAAGACAGCGAGAAAACTGCCTTTAGCACACCCTATGGCCACTACGAATACAACCGTATGCCATTTGGTTTAAAAGGAGCCCCTGCTACTTTTCAACGAGCCATGAATAATGTCTTATCTGGCCTTCAAAGCATCTATTGCTTCGTATACATGGACGATAATATAGTCCATGGATACAATCTCAAAGACCACAATTCCAGACTCACAGCAGTCGCCTTCGTGATTTCAACCTCAAACTTCAACCCGACAAGTGCCATTTCCTAAGAAAGGAAATTATGTATTTATGGCACAAAATTACAGAACATGGAGTCAAACCATACCCTGCAAAAATAAAATCAGTTCAGTCATATCCCAGACCCAAGAAGGAAAGAGATATCAAACCCTTCCTTGGTTTCGTCGGCTACTATCGCCGCTTCATCCGAAATTTTTCGAAGAAAGCCAAACCACTCACAAATCTTTTGAAAAAAGATACGCCTTTCAAGTTCGACGCAATCTGCGACGAGGCATTTTGCGAATTACGCAATAAACTTATTTCAGCACCAATTCTGTCATATCCCGATTTTGACAAAGAATTTTTTGTCACCTCCGATGCCAGTGATTACGCTATCGGAGCAGTTCTTTCTCAAGTTGATGATCAAGGAGATCACCCAATCGCCTATGTGAGTCGAGTTCTCAATGGTGCAGAGACTCGTTACTCAACAATAGAAAAGGAGCTCTTAGCTATCGTTTTCGCAGTTGAACAAATCAGACCATGCGTTTATGGCAGACAGTTTACAATTATAACTGACCATAAACCATTAGTATGGCTCATGAATCTGAAAGATCACTCCTCAAGACTAATGAGATGGAGAATATGTCTTGAGGAATATGACTACAAAATAGTCCATAAATCAGGTAAGCTCAACACAAATGCAGACGCTCTCAGTAGAGCTATTCCAGATAGTAGCGAAAATTTCGCAGAACCTACCACCTGCGTAAATGCGGTAACAAGGAATAAAACTAGAGCTCAGGCAAATCTGAACATTCCCGACACGAGTATTATTACTCCAAACCCAGTTCCATCGTCATCAAACAATTCCTAAGTCATAATAACTGAGACTAATTTTCCTCTTTTACTGACTAAAAATGCGAATCCTAAATTCTTCATCTTGCCAATGCAAGATACAGAGCTTGAAAGAGTGTTGGCTTCGAAACTAAAGCTTTCAGATAAATCTCCACTTCTAGCAAGTGAACTGAACTTCTTCACAAAAGAGGACTCCAAAATAATCATATCAAAAATTAATTTACCTTGTCGATCGCAAAGAGATAGATCAGACCTCGAAAAGATTTTAACTGAAATCTGCTCATACACAGAAGCAAATCAGTTAAAACAAATGAATATCTCCTTCCCTATATTAGATCCACAGAATCTAATTATTATTAAAAACGCTTTTGTCCAGATCTTCGCTAATAAACAAATAAACATTCAACTTCATCAGGATTCAATAAAATATTTATACGACATTAAGGACATCGAACAAGTATTAAAAGATTTTCACTCATTACCAATGGGAGGCCATCAAGGTATTTCCCGTAGTATTAAAAGAATCGAACAGCAATTCTACTGGCCTGGCATGTCAGACTATGTGGTCAAATATGTAAGGAAATGTAAACTTTGTCAGGTGAACAAAGTTTCCAGAAACCCTAAAATTCCAATGAAAATCTCAACCATTAGCTCCAAACCTTTCGATAGAGTGTACCTAGATGTTGTAGATGTTGTATTGGGAGAGGTCCAATATAACATTCTGGAAATAAATATCTCCTTATATTTCAAGACGACCTTTCAAAATTTTCTGAGGCTATTCCCATAGTCGACACTGAGTCTAAGACATTGGCGGAAGCCTTCACGACAACAATAGTTTGTCGACATGTTATTCCAGAAAGTATCCTCACAGATCAGGGTTCTAACCTCATAAGTGGCATGTTCGCCGAGGTATATTGCTAAGAATAAAACGACTTAAAACTACTCCATATCACCCTCAAACGAATGGTGTATTGGAAAGAAATCACAGAACCTTAGCAGAATATCTCCGATCTTATGTAGCAAAAGATCCACAAGACTGGGATACATGGATTCCTTATGCCATGTTTGTACACAATACAACCCCTCATTCGAGTACTAATTATACTGCACGCGAAGTCCTATACGGATTCCCAGCCGAAATTCCAAACAATTTGAAATCTTCTCCAACGGTTTGCTATAATTTCGACAATTATACAAACGAGTTAAAAGCGCGTCTACAGTATAGCTTCAAAATAGCTAAAGACATAGCCATGGCCAATAAATAAAAATCAAAATTGCAATACGATAAGAACTCCGTCCAAAAATCATTTAATACTGGTGATAAATTCTTACTGAAAAGCAGAGTGAGATATAATAAGTTCTCACCACTATGGTTAGGTCCGTATGAGATAATGGAGATTAATTCCCCCGAAAATTCCACTATTAAAATCAATAATAAAAACAAAAGAGTCCATAACAACGACCTAAAACTTTTCTCAGATTAAAAACTTCATCATCTTCAAACATCATTCAGAGATATGAACATAGTGTCATCTTCCAGGTTTCCAAAATGATACATATAGCATTCATTCTACTATGTATCCCCTTCATCTACGGCTCAGGAATAGAGGTAAAGCAGCTAAATGCTACATACTGCAGGCATTTACTTTGAGGAATTTGGCAGAGCCAACCTCTACACCAACGAGTGGAAAATAGTGACATACTATGACATGACAAATTTCAAGTCCGAATTCCAGAATATCCAGTTCATCGCGCAGCAAATAACAGTAACTTGTCAGGGGCTTGGTAACAATTCAGCAGTGGCCCACACATGTAAGGGTACGTTACTACAAATCAATCTTATTATGGCTAGTATAGAGTACAGGAATATGTTACTTGTAACTCAAAATAGGAAACAAAGAGCACTATTTAATGCAATAGGTTCAATCTCTAAAGCTCTTTTCGGCACATTAGACGAAGATGAATCAAAAAATTATGACGAGCAAATCCGTAACCTAACCCTTAACCAAAACTCCCTCCTATCACTTATGAAAAGCCAAACTGCGATAGTCGAAGCAACCGCAAACATTTTCAACAAAACTAAAGCCGCAATTGAAAAGGAATTAATAGTTATGCATAAAAAGTTAATTTCAATACAGATAGCTACATCATTAATGGAAAACAGAACATTGGATAACAAAATATCCATTGAAATTGAATCTCTTATTTCCCTGGTTTCGTTAATGGCATTCAGATACCAAAATACCCAGTCAGAATTAATAGATCTCTTAACAGATTCAAGACATGGACAATTTCATCCTACACTCATTTCCGCTAGACAAATTGAAGAACTCTTATTGAACATCAGACAGAAACTGCCAAATTCAATGATGCTTCCCATAAACTCTAAAGACAATATCTTATCACAAATTTACAAATTAAGTACAATTTCGGCACATATTTTTAATAATAAAATAATTATCGAACTCCGAATTCCACTTCCTTTCAAGGAACCATACCAAATATTCCAAGTAATGCCATTACCAACACTCCTTAATGGATCGTTCATATATATTGAATCATCAGAGGAATATATTCTAATAGACTACAATCGTGAGCACTATATTGAGCTTACATTACATGACATCCATAATTGCGCAACGTTGGATCATATGCATTTCTATTGCAGGATATCATCACCGATCCTTAATGCAAATACAAAAACAGACCAATGCGAAGTAAATCTGATAAAACAGGAACCAATTACATCAAAATGTAGAACCCTAACATTAGAACAAGATTATTATTGGAAGCAATTATCGCGGCAGAACGCTTGGCTTTTCTCCCAAAAAAATACCCTCCATACAGATATTATTTGTGATAATTCCATTAGTTCAAGAACCCTGCAATGAACAGGAATAATGTATATTTATCCCGGTTGCCACGTACGAAGCAAAGAATTCATCCTGCACGGACATAACATAAGATTGACCAAATTCAATTCCCATTTTATCCCAACAATAAACATTTCCAACATAATATGGAATATGACGTCAACCCCTATGGAAACACAAATAGAAACGAATTCTCTAAATATTACAAATAAGAAGGATCTAGAAAAACTTCTGGAATCCATTCATTTCCAAAAAAATCAAGAATTAAATCCTTTAAATCCAATAAATAATCATCATATTCACCACTATGCAAAATCATATGTGACAATTGCTTTAATCATCTCTATTGCCTGTGCTTATACGTACATTAAATATAAACCGAAAGAACGAACATCCAAAAACATAACCCTCGAACATGAACTGGAAGATATGCCTAGAGCTGCACCACGAAAACTTACGTTCAAGATAACCCCAGCATCTAAAAGGAAATCGGCTGAAAACGTTTAACCTACGGACGCTAACTAACGGACACAGTAATAACCTCTTCCTAATTTTTACCATCATGAAAACCCCCATCCTCATTCAGAAAATAGCGAGAATGGACATCTATATTAACCGGGAGTTTAAGAAACAAAAACGAAGCAAATGTAGTTAATATTTCAAATAACGTAATAGTATAAATAAATAAAGAAAAAAAAGGATTCATTATAAGAATCAGATAAAAAAAAAAAAGTATAAAAAGAATTATTTGTGAATAATACTTATTATAGTACCCATTATTTTTTTGACAGGAATTAATAAATAAATTATAAAAGAAAAAATATAGGAGAAAGGAAAATGAAATAAATAATTGTGTTCTATTTTACTAAAAACTTGTATGTAAAAACAAAAAAATTAATTATGAAATAAATAAATATGTATAAAATTATAGAATGACCAAACGCTTAAGTGTAAAGTTCATATTATTCATTTCTTTGTACTAGCTTAAAAGATATAAAATACAACATATTGTAAGGTAAATATGCAGGCTTCCCTATTGAATTTTTGAATAATTATAGTTAAATCATTTTTTCTGCTTTACCTACTATAAGTTAATTATAAAAATGCATGTAAATAACTATTCATGGCTAGCCTATCTATAAGATCACTACTTAGAATTACGTTCCCAACGCACTATTTTCAGAGAAAGAAAGTTTTCTTCCAGCTAGAATAAAACTTTCTTTTCCCCAGGGGGGAGGGATGTTGTGACTCAGGTGCCCAATGCCCTAAATCACAACCATAAGGTCAATACATCAATCAATGTCATTTAAAATTTAAAATGCATTTAAAGTTGCATTTCCATACTGCAACAAAATGCAATTTAGCATAAATTGCATTTCGTTATCAGTAATGCACTCCACTCACACGGTATACCTACCTACAAGCCGTATAATCGGATATCATTTTTCGTCGTGCAAATTGAATGCACATAAAAGAGTTCGCATATTCTCACGTACGATCTTTTCATCGTCGTGAGAAAGCAAAAAGAAAAAAGCTTTTAAAAAAAAGTAATCGTGGGTACCTGGGTGCAAGATCACCAAACCTCGAGGAGTTTGTTTTTCACCCGCCAACGAAACACCTCGCGAAAATCTCATCTACTAGCACGGGAATCAATTCTAACGGGCATAGAACCTTGTGATAAATAAAAAATATTAGTGAAATCACTTAGGTAAAAATCCCTCTAGTTAAGTGAAAAAGTGTAAAGCACCCCAAAAAACAGGGATCTAAATAAAAAATAAAATAGTGATTGAAAGAATCAACCATATTCGTGTGTTTTTATTCGAAAACCCTTACGTTCTCTTTCTCTCACAGAGCACGGAGTGCGATCATATACAACAGTACGTTCCTCTTACGTTACTTCTTTATCTTCTACTGTTTAAGTAGGTATATGTTTTATTTACTTTTTTTTTTTTTTGTGTTTAACTAAATCTAAAGCATTTCCTTTTAAAGCTAATAGCTTATAAACTTTCTATTTATAATTAGATTTTAATTAATTAATTAATTTTTTACAATTCTATCTATTGTTATTTCTATTTTTCTCATTTACGTCCACCTTCAATTTTAATTTTATTTCTACTCTATTTTGGGTTTATTTAAAATTTTGTTCTCTTTTTATATATATGTGTACAATGTATTTATTTTTTAGGCCTTGCTGTCTGTAATACATGTTGTTTTGTGCCTTTTACTTTTTGTTTTGATACATTTTCTATGTACGTTACATCTTTTACCAGGTCTACCTTTTATGTCCTTAATTAGGTTGATTAGTTGTCCATATTGACAGTGTCCGTGTTCCATTTTTAAATGATTTGTACTGATTTTGTTTTGGGGAGGCTTCTGGCTTGCCTTAAACTGGGTTGGGGAGCAGGAGTTCGCTCTTCTGAAGGAATTCCCTTTGATGAAATTTCGGGGTTACCTTGTGATTGATTTCTCTGTTTTCTCTTCTTGATGACAACAGGGGTAAGATTTTTTACTGCTACAACAATCATTATGGCCAAAACTAGTAGGCTCGTAAATGATAGAGAGGTTGTGGACAGGATATGGGAGTTTTCTTGATATTTGCTGATTTTGTTTTGGATCTCTTCCAATGAGTGTGTGCCCTTATATATTGAATTATGTATATCGTCTCCCGTTAAAATCTCGATTTTCCCCAGGCTGTGATTTTGAGATTCTTGTAAAATTTGAGCCAGGTTTACTTTGACTAGAGAATGATTTAGCTCAGGAAACTGATTCGGCTGAAAAATTTTTAGTGGATATTTACTTTGACCTTCATATCTGAGCACTTTGCCTCTTTTTTGAATTTGACATGGTTGCGTTATTTCAAGTATAACGGACACGTGATATGTAACACCGTGGAGGTGATGAACGAGAATAGCCATGCATTCGCCTTGTTCAGTTTTATCAACATCTCCTTTTGGGGAACTTGTATTCTAGACCTGCATTTGGGTACTTCAGTTAAAGGATTAAATAGTAATTTAATGACACATTCATTCAATATTGCTGCTTTGATTATGTACGTATTTAGGCGAGCTATGTACGTGTCTCCTTCCATATTGTGATTAACTTGTATCAAGTTTTTCATGTTTTCGCTGTTTGCCACGTATTGATATCCAGGGTCCGGAATTACTGAGTATTTTGCTGTTTTATGTATAGGATAGCATCGAATTTTTTGTAGCCTCATTTTTGGCAGGTTAAAAATTGGGAGAGTTATTCTCACCACCAATTTCTATCGCATGAGGCGTGAGTGGGTTCCTGCTGTTTGATATAGGACAGAGAGATAATTTTGGTCAATTGGACAAGTGGAGGTTGTTTTCCGATATATTCCTGATAAATTTTGTGGGGATGAATGTGATTTGTTCTGCTAGCCATTATGATTTCCAGAAGGGCTTGTGGTTG
Organism: Dioctria linearis; assembly: GCA_963930735.1. Lineage (NCBI taxonomy): Eukaryota > Metazoa > Arthropoda > Insecta > Diptera > Asilidae > Dioctria > Dioctria linearis. The sequence continues at coordinate 123,413,842 of OZ005740.1, read as the reverse complement.
GTATTCGACTTCTATTATGAAAGGCAGAAATAAGAAAATAAATATTTGTTTCATTTTTCACAATTTTGTTCTTTTTTTTAAATATCAGAATAGTTGCCCATATTCCTAATTTCCTTTTCTTTACTGCATCCCTAATTATGTATCCTTCTAGGAATTTGGGTAGGAATGTGCATGCGGTAGAATGTTCCCCTCTGCGTCGTGGATTTGTTCTTTTCCTTACCAAAATATTTAAGGATGTAGCAGGAGAGTGCGGAAAGGAAACGTGGAGTTGTTTTAAGTTGGGTGGTATTGCTGTTGCAAATACCTAAAGTATAGTTCACACAAGCGAAGTTACTGTCCCAAGTAGCCTCGTTTTCAGTCCCTCACTTCCTCTTGACATACCCATCATTTTACTTGCGCCAGTACGAAAACGAGTTCCACTCACTTCAACTTTTTAGCGAAGTGGAACCTGAGAAATAGTCAAATTGAGTACATTTTCTGCAACTGGTACATTTTTTGATTTAAGCAGTCTTTAATAATATCAGCTGGTGTGGAACTTGTAAAATGTCAACACATTTATGTTTGCAATTTTATACGGAGGGAGTGCTTTTTATTTTTCAGTAAGAAATTTCGTAAATTTAAAAGATAATTATGTAAGCAAAAATATTATTCCTTATTCACTATGCCCGGAACGTACTCGCACTTCCTTTTTTCTTAGAATTTTTCCTCCGAAATTGCCCTTAATTACATTGCTGCACAATTTATGACCTCAATATGTAATTTTTCACTTGAAACCATTTTCTCTAAAAAATAAATATCTTCACATTTCACAAGTTCCACGCCATATGATATTATAAATGACTACACACATCAAAACGTGTACCAATTGCAGAAAATACACACAATTTGACTATTTCTCAGGTTCCACTTCGCTAAAAAGTTGAAGTGAGTGGAACGCGTCTCCGTATTGGCGCAAGTAAACTGATGGGTATGTCAACAGGAGGTGAGGGACTGAAAACGAGCGTACTTGGGACAGTAACTTCGCTTGTGTGAGCTATATTTTAAGGAAGGTAGAAACCTGATATTTTCGGTATCATTCACTGAGGCAGGATGAAATCTCGAGAAGATATTCATTCAAAGTTCAGGAATTGATGAGTAATATCTCTAAGTTACATGTCCGCAACAATACGATTAATAGTGAAAACATTTTTAGTAGACAATTTTAGGTGAGTAAACCTCACTAAGCTCGTGGGTGTATGAGTGAATGTTTGTGATATTTATTTAGTTTCAAACTAGATTAATTTATAAAATAGGCAAAGATTTGATCAGTAAGAAAGTAGTGTGTGGTAACATTGTGTGGTAGTACTGTGTAGTATATTTAATTTTGTGAGTGAATTAATAGATACAGAGTAGCAAAACTGAGTATACGGTATGGTTTTCTCCTATACTCAGGCATCTGTGTGTGTTGATGGTTTACTCCATGCACAGATGAGTGGCTGGGTTTGCACCACTTAAGTTTTGTAAGTTTGTTAAGGAAGATGACTGTATAGAGAGTGTATTTAGTTTTGAGAGAGCGAGGTACGGTTTTCTCCCGTTCCACCCTGGTCGTATATAATACTTCACACATCGGCTTATGTGTATTTATTTTTATCTTTTTAGATTCAGTGAGTAGCCTGCGTTCGGTCTCTGACTACCCGCGGAGTGTTTACGCGTGCAGGTAATACAAAATTGTATAATATTGGTTTTTGACTCTTACAATTATTTGTAGAAGCAGGCTTGATAGGATTTTCTGTCTCACCTGCCTTCTTGTCAACTCCTTGCCCACAATATGCAGATCGTTTTTTGATGAGCTTTTTTTTTTGTTGTCTGTCCACTAGCATAGCCAGCGGTTTTTGAATACAATGCCTGATGATCAGTTTAATGTTCAAGATCAACAGACCTCATCGTTTTTCGTTAGCAATCAAGCAAAGAATACATCTTAACATGCGTTGCTATCTACAGCACTCATAAAAGTAAGGACTCCACCAGGGGTACATATTTTACGAGCACTGATAGACTCGGGCTCTCAAAGTTCGTTTATCACTGAAAGAGCAGTTCAAAGATTTCACCAAAAACGAAAATTAGTGCCAACGTCACAGGTCTAGGCTGCACTCA
>OZ005740.1:123201922-123411509 GCA_963930735.1 Dioctria linearis | reverse complement strand
GATAATTAAAAAAGCTTTTAAAGATATCGTGGGTACCTGGGCGCAATTTGCCGAAACCTCGGGGAGTTGTTTTTCAAAACGTCGAGCGGAGCGGTCACTTAGAAAATTATCCAAAAAGTGTTTAACGATTAATACCAAATTATTTCATACAAATGTTACAAAATTATAGAAAAAGTGTTTAACTATCGATACCACATTATTTCATACAAATGTTACAAAATTATAGAAAAAGTGTTTAACTATCGATACCACATTATTTAATACAAATGTTACAAAATTAAAGAGAAAGTGTTTAACTATTAATACCCAATTACTTCATACAAGTGTTATAAAATCATAGAAAAAGTGTTTAACTATTAATACTAGATTATATCATATTTCATATAAATGACATAAAATTATCAGAAAAAGTGTTTAATTATTAATACCAGATTATTTCATATAAATGACCTAAAATTATCAAAAAAAGTGTTTATCTATTAATATCAGGTTAAGTGCTCTCCGATCCGAGCACGGCACTTAAACCACAACATTTTGGTGGCAGCGGAACTCAACCCAAGTCAGTGTAATAAAAAATATATAAATAAATAAAAATAATTCTTTTTCTTAAAATAAAAGAAAAAAAATAATAAAATAATACCAAAAAAAAAATAATATCCCGGGTACCCAGGAGGTACTTAGAGGCGTGAAAAGTTTAAGCGCCTAAGCGCTCACCGTGGGACCCAAGGAGGCTTCATCCCTGCCTCACTAAGACGATTCCCAGAAGGAAGACTACAAGAAATCGTCGTCCCGGACGCGCGACGTATCTTCACTATCATCATCATCATTACCTTCATTCCTCAGCAACATTATTAAAAACGAAATCGCCTGACAAAGGACTCCAAATATCACATCTCTAGCAACATCATCTACAGCTATCGGAACTAAAAGCCAATACTTGGATAAATACTAAGGTAGAAAAAAGAAAACAATTTTTCTATTTTTTTTCTTACAAAATTTTTCCTGATTTGTGTAAAAATTTTTTTATTTTTTGCGAGTGTACGCAAAATACGCTACTCCACGAAGCGACCTCTGCGGTAAGGCTTCGTGAACTTGCTGGCCAGAGGACTTCGATAAACCAATAATCAATCCCCTGCAATAGCAATTCTTAAGTCTATTGATCAGGAGAAAGATTTTGGTTGGAGATAGAAATTTTGATGCAACTGCTCATTTTATTTAATTACAAAAGATTAAGACAACATTTTTAAGAAAAAAGAATTTTTCTTTTCATATTGCACAACAAATTTAGAATTTATATTTTTTAATTGCAAAATTTGTGCACGTACAAATTAGGATTTTTTGTTTTCATAAATTGACCAATTTGTGCATGTAATTTTACCACATCTTCTATACTATAATCAAACTTATATATTAGATATATATTTAATTATAATTAAAAGCAAATTTTTTCCTTACTTCTTTTACAAAAATTTTAATAAATATTATCCTAAATTTCAACCCAATTCTCCGACTTTTACCAAATAAATATTCGCGAATAAGAATCAACCAAGGCAAATTCTTACAGATTCGACTTGATTTAGTTATTTGACAAGTTATTAGAGCACTACAGTCTCTTATATTAATATAGATACAATACATTTTTGAAGAAAATCCATCCTATACGACTTTTCAGAATTAAATTTCTTTCAACCTGCTGTTTAGCAGTTGCAATACATACAACTGAGTACATTTAAAATAGACAATTACGTGTTTTTGTCTTCATCTTAGCGTATACTCCTTAGATTTTGCTGAAATATTTTTTCCCCTTTTTCCTAATTTTTACATCTTACATACATACCAACATGACTGACGAAAACAAATCTTTCGATGAACTTTGCTTGTCACAAGTCCCAAAAATGACAGAAATTAGACAAATTCTGGCCGATTATCACAGAGCGAATAAAAGTAAAAGGACTTCAGATTTTACTTCTGGAAAACTCCAACAGTTGGAAGAACTATGGGCTTCATTTGAAAAAATTGAAACCCTGATTCAAGATCATGAAAATTTTACTGAAACTCATGATTATTTTAAACAGTCATGCTATGACAAAACGGAGGACTGGTACAATCTTACAAAGGCAACTCTGTCTGATAGGTTGAAATCCATATCAGTCCACACAGAGCGCAAAAATAACCCGTTTTACGTCCCACCTCCAAAAACTTCTCAAAAAACGACTGCAGCTGATAACCAAGACAGCACAGACAAAGATCAATCAAATACAGTACGGCTTCGATTACAAGAAGATAGACAAAAACATTATCCCATATTATCCAGTCTATAGATAATAATTCACTTGCAACTGCAACCCAGGCATATCTAAACCAAAAATTAAACTCGTTGCACAAATATTGGGATGATTTTGAAGAAACACACAATGAAATAATCTTGAATGTTGGCCCAAACGACAAAGACAGCGAATACTTCGTGAATGATGTTTACATAAACATGGAAACATCATTCTCAGACACTGTAATTGCGCTGCAAGAACAATTGGACTCTCGATTCCAAAATGCGACGAATACTACACATAACTTCACAGACCATCACCATAATGTCTCTTTTAGAGACCAGTCGCATTTCTCCTTATCAGACGCAAGGTCATTAATTCCAAATTTTAATGGAAATCCCAAAGATCTTCACAAATTCCTTTCAAGCTGTGATGATATATACGCAACAGCATCGACGGCGAACGAAAAACACTCCCTCCTTAGCTTAATAAGGAGTAAATTATCTGCAGAGGCATATGATGTATATAGATACAGTGAGATATCAGAGTGGCCTGATCTAAAATTGATATTGACTCAAACTTTTGAAGTTAAAACTCCTAGATCCACCTTACAGTCTCAATTAAGTAATTCGAGACAAAGTAGCAAGGAAAGTGTAAAAGACTTCCTTCAAAGACTAAATGCAACACTATCCAAATTAAATGAGGCAACGCACTCTTACACAACGGATAAAGTACTACTAAAATCATTATTAAAAGATAATGAGAGTCAGGCTGTAAGGGCAATTGAAGACGGATTATCCAATCCACAATTACAGACTTTAGCTAAAGTTCATCCTGATAAATCCTTCGCTTCACTAAGGTCAAATATTCTAGATCACTCATCACGTATAGAGCAAAGGCAACCTAATTTTCAAGCAAATAACAAGGTAAATCAATATCCCTTTCAACAGAATAGCAATTCAAATCTACTTTGTTTTAAATGTGGTAGACTGGGGCATGCTGTTTCAAAATGCCCAGTCATACAACGCTCAACGCAAAATTTTAACACAATTCCAAGAATTAATTCGCAATTACAACAACGTCCTACAGATTACAATAAGGTTACATCTCCGTCACAGGTTCCATCTTGTCGATATTGTCATCGGATGGGACATACACTCGAGGAATGCAGGACTAGAGCTGCAAATAATAATCGTCTTAATAGCAGCCAAGGAAATCGAAATAATTTTCAAAAGGTAAGCGATACTCCGCGAACGAACACGGCTGAGAGACAGCCACAAAACAGGGACTGGCAACAGCCGGTAATCCGAGAAAATCGAGCCCCACCGCCGAGATACAACAACGCAAACGTCTCGGCAAAAAGATCACCATCTCCAATGAGGAAAAATAATAGAAGTTCATCGGCATCCAGGCAGGGAAACTGGAAGCAGCGGGAGGTAAATTTCGGCAACCTCTCGCAGATACAAACAAAGGCACAAGTTCACAGGAGTCCCGAAACAATATCGACAGGAAATTAGACAAAAACAAATTAATTCAAATCCCTGTCCAAATAAATAAAAATTCGCTAACTCTTTCCTTGTCCATCGATATCTGCTCTGCTCCAAAACTCACATTTTTAATTGATACGGGAGCAGAGATCAGTTTAATTAAACCCCATCCATTAAAGCCAGACAGTATCTGCTACAGAGATGCTGTCTGTAATATAAATACATTGTTTACTGAGTCCACTTGTACAGAAGGACTAATATTCGCAAAATTATCTCTGGAATCTGAGCAAAATATCTCCATCTTAGAACACCCATTTCAAATAGTGGGAAATAACTCCATCCTCTCATACGATGGCCTGCTTGGTCACGACTTTCTATCTCGATACAATGCTAGTATCAATTACAAAAAAAAATACATTTCTCTAGAAACTAACGATTCAAATGAATTTTATCCGTATGAGGAATACTATTCAAATTACCCATATGTTTATTTGAAAAGCGAAGACCCAGAAAAGAGGTCTCATACTAAAAGTTTACTGTATACGGAGATAACATTCTCCAACAAACAAAATTATAAAAATTTATCTCCATCAATTGTTTCGCAAAGCAATGTAAATCAATCTCCATCAAATGCTTCACAAGAAGTGAAGCGAAAAAATAATAACAATCTATCTCCATCCAATGCTTCACAGGAAGTGAAGCCCAAAGGTAATTCCAAAATAAAATATCACCATCAGTAGTTCCAACCCAAATGGAACTAAATAATAACGACAATCTATCCCCATCTACAGCCGCACAAAAGGCTGCATCAAACAAAAATCTATCTCCATCATCTAGCACTTCACAAAATGTGAAGTCTAGTAATAAATCAAAAAAGAAGTCAAGGAATCTCAATAAATGTTTAACTTCTTCAAATTCTATCGAGTCGGAATCATCGAATAACTCCTTCATAATTCCACAAAAGTTGGAATCATATCTCCTTCCTAACAAACATCAGAAAGAATCGGATAAATTAAACAAAATTAAAATTCCGGCTCGATCAGAATTCATCATTGAAATTCCAACTCCTTCTCTTCAAGATGAATCGGTCTGTTTCAAGAAGGAAATAAGGCCAGGCTTATTTCTTGGAAACTCGATCGTCGAACCAGTCAATGGTATGGCAAAAGTCCTAATCCTCAATACAAATGAGGAGGACGCCGATCTGGGCCCTTACGAGGTGAACCCAGTATACCAAGACTTGGACGACTTTGTAGTCATCTCTACAGACTCAAACAGAGATCCAATTAAGGGCAGAATAAGAAAACTGCAAAACCTTATAAAATTGGATCACTGTAATTCAGAAGAGTCCGAGAGTATTCGCGATATCTGTAGGGAATTCAACGATCTCTTCTTCATAGAAGGGGATTTCCTTTCATATACAGATGCGATTACCCACAAAATCGAGACCCTCCAAGATAAACCGCCCATTTACACCAAGCCTTATAGACTTCCTGAGGCAAGCCGAACTGAAATAAACCGGCAGATACAAGAAATGCTGCAGTCTGATATTATAAAACCTTCCCATAGTCCCTGGAATTCTCCACTTCTCCTGGTTCCTAAAAAACCAGATGAGAATGGAAATAAAAAGTGGCGAGTTGTGGTAGATTTTCGTCGTATTAACGACATTACTATTGGCGATGCATACCCACTGCCTAATATCACTGATATATTAGACCAGTTGGGGAAGTCGAAATATTTCACCACACTCGACCTAGCCAGTGGATTTCACCAGATAAAGATGGACTCGAAGGACAGGGAGAAAACCGCCTTTAGCACACCCTATGGCCACTACGAATACAATCGCATGCCATTTGGTTTAAAAGGAGCCCCTGCTACTTTTCAACGAGCCATGAACAATGTTTTATCTGGCCTTCAAGGCATATATTGCTTCGTATACATGGACGATATTGTAGTTCATGGATACAATCTAAAAGATCACAACACAAGACTCACAGCAGTATTTAGCCGTCTCCGAAATTTTAATCTGAAACTCCAACCAGACAAGTGCCATTTCCTAAGAAAGGAAATTATGTATTTAGGGCACATAATTACAGAAAATGGAGTCAAACCTGACCCAGCGAAAATTAAGTCAGTTCAGTCATACCCCAGACCCAGGAAGGAAAAAGATATTAAAGCCTTCCTTGGTTTTGTCGGCTATTATCGCCGCTTTATACCAAATTTTTCAAAGATTGCGAAACCTCTTACAAATCTTTTGAAAAAAGATACTCCTTTCAAGTTTGACGCAATCTGCGACGAAGCATTTTGCGAATTACGCAACAAATTAATTTCAGCACCAATTTTATCATATCCCGACTTCGACAAGCAATTTTTTGTCACCTCTGATGCCAGTGACTACGCCATCGGAGCAGTACTTTCACAAGTTGATGATCAAGAAGATCATCCAATCGCCTATGTGAGTCGAGTTCTCAATGGTGCAGAGACTCGTTACTCAACAATAGAGAAAGAGCTCTTGGCAATAGTTTTCGCAGTTGAGCAATTCAGACCATACGTTTATGGCAGACAGTTTACAATTATAACTGACCATAAACCATTAGTATGGCTCATGAATCTGAAGGATCACTCCTCAAGACTGATGAGATGGAGAATACGTCTTGAGGAACATGACTACAAAATAGTCCATAAATCAGGCAAGCTCAACACAAATGCAGATGCTCTCAGTAGAGCCATTCCAGAAAGCAACGAAAAGTTCGCAGAACCTACCACTAGCGTAAATGTGGTAACAAGGAATCAAGCCAGAGCTCAGGTGAATTTGAATACTCCCAACACGAGTGTAATTAATCAAAATCCAGCTCCATCACAAGTGAGCAATTCCGCAGTTACAATAACTGAGACTAATTTTCCCCTCCTACTGACTAAAAATGCGAATCCTAAATTTTTCATCTTGCCAATGCAAGATACAGAACTTGAAAGAGTGTTGGATTCGAAACTTAAATTTTCAGATAAATCTCCACTTTTAGAAAATGAACTGAACTTCTTCAAGAGAAAAGAGTCAACAGTAATTATTTCAAAAATTAATTTACCTTTTCGATCACAAAGAGATAGATTGGACCTTGAGAAAATTTTAACTGAGATTTGCTCATACACAGAAGCAAATCAGTTAAAACAAATAAATATCTCCTTCCCTATATTAGATCCACAGAATCTAATAATTATTAAAAACGCTTTTACCCAGATCTTCGCTAATCAGCAAATAAACATCAAACTCCATCAGGATTCAATTAAATATTTATCCGACAGCAATGAGATCGAGCAGATCTTAAAGGATTTTCATTCACTACCGACGGGAGGCCATCAAGGCGTTTCCCGTACTATCAAAAGAATTAAAAAACAGTTCTACTGGCCTGGCATGTCAGACGATATAATAAAGTACGTAAGGAAATGTAAACTTTGTCAAATAAACAAAGTATCCAGAAATCCAAAAATTCCAATGAAAATCTCGAGCATAAGCTCCAAACCGTTCGAAAGAGTGTACCTAGATGTTGTAGGACCTCTCCCAATTTCTCATTCTGGAAACAAATATCTCCTTACATTCCAAGATGACCTTTCAAAATTTTCTGAGGCTATTCCCATAGTCGACACCGAGTCTAAGACATTAGCGGAAGCCTTCACGACAACAATAGTTTGTCGACATGGTATTCCAGAAAGTATCCTAACAGATCAAGGTTCCAACCTCATAAGTGGCATGTTCGCCGAGGTGTCAAAACTGCTGAAGATTAAAAGGCTCAAAACTACTCCATATCACCCTCAGACTAACGGTGCATTGGAGAGGAGCCACAGAACTTTAGCTGAATATCTCCGATCTTATGTGGCAAAAGATCCACAAGACTGGGATACATGGATTCCATATGCCATGTTTGTATACAATACCACCCCTCATTCGAGTACTAATTATACTCCACGCGAACTCCTATACGGATTCCCAGCAGAAATCCTTCATAGTAGGAGATAAAGTCTTACTCAAGAGCAGAGTTCGAGATAACAAGTTCTCCCCCACTATGGTCAGGCCCGTATGAGATAATGGAAATCAATTCCCCTGAAAATTCCACTATAAAAGTCAATAATAAAATTAGAAGAGTCCATAATAATGACTTAAAACTTTTTTCGGACTAATACAAAAAGCTTCATCCTCTTCAAAAAGACTTATTCCAATTGAATAACGCAATATCATCTTCCAGGTTTTCAAGATGATACAAATGGCAGTCTTCTTAATCTTCATCCCTTTAGCCTATGGCTCAGGAGTAGAAGTAAAGCAACTAAATGCTAGTGCAGGCATTTATTTTTAAGAAATTGGCAGAGCCAATTTCTATACCAACGAATGGAAAGTCGTCACCTATTACGACCTGGCGAATTTTAAATCGGAATTCAATAATATCCAGTTCATCGCACAGCAAATAACGATGACCTGCCAGAGACTTAATGGGAATTCAGCAATGGCCCACACCTGTAACGGTACGTTGCTACAAATAAATCTTATTATAGCAAACATAGAATATAGGAATATGTTACTTGTAACACAAAATAGGAAACAAAGAGCGCTATTTAATGCAATAGGCTCAATCTCTAAAGCTCTTTTTGGCACATTGGACGAAGACGATGCCAGGCTATATGATGAGCAAATCCATAACCTTACCTTAAACCAAAACTCCCTCCTTTCCCTTATGAAAAGCCAAACTGCAATAGTCGAAGCAACTGCAAATATTTTCAACAAAACTAAAACCGCAATTGAAAAGGAATTCCTGGTTATGCATAAAAAGTTGATATCGATTCAGATAGCCTCTTCTTTAATGGAAAACAGAACATTAGATAACAAAATATCCATTGAACTCGAATCCCTAATCTCACTAATCTCATTAATGGCATTTAGATACCGAAATACCCAAACAGAGCTAATAGATCTTCTAACAGATTCAAGGCATGGAAAATTCCACCCTACGCTCATATCCCCGAAAAAAATTGAAGAAGTTTTATTGAATATCAGGCAGGAATTGCCCAGTTCAATGATGCTTCCCATAAATTCCAGACAAAATATAATTACACAGATATACAAATTAAGTACAATAGCCGCAAATATCTTCAATAATAAAATAATTATAGAGCTCAGAATTCCCCTTCCTTTCAAGGAACCATATCAAATTTTTAAAGCAATGCCATTACCTACACTCCTCAACGGATCTTTCGTGTACATTAACCCATTAAAGGAATATATCCTTATAGACTACAATCGTGAACACTATATTGAATTAACACTTCAGGATATCCATAATTGCGCAACGTTGGACCAAACGCATTTTTACTGTAAGATCTTATCGCCTATCCTAAACACAAATACAAAAGCAAACCAATGTGAAGTAAATTTGATTAAAAAGGAACCAATTACATCGAAATGCAAAATCCAAAAATTAGAACAAAATCATTATTGGACGCAATTATCGCAGCAAAACGCTTGGCTTTTCTCCCTAAAAGAATCCCTACATATAGATATAATTTGTGAAAATTCCATTAATTCACAAACCCTGCATGGAACAGGAACAATGTATATCCATCCCGGTTGTTATGTACGAAGCAAAGAATTCATCTTGCACGGACATAATGCAAAAATATCCAAATTTAATTCAAACTTCGTCCCATCAATTAACATTTCCAGTATACTGTGGAATATGACGTTTTCCGCGGTGGAAACACCCACAGAAAGAAATCCCTTAAATATTACAAACAGCATGGATCTAGATAAACTTCTAAAATCCATTCGTTTCCAAAATGATCAGGAAAAAATTCCTCTTAATCGCATAAATAGCCATCATATCCACCATTATGCACTGTCATATTTAACAGTGGCTTTAATCATCACTTTTATTGGCGCCTATCTGTATATTAAATACAAACGAAAAACCCGTGAATCTCAAAATACACTCCCAGAACAAGAACTGGAAGGTATTCCTACGCCTGCACCTAGAGAGATAAGATTTAAGATAACTCCTGCTCCCAACAGGAAAACTGGAGAAATTTTCTCCAATTAATGTTATAATATAACTATTTTAAATATATACACTATATTTGTACGTATCCAATGGACTCATGTTTTCAGAATCGAGATAAATCCAATGAATTCAAGCACAGGGATCTACTTCCAAGAAAAACAGGCATTAGAAAACTTTGACAGAAACAAGAAACGAACAACAGTAACCTCCTTTTCCCATTTTTTTTATAGTCCTCAATAATACCCACCCTCATTCCAACAATAGATTAATAATATCTCACATGTATATACATCTAGTTTTGTATAAAAAAAAAAAAAAAAAAAAAAAACATAACTAATAATAGTAAAAAAAAAGATTTATATAAATAAAATAAATAAATAAATAAGGTAAATGCAAGTAGCTGTAAAACTACCAAACATTTATGTATAATTACAAATTTAATATTATTCACCTCATTTTTAATAGCTTAAAAGCTTTAAACATATCAAATAATAAGGTATTATAAATAATAAAAAAAAAAAAAAAAGAACTTACTATACATTAGCACCAACATTTTCTTTTTAAATAGATATGTAAAATAACAGTAGTTTAATATAAATAATAATCAAACTTTTTTTTTATTGTAAAAAAAAAATGTGTATTCCCACGTAACTTTAGGAGATTAGAATAAATAAGAATGTTTACATATTTCGAGGATATGTAATATGCTAACCGATTCGACTAACGATATAAAATTTCATTTAAACGATATATACATTGAAAAAAGAAAGTTTTTCTTCTCGAGAGAATAAAAACTTTCTTTTCCCCAGGGGGGAGGGATGTTGTGACTCAGGTGCCCAAAGCCCCGAATCACAACCATAATACCGATACATCAATATATCGTCCAATACGATATATTGATGTACCACTAATTGACCCTGAAAAATTATTTCATTTTTAAATTTCAATAAAAAATTCAAAATGCATTCAGAAATGCATTCCCACATTATAACAAAATGCAATTTAGCATAAATTGCATTTTGTTATCAGACACACATTCCACTCACACGGTATGCACACTTACCTACATACAGTGTCTTCTTACCTTTTTTTCCGTATGTACTATGTACATACGTACATTACCTACTTAATCCAATCTAATTGTATGTACATACATACATACAATTATCAAAAATTATTCGCGCCCTCTTAAAATGATATTTCAAGACGGGCGCACAAGTGCATATCGGATTTCAGTTTTGCATAGATGCATATAGCTTGCATCAAAACTTTTGTGCATTTTCTCACGTACGATTTTTCAACGTCGTGAGAAAGCAAAAAGATAATTAAAAAAGCTTTTAAAGATATCGTGGGTACCTGGGCGCAATTTGCCGAAACCTCGGGGAGTTGTTTTTCAAAACGTCGAGCGGAGCGGTCACTTAGAAAATTATCCAAAAAGTGTTTAACGATTAATACCAAATTATTTCATACAAATGTTACAAAATTATAGAAAAAGTGTTTAACTATCGATACCACATTATTTCATACAAATGTTACAAAATTATAGAAAAAGTGTTTAACTATCGATACCACATTATTTAATACAAATGTTACAAAATTAAAGAGAAAGTGTTTAACTATTAATACCCAATTACTTCATACAAGTGTTATAAAATCATAGAAAAAGTGTTTAACTATTAATACTAGATTATATCATATTTCATATAAATGACATAAAATTATCAGAAAAAGTGTTTAATTATTAATACCAGATTATTTCATATAAATGACCTAAAATTATCAAAAAAAGTGTTTATCTATTAATATCAGGTTAAGTGCTCTCCGATCCGAGCACGGCACTTAAACCACAACACCGTTCTAGAAATATATGCGAAAAACCACTGCAAAAATCAAAATTGCTCAAATAGGTACCCATACGAAATTTCATACGGGCATTCATCTAGGGTATCATAAGAATTGGTCTTAGATCAATTCTAGCTTTTTCACTTGTTTTATATTCCGTTCATTTTTCTTCCACTCCAAACAAGCTTTGATCAGTTAGTCACCCTTCTTCAACGTCATTTTTCCATACGAGTTTTAAAACTTGAACTTGACCGCGATGCGGTCACGAGTCGTTGTTTCTTTATGCATAGAATTTTAAGTCTACCTGAATTGAAACTGCGAGACATGTGGGTGACTTTATTTCCGGAATATTTTTTGATGTAAAGGAAAAAAGATTAAGGAAAGATCGCAAAGAGCAAGTTCTGATGCTGCTTATCCAAGGGTTCTTGATTCTTGTGGCGTTCAATACTGCTGGTGTATGATAATGAGCTGCAAAACAAGAATAGATCGGTGGCAGTCAGTGAACTTGATGTTGTGAACGACACGAATGTGGGTGAAGGTGAGCTAAAAGAAACGGGTTGCTTGAGTAAAATAAAAAACTAAATTCGGCTGAGACGGCTTTATTGAAGGTCAGTAAAGATAGACTGTATAGCGGATATACAATTTCTTTTACAAAAGACGTACATATTTAATTTTTTATTCGTGCTTTTTAAAACTTATTTTCAAAAATCCTCCTTTGGTATCATCTTTTCCGTCAAAGATTAGATAACATCCCACGTGCTGTTGGTTAAGATCCTCAATCTGTCGCTGGGTTTTAATTTTTTCGGCAAAACGGGGGGGGGGGGGGGGGGTAAGAACACATATGTGTTATCCACAAAGTGTACTGTCACGCGAAGTCCGTACTGCGTCTTTTACATCTTGAAAAACTTCACCTGGTACTCCTTCCCCAGCTCCAACTCTGTGATTGGCACAAGAGTGTCGTAGCTATTTTCCGACACACTTTGCAACAGTTCAAAAGTGTTCTGTAAAAATAGAGTTATAGTAATGCCTGCTTTACAATAATCAGAAAAATGTTCGGTACCTACCATTGAATACCAAAAAGTTTTCCTGGCCCGTGAGTTAAACTGTAGTTGATGTTGAAAACTGTTTTGAGGACGACTAGAGAAAACACGGCCCTATATACTGTTTGGGTTCGCCGTTTTTTTCAAGTAGGGATGGTTAAAAGTAAATTTATTATTATGGCCGATGTAGTTAAAAGTAAATTTATTATTATGGCCGATTTGAAAGGTTATCTATGTGTAATATTATTATTTCAACCTAGAATAAGTGCTGTTCTTTAAGCATAAGGCAGATCCTGTATTGCTGCAACTTTACAAGATAATTTAGATGCAATTCACCCGCAGAGCGTGTTTAAAAAAAAGACAAGTTATGCTAAGTGCATTGTGGCGTTATTGTTCTAGTAATATTGTCACATAGGCTGAGATCTGTTCTTAATTTATGAAGGAGGTACAACTTTGTTGCAATTTAAACGAAACGTCTAGATTTGAAAGTTATGTTAAGGGAATTGTAGAATTATTATTCTAGTAATATTTTCGCGTAGGTTGAGACCTGTCTTCCATTTGTGTAGGAGGTGCAGCTTTGCTGCAATTTAAAAGAGAAGTTTGGCTTTTTGCCTGGCAAGAATAGCGAATAAAGGTTATGAGTTCTTAGTAGAAATATTTACATCTTACCTGGATTTTTTCTTTTTGGGCCGAGCAAAAATGGCATAAAAGCCTACAGCGAAGTCGCAAGGAATCAGTCTTTGTTTGTTTCTGAAAAGTTCGAGTGTGGCTTCAAGGGAATTAAACTAATTTAAAAGTAAGTATAAAACTAGCCCCATCCGTTAACACTATAGGCTTAAATTTATCTCTTGTTTTTTTTTAAAGATACATTAATGATACTACCCGATGGCAAGCAGCTCACCCCCGCTGAAAACATCCTTCAACTAGAGGCAGAGGTACCAAGTCTGTGTGGATTTAATAGAGTGGTAATTGTATAAAAGATATATTTTCGCTTGATTTAAGTAGCTGTAAATTAGACAATTAAGAAATGAAGTCGCACGAGTTAATTTGACATTTAAAAAGTGCACTAAATTTAAACTCGGAAATTTTCTTATCCGCCTTAGACACCTGCATAAAGGTGGTGAAAACAGAAAATGTGCTATTTTCGTATCGTGAAAAATTTTGCTTGTTAAGGCTGCTGACAGAGTTTTCAATTCTGTATAATGTACCTCTTTTAAATGGGGTCTTAAAGAGCGCCTTTGATTATTTAGATGTAAGTGAAGCTAATAATTCCGCGGGCTGTGACGTTAACAACGGGGCGTCTGGGAGTAAACAAAATAACTCTGTCCTCTGCGGAAATGAGACTAGTGCTTTACCAAAATCAAGTTGTGGGCAAGGTCAGGTATCTCAATACGGTTCTGGCTATAAATTACTGTCAAGACAGCAAACATTTTTTAAACAGTTTAAAACGGCAGGCGTAAAAATTTCCTTTCAGCTACAGGATTTTTCTGCTGTAAGTGAAAATCCCTTGGAAGTTTTAGAAAAAGCATTTGGCCATGTGTTCAAAGGACTGGCGGTAAATTCTGCAAAAGGCAGTAAGATTAGTTTTTCCCTAATGCTTCCAAATTCACCTCATGTTAAACCCATTTGGAGTAGTCTCAGACCTATCGACCAATTAACCGGGACATATATTATCGGATTGATTGCTAATGTTAACCAATCCAATGCTATTTTTCTTTCTGATGATGTCTTGCAACTCAATGCAAATATCGTCAATTTTCCTTTCGCGGGCGGGAAAAAAGATCCTAGGCATGTGGCAGAAAGTCTGGTTTTATCCCGGAAAACAAGTGTGATAGATGTTGGTAAAGATAATGACGTAACCTGTCTCCCTCGAAGCATTTGCTACGGTATTGAAATGACGTCAGAAAATTTTAATAATCGAAGCAGTTTTTCTGTTATTGCCTCATTGGATAAACTAGCACTATCACTGTGTAAAAATTCAAAGGTGGTTATCACTGATAAAGGGTGTAGCATAAAAGACATTTACAAATTTCAAAAATTTTTGAAAAATTACCAAATCATTGTTTTCGATAATTTGAGAGATTCGGATTCGATTATTTTTAGGCTACCTGTTGAAAGCGATTTAGTAAAAAAAATATTTCTTTATTATTCAGAGACGTTAAAGCATTTCTATGTAATTAAGTCGCTAACAGGCCTTTTTAATAAAAAATATGCCTGTTCTTTTTGCGATAGGTTAACAAACATGAAAATGCATAAATGTGACCAGAAGTGTCGATATTGTGACTCTTATCCGCCGTGTGTATTTGTTGAAAAAGTCAGACCATGCGAAAACTGCAATCGCATGTTTAGAGGCGATACTTGTTTTACGAACCATACCCTAAATAAAATTCAGAATAAAAGCATATGCGAGACTTTTAAAATATGCAAATTGTGTGGTAAGTTTCTTGTTCTTAACAAGACAGAGTTCAAAGAACATTCTTGCAATGAAAATTTTTGCAAGATTTGTTCTAAAATTGTTCCCCAAGAGGATCTTTGCTATATTAGGAGGTATAGAGGGAGTGTCGATGAAAATTTTTTATTAATATTTCTTGATTGCGAGAGCACTCAGAACACCTTATGTGAAAATAGCACCACATCTTATTTGCAGATTGTGAACTTAATAATTGCACAGCAAATATGTCATAACTGTTACACAAAACCAGATATTAGGGAAACATGTGATGTTTGTGGTGATAGGCAGCATGTGTTTAAATACGATAGTGAGACAAGCGTTGTAAAATTTTTTCTAGATTACTGCCTGAACGCCCGATCTTTTGTGTCTAAGGTGCACTGTATTGCGCATAACCTACAGGGATACGACGGGCACTTTATTTATTTCTGAGCTGTTAGATAGAAATTTAAAAATAGAGCCTATAATGAATGGCTATAAAATTATGAAAATGACGTGCGAGAATTTAATATTTAAACTTTCTGGCACTCCCCCTTTCTAAATTTCCCGACGTTTTTGACATTAAAGGTTATGAAAAGGGTTATTACCCTTATTACTTTAACACTGCTGAAAATATTGACTACATAGGGAGCTACCCTTCCACTGACTTATATGGATACACCACCATGAAGTTAAAGGAAAAAGAAAAGTTTTCAAACTGGTATAACACCGTATCTAAGGGCACTTTTAACAATAGAAAAAGGTGTTAAAATATTGCGAAAACGATGTTAATATTTTACGTTTGGGATATACTCGATTTATGCAAGAGTTTTTGGATATAACACAATTAAATCCTTTTACAGAAGCTATAACTATTGCATCAATCTGCATGCTCGCTTTCCGGAAAAATTACCTTAAAAATAATATTTTGGGTATAATGCATAAAAATGGATATTGCAAGTCTCAAAATCATTCCCTTATTGCCATAAAATGGCTAATTTGGGAAAGTCTGAAAACCAATCTGGAGATTGTATCTGTATATAATAAAGGAGAAGTGAAGCTGGCAAGAGGTGGATTACAAGTAGATGGGTTTAATTCAGAGACAAATACGGTTTATGAATTCTTTGGTTGTTTCTACCACGGATGTAAAGACTGCTTTAAAATCCAAGAAGTGGCTAACACCACTCAGAAAATCGAGACTATGAGTCAAAGATTTGAGAGCACTCTTAAAAGAATTGATACAATTATACGATTGGATTACAACTTGAATTATTTCTTAAAAGCCAATCCTGATGTAGACCAAAAATTAAATGACCGCGTTGCAAACACCCCTCTACCGCTTAATCCACGTAATGCTGTTTTTGGTGGTCGTACAGAAGTTTTTAAACTATACCATAAAGTAAAAGAAAATGAGGTAATAAGGTATTTAGATTTCACAAGCTTGTACCCATATATTAATAAATACTCACCTTATCCTATCGGGCACCCTACTATATTTCGAAATTGTGATATGCCTGCAGTATCAGAAATACTGTTAATGCACGGCTTTATTATGTGCTCTGTTATCCCACCTTCTAACTTATTTTTACATGTGCTACCTTTTAAAGCTAATCTAAAATTATATTTTGCTCTTTGTAGAAAATGTTCAGATGAAAATAAAATTTCTGCATGTTGTCACAATGAAAAATAAAGGGAAATTACAGGCGTGTGGGTTATACCCGAAGTAGCTTTAGCTGTAAAAAAAGGGTATCAAATAAAAAGGATTTTTGAAGTCTGGAAATATGACTATACTGTATATGATCCGGTTACAAGGACCGGTGGTCTATTTACAGATTATGTCAACACCTTCTTAAAAATTAAACAAGAGGCAAGCGGATGGGGGATTAGATGCGAAACTGAAGATGAGAAAGATAATTTTCTTAAATTATATAAGAAAAGAGAAAACATTATTTTGGACAAGGATCAAATTCGTAAAAATTCTGGTAGACGTAATACAGCAAAAATTTGTCTAAATTCTTTTTGGGGTAAATTTGCTCAAAGAGATGACAGGAGTTATACTAAAGTTTTCAATAACTTTAAAGAGTTTTGTGATTTTATACAAACTCCAGGAATTGAAATTTGTTCCTTACATCCAATTAATAAAAACACAATGTGGGTGACGTGGAAGTATATTCAAGAAAACCTTAACAGTCTGCCGCACGTAAATATCCCTATTGCAGCGTACACAACTGCTTTTGCTAGACTTAAACTTTACGAGGTGTTAGAAAAAGGAGGGGATAATATTTTATATTGTGATACCGATAGCTTGATTTTTGTGGATAGTAAAGAAGATCCTTTACCATTTGACATTTCCAGCTTTCTGGGTGACCTAACGGATGAGATTGAATGTTTTGGAGCTAATGCCTTTATTTCAGAATTTGTAAGCACCGGGCCGAAAACATACAGCCTGAAAATTGAAACTGAAAAAGGTCCTGAGTACATTACCAAATGTAAGGGTGTTACAATTAATTTCGAAAATTCCAAAATTGTCAATTTCGAGTGTTTAAGATCGCTGGTTACTGAAGAGAGTTTTCAAGATCGAGTCTGCGTGAAAAATGAGAAAAAGATCAAACGAAAACGGCCGGGAATTATTATATCTTCACTAGAGCAAAAACATTTGTCATTTACCTTTGACAAGCGTGTTGTTACTGAAAATTACTTTTCTTACCCCTACGGGTTCAAAAAGCGGAAATTAGGCAAATAAGTATAAAGATTGTTTAAAAGCTTGCTATACTTTTAATTAAAGGCTTAGCATTTTTAAAACTGTCAAGAATTTATTGTATTAAATAAGTTAATGTAAATTCAGGGTATATTTAAGAAATATGTTGTTATAAGGATTATTGTAGTCTAGACAGGTGCGCAGATAAAGTATCAGCTGACCATAACAGCCCATAATTGAGAGCATTACCAAAGCTATCAGTATCATACTTTTTGGAATCAGGTATACGGATATTATTTTGTTACCGGAATCTGTAAAATAGTCACAGCTAAATAATGTGGATGCGTCATGCTTCAAATCTGACTGTAGATAAATATATAGCCACATAACGTATTTTATCCTCAGATGATAATATGGATAAATTTATTTTGGACATCCAGTTTGTGTGCGGAAACAACGGCCAGTACTTTGTTAAAGAACTTTCCGTACTTGCTGTTGGAACAATCATCCCAGATGCTTATCATTTTATGCCTCCATACCCATACCAGGAATTGTCATCAAAGGCAAGGTGACAGATCCAGTATGACGTACAAAATATAAATGTACTGCATTGGAATGATGGAGACATTAGCTACAACAATTTGCCCGAAGTGTTTTCAAGATTTAAAAATGTAACAGTGTATGTAAAAGGCGAAATCAAGGCTTCATTTGTCAGCAAATACTCGCCGACTTCAGAAATCATCGAACTTGGAGAAATACCTAGGCTAAGTGAACTTACAAATTATCAACTTCCTTGTAAGACCCACAATAATGTATCTTTTTTACGTTGCGCTCTTCAAAACTGTGTAAATATGTACCTGTATATGTTAATCAATAAAATTATAAAGTAAAATAAAAAAATAAAAAACTTAAATTGTTTTTATTTAAAAAATTTATTAAATGTTTATTATATCAAACAAAATATTGGTACTACAATACAAAGGTATCTCAAAGAAAAGTCTAGAATAATTCAGATGCACATAAGAAGTTCTAGACGGTATAAAAAAGTCTTCGTCAGGTAACAAAATTAAATTTTACTTTTACACTTTTCGCAATATTTTTTATAATATTCTTTTACACTTTCGGCTGCATTGTTATTATGGAACATCACAACCTTGAAGAAACTCAGCATATCAATTAATTTATAGAGCTCATTAAGGGTGAGCTGAATATTGCGTGTACCAACGGGAATTGTGTATTTCGTGTGAAGCTCTTCTTGGTTTGGCGGGAACATGTCTGGAATAACCTCGTCCTTTAGTTTGGTTAGATGTTTATAAACTTCCAGCCATCCAGAGTAAAATGTTGACACAGGTTCAAAACCATGACGGTGAAAGACTATTTTTACTTCAAACGAGGTCGGATCAAATCCGAGGACAACCTTCTGATTATGATGATGATCCAGATGATAAGTGTAGTTTAACAAAAGATCTTCGCCCGGGGCCTCTGAATCCTTTCTACCTTCTCTTCGTATCGGCCTAGCTTTTTACTTTTTGGGTTTTGTGTCCATCACTTTAAACTCTTCTGCACACACTCTTTTTGCTCGTACCTTTTTAGACTTTTTAACTTTAGGTGCCTGCTCCATTTTGACGCGTAGACTTATAGTTCAGCATTATATGTGCATCACCGTCGTCTCGTATTTATACTCTTATTTGCCGATGTACATAGCTGGATACCCCCTCCAGATTTTAAACATTTTTTCAAGTATATTTTGCGATATAAATTCACAACTTTATTATCATTTAATCTAAAATTATGGGCTTGCTGGAAGTGCCTTTTCCATTTTTTCCACCTAGGATTCAGGTTTTTATAGCTTTGATCTCAGCTTTACATGTTTGACTACAAAAAACCCCTCCAGATTGTGCACGATTGTTTTTTTTAGATATATACTGTGGTATAAATTAACAATTTTGCTATCATTTAAACTTAGATTGTTCGAATCAAATTGTTTTAAAAAGTTCTGAAAGCTTCGTCCTCTGCAGCGAGAATATAGAAATACAAAACAATAATGTCCGTAGGTTGATGAAAATTGGCCTTGCAATCGTTTTTTATTATTACTAAAAGAGCTTGAATTAGATAATAAAAATTTTCGAAAAAGCCTGATACTTTCCAAATGAATCAAAGTACTCTGCGGGGCCTTGTTTTGGGAAATAAAAGGCTACCGAATGAGTTCCACCTTTATTTGCAGGATCCGTATTAGCTATTACACATGCAGGCTTTCTTATCTTCTGTGGTAATTGGTTGCATGGAAAGATGCCTCTGAAAAACTTGTTTGTCATGCGGTTGTTTGATAATACATTTGTAAGCTCAAGCGTGTTCATTCTTGTTCAGAACAAATGATGGTTTCCACGTCAATGATCTTGGTGTGAGAAGTAGCGTAGTTATTTATAAATTCTCTGGTTACAGCTCCACGAACAAATATTGTGGTAAATTTTGATAGAGTTTTTATAAGATCCTCGTCCATACGCTTAAGTTCGATATTACCAAATTTACTTATTTGTTCAGTACATCCTGTACTAGATGTAGGATACTTGAAAATTATTTCTTTCGCAAAAGACTTATTTTGCGCAGCGAATCCCGCAAAAGAAACTCTTTTTAAAAAGGTGAAGGGTCCTCCGGAAAAGAACTCCACATTTACTAAACAGTAGCTCATTATAGATTGCGTATTAAGAGTCTTGAGTGAAATTAAGTTCGAAGATCGGTTAGTCAGCCTTATATAGATTTTTTTAGAAGCTGGTGTATACATTTTTATCTTTACCTATATCAAGGCTGCTATCATATTCTGCATATACAATACATGTCACTGTGTTTTTTAGTGCTTCCTTAAACCTTCCTTCAATTCTCACCGTTCCCTGATTCAATAGATTTCCACATGTTGAATTATACGAGAGGTCTGTCGTTAAATCAAAAGCAAGTAGAAAACACCCGTTGTCAAAGAATTTTTTTGACATTTGGTGTCCGTTATCAAAATAATGTATACCGGTGCCTTTAAACAGCGTAATATATCCTCGAGTGCTAACAGGATTTTCTTTTGAATAATCAAATTCTAGAGGTTGATTTGGCACCTGTACCCCGTTCACCGATAAGTTAAAACTGGTGATGTTGTTGTGCTTGAAGTCGTAAGCATTTTTTGTTCGTTTTCCGGTATATGCGTCGTTGTCAACCATGCCAAAGACTAGTAGATTTGGTAATTGTCCTATAACCACATTGTCCAGTGATAATGTAAATGTATTTGCGGGTATTGTATAAGTCTTAACTTCAACTCGTTTATACGGATATATAGCGTTGGAGCGTTGGAGAACAGCTTGATGAGCCAGCAAGATGTTAGGATTGATAGTTACATGATTCATGTACATAGTTGCTTCTACTATCTTAACTCGTGGAGAATTGTCATCATCTTTTGACCAAAGGTAAAATTCCGGTTTTTCAAGTGCTAAAACTACCCGTAAATCAACACCGTTCATTAATAATTTATCTTGATTAAACATATCGCCGTGAATCTTTCCCATCAGCTCAACAACATTACTTTTATCAAACAGCTTTTGTCTTGCCAAATAACTTCATTTAGCTCAGGACTTTGAGCTACCTCCATATTATTTTGATCGAGATACCAGCCAACCGATTCCAAATGTGTTGAAGCGGCATCTTTTCCGTTATTTAATAAATTCTCAATATAGGCTCTATAGTTGTAATTGTCATCTGTTTGGGCAACCGATTTTCCATTTAGATAAATTGTACACTGGCGGAAAAGTGAGTGGAGTATGTTATTTACAAGGCCGGGGCCTTCATCACGAACAGTGTCTTTAGTCTTATCTGGTTTAGTTATTTCGATATCTTCGCCTGTGTAAAGTTCATCTTTTCCATCCTTGATTTTAACCAACTGTAGTTTCAAACGAAGGTATATGCTTGATAAGTCTCGATATGTGTCACCATGCCCTAGTGATACAAATTCGAGCACCGACGAGTTATCTAGAGAAGCTATAGGTTTATAAGATACCTCTTCAGTTTTTAAGATGCTGCTTTGTACAGGTGATGCAGAGAAAAGGTCTAACTCAGATTTCATGCATTCTTTGTATGACGGCATGTTGTTTATTTATCAAAGATGTCTAACACACGTTTACGTATCTTACGTTTGCCTTTAATAGATGCTCTTTTAGCTGTCCTTTTTGTCTGTGTCTTACGTTTGCCTTTAACAGATGCTCTTTTAGCTATCGTCTTTGTTTTTGAACCTCTTTTTTGGACTTTTTTGATCCTGAACGCTTTTTACGTTTAGAAGCTGGAGCAAAATGTAAAGCTGTAAAAGGGTTGCGCCTTTTTATAAGCATGCGAATGCTTCTTCCTGCACCACCCATGCTTTCATACAGCTTATTTATACCTTTCTGTGATAGTTCTTCGGCAGCTGCTTTTCCCTGTTCTTTTAAAATATCTGTTAAAGGTTTACTACCTGCTCTTCTAAAATAGCTTTTCCTGTTTTAATTGCTTGTTGCTTCAAAGCCCTTGCCCCCGATGTAACCAAGGGCTGTAAATATCGTAATAGTCCGCTGAAAAAAACTACCAATTTCTCTTCCACGCTGGTAAATAAGAGGAGATCGATATAATTCTCCAATATCCGCTAAAGCTCCACCACTCTGAATTGAATAATATTTAGTATAATATGAATTCATTTTCGAAGTTATACAAAATGCTCTTAACTTTGCACTATGTTAAATTGACGGTTGTATGAGTATTTATAGCCTATTTTCTTTTAAAATGAAGCATTATATATGTAGGAATATAGACTGACTTGAAATCAATTAGCTCCCCTTGCTGATTAGTTATTTTTATAGAAATACTTTCGATAAAAGTTTTTTCAATAGGACAGTAATTTACGTGTTGAAATCTTATTATGTTTTCACATTCTTTTAAAGGTATTACACGTAAGTATCGTACTAACTGATCAGCTATAAATCTGGGCTGAATAATATCAGCGTAGACGTAAATTATATATTTTTCATAACAGTCCACTGCTGCTGGCCGAGACTCTTGCGGCAACCTTAGTGTCAAGTCCGTAACTGATCTTTCCAGTCTATTCAGTGTGTCTATTATTGATATATGCTCCTGACGTAATCCTGCCGTATTAAAAGATTCTTTTATTTCTGCCAGTATGGCGTCAGGTTCACGCTTATTTTCAGGCGTTTGGAGAAATATATCCGTAAAGAAGTTGGACAGGTTGTCTATATTAGTATCAATAGGTACTGGGGTAGTTAAATATTCACCGGAGCTTTGCTTTTCGTATGGAACATCCAAAATATTGCTACCTTTAACAATTTTTCGCTGTTCGGATGGTTTAGCACTAATCGAGTCTTTGTTCAATCTATTCAAGATGTTAAAAATAGTATCCTTAATCTGAATAATTATTTTTTGTTTTTCTTGCTCACTAAGGGTTTGATCATCAAAGTGTACATTTGATATAAAAAGCGTAATAAGATCTCTAACATTAAGATGAGATGGTAGTGGTTTTTTTATTCTGATTGTGACTCCCAAATCTTCCAACCGCAGTTCAAATACATCGTGTACTCTTTTGCCGCCAGTATTTTTTTCTGTCTCACGGGCTCTTTTGATGCTAAGCGCTGGATGTGTGTAATTGTCTATCGAGTCTTGTATGATAGCATACTTTCTCGTCTGTCTAGGAATTTGTCCAAATACGTCATCAACAAAGGCTGCAACTGACTCATAGTTTTTATATTTTAAAATAACATTTTCTGAAGCCCTCTTACCCTGATATATGTGTAATATAAACTCGTCTGGATCCTGTTTGTAACTTATTTCAGGTATAACACTATCAAAAAAGTCAGCTTCTAACCGATCCCACATCTTTTTCTTAACATCATCCAAGTACATGGTATACCATGATGGTGAAATAGCGCTATAAAATGTTAGTAGGAATGCAGAAAAATTTACCTGTCCTGCCCTGTAACTAACTTGCTCAAGACTCTCTTTAGTCCACTCGAGTTTAACGGTTTCATTTATTTTGATGCTAAGTGATTTGATTTCTTTTCTATGCTGCTCTGCTATTTCTTTCAATGGATCAGATGCCTCACGCCTTACCCTTTTAAAATTACTCTGATTTACTTCTTCAGCTGTATTTCGCTTGACTCCTCTTTTTATGGCATGATATAGCAACGAAATTTCAGTTATTCCAACACACCATTCATCAGTAAACTTGCATGCTCTTGGTAGTGCATTTGTAAAAGCTGATAGCGTATTTTCGGGATAAATTTGCATGGAATTGTTACTTAAAAGGCATACGTAAAAGTCATTATCTTTTATATCTACAGGCATTTTTAAATTCTTTCACAACCAACGCTCGGTACACTTTAGATTTACTGCTTATTATTATTACAGGTTTTCCCAAGGAATCGCTGAAATGCTGGAACTTCTAGTTTTTGCTGCGTTTTTTATGCAATCACTTTGGCGGACAACTTTCTTAACTGGTAACGAAAGCATATATTGACTGGGATCTAGCAGAGACGGCCTTAATATAGATTGATTTTTGGATGGTTTTCTACCTTTCGCAGCTGTAGGACTTTCCGTGTCGAGTTCTTCTAATATGTTCGCAGCTTCATCTATACTCATTTCTGCAGGTACGGTGTACTGGGTTATACCATCCTCAGCCGTGATTACCTTATAATCTTTATCACGGGACTTGGGTTCAGAAATCGTCTTAGGTATTTTTGAAGGTGGTTTCAGACTTTTTCATATACCACTAGCTGATAAGCGACGTTTGGAAGCGGGTGATAACGGTTGTCTTGGTGGTGATATTGCAGCAAGTCCGAAGAAATCCTCTTCCATTCTTTCAGGTGTATTTTCTTTTAAGGGTGATGTCTGTGCTGATATTTCATCTTTAAAGATAAATTTAGTTTGAGTAGTACTGTCCCGCAAGCTTTTCTGTTTCATAGTCTTTTCTGGTAGTATCCGAATATTTGTTTTTTCATCTGTCACTCGCGTAGCTTTTCGTCTTAAGTTTGAAAATTTTATTAATTCATTTCGGTAATTATACCATTTTTCCCTATCAGATAAATTCTTGTTTTTTAATATTTTATCCATAGTCTTATCGAACCTAGATTGATTCACGGAATCCTCAATCTCGTTTTTCAACTTTTCGTAAACTTCTGGTGAAAGAAGTAACATTTTATTCAGATTATTGTTTTTAAACATATTTTTCGATTAATGAACCAATTACACCTGATAATACACTTCCTAGCAACACTGGTAAAAAACCTCCACGCTGTATCAGTATTTTACGTTGTCTGGGTACAGACCTTTTTGCAACAACTAGTTTTCGTAAATCCTTTTTATACCTACAGAGCGAATTGTATATCTTTCCGCGAGGAATATGATTTCCCTTTAAAGTATTAAGAGTAATTTCACAAAGTGTTTTTATAACTTCGGGGTCGGCATTTTTAATAATGGCGTGTCTTAATTTTGGTCTCGCTGTTCTAAGAAGATATAGCATATGCTTGTTGTCCCTTAATCGATTCATTCGTGACACCATTTTTGCCGATCAAAGAGTTATGCGGGCAGAAGCAAGTTGTAAAGTCTTTATAAAATATGTCAGTACGGAAACTTAATACCTCGTTGATATCTTGAGTTGAATCTATCAGTAAATATCCGTGTGACATCTGTGTAATCTCTTTATATATTTTTAACAGCTCTGAACTATTTTCTGGATAAATCTGCCTCGCTAAATGGATAAACTGACTTTTATCTCGAGGGCTTTTAAATACAACTAGGTATTTACAGTTAAGTGATATATCTCGGTAAAACTTACCCTGGTGAAATACATTTTGTGTTACAAGGATTGCTGAAAGATTGCGATGGTGAGAGCCTTTTGTAAAGAGTTCACATACTTGTCTGCTAAAAGCATTTAACATCATATCATCCAGTACAACCAATGTAGGTTCCTCTGTATAATTTACAAACTCTTCAGGGATGCTATCAATAAATTCGATGTTATTGAATGTCGTATCTGAAGGCAGAGCTACATGTTCTGTATTACACCATATAACTCTTGTTATTTGTGGCCGTGTTAAAAACATATTACCGAGAAGACTTTTTATAAATGTTGTTTTCCCACAACCTGAAGGTCCAGCAACCATCATTGTAAACGGGTGTTTGAACGCGATCATTTTCACTGCAAAAGACAAAAGCTCTTAACTACAGGTCTTTTGTATATAAACCCCCACATTTTGTAAAAAGGTACTTATATAATTTTTTAAGAATGAGCAGAAGACAAATTATTAATGAACTACATAGGCCAGCCTGCAAAAACTTTAAGCGTCGTCGTGTAACGATTAAAGGCAAGGATGACCTGTGGCAGGCAGACTTAGTTGATATGCGCTTATATGCTCAAGAAAATCAAAACTTTAGCTTTTTGCTAACTGTAATTGATAAATTTTCTAAATACGCATGGGCTTTACCAATTAAAGATAAAAGTGGGATAGAAGTCACTAAAGCAATGCAGCTAATTTTCAATCAGGGTCGTATTCCAAGAAACTTGCAAACAGATGATGGAAAAGAGTTCTACAATAAGTCGTTTAAGCGCTTGATGGGTAAATATGATGTTAATCATTATTCAACTTATAGTTCATTAAAGGCGTCAGTTGTAGAAAGATTTAATAGAACGCTGAAAAATATTATGTGGAAAGAGTTTAGTATGAATGGTAATTATCACTGGTTGAGTATGTTGGACAGGTTAACAAAAAAGTATAACAGCACAAAGCATCGAACTATTAAGATGAGACCTATAGACGTAGGCCCTGTTAATGAGGTTCGTTTATTGCTAACTGTGTATAAAAAGCCAAAAACCAAATCACGTCCAAAGTACAAAGTGGGAGACTTTGTTCGTATAAGTAGAAACAAACATGTTTTTGAAAAAGGCTACACCCCAAACTGGTTTACTGAAATTTTCAAAATAAAAGATGTAAAAAACACTTATCCAGTAACTTACATTCTTGAAGACTATCAGGGAGTTATAATACAGGGCGGCTTTTACCAGCTTGAGCTATCTCCAGTCAAATATCCTGATACTTACCTTGTACAAAAAGTTTTAAAAAGACGAGGCGGTAAAGTTTATGTGAAATGGCTTGGTTTTCCGCAAAAGCACAACACATGGATTAATATAAAAGACGTTTTATTAACAGTCTTTATTGTAGTCACAATTCTGATCTTAAAGCGTGAATCTGATCGGTTAAAGACATTTAAGAATTTAACTTTGGATGACAGGAAATCACACAAGCTAGCAAGGAGCGGCTTCTTTTACGCCAACCTGAAAGACATAGCAAAATGTTATTTTTGCTGTATGGAAATGAGTGCATTAAATTGTCCTGAAGATGTTGAGGCCGAACATTTTCGACGTTCACCTAATTGTATCTATGCCAACGGTAAGGACGTATGTGGACCGTATAATAGCCCGCAACCATCATCAGAATGCACGAAGTGGGCTTTAAACACTTTGAAAGTTTTAGCTGGAGCGTTAATTCTGTCTGGCTTATGTTGTGAAATTGACTATTTTTACGAACAGTTTACACGGGAGGTATAAAAATACATGTGCGTATGCGTGTGTATATGTATGTGTGTGTGAGCATGCTGACGTTATGCACATCAAGTATGAAAAAACAAGTAAGATTCCAAACCCTGCCTGAAGTCAAATATTTACATGTATGGAGTTACGCCTATCAAAATGCACGCAAGGAACCGTGGCTCACTTACGGATTGGATCGATGCAGATTTAAGGCCCGCATTATGCAATGTAGTTTAATTTTAAGTTCCATTCTTCGTCACTCACACAGATGCAAAATCTTTATCGAGCGATTTAAAACTGTAAAAACAAAAAGCAAAAAATAAAAATTTCTTTATCGAATTCGACTTTTTATTTCAATAGTCCCATCGTTTCTCACTGCCGCCTTATCGAAAGGCATATTATCCACCCGCACTAATCATATCCAATATTCCGCAGTCTATCTTTACTGACCTTCAATAAAGGCATCTCAGCCGAATTGGTTTTTTATTTTACTCAAGCAACCCGTTTCTTTTAGCTCACCTTCACCCACATTCGTGTCGTTCACAACATCAAGTTCACTGACTGCCGCCGATCTATTCCTGTTTTGCAGCTCATTATCATACACCAGCAGTATTCAACGCCACAAGAATCAAGAACCCTTGCATAAGCAGCATCAGAACTTGCTCTTTGCGATCTTTCCTTAATCTTTTTTCCTTTACATCAAAAAATATTCCGGAAATAAAGTCACCCACATGTCTCGCAGTTTCAATTCAGGTAGACTTAAAATTCTATGCATAAAGAAACAACAACTCGTGACCGTATCGCGGTCAAGTTCAAGTTTTAAAACTCGTATGGAAAAATGACGTTGAAGAAGTGTGACTAACTGATCAAAGCTTGTATGGAGTGGAAGAAAAAATGAAGGGAATATAAAAAAAGAGGCGCGATAACCGCTGAAGATATGAAGACAGCGATACAGGTTTAAACCATGCATGCTTGCTACATATGGGTGCAAGATTTTGTGCTTTAGTTATCTGCTTGCCTGGTAGTACAATTTTATTAAACTTTACTATACTTGTACGTAAGCCGCCTATAGTACACCTGCTTGCACCCACTAGGCTCAGCCATCCTAGCAACTGGACCTTTCCAAAACAGTACCCATCTCCCGTCCTTGCCACAGACAGCACCACCTCTCTCCTTTCAACCAACAGCCGGCATCAAGACAACTCGGTATCAAGTCAGCTTTTTTTATTTTTGCCCCCAATGCTTGCGACAGGGACCCATCTACCGTCCTTACCACAGACAGCACCAGCTCTCTCCTTTCAACCAACATCCTGCAACAACACAACTCGGTATCAAGTCAGCTTTTTTTATTTTTACCTCCCAATGCTTGCGACAGGGATCCATCTACCGTCTTACCACAGACAGCACCAGCTCTCTCTCCGTCCAACCAACATCCTGCAACAACACAACACGGTGTCAACTCAGCTTTTTTATTTTTACCTCCCAATGCTTGCGACAGGGACGTGTCTATCCTACTCCCTCCTCAAGAACTTCTTATCGGCGGTGGGAACCGTCTTGCAGAAAACCAGCGAGTGGGATCCTCGTGGCAGTTGTCTCTATCGGACGTAATGTAAAAGTATAGGGAGGTGGGACCCTTACTACTTCTCACTTCACGATTTACCAAGAAACTGAACGCATTTTTGTAAACAATACACCTCGAGATATATCTTCACCTCGCCTCTCCAAACTGCCTAGCCACGCATCGCCTCGCCTCGCCTTGTTGTGCACGAATCCCAAGAAAAATTTAATGCTTCCTTACGAATGTAAATATTTTGAACAACTCAGGCTTGAATCAGTGTCGCTATGAAAAATCAACGGGTGGCAAGGCGTTGATTCCATAACTCGGGTTCTACTGGAAGAACCGTAAAACAAAAATTTGTTAAGTCAAGGCTAAAATACAATTGCGACGGGCAACGGCAAATGACGAAAAAATGCTGCTCCCGAACTTCTAAAAGCATATCGTCTTATGCGAATGCCAAAACTACGACGGGCGACTGTCAGCGGTCAACGAAGTTGCCGTCGGGATTGATCAATTTCTAATTTTTCCGTCGTCGTTATAGTACTACCAACAAAATCAAACGAATGAGCTTGTTGTGGCATTTATTTTTGTCAAGGTTGTAGGATATCGCTGCAATTTTATAATAATGAATTTTGATGAAAAATTGATTGAGGAATTGTGAAGTCATAAAATAATTTATGATATACAAGACAACCAGTATAGACGAGTTGACAAAAAAGACGTGGTATGGATGGATATTTCGAGGCACTCAAATACAAATGGTAAAATTGTGAAATTTTTGGCATTTAGTTAATTTCTGTATTTTAAATTTTTCCTTTCCGCACTTTGGTGCGAAAATTGTTGGTTTTGGAATGTATTATTTCTATAATTATGAAGTTGCGCAAAATGTTGAAACAGATTGAGACTCAACAAAATACCATATCAAAATATCTAAACGACTTTAGCGAACAAAACGGAAACAGAATACTAAAAATAGAGGACGAAGTACAATACGTGCAGCAGGTATACCAAATTAATTATGACATTACTGTACTGAAAAACCACATAGACGACATCGAAACAATCATGCTGACCAGCAGGCGCGTATACAGGGGGGGGGGGGGGTCACAGGGCCATGACCCCACCCCCCAGTGCTACCTACCGTTTTTGACTTATTATTATTGCGGAAATTATTTCTATTATTAATCCTATTATTTCTTCTAAGACTGGGGTTATTTATTCTAGGCGAACTAACATTATAGTATGCATAGCCAGCTTCATGTAATATGTCCATTGCTGTTTCTAGGCTTTCTACAATACAGAATTGATCGCATTGGTTCGGGGAGTTTATTTTTGAATATCGTCAAGGCAGAAGTCTTATTATTGGTAATGGTTTATTCTACGATCTTTAAGTCATCTCCTCCTGCTAGGGTGAGCTTTGTTTTCACATTGAGCCTTCTCAATGCAACTTTTATTTCGCTATAAAAATCGACACAGTTTGTTCTGAAAGAGATACTTCTCAGTTGGTCAAATAATTCTTCTAGACTAGAGCGGTCACCGAAATTATTTATTAAGATTTCTTTTATCTCTAACCAGAATGTTACATGATTATTAATTTCTATAATTTCTCTTGCCCTGCCTTTTAGTTTAGATTTTATAACGTTAGAAAGAATAGTTTGGCTAAGCGTATCGTAGCTTAGTAACTGTGGGTGAATTTTGTCGATAAGATTCGTGAAATTTTGGAGATCTTTATAATCACCGAAGAACTCGGGTAGTTTATTGAGGTATTTAAGGGGATCTATATTTAAAGTCAAAGGTGTCGTCATAGTTACTCAGAGATATTAAAGTCTTTTGTACTTTCACTGTTTGGAGTAATAACAAAATAAGGATTGATTGTATTTTTTCCCACTTTTAATTCTAAGTTTTCTGTTATTTTAAAATTTTCCACTGGGTTCAAATTTTCTGTTACATCAAAATTTAATGGAATATCACAACCTTCTACAGCTGAATTTCTTAATTGAATACTACTTATTAATACTGTTAGTTTTTCTATATCTTCTAAATTAGTAGATGGAACTTCATTCATATTAACATACCTTCAGATAACACTTTGATTGTTGGTTTCTTTGCATTAAAAAAAAAAATTCTGCAGGCTACGTCAGAAATGTTCCACTTATGCAATTATGTAGCGTCTCAAGTTTCGATTTAGATGTTGTCTTCCTTTCTTATTCTTGTCCTGAATTTCTTCTCTACTTAGGTCACTTGTAATTTAATTGATTGGTCGATATGTAAATGCAGTTTTATTTATATTTTTTAACTTATTTATTCCTTGAATATTCACCTTTAGTTTACCATAAATTTCGTTGGTATTGCTCAGATGATTTGTTAATTTATTGTTTGTATTTATATGATAAAACTTTATTAAAACCAATCAGTATGTACTTTTACTTGACTGTAGAAATTATGTGATCATAGTTTTTAATGCATCACCTTTTTTTATTGTATTAAATTGATAATTTTGTGCTAGATTTATATCTCATTGAGAAACTAGATTTACACACCACATCACATTTGCTGATTTCAATTTTTAAGCACCACTTCTGATGAAATTTTATAGATCTGATGCAATTAATTTATAAGTATGTAGTTGATTTCAGAAATACTATACATCACATCTAGAAAGTGTGTTTGAACATCGCTTTAAGATATATATCACTTCTGCTGATATTTGGAATCTTTATTACAGATTTTCTATATCACTTCTACTGATATTTCAAATCGTTATTGGAAATTTATTATATCACTTCTGCTGATATTTTACATTGCAAGATTTACTACATCACTTCTGCTGATATTAGAAATTTCCTATATCACTTTATATCATTTCTGCTGATATACATATGAACGAGGTTAATTAGATGTGCCATTAAATGTTAAAACATAAGTGAATTGCACTTGACACATCCTATCGACTGCGCCAGTTTAATAATGTATCTTTATTCTTAAGAAAAAAAAAATATGAATGAAAACACCAACTTTAACTATTAATTAACTCTTTAGGAAAAGATTTTGAAATTAGATTGGCGACTTATATGCGAGGAACGAATTTAAAGAGCGTGACGATTTACTTCGGATCCCAAACTTCAGACTAACTGTGGATATGTTTTCCCATTTTGCAATTACTCATTTGTGCGCTTTTTACTTTAATAAAATTGCTGACTTCGCGTATACCGCGCAGGAAAAGGTGAATTTAATATTATACCTTCGTTCTCACGGGAACGGAAATTATTTTTGTCAAATCTGCAGATGAATGAATAATATAGAATTTATATTACGTTTTTTAAGGTATGATCTATAACAGTTAAGGTCAGAAGAACAATGAATTATTTCCGATTCTTTATTATAATTCTCGTGAATGCTATTGAGCACCCGGAGAGAAAACATGGTACATCGCTTATCAGTTAGTATAAGTCATCAGCATTCAATCAATTTTTGCATAAATAGTCAGTCAACATTAGGCGATCGGGCGATATTTATTACTTATCGAGACCAACGGCGCGGCGTCGAGTATTTACGAATAATTTTAGTCCGACATTTCACCAAAAAGATTAGAGTGAAAGTGCATTCTTTTCTTTAATCCCAATGGACCCAAGGGACACTCATCTACTCCACTAAAAACATCCAACGCGATTTAAATTTTCCTTAGATCATAGGATGTTGTGTTTATTTGAAAAATAAAATAAAGTTTGCACGAGTTTAAAAGAAAAATAAAAGAAAGTGGTGTCCTTTAATTAACAGAGACTTTTGTTTTCCACATCCCCTCCTTTGCATCTCTCACGTTTTAAGGAAAATAAATCAGAATCCTCAAGTTCCTTACACCAAACTGATATATGATATATAAACTGCTTAATGCCCAGTATTTATTCCAAGTACCCATACTTCAATTTTTTTAAGTACAACTACAAGTTCTGTACTTATTAAGGTCAAGAGCTTTCGAAAAGTCAAATCAGAAATTTTGAAAAATTTATAGCCAGTTAAATAACTGGATGAGGTTCCCATTTACGAAATATCATACAATAGCGTACAAGATTTTGCTGTTTTAATGTCTACATAATTTTGGAAGTTGTTTGTACATACAGTATTTGAGTTTGCCTTTAGCAAAACATATGTTACATTGATTGCCAACCTTCTCAACAAAGGATATCGATTCAGCATGTCAATTTCTGTCCTACAGATAATCCTATATTGCGCTAATTTTCTTTCATTGTTCCTGAAGTCGGTAACATTTCTTGAGCCACTGTCGAGATGCAGATAGCATCTATTATTAGAAGGCGTATTTAAATAATTTACAAGAGCTATTTGTAGTAAGTGCGTTAAGTACCAGTATCGGGAATTTTACTTGAGAACTTTTTGAGTACCAGTACGGGGACTTGTAGTTGTACTTAAAAAACATAATAAATGGTACTAATGCTTAAGTACCAATATACTTAAATATTTTACAGGTCTGAAGTTAGATACACTTTTTAGATCATTTATTTAACGTTTTAATTAAGCACTAATAAAGAGATAGTAAAAGTCTATATACGCTTTAGTTCACAGTTTTTTTCTACAATTTTTGTTGGCACCTGTTGCGCTGTTAGATTGTTTTTAATTATCGCAATTTCAATGTTTATGGGTGTGCCATGTTCGGAAACCTCTCCTGAAGCAGTTGCTCTTAACCAAAATTTAACTCGATGGAAAAGCTGAGTTCAGAGCCGGTCGAGCTGACAGAAAGACCCACGCCTGCTTGCAGCTACTTGTATAAATTTGGTCAGAAGTCTTTATTAATTTCTGTTTTCAGTCTTTTCG
This sequence comes from Dioctria linearis, assembly GCA_963930735.1. Lineage (NCBI taxonomy): Eukaryota > Metazoa > Arthropoda > Insecta > Diptera > Asilidae > Dioctria > Dioctria linearis. Next base: position 123,377,726 of record OZ005740.1, on the reverse strand, counting down.
AATTTACCACGATGCTCTTATTTTGGAACATATAATTTATTATTTTTGTTTCAGCCTGTAAGGTGGAAATGTCTACATTGAAAACATTTTTATAATTTTCTACAAATGCCTCTCCATGCTTCAGGTACAACTTTATAAACCAGTCAGCTGACTGTGCCAGGTAGATTTTCAAACTTATTTTTAAAGATATTGATAATGTTGTGCAATATTCGGATGGCCTTGGCCTTGTATCTGATAGAAAGTGTACCAAAGCACTTTTACCTAGGGTGAACGTTATCAGAAAGTCTTGTGCTCTCTCCGGTTGTCTTGTCCTTTTGGAGACTCGAGTAGGTTCTAGACATATTTAATGTTTTTCTGTGAATTTCTCAGTTTCCCGAAGTATTTATTGTCTAGAGTACTAATTTAGTTTTATTCCATAATGTAACGTAAAAAGAATATAATTGAAGTTTTTAATTGCGCAGTAAATATTTCTTACTTATAAAGATAATCAGCCTTATTAGTGAATCTGTTGGGATCAGAATCGAAAAAGCTTATTTTCCGGAAAATTTAACAAAGTTTTACGAAATTTTCAAAATTTCCGCACAAACTGTAAAAATAGTTCTGGAAGATTTCTCCTACGGATCACGCCTTTATCAAAATTCAGTGGAATCAGAGCACTGAGAATAGTTTTTTGAAAATTTTAAAATGATTTTAATAGGTTTTCTTAAAGAAAAGGACGTGTTAAAGCCCTTTCGTTTCCGATCCGAATGGATTTAGTTTAATTAGGCCGAAGATTGTACGAATTAACGAATGTTTTTGGGAATTTTCATAATTTCCTGGGGGACCAGTCCGCATTCTGTGGGGGCGCATCTTGGCCCTTACCTAGTTACGCCAATGAGTACACCACGGTTTGTTGGTTTAGTGGAAGATGATTTAACAAACGACTCAATTTGGCTAGTATCTATGGCCAGTTCATCACAATGCACATACCACAATACCCCAAGCATCTTTTGAATAACAGGAGGACTTCCAACTTTATAAATTGATCTCTCACTTTACCATGATTCGTATTTCATTTCCTTAAATTCTTCGAAGCACCCTAAAGTATCTCAGTTGCTTCTTTGTATAACTGAATTGCCGCTCACACATTTTCTGTGCTGCACACCTTTTCGTCCATATAAAAACACTTGCGAAGTATCCTGGCAGGTTTCTGGAAACTGCTCGATCTCGCTTTTCAGATGCTTATGAAAAGTAGCGTTTAGGAGAAGGACTGCATGTCACCCCACATGTTACCTTAGTCATTCGATATATTTAAAGCGATGGACAGCGCCCTACTGATTTTAATTTCTCCTGAAACCAAAAAAATCTATGCACGTTCCGATGCCTAATATCTAATAATACTTGTAGAAACGCTTCCTCTATATCCATAACTAGACCGATAGATCCAGGTCGAAAATTCAGTAAGATTCTCAAAACGTTGGGAAGCATATTATGTCCTGGTGGCAAATGATAATTTAGAGGAAGGTATTTCTCCGCATGCCCTAACGCATCAAACACAATTAAGGTCGATTCACACCACCGCAATAGCGATTGCGATAACGTAGTGAGAGCGACAACGAAGTGACAGCGATAGATCGCTACACATATTTTTCAATCTAAACGCTCACACCACCGCGATAAGTTATAGTGTAAGTATAAAATCGTTGTTGGGTTTGGAAAATTTTTTCCGTTGGTCTTCTTCCATTAACTTCAAAATTTACAAACACACTATTTTTGATTGAGGGGCTCTAAATGTTGAGTGTAATAATTATCGTTCTCATTTGCGGTTTGTAAAAAACGTATGAAGAGCGTATGGGGCTTTAATATGTAGTTGTTTCAGGCTGTGTTGCAATAGGATCGACAAAGATTCTTCATTTTGCGCCGAAATTTCAAACACCTTTTCAATTATCCACTTATAAGGCTGTGTAATTTTAAGTATTGTACTGATCTTTCTGAGGTTCTTGACGAGCATACTTTGCTGCGAAAGGACGCATCAAGTAAAATTTTAAAGCGAATCCTTGATCGACAATCGAGGTATAATGAGTTCTTTGATATTGATCAGCAAACATTTGGTGGTATTTTTTGAATAAACCGTATTCAAATTTCATCTCTATAGTTGAAACATTGAAAACACCTGGGTCACTACTTTTCCATATATTTCAACGTCGATATATAAAAAATTATATTTGATATCAACGATGGTCAGTAAGGCAAACTTTTTCAAATTGAAAAATTAAGTCGAGCTAGTACATATTGAATTGGCAAATTAATCGTAGCAAGTCCACCATCGATACTAGTCAATACAATTAGGAAACTCTAATTTGTCCAATATTCTGATTTTTCCCAAATGTATTTATTTGGTTCAGGCATATGTATGTAACTCTCGCTGTGAACTATCGCGTGAAAGGAATTGTGTCGCTAGTTTATCGCTATCATTATCCCTATCGTTATCGCAATCGCTATCGCGGCGGTGTGAGTCGGCCTTAAGCAGCCCCGTCGTTGTATTATCATCCCTGTAGACTGGACGATGTATCAAATAAAGACTGCGGGCTGGTTCGTCATCTGAACTTGCTCCACAAATCCTGCTGAAATAAAATCTCGCATAGCCTCGTCGTATTTCAACAACTTTTTAGGTATTCCAGAAAGCCTTTAATAAGCGAATTTAACCTAATTAACGCAAATGATTTGCTTTCATCGAGAAGAGACTTTTCATCCTTCTACGGTAAGCTAAAGCGCCATTATAGCAGCCTTCTGTAGACGTAAAGCCTGCAATGGTTTCCACCGCTTTATTCCTTAAAGTCGATTGGAGATAATTAAATTTGTCAGCTCTTGATAATGACTTACTTTCATGGATGGCTGCTTTGAATTACTCCCAGAAGGGAAGCCACTCTTAGAAATCTCCACTAAATGTTTTCAAAAGTAATTTCAGTAGTTTAACGGCATTGAGTTTTGCAGGTTGCCTTGAAATTGGTGACGACGATGCATTTCTTTATGATAATAACGGATCTTGCAGTCGACGCAACTTAGCCAAAAGTTGAGTTATGCAACTGCACTGAAAGTTCTTCTTCTTTTATATCGTCCCAATTGTACATATTTTCCGATTTAGGATAAGAGTCCACCGACTGCAAGTAGTCGATCCCGTTCTTAGCTACTCTCGTTACTTGTCCCCTATAAGTCGACGGATTCGATTATTTCGCGAAACTAATCTCCACCTATTTTACGTTCCCGTTAAGTTACGTATTCCCGATCGTCTACATTATCCCGGGTTTCGATACCAAATATTATAAAAGTTAAGATTAAATATGCTTTATGATACATACATGATACAATATGTAGATTACGAAATATAATTTATACACGTCTGCTCGATACAATGGCTTAATGGTGACTGAACTTAAAAAGAGTTTCGAATTCAAATCAGTTAAGTATACTAATATATTATCAACAATGAATGTATATTCTAAAGCTAATTGATGCGTTCGGATATATCGGTGAAGAAGCTCAGATCATTTCCTAAAAGTGGAGATTTATCTGAAAGTTTCAGTTTCGAAACTAACACTCTTTCAAGTTGTGTATCTTGCATTGGCAAGATGAAGAATTTAGGATTCGCATTCTTTGTTAATAGTAATGTGAAATTAGTCTCAGTTATTATGACTGAGGAATTGCTTGTTGATAATGGAGCTTGGCTTGGATTAAGAATACTCGTGTTGAGAGTATTCAAGTGCGCCTGAGCTGTGGCTTGATTCCTTGTTACTACATTTACGCAGGTAGTAAGTTCTGCTAAATTTTCGCTACTATCTGGAATAGCTCTACTGAGAGTGTCTGTATTGGTATTGAGCTTTCCTAATTTGTGAACTATTTTATAGTCATATTCCTCAAGACGTATTCTCCATCTCATCAGTCTTGAGGAGGGATCTTTCAGATTTATTAGACATACTAATGGCTTATGGTCAGTAATAATTGTAAGCTGTCTGCCATAAACGTATGGTCTGAATTGCTCAACCGCAAAAACTATAGCTAAGAGTTCTTTCTCTATTGTTGAGTAATGAGTCTCCGCACCATTGAGAGCTCGACTCACATAGGCAATTGGATGATCTCCTTGACCATCAACTTGTGAAAGAACTGCTCCAATGGCGTTGTCACTGGCATCGGAGGTGACAAAAAATTCTTTGTCGAAATCAGGATATGATAAAATTGTGCTGAAATTAAGTTATTCCTCAATTCGCAAAATGCTTCATTACAAATTCCGTCGAACTTGAAAGCCGTATCTTTCTTCAAAAGATTTGTTACAGGTTTCGCAATCTTTGAAAAATTTGGAGTCAAGCGGCGATAATAGCCGACGAAACCAAGGAAACCCTTAATATCTTTCTCCTCCTTTGGCCTGCGATAGGACTGAACTGACTTTAATTTTGCAGGGTCTGGTTTGACTCCATTTTCAAATTTTGCAAAAAAAAAATAAAATTTTGCAAAAAAATCATCAAATTTTGCAAATAAATCAATCAAATTTTGCAAAAAAAAAATCAGCAAATTAGGAAAAGGCACTTGTCGGGCTTGAGCTTCAAATTAAAATTTCGGAGACGGCAAAGTACTGCTATGAGTCTTGTATTATGATCTTTAAGGTTGTATCGATTGGCTACAATATCGTCCATGTATACGAAGCAATAGATGCCTTGTAGGCCAGATAAAAGATTATTCATGGCTCGTTGAAAGGTTACAGGGGTGCCTTGTAAACCAAGTGGCATACGGTTGTATTCATAGTGGCCGTAGTGTATGTTAAAGGCAGTTTTCTACCTGTCCTTCGAGTCCATTTTTATCTGGTGGAATCCACTGGCCAAGTCGAGTGTGGTGAAATATTTCAATTTCCCCAACTGGTTTAATACATATATCGGTGATATTAGGCAGTTGGTACGCATCGCCAATTGTTATGTCGTTAATTCGGCGGAAGTCTACCACATCTCGCCAGCGTTTATTGCCATTCTCATCTGGTTTTTGGGAACCAGAAGAAGGAGTGAATCCAGGGACAATGTGAAGTTCTAATAATGTCTGACTCAACCATCTCCTGTATTTGCTGGTTTATTTCAGCCCAGCTTACTTCAGGAAGTCAATAAGGCTTGGTGTAAATTGGCGGCTTATCTTGGATGGTCTCGATTTTGTGGGTGATCGCATCTGTATAAGATAAGAAATCCCCTTCTAGAGAAAAGAGATCATTAAATTCCCTACAGGTGTTGCGAATACTCTCAGATTTCTCCGAATTGCAGTGATCCAATTTGATAAGGTTTTGCAGTTTATTTATTCTGCCCTTAATTGGATCTCTGTCAGAGTCTTTGGAGAAGACCACAAAGTCGTCCAAGTCTTGGTAAACTGGGTTCACCTCGAAAGGGCCCACATCGACGTGCTCCTCATTTGTATTGAGGATTAGGACCTTTGATACCGTTGGCTGGTTCGACTATCGAGTTTCCGAGAAATATAACTGGCCTTATTTCATTCTTGACACAAAGCGATTGATGTTGAATAGAAGGAGCTGTAATCTCTAAAATATACTCTGATCTAGCCGGAATTTTGATTTTTTTAATTGATCCGAATTTTTCAGCTGCTTAGTAGGAAGGAGATATGATTCCAACTGTTGTGGAATTTTGAGGGGGTTATTTGATGATTCCGACTCGAAAGAAATTAAAGGAGATATTAATTTATCGAAACTCCACAAAATAGATTTATACTTGGATTTTACCTTTTGGGAATCTACTGATGAAGGACATAGTATTTTAATTAATTCAGATTTTTCTGCGGCATTTATATGTTTGAGCTTCCTCTTTTTTTAAGGTACGGATGGAGGTAGTTATTCAATACTTACTGGTTCCACTTTGTTTGGAACTACTGAAGGAGATGGTTTTTTAGTTAAAGTACCTTTTGGCTTGAGTTCCTGTGAAGCAGTAGATGGAGATAGATTCTTATCAGTTTCTTTATTGGAGAATGTTATCCCAGTATATAATAGACTTTTCGTTTGAGACTTCTGGACTGGGTCTTCGCTTTTCAAATAAACATAAGGATAATTAACGTAATATTTGTCATACGAATAAAATTCATTCAATTCATTTACTTCTAGCGAAATGGATTGACTTTTATAGTCGATACTTGTATTGTATCGAGATAAAAAAAGTGACCAAGCAGGCCTTCGTATGAGAGCATGTAGTTATTTCCCACTATTTGGAATGGGTGTTCTATAGGATGTAGTTATTCTGCACAAATTCCAGGGTTAATTTCGCGATAATGAGTCCTTCTGTAGAAGTGGACTATGTAAATAAAGTATTGATATTGCAGACAGCATCTGTGTAGCAGATCCTGTCTGGCTTCAGTGGATGGAGTTTTATTAAGGTGATCTCTGCTCCAGTATCAATTACAAATGTAAGTTTTGGAGCAGAGCAGATGTAAACAGGCAAAGAAAGCGTTAAAGAACTTTTATTTATTTGAACGGGGTTTCGAATTAATTTATTGCTACCTAGGTTTTCGTTGATATTGTCTCGGGAGTTCTGTCAACTTATGCTATAGTTTGTATGTGCGAGAGGTTCCCGACTGAGACACCCGCTGCATCCAGTTTCTCTGCCTGAATGCCGAGGAATTTCTATCATTTTTTCTCTTTGGTGATCTAGCCGAGATATTTGCATTTTTATATATCGGCGAAGTCTTCTTTTCTTGGATTACTGGGTCCTGCCAGTTCCTATTTTGTGGCTGTCTGTTAGCCGTGCCTGATGGTGGAGCATTGTTCAAGTTTTAGAAATTATTTTGGTTTCCTTGGCTGCTGCTAAAACAGGAATTATTTGCTGCCCTCGTTCTTCATTCTTCAATGGAATGTCTCACCCAATGACAATATCGACAGAATGGGACCTCATTTAAGTTTAGAAATGTTGGGAGATCTTTGCAACTGTGTACTGAATTTCTGGATGGGGCTATTATTTGGGAAAAGCGGTTTGTGGTTGGGCATCTGGAAGCAACATGCCCCAGTCGGTTACATTAAGGCAACGAAGATTTGAATTTATATTTACCAGAAAAGGATTTTGGGTTTACCTTGTTAGTTGTTTGAGAACTTCGTTGTCTAATACCGATTTCCATTTATCATATTTTCTAGCAGAAGTGTTACATTTTACAGGCAGTGCTACACTGAAATTGTTCCATTGACCTAAACTGCTACAAAAAGTGTACGTCAAAACGACTCTTGTGCTACACTCGAAAAATCGGTGGTGATACACCGGAATACCCACACATCTATCTCTGAGAAATGTCTCTTGAGAAATGTCTCTTGAGAAATGTCAAAACAAATGTCAAGTGAAATTAATTTTAAAGCAAGATAAAGTTGTAATAACGCATTTAATTAATAAAATAAAATGGAAAATCCTGTTAAAAATTTAATTGCTGCGCTTATAATTATAATGTGCCATACTTCGCTCGGTGTTGTTTTTTCGGAAAATGTCAACCTGATAATTACACGGATAAGAGCTACTATATACATTCTCATTGCGTTAAAAGTTGTTCCATTGAACTCGTTTGTCATTTATTGGCGTGCACTTTTTGCAAAATATGAATGGAAATCGATATAAGTTCCAAACGTTATGCGTGATCTAGCATATGCGACCTTAGTGAAGTGAAGGATTTATTGGTATGTACTTAAGCTATGGTGTGTAGGTGCCGATCGTATAAACCATCCTCATTTGCTCTTACGGCCTGACACTCGTTATGTCTCAATAAAGATTTGAGGAGGATTCTCTCTGTGGTGTACGAGTGTGTTGCGTCATTCAATTTAGAATGGTTTGTATTGAGCCTTTGGAGATAATCTTATACGTTTTCATCTGCCCTCTTCTTAGAGTTATTTAATTCTCACTGCAGAGTAGATCTGGGAATTTTCACCTCTAAATTTTGTTGTAAGATTGATTTTAATTCAGGCCAATCTGATATTTGATTGTACCTGAATACGTCATACGCTTCGGCGGATAATTTACTCCTTATTAAACTAAGGAGGGACTTCCTTTCATTTGCCGTCGTCGCGTTTGCGTGTGATCGAAGCTAGATTGTGTGTAGTTTGGTGTATCTGGGAATCGTTTATCTAATTGCTCTTTTATTGTGATTACTGCTTCCGAATATGATGCCTCCGTAATTTCGTACAGATCATTTTTGAAGTATTCAGTTTATTCATTATTCGGACTTTGGTATAAGCTGATATCTTCATGTGTTGTTTCAAATGCACTCCAATATTTGTGTAGAGACTGCATCTTTCAGTCTAGGTATGCTTTACTGGAAGATTTAAGTGTAGCAGAATCTATTGTCTGTATAATCCGCGATATTGATTTTTGTCTATTTTCTTGCAGCCTAAATCGCGCTGTGTTACACTGATCTTCCCCTACACATTATTGCGTAGCCTCAGTATTGGTTTTGTTTTGTAGATTTTTGGGAGGTGTAATAAAGAATGGGTTATTTGCTCTTTCGTTATGGATTGAGATTGATTTTAATCTTTCTGAGAGCGTTGCTTTGGTAAGACTGTACCAGTCTTCTGTCTTATCTGCGCAAGACTGTTTAAAATAATCGTGAACTTCGCTGAAATCAACGTGATGTCGGATAAGGTTTTCAATTTCTTCGAACGAAGCCCAAATTTCTTCTGATTTTGGGAGTTTTTCTTCCGTAAAGGTTGCTGTCATTTTTATTTTGTTGGCCTTATGATATTCGGCCAGAATTTCTCTGATTTTTTCTGTCTTTACTAACTGGGATGAGCAAAGCTCGTTGAAAGAATTGGTTTCGTTAGTCATGTTTGGTTTGGTTTGAGGAGAGGTGATAATATTGGGAAGAAGGAGAAGCAGCAGATAATTAAAATTTTACACACAAAAGAAAGTTTGCGTGAAAGGAAGGATAAACAGCGAACAAGTTGTTTGTATTTAGATATTTGTTTAAAATTAAATTTGGGAATTACATGCAGGTAAAAGACAATATAATTCGTAATTATTTGTTGCAATCGGTAATACGGTAAATTTTAATTTTTTATACAATTATTGAAAAGAAGGGGAAAAAATCTCTCAGCTGTATGTATATATTTCAATTGCTGAGCAGCAAGGTCGCTCCATCCAACCAATATCTGCCTCCTGATCGATAGACTCACGAATTCTTATCGCAGGGGATGGATAATTGATTTTATTCGAAGTCGTCTGGCCACCAAACTCACGAAGTCTTGCCGCAGAGGTCGCTTCTAGGAAGTTTTTTTTTTATACAGTTATACAGGCTGTCCCGAATTAAGATGGGCATATGAAAGGAGGTGATAGATCTCGGTAAAAAACGAGGAAAATGTATGGGAGGGGGGGGGGGGGTCTAACTTCACCCCCATGGGAGCTACGGGGGTTTGAAGTTTTTTTTCCCAGTGTTGCGTAAGTGCTTCAACATGTTTCCCAATATCTCCTAGGTTTTTTTTAAATATCGGAATGCGTCTTTTTCTAACCGATGGCTAATCAATTGCCCATTAAGGAGGTTTCAAATTCTTTTTCCTGTTGTTAATGTCTTCGAAGTGATAGCCCTTCAAAGTCAAAATTTTGAGTCAACAAATTCATTTTTTCGGATTCAAATGAGATTATCTCAACATTTTACCCTATTATTTTTGTATTTTTTTCAGCTTGGAAGTAAGCCCAATCGGTGCTCTATAAGTTAGTCTTCAGAGCACACTAAAATATTTGACCGTTCTCAAATCATAACGTGAAATGTGCAGGTCTTACCTGGATCCCATTTTATAAATTTAAGGTTTTCACCAGAACAAAGTGAAACAAAGTGAAACCGTTTTCTGAAATAACTACAACAATGTTCAGTAGTGCAAGAACTGAACCAAGGAGTATAAAATTTCGGGAACTGGCATTCATCTGTCCATAAAATGTGGTCCAAAAATGTGTAGTCTTCCACGGCATGCTCAAAGATCCAGTTGCAGAGCTCCCATCGCTTCCCAAAATCCGTGGGTGAGAGCTCTTGAACAGGTGTCACATGGTATGGGTGCATTCTAAAAACAGATGATCCCGAAACTCCAGTCTGAAGAGAAATTCTTCTTCTGCTCTTTGTAGGGTCTCTCCTTATAAGATCTCGAACTCGTTCTTCCGCTTCGACCATAAATGCTGATCGTAGGGCGTCTTCTCTTCGTTTGCTGACTGCTCCACTCTCCCGCAATCTTTGGTAAGTTCGCTTCGGAATAAAGCCTTTGAGCTTCTCGACTACTTCCTAGAGCAGCGCCGTAAAAATATACAAAATCAGCGTATTCTTCGTTACTAAACCCGGACATTTCTTTTTATTTATTACTTTTTATTTATCAGTTGAAAAGATGTGGACTAATGATTAGATATCTAGTAAAACTGCAATTTATATCCTAAGTGACACTTAATTATCCACACCCCACCATGAAAATGTCTTTACAGTGGGTGGTGTTTTTGACCACAAACCATAGAGGATAATAAAATTTATGGATGAAAATAAACTTAGGAAAATTGCTTAGTATTAAAATGTAAATATTCGAACCGCAATATTTACAGGTAATGCACGTGCCCCTAAAAATAATCCCTCAGATTACCCGTAATTCGTCCAAAAATTGGAATTGATTTATGGCTTGCTTTAAATTTGAGGATGTGACCAATCAAGCGTACATGGGTTAGTGCAGTAGCGGTACAGTCACCACGCTGTCATCATTCCTTTCGAATACATTTTCTATAATAGATTACTGAAAATTGTTGTAGTTATTTCAGAAAAAGGTTTCACTTTGTTTTACTTTGCTCTGATGAAAACCTTAACTTCATAAAATGGGATTCAGGTAAGACCTGGACATTTTACGTTATGATTTGAGAACGGTCAAATATTTTTGTGTGCTGTGAAGATTGACTTATAGAGCACCAATTGGGCTTACTTCCAAGCCGAAAAAGTACAAAAATAATAGATTAAAACGTTGAGATAATTTCAGTTGAATCCGAAAAAATTAATTTGTTTACTCAAAATTTGAACGGCTATAACTTCGAAGACATTAACAACAGGAAAAAGAATTTCAAACCTCCTTAATAAGCAATTGATTAGCCATCGATTAGAAAAAGACGTATTCCGATATTTAAAAAAACCTAGGAGATATTGGGAAACATGTTGAAGAACTTACTCAACACTGGGAAAAAACTTCAAAACCCGGTAACTCCCGTATATTTTTCTTCGTTTCTTACCGAGATCTATCACCTCCTTCCATATGGCCATCCTAATTCGGGACACCCTGTATATATAAAAAAGGTGATATTAATTTATTTATAAAAAATCAGAAAAAAAAATTAACATAAAAGAAAATAAAGATAACAAGTGAAAAAGCTAGAATTGGTCTAAGACCAATTCTTATGATACCCTAGATGAATGCCCGTATGAAATTTCGTATGGGTACCCATTTGAGCAATTTTGATTTTTGCAGTGGTTTTTCGCATATATTTCTACAACGGTTCGTCGGGCAGAAAAAATGATTATAACCATTTTTATAGGATTTCATATTCTGAAGAAGTTTTTAGTACAATAAAAATGTCTTGGACTGATCGTTTTCACAGTATACATAAAAAACCTAATTTTTTATATGGCAACACCAAGAATGGGTTGCCCGATTTAGTCCATTTTTGAAATTTTATTTGCTAGTACAATGAAAACATCATGTACCAAATTTCAGCTCTCTACGGCGACTCGTTCTCAGGCAGTGTTCAAATATATAACGGAAAACGAAATTTTTGTATGGCAACCCCACGAAGGAGTTGCCCGATTTGTCTCATTTTCGAACTGAATTGTACTTTTTTTTTAAAGTCCGTGTACAAAATTTCAGCTCTCTAAGTGTACGCGTTCTCGAGTTATCGTGCGCACGGACGGACGGACATGCAAAAATCAAAATAACTTTTAATATTATGCGTGGGTGTCCAATCCATTTTTCTCTACCATCATTATTTCGAGGTGTTACAAACGGAATGACAAACTTAGTACACCCCTTTAGATTTCATCTAGGGTATAAAAATACTGGACTGTTAATTACTACTGTTGGCTTGTGTATACATAGATGTAATTATTTATCAACTGCCAACGAGCGGATCGGTTGGTGGATGAGTGAACATTGTGAATTATTGGGATCAAAGCTGAAAGTCTTAATAACTCAATAATAATTTTTAAGTCATGCACAAAAACAAAATCAATCAAAATATGTGTAAAATATGTTATAAAAAAAATGGTTTATTCGATAAACACAGGTGGCAATTTAAAATCGCTTCCTCGCTGTTAGTGGTGTATTTTAATTTAAAAACAATACAAGCTGAAACAAAGATAGAATTTTATCCAAATATTATTTTGCTGCTACGTGTTGTTGCAGGATGATGAATATGGTTCCGGAGTTCTCTGTTGTAGATTTCGTTCCTCAGAAGAAGATTTAGAGTTGGATGATTTGTTGGTGCAGATGAATGATGACACGTCAGGCGTTGATGTCAATTATTTTGATGTCTTCCTTCTTGAATCCGTCTTATTTGAAGCAGGGATGAAGCCTCCCTAAATTCCCCCATTGCAGCAGACTGGCTCTAAGCTTGTTTATTTTATTTTTTTCCACTAAGTACCCTTTTTTAGGGTACCCAGGCTTATTATTTTCTTTTGTGTTTTTAGTTATGCACCAATTAATTGTTATTATTATTATATATACCTATATATTATTTCACTGATCTGGTTTTATTAATTCCTATATATATTGTGTTTGTTTATTTAATTAAATTACTTTTTTAGCACTGATTTTATATTTCTCTGTAGTCTGTTACAACTGCCACCAAAAAAATTGTATGAATGTGGCAGATTTTTGTTTTGTTCTTTAATTTAATTTTTTATCGACACTGGTTTGGATAGGGTCCGATGCCACTAAAATGTTGTATAGCGTGCACCGTGCTTCAGTAAAAATCACACTAAGTTATTAATTATTATCAAATAAAAAGGAGATAATTTGGCCTTTTATTGAATATCGGCAAAAGTTACACTAAGTTATTGTTCATTATCGAATTATTTATAATTAAATAGAAAATCGTACTAAGTTATTATTATCGACAACTTCGACTCCTTAATCCGCAGTCTGAAAGACACTACCCGAGGGTCAGAAAAATTGCGACCAGGTACCCACGAAAACTTTAAAATGCTTTTTTATTTGTTTTATTGTTCTCTCACGACGTTGAAAAAACGTACCTACGTGAGAAAATGCAAGAAAGTTTTGATGCAAGCTATATGCATCAATGAGAAACTCTAATCCGACATGCACTTGTGCGCCCGGCGTGAAATATTAATTTTAAGAGGGCGCAAATAATTGTGATAATTGTATGTATGTACATACCATATGTACATATAATTAGATTGGGTAAAATAAGTACTGTACGTATGTAGAGGTTACATACAGAAAAAAAGTAAGAAGACACCGTATGTAGGTAAGTATGCATGCATATCATGTGAGTGGAATGTGTGTCTGATAACAAAATGCAATTTATGCTAAATTGCATTTTGTTGCAGTATGGAAATGCATTTTTTAATGCATTTGAATTGAATTGAATTTTTTTTAAATCAAAATGTTTTTCGTTTTCAGGGTCATATATAGTGATGTATTAATATATTGCATAGGGCAATATATTGATGTATTGAGCTTATGGTTTCGGGTATTGGGCACCTGGATCACAACATCCTTAGAACCTATGCCGGAGGCAAAGATAACCTAATAATAAGATCGGACACAGGCGAGATTTCTGTGCGTTTTACATTTAAAATACACGGCTAGAGAAGGAAAGAAAAAAGATAAAAAAATAACAAAAAAAATCAAACTCCCTTTAAAACTTTTATGAATAAAAACCAAACATGTGAAAGCGCAGATTACATGCAACGAAACAGAATGGCAAATGATTCATTCTCGTAAATAAATGAGAAGAGCGGAGTTTTCAGATTTTACGCTCATAAAAGGTTTCCGCGCTTTTGTGAAAACAGGTTTTTCTCAAATATTGAGAGAGCGGGTTCCAAGGTTGTTGTTGTAATCCTATAATAGTTGAAAAGTACGTGCTTTTGTTTACATTCGTGAGATTAAGTGGGTGTAACCATAGATTAATAGAGTATTTCATTCGTATGAAATTCTTAATTAATCTATGATGTAACTAATGCTGGATATTTCCGGGAAAAATGAGAATTTTATTTGACAGAAATTTTACATCTCCTTTTAGCACCTTGGCCTAAGCGAAATTTATCTTTTTCTTAAAAAAATGACGTATTTCGATGCGAAGTACATTATTATGAATAGTTTGATAGGATTTTGAGGGCTTCAGTAAGATTTTGTCGTTCGGGTAATATTACGTTCTCTCGATTATTGTTTTTAACTCGCTCTCTCAGTTGTACTACAATAATGCATAGCCAAGTTATTTTCCCCCATTCATGCAAAAGACGAAAGTATACGACATATACTTATTTCAGTCTAAAAAACATGAAAAATTTCCAATCTTGTTCGACTGTGTCCTACGTTCTTATTAAGTTATCTTTGCCTAAGGCTGTGCTGATGAACTTCTGATCATTTTGTAACAGTGCGATCGCCATTTCATAGGTTTCCTTCACCTCGCGGAAGAAATCTTCTTTGAAGTACTTGTTCTCTCTACTCTCTGTCAGTGGAAACTACTTTTGGGTGCTAATGAAATAATTCCATATGTCGTCACGTTGCTGAGGTCTTCTTGACAGGGGCGCACTGAGGGAGGGACGAACGGGACCGGTCTCGGCCAGAATGTCAGTTTTTTTAACATAATTTACAAATTATGTATGTATAAAATGTAGTCTGTATATTATTGCAAAGTCCGATAAAATAAAATGAAACCTTAAAATATACAATAGCAGCTCTGTAGTGCTCAGATGGGTGCAGGACGCCCTGCTTTTCCGACTCCTTAAGACTTGGTACACATATGGACCCCAAAACTAAATCCTTGGTGCGTTACTGCTTCTTGAGTTTTATTTTCTACTTTTCAGCCTTAAATCAAATTAAATATATTAATTATTAGAGAGGATAATACCGACTAAGACTTTCGTTTCCAAGCCACCACGTGAGTCTTCAAAGCGGAGTTGTTTCGCTTTTACATTCCGGTCCTTCGTGCTACTGCTTAAAGCTGAATATCAGAAAATATAGCTCTTGACTCCTAGCTTGGCAAACTTAACTATAGGCATAAAGTAATAAAGGCTTTATTACTTTATGCTGTAGAGTAGTAGCGTAAGTTTTTATAGAAAGCTTTCAATTTACAGTGCCAAAATCATTACTTCGTTATTTCTACATATTCTTGTCTTCTTCTATAAACAGTACATAATTAATTATGTATTGACATGGCAAGAATTATTTCCTTCTTCTTTATGTTTCTCTACCACAGATAACACAAAACATGATTTGATCATCTTCTCGATATGCTACAAAGGATATGAGAACATGCTCTCTGAATGCACGTATTGATATTAAAAAACATATTCTTTCAATATGCTTTTTATAAGACTCATTCCGCCCTGCCAAGCGACATCTGTTGGAAATGGAGACAACTTTAGGTTAGTGACATCCTACTAAACTGGGTTTGGTTTGGAGGACGGAATATTCAGGAAGGATCTAGGATAATTTGTTGAGTATAAATAAGGCGCTACTCACATCCAGGAGGCAGTATTATTTCAGACAGTGAAGTGAACGAAGTAAACTACTTGGATTGCGATAATTAGAAGTACAGTACTAGCGATAACTACAAAGAGTTGGGTTGATAATTATATGTGCATTTGTGAGAGTAAACAGTAAAGTTATATAAAGAAAGAACTTTGGAATTATATCTGAAATATTGTGTTTTAAATAACGAACTAAGGCCACGCCCGTAACAACTGGTGTCAGAAGTGGGATAAAATCGCGAAAGAAGTGGTGGCATTTGACTTTGAAATCCAAAGAGTGATTAGTTTTGTGAAATCGTGAGTAAAAATTCCGAAAGATAATTTTATATTAAACTGTGAGTGAATTACAAAAGACGCAAGAATGGTACGCAAACTAGAGGAGCTTCGCATACAGGAATTGAAAGTGGAGTTGGGGAAGCGGTCATTTCAACCGACAGGTCTAAAGAATGTTCTAGTCGAGCGACTTAGACAAGCTTTGATAGAGGAAGAAAAGAATCCTGAGACATACGTTTCCGAGGAAGAACCAGAAACTGAAGAAGAGCCTGCGATGAACATAGAAAAGCTTTTGGGTACATCAATGACCAAAATGAAGCTTTCAACCCTGCAGGTGAAGGATGCTCTTGAGGAACAAAAGAATTCCATCGAATCCCGTTTAGATGAACAGAAGAAATCTCTGGAGGAACAAAAGAAATCGCTGAAATCACGTTTAGATGAGCAGAAGAAATCTATGGAGGAACAAAAGAATTCTCTGGAAACCCGTTTGGACAAAATGTGAAAATTGAAGAAATCCAGCAGGAAGTGTTGGAAGTTAAACAAGAAGTGTCGGAAGTACAACAAAATGTCACGGAGTAGCTTGATAACTTTAAAGCAGATTTGGAGAGGATAAAGCATCGACAACCTCGACGCAAAGAAATTGAAATATCCGGTACAGGCAGAATGAAACCTCCAATATTTGATGGACAAAGTTCGCGGCATATTTTCAAGAGACAAATCGAGGCAGCTTCCGAAGTAAATGGATGGAGCGATGCAGACAAAGCCAGAGCTCTGGTATTAGCACTTCGAAGTCCTGCGTCAGAGTTATTACAAACTATGCAGACTGAAAAGCAACGTGATTACATTTGACTAGTAAAGGCGATAGAATTACCTTATGGAGATGAACACATGCAGCAAGTATATCGCCTGCAGTTATGCAACAGGACTCAAAAGCATGGCGAGTCACTACAACAACTGCAGGATGATGTGGAAAGATTAGCTTATCTTTCGTACTCTAGCGTAAATGCAGATTTCCTTAATGAAGTGGCAACAGAAGCATTTGTGAACGCTATTGCAGATCAAAATTTACAACAAGCGTTAAGGCTAGCAGAAAAGAAATTAACGGCAGAAGCACTAGCCTATGCATTAGCGTATGAATCTGCCAGGCAAGCTTCTCGAAGTGCAGTACGAGTGAGAGAAATTTCGGTGGAGGAATGTACTTGTAATAGAATGCAGCCATCACAGAGCAATTCTTCACGCGATATTCTGCGATGCTGGAATTGTAATAGACCAGGACACCTCCAAAGGTACTGCAGAAAACGCCGTCGAATGGAATCACTAGAAGTGGAGGACAGAACAGAATGCCAAAGATGTCGAGCCAGGGAGCAAGCTATTCGGGGAGAGACTAGAAATCAAACAGCGACTAGTCGCATCAGCTCCCCTGTTCAGTAGTCGGAAAACATGTAAAAACCAACTTCGGGGGGCAGAAGTTGGTTGGTAGGGTCGACAGCCCCAAAGTCATCATTCAGATAGCCCAGTTGCAGAGAAACAATAGCAGTCTTGTTATATATGGAAGTGTAGGGAAAAATGACTGCGTTGTAACTATCGACACTGGAGCTTCAAGATCAATTATTAGAGTGGATCTTGTCAAAAACAAATAGCTTCATAATACCACCAAATATTTACTAAGAACAGCGATTGGAGCAGGAGCACAAGTTTTTGGAGAAATAACTTTGGATATACAACTAGGCGAACTACTATTTCCTCACACTTTCCTAGTTTCAGACATAATGGATGAATGCATTCTTGGAGTAGACTTTATGACCACATATAAAATAAATTTAGATGTCGGAAAACGGATACTCAAATATGGCAACATTGAAATTCCTATGAGACTAGGAGGAGGAACAGATTATCCTGCAAAAATAAGGACGATGGTCTATGAGAATATTACTCTCTCTGCATTCTCGGAGACGCTAGTATGGACAAAGCTTACTGATGACATCGGGACTTGCCGATTCTATTTGGTGGAACCTAACCCTACAAAAGTTACATCGAACATCATTGTAGGTAAGACTTTAGTTAAAGCAGGAGGTGCAACATTAATTCTAGTCAGAGTGCTCAACACGTCCGAAAATGAGGTACAACTGAAAGAAGGTGCTATAATTGGAAATTGTGAATCCGTTTATCAGATTGTTAATTTGAATAATGGTAGTAATATTAAGGAAGCAATACCTATATCAACTACTACTCAACAGATTCAGAAACTTCTTTCATCTAGTGCCTTAAGTGAAAGCAATATAACGACGCCAAAGAGGTGCTCGATGAATTCTCGGAATTATTTGCAATGAATGATGAAGATTTCGGTATAACAAATCTTGTGCAGCATCGGATAAATACAAGAGACTCTAGGCCCATTCGGCAGATACCACGAAGACTACCATTAGCGAAACAATCAGAAGTTGCAGATATAATAAACTCCATGAAGGAAAAGGCATAATAGAAGAATCTAATAGCCTTTGGACGGCAGTTAAATAACGTAACGAAAAAGGATAGCTATCCGTTATCAAGGATTGATGACACACTAGACACCCTTTCTGGAGCACAATGGTTTTCCACCCTGGACTTGAAGAGTGGTTACTGGCAAGTGGAAATACATCCCGAGGACCGAGAGAAAACTGCTTTCTCAGTTGGGAGTGGCTTGTGAAAATTCAGAGTTATGCCATTTGGATTATATAATGCTCCAGCCACATTTGAATGACTCATGGAATGTGTTTTAGGAGGATTAACCTGGAAAACATGTCTGGTCTACTTAGATGACATAATAGTAACCGGAAGGACATTCGAGGAACATAAAAGCAATTTACGGCACGTATTTCAAAGATTGAGAGATACGCAACTGAAGCTCAGTACGAATAAATGCGCTCTATTTAAAAGTGAAGTAAAATATTTGGGGCACATAGTTTCATCACAAGGCGTAAGAACAGATCCAGAAAAGATAACAGCTGTCAAAAATTGGCAAATTCCAAAGGACAAACATCAATTAAGGAGTTTTCTTGATCTAGCTACCTACTACAGGCGATTCGTAAAAGGTTTTGCAGATATAGCAAGGAGCCTATATCAACTTACAGAAAACGGAAAGCCGTTCATATGGTTAGATAAATGTAACGGGAGTTTTAGAAATTTGAAGCAGCATCTCTGTGAAAGTCCAGTGCTTCACTATCCAATGTTGGAAAAAACTTGTATATTGGACACGGATGCCAGCAATGTAGGTATTAGGGCGGTGCTTTCACAGGAGAAGGATGGTCAAGAGGTGCCAGTAGCGTATTATAGCAAAGCACTTTCAAAATCAGAGAGAAATTATTGTACTGCAAGAAAAGAGCTACTTGCTATTGTAAATTCAACAAAACATTTCCATAAATATCTCTACAGGCAGAAATTTATCCTCCGCACAGACCATGCTGCGCTTAAATGGCTTTTGCAGTTCAAGACCCTGAAATCCAACACCGAAGAGGACGTATCCAAGGGAATGCAGACGTCCATGCAAAGTTGAATGCAAACATTGCGTCCGCGTAGAAGAAAAAGAAACTTATCAACGATACAGCTGATAACGGTGGAACCATCGATGGGTTGGGACAACGAGAGCCTGCGAAGAGCACAACGGGAAGACGCAGACATATCACCCATTCTTGCTTGGAAAGAAGACATGGAAAGACCACAATGGAAAGATATCTCCGAGAGGAGTGAGAAACTTAAGAGCTACTCGGCTCAATGGAGTTCTCTTCACGTTGAGTGTGGTATATTAAAACGCAAGTAGGAAGCAACTCACGGCGAGTCATTCCGAATGCAGACAGTCGTGCCAGCATCCAAGGTCAAAGATGTTTTAGAAGAAATGCACAGCGGATCATCTGGGGGTGAATACAACAATTTCCAAAATACGAGAACGGTTTTATTGGTTACATATGAGAGAGGATGTGGAGGAGTGGTGCCGCAGATGCACTATCTGTGCTTCTTGCAAAGGACCGCCACACAGAAGCAGCGGAGAAATGCATAAGTATAATGTAGGAGCTCCATTTGAAAGGATAGACATAGACATCGCTGGACCTTTTCCAGAAACAGATAAAGGTAACCGTTACATATTAGTTGCTATTGACTATTTCAGTAAATGGCCTGAAGCTTTTGGAATTCTTAATCAAGAGACAACGACAGTGGCGGAACAAATTATAATGAATTGGGTCAGTAGATTTGGTGTGCCTCATGAACTTCATTCGGACCAAGGACGGAACTTCGAATCACGGACTTTCCAAGAGATCTGTAAAATGCTGGGAATACGAAAAACCAGAACAATTCCTCTGCATCCACAGTCTGATGGCATGGTATAGTGCTTCAACAGAACATTGGTCGAGCATCTAAAGAAAGTAGTTGACTATTACCAACGCGATTGGGATCGACAATTCCCATGTTCCTAATGGCCTATCGATCAGCTGTTCACAACACAACCGGACAAACTCCAGCAAAAGTCATATTCGGAAAGGAGATGCGTTTACCTAGCGACCTCAAGTTTGGTACACCCAGAGGTGAACAAAAGTTACAAGACGATTATGTATCGGAACTTAGACAACGATTAGCTGATGTACACGAGGTAACGAGAGCAAAACTGGCAATAAATACCGATCGGATGAAGACCCGCTATGACTTACGTGCTAATTCAGCCGGATTTAATGAAGGTGATCTTTTTTGGCTGTACAACCGAGATGACGTAAAGGACGTTCCCCAAAAGTACAACAACACTGGGAAGGACCGTATTCAGTAGTGACTAGAATTAATGACGTAGTATACAGGATTCAGCGGGGCACAAGAGGCAAACGGAAAATCGTTCATCTAGATCGTTTATGTCAATACTGCGAGCATCAAGACCGTGGATCACCTGTTTTTCGGGACGAAAAATTTTAAGAAGGGGACGCGCCACAAAGTGATACAAGCAACATCTGTTGGAAATGGAGAACTTTAGGTTAGTGATATCCTAGTAAACTGGGTTTGGAGAACGGAATATTCAGGAAGGTTCTAGGATAATTTGTTGAGTATAAATACGGCGCTACCCACATCCAGGAGGCAGTATTATTGCAGACAGTGAAGTGAACGAAGTAAACTACTTGGATTGCGATAATTAGAAGTACAGTACTAGCGATGACTATAAAGAGTTGGGTTGATAATTATTTGTGAATTTGTGAGAGTAAACAGTAAGAATTTAGGAATTATATCTGAAATATTGTGTTTTAAATAACGAACTAAGGCCAAACCCGTATTCAAAACAATATTAAATAGATATGGATGGAACCCATTTTCAGGACGTTTTCAAATGGATATGAAACTGAAAAAAGCATTAACTAACTACCAAAATTACTCACTATAAACCACCACAACCTAGACTGAGAAAACTAACCGATATTTCGTTTCGAAATGAAAATTCGATATAAAATAATGTGTCGAAAACGTATCATGTTTATGTCGGACGGTATACAAACCCGATCGCTGCTATAACGACGCAGGAACGAAAATTCCATTTACCGAAATGCTTGTTAAAAGTATATTCTATTATATCCAATGGAATACTTTTACCGAAATTGAATAATGTTACCGATTTGGAGCCGATCATCTGTGGCCAAAAAGTATCTTTTTAGAACATGTTCCATTTTGTTATCTACGACGAATAAATAGTCTGCCACATTGAAGCCGAAGGGTGTAGTGTTGTTATCGTTCTTATTCGGCAATTGATTGCGTGAACTGTTTTTGTAATTTTATTGTTGCGTTCCCTACAAAACCTGGGACCTTGTTGTAAAATATTTTCAGTATACACAACGCTCTATACAAGTTGGATTGATATGGGGACATTCATATTTTCTTAGAAATTTATTCGGACATATTTCTTTAGAATATTTGTGATTATTGGCTGCTGACATAGAGTTGGATTTGTTTTGATACGAGTGTCTTATCTGGACCCACTGACATATAATAAGAATGGACTGAGCTATCCTAACTAAATCCTATAGTTAAAAATGGCAGAAATTTTGGTTAAAATCAGTTTCTCTCCTTTAAGATCAAAATGTACGTTCAGCTGTAACAAATATTAGAAACAGTACGGTTGTTTAAAGGGAATGTATTGGAATTGCCATAAAAATTCAGACAAATATATTGCTTTTATACGTCTATCTCCTTCTATCTCAATTATATTTGACATCATATCCGCAGAAGAGCTCATTTTTCAGTAATATTAAAAATAAATTTTTGTGTTAATAACTAAAGGGCTTTCACAGCCTGCTCAAAATTTCTGACATTTCTGAAACAGGAACGCTCAGTCCAGAAAACAAGAAATTTATCCGGTTTTTGTTTTGCTGTTTTATTTTGTTTTTCAAAATTGATGCGCTATTTGTAGCCGAGCCAATCACAGGCCAAGAAAAGCGAAGAATTAATATTCTAGAGATTAATTATTCTTTAAAATATTCTATATATGTATGTACGTTTATCACAAATTACTCGAACGACTCTTTTGGTGTAGAGCAAAATATTCCAATGAACTGGAAATTGCGGTTTGAATAATATCGGAAAATTCATTAAATTCCCATCAGTTGAATCCTTTCAAACCACTAAAACCATTAATCATGAAAAATTGTGGATCAAGATTTCACGTTTTATACGGATATAAAACCCCTTTCCTCCTCCAAACAATTTTTAAAACCAATCAATCCGGTGGAATGCAGTGTTTGAACTACAAATAAAGATGTACCCATATCATATTAGCAAAATCTACCAATAATACACATTTTTGCACATCAAAAAACGAAAACGAAAACGGCACCTTTCGCTTACCGGGTGACTGCTCTTACCACTGAGCTAACGAGATAGATGATTTTCCCACTTGCATTTATCAAACTTGTAACTAGCCTACTAAGCCACGTTTGCTTTCAGCTGGCATTAACCAGTAACGATTAAAGCGCACAAGTAAATTGTAAATTCAATTTTTATTTATTTTTCCCGCGGACGGGAATCGAACCTACACTTGTTAGAATCGGTCAATGATGGAGAAAGAAGAATTTTAAGAACTTTTATTTTTAACGATTCTAAATCAAATTTATAAATACAAGAAGAAACAAGTAAAAAAGCTAGAATTGGTCTAAGACCAATTCTTATGATACCCTAGATGAATGCCCGTATGAAATTTCGTAATGTCACCCTTTTGTGTAAGTTTGACTTTAGAAGTGGTTTTTCGCATATATTTCTGGAACGGTTTTTTTTTCACAGTAGGTATACGTTAAAAATCTAAATTTTTATATGGCAACGCCAAGAAGGAGTTGCCCGATTTAGTCCATTTTTTAAATTTTATTTGCTAATACAATGAAAATACTATGTACCGAATTTCAGCTCTCTATATCGATGCGTTCGCAGGCAGTGTCCAAATATATAGTGGAAAACGAAAGTTTTGTATGGCAACACTACGAAGGAGTTGTCAGATTTATCTCGTTTTCGAGCTTAATTTTACTTTGTTTTTTTCAAGTCCGTGTACAAAATTTTAGCTCTCTAAGTATACGGGTTCTCCAGATATCGTGCGCACAGACGGACAGACGGACAGACGGATAGATGGACAGACGGACAGACGGACAGACGGACAGACGGACGGACAGGCAAAAATCAAACTAACTTTTAATATTATGCGTGGGTGTCCAATCCATTTTGCTCTACCATCATTATTTCGAGGTGTTACAAACGGAATGACAAACTTAGTATACCCTATAGATTTCAGCTAGGGTATAAAAACAACCGCCTCGTCCGAGGTTTGAAACCCAGACCTTCCGCTAGCCGGGCGACTGCTCTAGTTACAAGTTTGATAAATGCAAGAGGGAAAATCATCTGTCTCGTTAGCTCAGTGGTAAGAGCAGTCGCCCGGCAAGCGGGAGGTCCCGGTTTCAAACCCCGGACGAGGCGGTTGTTTTTTCTTCTTGTATTTATAAATTTGATTTAGAATCGTTAAAAATAAAAGTTCTTAAAATTCTTCTTTCTACATCATTGACCGATTCTAAGAAGTGTAGGTTCGATTATTGTCCGCGGGAAATATAAATGAAAATACTGAACCGAAAAATAAAAATTTGGCTTAAACTAACAGAATTTTGCCGCAATACATGTAATAAAATATTGGATACTTATTCTTATTACAATTTCAATAAAAAAATATCAATATTTAAGGCTCTATTTCAGTTTTAATACATTCTTTTGTTTTTTCGTGCGAGAAAGAAATATTCGTTCAGAACTGTCAAGTATCTTTTCGCTCTACTCTTCATGTTTCACATACGAAAGAAAATTCTTTTTGATTTTACATAAAAAAATTTCGTTTTATATTTGGGCACTGCCTGGGATGTAGAGTAGAATTTTTGTGGCCAACCTCAATCGAAACACAAGTAACAACGAAATTAAGAAGATATGATTAAGTAAGAGGGTATCACGCGGGGCGCATTCATCATAACTTAGCTCGTGTTCAATCAATGACTTTGGAATTCGGAGGTGCTCCTTTAATTCTATTTAGCATCGCCTGCAGCAGTAACAGCAAATCATGGCGTGACTTTGTCTAGATTTTATTTGGACGCTGATAAGATGCCGACAACAAGTGCCGCTTAGGACCCCAGCAAATCATTCGCATCTGAATAAATTCCATAAAAATTACAGCTGTAATCTGCAGCGAAATCCGCATATAGCGCAGAAGGTACTTTGGTACTTTGCACAGTAAAGTGCCCACTTATTGCTAAATAATGTGATGATTGTTTACATGACGGCGGCAGTGATAGTGACTAAACATGCTACTACGCATAGAGCAAGGTCATTGCCCGCCAACAGCTTCGTCATCGGATGTAGAATATTACCGCACAAGAACAATTATACATATGTTGAGGGTCAGATTCTACTTCTGAGTTCCGTCTACAAGTTTTCGAAGTGCGCAACTAAATTGTCAGTTCGGGCTACAATTAAACAGCTGTGGGTCGGCCCTAATAGTTAGATCAAGTTAAAGTTAAATTTAAGTTGGTGATATCAGTTAATAAAATAAAAGTAGTGAATTTACTGAGAATGGAGTGTTTGATTAGCCCCCTAAAAAAAACTAGTTTCCAGAGTAACTAGGTCCGGTGTGTTCATTTGGGACATACAATACAGAAAGCTGTAGGGCTTACATTTTTTTTCAACTTAATTTCAATTTATGGTTACGTGTAAACTACATTTTTACATCATATTTCTTACAATTACGATTCCTTCTTATATACAATATATATTATATATATACTCTATACATTCTTTTTATTGGGATTTTTTATTTACATAATATAATTCATCACTTCGTTTCTGTTCATCTTATTTTCTAAAATTTCATTTTTCGTCATATAATTTCCTACACAATATAAATTTTTCAGCTAAACACATTTTCATAATCATAAATTACTCAAATTCAGTTTTATTTCAACAAATTATATTGTGAATTAGTCAAATTCAATTATTAGTACTCTATTTCTTTCCTTCTATAACAAAACAATCAAAGCTTTTTTGTTTGTTTGTTACGTATAATATATGTACCTAAATTCTTGCATTATACATTTTTTACTTTTTAATTATGCGTTGAAATTATTACCATTTCTAATCACAAACTTAAAACTATTTCTATTTAATAGCCCTTCCGACAGGTTTCCTGAAGCTACCTATATATAATAATATTGTAACAAAACAAACTTTCGGCCCGGCAACACAAAACTAACAGCGAATAAAACTCGAACCACAACAAGACAAAACCGAGCCTGACATCTCCGTCGGTCAGCTGTCTCATGTCAGAAGATAGACATCACACAATACCAGAACCTCAAACCAGATTAAAGACACGTTCTTATGCTAATCCAAGTGCGTTATTACAATCCCGATTGAAATCTACTGCAATTCAGAGACCACTCCAACCGAGGGTAATAGAGGGCAACCAAGACGTACCAGCACGAAGCCCGACCATTTTGTTGGACTTGTGCTTAGACATGTCATCACGATAATTTTCCCAATGAACTATGTTGACGGATAAATCGGAAGTCGAGTTTTGACACGTCCCAGATGGAAAAGGACATTTCTAATTTAAAAAGCAAATATAAAGCTTGACAAGTTTGAAAAAGTAAAATTTATTGAATTTCAAAAGCAAATATAAAATTTGATAAGTATGAAGAGTGCAATTAATTGAATTTAAAAAGCAAATATAAAGCTTGACAAGTATGAGAAAGTAAAATATATTGAATTTAAAAAGTAAATATAAAATTTGACAAGTATGAAGAGTAAAATTAATTGAATTTAAAAAGTAAATATAAAGATTGACAAGTATGAAAATAAAAAAAAATTGTTGAATTTAAAAAGCAAATATAATCTTTGGCAAGTATGAAGAGTAAAATTAATTGAATGTAAAAAGCAAATATAAAGCTTGACAAGTATTAAGAGTATGAGAAATGAAAGTTTATCGAATCGAGAAAAGCAAATAGAAAGTTTGACAAGTACGAAAAAGTAAAATTTATTGAATTTAAAAAGCAAATATAAAATTCTACTGTATGAAAATGTAAAATTAATTGAATTTAAAAAGCAATTATAATTTTTGGCAAGTATGAGAAATGAAAGTTTATCGAATCGAGAAAAGTAAATAGAAAGTTTTACAAGTACGAAAAAGAAAAATTTATTGAATTTAAAAAGCAAATATAATCTTTGGCAAGTATGGAAGATAAAGAATCGGTCGAGCGATTTTGGCAGGTAGTTGCACAAACTGTAAGAAACTATTGAAATGAATTAGTAACGTAATGTTAATTTAAAATCAGATAAAACCTGTCGATAGAATTAAAAAGAATTGAAATAAATTAGTAACACAATGTCAACCTGTAGCGCTAGATGTCGGTCCAAGCTAATTTAGTATAAGATGGAAGGAGAAAATTGTGATAGAATTAGTCACGTAGGCCGCGAAAATTGTAAGACGCCATGTTATGTGTATCTAGATCTTGTGAAGGAAGGCTCGTAAAGCGACAGTAAGTTTTTTTATTATAATTCCCCCTCGCCTATTTCATACCCAATACAAGGCGACGCGGCGAGAGGAATTAAGAAAGGGTTAATACCGCTTCCCCAGCAAAGCGGCCGCCGTAAAGCCAGAATTTGCCTTCTTAGGCCCATTATTGCAGACGAAATCAGGATATAACCGGTTCACCCCAAACTGCCGTATTCCGCCCGCACTACTGGTAACCGCTCGGCCAGGTGGCAAGTTAATAGCGGTGGTTTGATGAGTGGAGCGTCGCATGCTGGTGATAAGAACCAGAAAAAAGGTAACAATTGGTGTCAAGTGTGGGGTGCAGTCGATCCCGTAAAAGGGACCCCACGATCTACAAGAAGAGTTGTATGGCATATGCGGAATTTTAGATCTGGTTTCTAGTAGTTTAAATTGGTTTTTCCTACTATTTTCTTTCACTGTTCTGGTGCCTGAGTGTTTTATTTATTTATTTTCTGTGTCTTATACTAGTCAGCATAAGGAGTAAATCATCAAAATTAATTTATCATTTCGTTAATTTTCATTTGTTTTCTCACTTGACCTTACGGATTAAATTATCTTCGCTATGGGAGCAAGATCGGCTGACCTAACAAAAGAACTCTCTGGAGATCTAAGAGAAAGCAAAAGGGGCATTAATTTAAGTGCGCCTGCGCTTACGTCTCGCTCAACTAGAGCTACAATAAAGCTGGCACAGTCTTCTGCAAATTCCCCTACTGGATGTGATAGTGGTTCAGCTTTAACATTGCATAACTTTGAGGCTAGTCTGTTGGCTAAAATAAATCAACTTCTGCTCGACTCGGAGAAGCGTATGACTGCCAAAATTGTGAAAGCAATTTTAATGATCGATTCCGTCAGATCGAGAGTTATATCAGTTTATTCGCAGCTAGAATACAAACAGTAGAGGATTCTCTTAAAAGCCTAAACTCTGGGTACTTAGCTCTTGCTGATAATGGTGAGGAACTTTGCCGTTTGCAACGATCATCTGATGTGGTTATACGTGGTGTTCCATATAAGGCGAGCGAAATACCAATACGCACCTTCTCCTTATACATATATCTGCCTTTCGTGTCAGACCCAGACAGAGTGCAAATGACCTGGATGCTGCAAGATCTTCTACCTCGCCAATTATTGCTAGATTTTCGTGTACGTCCGAGAAGCGTGCTTTCTTTGTTGCCCTCAAAGCTTTCGGCAGATTTAAACTAGCTGACATCGATGGCTTTGTGGCTCAGAGCCCAGTGCTTATACATGAGAGTATTACCCCTACTACAAGCAAGATATAACGGGAGGCTCTACGACGACGTCAGGAGGGGAAAGTCAGCTCTGCTTACACTCGTGACGGGCACTTGTATGTTAGGCTGGTGAAGGACGGAAAACCCTACAAAATTATCAACTTGGATATGCTACTATCTCTTTGCGATGCCATACAGGGAGCCATATGATGTATTGTGCATGAATTTTTCTGTTCTAATTGATTTTTTATTAATATGTTAAATATGTCTTTCTCATTTATTTTAGTTAATCCTTTTTATTTAAGTTTAATCTATTTCGTTGGCTGTTTAGATTTTATCATAGTGACACTATTATATTTCGTTGAGTGCTTATATTGTTTATTTATTCAAGTCTTGTTATATTTAATTTTTGTCAATCTGTTACCACAGAGTTTTATACCTCTTATTATATATTTTGTAGTTCACTCAGTTTTTATGGTGTTGGTATCTTTTCTCATTGGTGCTGATCGTGTTTTTGTTCCCATCACCTTGGTCAGTCGCAGCTCTTATGTTTATCATTATGAATAAAAACATCTTTACGCCGAACAGAGTAAGAACTCTAATCAATATTCTTTTGTCGGCAGTCGGATGGTCTTAATTTATTGAGCTTGAATGCCAGAAGCATTAGACCAAAATTTGATGAATTCTGTGATATTTTTGTGGGTTCTGACATTCATGTGATTTTAGTATGCGAGACATGGCTACATTCCCATATACCTTCTACTCTTGTTAGATTTCCTGGTTATAATCTTTTTAGAAATGACAGGTTGGGTCGAATTGGTGGTGGAGTGGCCATTTATGTCAGAGATTGTTTTGATTCACGAATCGTTTACTCTTCTGGAAGTTCCCCCTTAGAATTTTTGTGTGTGGAAGTAATCTTAGGTGCTAATAAATGTTTGCTATCCTCCGTATATTGTCCGCCAAATTCTTTTTCTATTGAAAACGCAGCAGAACTCCGTTCTGCTTTCTCTGATCTAACACAAAGATATGCAAATGTTGTCTTGGGTGGTGATTTTAATGTCAATTTGTTGAGACATAATAGTGTGACGGACTCTTTCTTATTCTTTCTACAGTCTCCTCACCTTTGTGTCATTAACGATCTCCCAACTTATCTCAATACGGATAACCCATCCCTACTTGATCTGCTTGTTACTGCTGATAATGATTCTGTTAGCTTTCAAAACCAGATTACTTCGCCTTCCGTCTTCCATCATGATTTTCTTTTTATGAGTTATAGCATTGATATTGGAAACTGCATAAAGTACAGGGATATATCATATAGGAAATATGATGATATTGATCTATATCAATTAAGAGATGAGCGTGCCTCGCTGCCCTGGAGTGACATCAGCCTGTGTACCTCAGTGGATGAGAAAAATAATGGTTTTGACGTACTACTACATCATCTTCACTATAAATTTGCTCCAACTCACTCTCGCAGAATCAGGGAAAATGGTTGTCTTTGGTTTTCTGCAGCGATTCAGTCACTTATCGCTGAACACCATTTTTTATATCGCAGATATCTTAGACTACAGAGCACGGAAAGCCGTGCGCATTACAAAGTGATTAGAAATTTGGTCAAATCTAGGGTACGTGCGGCCAATACTTTCAGCAAAAATTTGACCCCCTACTATCATCCAAAATCTTGTGGAGAAACTTGCGTAAGGCCTCCGTGTATGGCAGAGATAAATCCCAGTGTGGCCTGGACTCCGACTTCCTTAACTCCCATTTCACTTCTATCCCTACCCTTGCCTCACGTAGTTCTGAACAGCTGGGTTTTAATCGTTTCATTTTTCCCTCAAATAATGATCAGTCCTCTTTCTTTCAGATGTGTCGATGCCAGGGAGGTTGTCGTGGCGATTGGTGCCATCAAATCTGATGCAGTGGGGCCAGATGGTATCCCACCTAGGTTTATCAGGCTACTTCTACCTCTGATAATAAAGCCGATTCTCCATATTTTTAATACTTGTCTTACCATGTCGATATTTCCGTTTGATTGGAAAGTCGCTACAGTTGTACCTGTGTCCAAAACAAACACACCTGAGGCGCCCGGTGATTTTCGACCGATTAGCCTTTTAGGATTTCTTACTAACGTCCTGGAAAAGTTGATGGTACAACAAATATCTGATAACTTAGAAAACCTAGACTTATTAAGTCCTTTCCAGTCGAGTTTTCGGAGGTCTCGTAGTTGTGAGACAGCCCTTCTAAATGTCACGAGTGATATTCGCACCTCACTTGATAGGGACCATCTGTGTGTTCTTGCCCTACTTGATTTCTCCAAAGCATTCGACATGGTCAATCATTACTATTTGCTTATAAAGTTGGCCTGAGACCTCCAATTTCACTCTTCTGTTGTGTCCTTAATTCGCAGATTTCTCTCTAATAGATTCCAGCGGGTTAAGGTGAAGCATCGTGTTTCCGGTGCTTTGCCTCTAAATTGCGGTGTCCCTCAAGGGTCTATTCTTGGCCCCTTGCTCTTCAGCTTGTATATTAATGACCTTCCTAATATTGTTGAAGACTGCAAAGTGCACTTGTATGCCGATGATGTGCAGGTGTATCTCAGTCTACCAATAGTACTTGTGGATGATTGTATCGGCAGGCTGAGTTCCGACTTGCGCAATATTGCACGTTGGGCTAATCATAATCTTTTATGGCTTAATGAAGGAAAGTCGCAGTGCATAGTTTTCTATCGCAGAGTAATTGAGGTATCTGACCTTCCACCTGTAGTTTTAAATAACACGGTGCTGCAATTTTCGAATAGCGTAAAAAATCTTGGAATCTACCTCAATTCTAGAATGCTATGCTGTGACCATGTTAACGACATGACAGGTAGGATTTATGGTGGGCTTCGTCGGCTGTGGTTGTCTTCGGGAACTTTGTCTACGAACATGCGTTCGATGCTGGTTAAATCTTTGATTCTCCCGTACTTTTCCTATGGCTGTCTCCTTTTTCCTCACTTGTGTTCCTCCTGTTCCGGCAAACTAAATGTGGCTTTCAATAACTGCACATTTATTTGTTTGTTGCCTTAGGAGATTCGATCATGTTTCGCAACATAGTAACCATCCTCTTGGTTGCTCCTTAAAACAATACCGTTTACGTAGGCTTCTGGCATTTCTACATAACCTCATATATTCTAAAAAACCTAGTTATTTATTTAATAAATTAGAATTTTTAGGCTCCACAACGCGTTTCGATTTGCTGATACCAAACTTTCATTATTCAGTAATGGAAAACTCTTACCTTGTTCGTGCTGTTGGAGTTTGGAATAACTTACCATCCGGTATTCAGCGTACGAGCTCGACTCGTGGGTTTATGGAGCAGATAGCGCGCTGTAGCACCATTTTGGAATAGGCATTTGGTTTTGTTTTAGATGGTCTTGACTTTGTGTTTTATAGTTTTTAGTTGTTATATATTTGTATTTTTTATTTCGTTTATTTTATTTATTTATTTATTTTAATTATTATTTTATATTTTAAGTATTATTTTTGCTCATTTTATTTATTTTACAATTTTTCAAATTTAACTTTTAATTTTAATTTGCTTATTTTTTAATTTAAATTTATATTATTAGTCGCTTACCGATTTAATTTTAATTTCCGCCTTCTTTTCGTACTAAATAAAAGATATTTATATTCTTGTAGTACATAGCCCTAAATAAATAATTCTATTCTATTCTATTCTATTCAGTTACAGAGGCAAAGCAATTACCGTTGGGCATTGACGTTATAGGCTAATTGTACCGTTAGCTATTGAACTTCCTAAAACAATTATCATCGTTATCCTGTGGTATAATATAATTTTCGATTAAGGTTAACTAGAGTAAGTAGAACATTATTCTCTTGTTTAACTTTCTGAGACTCGCCATTCGACAAGTAAGAAAGCACGAGGTAATTTGTAAATCTTCCATATTTGCTAACTTTTACGAGACACCGGCATATATAGTCCGAAACAAAATATTTTGAAGGATTTCTTTGTATATTTGAGAGCGAGCACCTTAGAAACACAAAATAATTTTTCCATGCTGCTCACGTTTGCTAGTCAACGATTTCAAAGTGCAAGATATATTCTATATTTTTTTAGATTTACTACTAAAAGATTGATCAAATATAAAATCACTTTTCATATATTTTTTTTTATATACACAGTTACATATTTGCTAATCAAAGAAAAAAAAAGAAAAAATACAAAATCGCTAGAAGAGGGTTGAAGATTTGATAAACCACAAAACACTTTTCATACTATTTTTGTTTTATTTTATTTATTTCTTTTCTTAAATATTTGCTAACCAACGATTGGGAAGAGAACAAAATATTTTCCATGTTACATGACATTCGCTAGGAACGGCGGAGGAAGAGCGAAATATTTGATATATGGTTCCTGGAGGAGGATTATTAAACAAAAATACTGGCATATTTTGTCAAAATTGATATTTGGTAATAAGCTATCGGAAAATACAGTAATATTTTCTATATCGTGTTAATTTGGCTGAACGACGACGTACAAAGTGGGCATCGTATTCGAAAGTTGTCATATTTTCCGCTTGACGCGGTATAAATGATAAAAGGCGTTACTTCCCTATATTTCGAGTTAGCGTTATCTATGTATATGTGGCGTCAGCGATTGGTGCAATACAAAATCACTACATTACAATATATCATTACATATTAAATGGTTTGAACTCCGAAATAATTATAGAATTTTTCATATTTGCTACTCGACGAGTTTTCAACTCTTAGATTTGCTAATTAACCATTTATACAGCAGTATAATTAATAAAATTTTCTATGATTGAGGTCACCGAGTACCGAAACACAACGTACTCTTTAGAATTTTTTTTTTTAATATACTTCTGGACGAGTCGAAAACCAATCCTAAATTCTCTAATATGTGCTAATCGACGAGAGATCACGTATATTAAATTTTCTGTAGTTAGTGTCAGCGATCGTGGAGCAAGGAAAGAGTTCTAGAAGATCCTATAATAGTAAACAATTTTGTCAGTATAAGATAACTTTCAGATTTTGCTATATGGGTTATTCTGCGAGTTACAAGTGAACGTATAGTCCGCCCATTTCCTATACTTAGGGGTAAACGTTTAATATAGTATAAAATAATCAATAAATCTAATATATTTGGACGACAACGGCTGGCCGATTACAAAATACCTCAAAAGAAGTTGATATCTGGCAGTAAACGTTTCGGAAAACCCCTAAACTGGTGTTAGGGTTTACCTATAACTGCTATAGTATAAACCACACATTATTTCTAATAGTGGCCAGTCCGGTTCAAAACGTGCAAAATTATTAATAAATTTACCCTAGTTGGCTTCATCGATTTGCAGGGCTCAGGGTACCCCTGAAACATTCTATACTTGCCGGGCTGTTATTTGCCTGCGGGCACTAATAAAGTGTTTATTTTAACAACCAACAATTTGATTGAGGCTCTAACAAAATAGTTGGAAAAATCCCAGCTATTTCGGGGCTTCGACTGATATTTATTTCCAGGCGTACTTTATACTCTAGATTCCGGTAGTTCATCGCTCGATTGATTCTTTGCTTAGAAGGTAAAGAATTAGAAATATCGGATATATTCCGCCTTTTGGGCCTTATCAATTGACGTGCGTAAATACAGCTTTAAAATTTTGGGACTTAACGATTCTTCTAACCGAAGAGCTAAGAATATTTCACGCAATCCGGCTCCTTGACTTGTATTTCAATACATGCATTAACAGAATTTGTGCGATCGAATTTTACGATTTTGAAAATCAGTAACTAGATTGAGTTTTACCGGAAGTTTAGAAATATTCCGTCTATTTCTACTTGTGGGCTTTTGTTTCTGTACGTGCATGAATGATACTTGCATTATTTAAGATTCAAATCCTGGAAACCAGTAGTTTGATCGAGTCTAACAGGAGGTTCAGGAATATTTTACATATTCCGACGCTTTGACTTTATGTGCCTAGACTTGTTAACAAAGATTCAGGTTTTCGAAGAAGCATAAATTTGGGTAGCTGTCCTTCAACAAACCAAATGCTTTCTAGATTTGCCATACATTTGAGTCAGTAACTAACAGCCCATATAATTAGGGTAGAGTAGCTGCATTGAACGTGCCTCTGGCTAGCCCTCGACATCAATAACTAACATCCTAGTTGAGTAAGGGTGGGACATACTTCTGGTATTTACACCTGACCTCCTTACCCTCGGTGTTGAGGGAAATAATCATAAGTTTATTAACTAGCATGTAATTGAGCGCTTCGTGGGACCTTTCCCAAGACTTGGGTCTTTCCCAATTCTGACTTTCGATAACGAGTCAGTTCTCCATAATTTTCATAGTCCATAC
This sequence comes from Dioctria linearis, assembly GCA_963930735.1. Lineage (NCBI taxonomy): Eukaryota > Metazoa > Arthropoda > Insecta > Diptera > Asilidae > Dioctria > Dioctria linearis. The sequence continues at coordinate 123,343,076 of OZ005740.1, read as the reverse complement.
AGAGATCGGGGTAATATTTCCACACGCGACGTCTTGTAACGTTTCAGTCTCAAGGGTGCCTTCAAAGAGAACATAGAGCTCGTAACAGTTGCGATACGGGAACATTCGTGAGCTCCTGTCCTTAACCAAACCATTTCCTTTCCAAACTTGCGCTATTTCATATTTTTTCAATAATTATTCTTGTCCTCAACAAACCATTCCCTTTCCAAACTTGCGCTGTTTCATATTTTTTCAATAATTATTCTTGTCCTCAACAAACCATTCCCTTTCCAAATTTGCGCTATTTCATATTCTTTCAATAATTATTCTTGTCCTCAACCAAACCATTTCCTTTCCAAATATGCGCTATTTCGTATTCTTTCGATAATTATTCTTATCCTCAACCAAACCACTTCCTTTCCGAATTTTCGCTATTTAATATTCTTTCAAAAATTATTCTTGTCCTCAACCAAACTATTTCCTTTCCAAATTTGCGCTCGATAAGAACTTGCAGAAGCTCGAAGAGCTGAGCGATAAGTTCAATTCTCAATCGAATACCATGGCAGAGGTCAGTAACGAGGTTAAAGCTCTACGAGGACAGCATACGTCCTTCCGAGAGGAGCTCTCGACATTACAGAAGCAGATGGCCGAGATCTCAATTCTCAGTCCATCCGCGTTCGTCCATAAGCAGCTGCATTATTGGAATGGATTTTCTTGTGGATCACAGATGCTCAATCAACTTAGAGAAACGCTTCATTCAGATCGCCCAAGAGGTCGTCCGTATAGTCGAAGAGACTAGTGATAATTTTGTTAGAACGATACAGGACTGTACAATACCAGCTGAGTCCTCCTGCTTTATATCACCTTACAACCCGTTAGTGTGTGAACAAAAAATTCTTTTGATATCTCCAAAGAATGTCCCATATTCTCTTTGGATGGAACCAGCGGACTTCCAGTCCAACAATGGAAATCTGATAGTTCGTGTAACAAACTTAACAGATGACCCAATCGAACTAAAAGCTAATATCTCTCTAGCAGATGTGGAAGTGGCTGCAAACATCTTCAGTTGGCCCGAGGAAGCAACACCTAACTTCCCAGCCGAATTATACCAATTGCTGGAACCCACAACTGTACAACTTGATAATCAGCAGAAGATAATACTGGAAAAGCTGCTTATGGAACACAAAGATGTCTTTGTGAAAACCAAGACGGATCTCGGCCGAACCACAATAATGCGGCATCAGATCGACGTAGGCGGCAGTAAACCAATTAAACAGCCCCCAAGGCGGGTACCTCTAGCCAAACGTCAGGAGGCGGAAAACCTAGTACACGACATGAGAAGCCATGGTGTTATAAATCCATCTAATAGACCGAGGACCTCTCCAGAAGTTCTGGTTAAAAAAAGAGATGGCTCGACTAGATTTTGCGTCGACTACGGGCGGCTGAATGAGGTCACCAAAAAAGATTCGTATCCCCCACCACGTATCGATCTGACTCTGGATGCACTCTCCGGTGCAACTTGGTTTTCGACATTATATTTACAGTCGGTCTACTGGCAAGTAGAAGTGGAACAGGAAGACCGCGAAAAGACCGCGTTCACTACAGGTAGTGGGTTGTGGGAGTTTTCAGTTATGCCATTTGGACTTGCCAATGCCACTGCAACCTTTCAGAGGCTCATGGAAATCGTCCTCCAGGGAATTCCACCTCACGCGTGCCTAGTATATTTGGACGATGTTATCGTACATGGCCCGACGTTCGCACAAATGGTAGAAAATCTCCGCCTTGTCTTCGACCAATTAAGAGTAGCAAATCTAAAAGTATTACCGAAGAAGTGTCAGTTGTGTCAGGGAGAGGTGAAGTTCCTACGGCACGTCATCAGTGACTCTGGATTATCGACGGATACCGATAAAACGAATGCTGTCAAGAATTGGCCCAAACCGCAAACACGAAGAGATATAAAATCATTTCTCGGGCTGTGTGCTTAATACCGGCGGTTTTTGAAAAATTTCTCGGCTACAGCGAAACCATTAACGGACTTTACGGAAAAGGCCGGAAGTTTATCTGGTCGGATGCTTGTCAAGAAGCGTTCGAAGAGTTGAAAGACCGCTTAACCACTGCGCCTATACTTACTCAGCCTGACGAAAATTTACCTTTAATCTTGGAAACAGATGCCAGTTAACATGCTCGGGGAGCTATTCTCTCGCAAGTTAAGGACGGGATGGAACATGTGGTGGAATACCACAGCAAGACATTCAGTCGCCCGGAGCGAAACTATTGCGTCACCAGGAAAGAACTTGTTGCGACTGTCAAAGCCTGCTCACATTTTCAGCCCTACTTACTGGGGAAAAAGTTCACAATTCTAACAGACCATGCATCTTTGAGATGGTTGATGAAATTTAGGTGTCCCGAGGGACAAATAGCAAGATGGATAGAACGCATGCAGGCCTAGGATTTTGAAATCGTCCAGGAAAAAGTCACAGTAACGCAGATGCAATGTCGGCTCGTCCTTGTTCAACGACTGAGTGCCAATATTGTCAGCGGCTCGAACAGAAAGGCACCACCACTATTCGTCTAGTCACCGCGCCAGAGGATATAGCTCAACACCAGGCGGATGACTTCACATTACGGCACATTCGCAGTTGGCTGACTACGCGTCAGCGCCCAGATAAAGTATCAAGTATCAGGATCAAAGATCTCAGCGCAGTCATTAAAGCATATTGGTCAATGTGGTCCGTTCTGAAATTAGAAAACAACATCCTTGTCCGACTAATCAGTCAAGGAACCAAGACATAAAGCAAATCATGGTTCCAAAATTTCTTCGAAAACTCCTCCTCAATCAGGTACACGATTCTATAGGTGGAGGACACTTCGGCATTGACAAGACTTTAGGTAACCTTCGACAGAAATATTATTGGGTGGGTAGCAGTACTGATGTAAAGGACTGTTATGATGTCTGCAGTGTCAAGCACGGAAAGGGCCGCGGCCAAGACGGCGAGCTCCTCCACAGGTATGCAACATTGGTGCACCTTTCGAAAGAGTTGCTGTAGACATATTGGGACCATTTCCAAAGACCAATAAAGGTAACCGCCACCTAGTAGCCTGTATGGACTATTTCACTAAGTGGCCCGAAGCAATTCCAGTACAATATCAGACAGCCGAGACTGTATCGGATGCACTCATGTCAGCCGTATTCAGCCGACATGGAGCCCCACTGCAGCTCCATTCAGATCAAGGCAGAAATTTTGAGAGTGCTGTTTTCGAGAGGTATTGCAGAAGTTCGGGGTAGAGAAAACGCGCACAACAGCCTTACACCCACAGTCAGATGGTTTAGCTGAAAGATTTAACCGAACAATCCTAGACTATCTGGCAAAATTTCTAAATTCACACCAGAGAGACTGGGAGCAATACGTTCCGTACCTACTACTATCATATCGCGCAAGTGTGCAAGATAGCACTAAACAGACACCAGCCAAGCACCTCTTTGAACGAGAACTTCGCTTAGCACTGGAGATGGTCGTGGAAAGCCAACCTACTGAAGTTACGTGAACCTTACGTTACCTTGATAATCTGACCACGACACTGAATGAAATCCATGAGAATAATCGAGTTATGCTGAACACTGTGAGCCGGCTTATCAAGATATACTATGACTTGCGCTGGAAGAAACCCAGTTTCCAAGTAGATCAACTTGTTTGGTTATACTTCCCAAGACGCGTAATAGGGCGGTGCCCAAAACTTCAGTGCGATTGGGATTGGCCATACAAGATCACTGAGGCTGTAACCGAAGTGGTGTTCAAGATAAAAAAGTGTCACGGTGGAAAGATGCGAACTGTCCACGTCGATAGACTTGCCCCATACCGCGAAAGAAGCGACCTCCCCATATAACCACTAAAACTTCCTGGTAGCCCTAAGAAGGCATCCAGCCAGTTTAACTGCTAACTATAGGATACCAATGTGGGGCTTAGGACCTACCCAACCTAGTGGCCGGTATACCTCTTGTTAATTAGCCCATTTTTTTCTCACACTCCTTCGCTTGACAATGAGCCAAAGGCCCTCCCACATGGTACCCTACGGACGCCGCGCCAGCGTAGGAATTCCACCTTATAAACAGCCTTCGAAATTTTAACCTCTGCTGTGCTAGCATCCGTGCTGCTTATCATACCAGTTCGAAGAGTCGATCTGTGTGTGGGGACTTCGGGACCCACCCTCGAACGAAGATTGATCTGTGGTCGGAGGGAGATGCCAAGAGAGGAAGAGGTCCTGGAATCAGTTGGTTCGATTACTCGTTGCAGAGGCTTGTCCGACTCGTCTCGGTATTGGGGGCGGAGGCGTACTGGCAGACCGGATTTTTTGGGTTGCTGGGCTACGAGTGCACCTTTGGCTTTCGATACTGAGACTGATATCGAGCTCCGGCCAAGGACCAGCGTAATTTCGGGGATGTGCCTCTGACTCGTCCTGACAGGTCGAGTCCGGAAAAGCCCTAATGGCTCTGTAACGGTGGTACAAGATTCATTACTTCCATAATCCATCGTAGCTGAATAAAATTTAAAAGGACACGATTCTAATAGAACCCAACTTTACTATAAATCTGTAGATGAACTTTGCTTGACCGTGTATAGCTCTAACCCCTTGTGAGTTATCTTTCAGTGGATGTTTTAACTTTCCTATCCTTTCTTCATTACTTCCGTAATACGTGGTAGCCAGGTGGCAAGTTAATAGCGGTAGTTTGAGGTGTGGAGCGTCGCAAGCTGGTGATAAGAACTAGAAAAAAGGTAACAATATGTACGGTCCTATTTCTCTAACACTGCTGCATGCTGTTGCGGCTACTCCAGCTGTACGAGCAATTTTTCAACGAGAGTGTGCAATTTGGTTTATGGAGATTATTACCTTGATGCGAGTTATGTCTTTTGATCTCCATGGTCTGCTTCAGTTTTAGAGTTCGAGTGTTTCTGTTTGACCTCAGAAGAACCTGCAGCCCGAAGCAGATGGTTACTGGTGTTTGACTCGTTGCGGACCAATCGTGCTCCTCCTACTAGCAGTAGGCTACTAATACTTAATGACTGCAGGCAGTGGTCTTGGCTTGGCTGATATTAACGATATTCGTGGGATAGACTATGTCTTCAATGAACTTGAAGAGCTGTCCACTGCGGAAGTACACGAATATTTTTCCAATAGCGTATAAAGCTTTTTGCTTATAACGCTTATTGTTTTCTTCAACCATGCTGAACGTTTCTACATGTCTTTGTTCACTCTAACTGCTGTTTGGCTTTTGTTATTGTACTATTTCAATATGCATGATGGAGTTCTCTCAATTATATATACTGGGAGTCCACTCATACATAAAAAAGATACGCTTGCTCGATTGAAAGTCCTGTTGCGTACTTTCTAAGACTGCATACCTTTCTGTATGTTAGTTTTTTTACTTATTCGGCTATCTGTCTTAAATTTTCCGTTATATAACCTTCACTTTTATCTTCGACCTCATCTTTGACACTCAGTGAGACTTTTCATATAATTCAAGTGCTTTCCATTTGATGTGCTATGTTCTTTGTTATTCAAACTTATTTGAAACTGTCAGATTCTTTAGGATTTTGAATATCGGAGCGTATTTTAATGTGAGGTTTTAGTCTCTTATTCTTCATGACTTCCTTTTGTTTTTCAAACTTTACAATTAACCTCACATTTAAGAAAGTTATTGACGGTTAAATGCTGACTTTTCTCAAGTGCTCCTTATTTCCCCCCCCCCCCCCCCACACTCTTGGTCAGTCGATTGCTCCACGTAGATAATGCAGGGACGTTTCTGGAACTGATGTAACTGCCAATTCTGCTTCAGTCTCTCTTGAGGTTGCTTCAGCTTTTACATATGGTTAGCGATTATTTTTATACCCTAGCTGAAATCTATAGGGTTTACTAAGTTTGTCATTCCGTTTGTAACACCTCGAAATAATGATGGTAGAGCAAAATGGATTGGACATCCACACATAATATTAAAAGTTATTTTGATTTTTGCATGTCCGTCCGTCTGTCCGCCTGTGCGCACGATAACTCGAGAGCGCGTATACCTAGAGAGTTGAAATTTTGTACACGGACTTAAAAAAAAAGTAAAATTAAGTTCGAAAATGAGACAAATCGGTGGGGTTGCCATACAAAAATTTCGTTTTCCACCATACATTTGGACACTGCCTGAGAACGCGTTGACATAGAGAGCTGAGATTTGGTACGTGGTGTTTTCATTGTACTAGCGAATAAAATTTCAAAAATGGACTAAAGCGGGCAACTCCTTCTTGGTGTTGCCATATAAAAATTTAGGTTTTTTACGTATACTGTGAAAACGATCAGTCCAAGACATTATTATTGTACTAAAAACTACTACAGAATACGAAGTTCTATATAATTTGTTATAATCCTTTTTTTGTGTCCGACGAACCGTTCTAGAAATATGTGCAGAAATTGGTGCCAATACGAAATATCATCTAGGGCAGCGGTTATCAACCTTTTTTGGTTTGCGTACCTCTTGACAGTTCATTATCTTAAATTATACCCCATACATTAAAAAAATGTTTATAATTTAAATGCTTGTAGTTGTTAAGTAGTTGGAAAGGATGTTATTCGAAGAAAATTTGTACTTCATATCTAAGTTCGAACAACCGGGTGAGGACTTTGCCTCGAGATAGCCATCTTACTTCTATATTAAAAAGCAGAGTAGAATGAACACTATTATAGTCTTCACAAAGGGCTTTAAAAATCTCGAGTTGGCTGACGTTGACTTTGTAAAATTAACCACTTTCGTAGCTTTGTCAAGAACAAGTTCTATTTGCACTGGAAGGTTGTTGTGACGCAGGTGCCTATGACCAGGATCACAACCATAAAAGCCAACACATCAATGTATCGCCCTACGCAATACGTTGGCGTTTTACCGAAATGACCTTAAATCGAAAATTTCTTTGATTTAAAAATATAGTTAGATATGTATACATATAATTTTAAATGCATTTCAAAATGCATTTCCATGCTGAAACAAAATGCAATTTAGCATAAATTTCATTTCGTTATCAGTCATATATTCCGTTCTCACGGTATGTTTACTTACCTGCATGCAGTACAAAGTACACACATACAGACTGTTTTTCTCTAAAATTGCGCTAAACTTATTTGCATGTACTTAATGCGTTCTGTGTTTTAAATTCATAAAACCAAATCGTATGTACATACATACACATAATTATTCCTATTGTCTAAAAGTATTACTTTTTCAAGACACAAGTGCATATCAGAGTTCATACATGTGCACTGTGTAAAAGCTTTTTGTACTTTCCCACGTACGATTTTTCACGTCGCGTCATGGGAAACTAATAAGAAGAATAAAAAAAAAGCTTTAATGGGCACCTGGGGCCGGCGAGCCCAATCCTCGGGGAGTCTTTCTAAAAAATCCGTCGAGTGAGTTGCGCATAGAAGAAGTTTCCTTTTTTTTTTTTAAATAAATTGTATTGATGAAAAGTATTTGAGAAAGTTGGATTAAAAGTGTAAAGATAAAAATAATGAATAACGAAGTAATCGTGCTATAGTTTGAGAAAAGAAATCGTATTATAGAAAAGTATTTGAGAAAAAATTATATTTTAGATCTTAATTTGAGAAAGCATCCATTAAAAGTGTAATAAAGAAAAGATTAAATTAAATAAACGGGAAATTTTACCGCTAATTAAACAAAAGGTGTCAAATCCGAAAAATTAATCATTTCTATTTTACATTAAAGTTCTATGCTCTCCGCCTGGAGCACGACATACGGCTACGAATACAACAAGGTAGTTTCCAAACTTTGCCTGTGGATGCACCAGCTCCTGAGCTTACCCCTGCGAATTATTGCAGCTCTTGATATTGTCTTTATTTTTTTTTTAATTTCCGGTAATCAGCTCCCATTTCTACCCCGCACTCTCCCCGCCCCATTTCCTCCACCTATCTTGTTCGCCCTGAGCTCCCATTTTTTTCGATACTACATACATTCTCTTTCTTCTTTCCATTCTCTCGTTCTTCCTGAAAAACTCGAGAAAACCTACCCTCCTACATCCCCCAAAAACTACCCATACAAAAAAGAAATTTCAATTTATTTCGACAGAAGAAGGTAATAGACAGATGTACTTCAAATATGAAAAAAAAACTCAACCCTCTACAACAAAAATTGATACCCATAATCGTCCAAGGCGATTCGCTCTTTTTCACATTTCTTATACATTTTCTTTAATTCTCCAACCATTTTAGTGAATTGGGAATGGAGAATTAGAGAAATAGGAATTCTAAGAAAACGAAATTCCCATCTCCAAAATTCCCAAATTCGCCGTGTTACGGCTGTTATTCCAAAATAAAAAATCGGTTAGATAACGGCTTTATACCGTTTTGTTCAAAAAATATGTTAAATAAGATGCAGTGGGACGGTCTTATATCCGTGCAATACGTCCAAACAGTAGTCGAAAGATTCTATCATCAAATTTTAGCCTACATGGATAAATTGTCTACCAGATCAATTGTGGATGCAAAAAAACTCGAGACATTTTTACTCAACCGAGTACCTAGTTACGAAGAATTTCAACAATCGGTATTATTTGTTTACAACAAATGCTCACCTATGCTGCCCGTGAATAGCGCATCCCAGACAAATCAACTCAACGGAAATGAAATATTTGATACCTTTTGCTATATCAAGACTATTTTAGAAGAGAACTTACAAGAATGGGATATTAAGAATATGCCGCTTATTCAAAGGTGGAAGACTATATTTAATGCGCTCAGAAAAATTCACAACGAAAACGCGTAATTAAAATTAGTTGTTGAATATGTTTTGACATTGCCTGGTACGAATGCAGACTGTGAGCGTGTTTTCAGTTTAGTAGGAAGCTATTGGTCGAAAGGAAAAAGCCAGCTTCAGGTTGAAACTTTAGAAAGCGTTATGAAAATTAAGGTTAATGTTGATGTATCATGTATCGAATTTTATAACATAATAAAGGCTGAAAAAAATTACTGGAAAACGCAAAAACCTTCGAACGAAATAACATTTCAGGAGAAGTTTTTTTACGACGATGGCATCGCATTCTTCTACAATCTACATATACTTAGTATACAAGAATGTCAACAGTAATTTAGAAAAACCTTGTTTTGTTTGTGTGTTTTTTTCTTTTTTCTTGTTCCATATATATTATATAAATATATTAAAATTTTTATGCTGTTTTATAAAATGAATAAAAAGATTTATTTTGATTCACTCTATCGCTTAAATATTTTTCATTTATAAATCGTTTTTCAACAGCTTCACAGTTGTGATCTTCATATACCATACTCTTTTATTCTCATAAATATCTGGCCATGAGCATGACAAAGTAAAAGGTTTTCTTCGGCTTCATTGTACTTTAAATACCTCGCGATAACAAGCAAAATAGCAAAATTAGCAACATCTGTGCTTTCATCAACTTGTATAGCGAAAATCTTACTATTTTTAATTTGATCAATCATTATTGCCTCAGCATCATCAGACATATCCAAAATTTTTCGAGATATTGTACTGTCTGAAGGAGTATTTATTTTTTTATTTTTTGCACATATTCTTCTTCAAGCATACACCGAACAGCATCTATTATACAGGGTTCAATTAGATTCTCAGCAATTGTATGATTTTTACCGCATGTAGCAATACAGTAACTAATGCGGTAACTAGCTTCAACCGCATTTTCGTAATCTTTATTAGCTGGCAGGATGTACGATCTTAAAACTGACATCTTAATATTTTTAGCTGCTAAGCGTTTAAAAAATTCATATTCTTTGTATTTATAATTAGTATGCTTTGTTTGAAGATGACGTAAAAGCAGGGAGGGTTTCATACTGCCATTTGACAGTACTTCCCCACAGACTACTCATGTGGTTTTAGGGCTGTCTTCACCTCCTGTATATGAAAATCCATATTGCATGTATTCGTCGCAGTAGTTTCTCTTTTTACCTATCTGCAGAACTGAAGATTGCGCAATTCCTGTGTTTTGTACCAAAACATTTGATGTATCTTGAGAAGTACTTCCTAATTGGTCACTTTCTGGTGTACGTTTAATATTTTTTACTATTGTGTGCACGGTATCTGACTATGACCCTTTTGTTTGTGTATAGAACAATAGGTATATAGTGATTGCGAAACAAAGTTTGACACCTTGTTTTATTGTAGAGGCGCTACTACTGTACGAGTAACCAAAGGTTAAGCCAGCAGTGCCTCCATCCAATATAAAATTAACGATGGCTCGACCTGATGTAGGGAAGGCCGACATTTTTTCTCAGAAATATATTGGAAATTTTTTCTTTAGAATATATATGAATTTTTGGAGGCCGACAACGGCACGCATTGTATCTGAAAGTAACTCCAGTCGGCCACCAGGCTGAATAAAAATTCTCCGAAACATTTGCTGTAAATGCCTAAGAAGAAATGAATACTTATTGCTCATCTACCAGTACACGTCTATGCTCATAAAAATTGTAAGTTACCTAAGCACCCGTTGTCGACCTCAAATAATCCATAGCAATTCTAAGGAAAAAATTTCCAGTAAATTTCTAAAAAAAATTGCGGCTTTCCCTACATTGGGTCGAGGCATGCTTGGATCTTATATTGCAGCGAAGTATTGCTGGCTTGTTACGCTTACGGCATCAAGACGTCGTGGAATCGTTGATTTTATATTCTAGCGAGGCGTTCCGACAAGAGGAGATTAGTATATTTTTAACATCTGCCATTATTAAATTTTTTTCGCGTACCCTTAAGCCTTCAAACGCGTACCCCTAGGGGTATGGGTACTATCGGTTGAGAATCGCTGATCTAGGGTATCATAAGAATTGGTCTTAGACTAATTTAATTTTTCTTTACTTTCATTACACTTCTGTTTTTATTTTCCTGCCTACTTTTTAGCTTCCGATTTTTAACTTGAAACATTTATTACTTGTCTTTATACATTTCTTATTCTTCTAACTTTTTCTTTCTATTTCTTGTCAAGTAATATTTCTCACCATTTTCTTTTTGTAAACATCTGTTTCGTTTAATTTCTCTAAATTTTATTTAAACTCCTTTTCTTACCTTTACCCTCTTACCTTTTAATCTAGAAATTTACCTAGATCCATCCACTGGGTTATTTGTATTACCCCTTTCACATCCTTATGTCCATGGGCTACCAAACTCCGCCCTTCAATTTTTTTCTGAAACTGGAGGGAATTTGATGGAAATTTCTTCGGTTAAGTCCCCCGATTTCTATGTCATAACAATTACTTACCATGTACATACCGTTGAGGTATGAAGTAAAATTTTTCCTTTCGGTTCTATTTCGGCATCCTCTGAGATCGCCGTTGTTGCAAATGGAAGTTGTAATTACCCTTATGGTTCCATCCAGGTCGTCTGGAAGGCTTACGTGGTTGCGCTTGTCCATGCATAGAATTTGGGTCTTTTCCAAAAGAGGCTGTTGCATTAGAAATTCTCACGAATGCACGTCTATTCTTCCGACTATTTCCGCTTTGTACGTTATACCTATGTTGTATGTTCAACCCTACGCTAAATTCCTCGATTATAGGCTCCAATTTAGGTACTATTTTATCTGCATGTCGCGAAGTTTTGTCGACATTAAGTGACGTATTTTTTAATTCGGAGTTTCGGTCATAAACGTCTGATGCTAAGTTTTCTGTCATGTTGATCTTATTCTTCTCAATCCTGGCCGGAAATGGATTTCCTTGACTGCTATTGAGCCATGCTGTGGGTCCGACTATTGCATAAGCTGCGAAATTTTCACAAGAATGACTTCTTCTCATGCCTTTGCTTTCATCTTGTATCCACAGCTTCTTATTTAGGCAGTCGATAATAGCTCTGCTACGGAGGAAATCCATTCCAAGTATACCGTCAGCTGGAAATGAGTTCGTGTCACTAATGGAGTTAAATTTGTTGTCTATCTGCAACTTTGCCTCATAAGTGCCAATTGAGCTCCTAGCGGATCCGAACAATCCTCTAATTCTAATTTTCTGATGTGTATGTATGGGTGCATTCCTCTTTATGCTATTAACTTTTAATTATAATACTACAGCTGGATCCGGTATCTATCAAAAGTCTTAACTTATCCGATGGAACTGAGATTGTAAACTTGTTCTGGGAATTTAATTTTTCACTGGCATTTTCTGCTAAATATTTCTGCAGGCTGTTCGCCGTATAGTGGTCGCATGTTCGGCAGAACTGGGAGTAAAGCTCCTCCCCTGCTGGATGGAGTCTGCCACTAATAGCTTCTTTAATATCTGCGACTCTGACGTGATGTTTGGGTGCTTCGTGCCCATATTGCAGGCCTTCTATACAGAAGGCTAGTTTGTGACACTTTCTCGCGAAGTGTCCCTGCTGCCCGCACTTGAAGCAATGGCTGTCCCGATGTCCATGTGCTCTTGCAGGAAATCCTCTGAAAGGTTTATGGTGAGGTGCAGGTACATCTCCGTTAAAGTTGTCGCTTCTATATCCTTCCTGTGAAAAGCCAATATTGCTTGGCACACTGAGCTGAAGTCTTATCACGTTCTTTTCGTAAAACTCCGCTTCTTCACGCACGGCTTCTAATGAGTCGAACTTTCGTCCTGTTAGGTGTATCTGGATAGCCTGATTTCTTACTGTAGCTTTAAATGTTGCTATTGCATCCGCTTTCAACTCCGCTAATAATCCTTCATCTTTACCTGGGTACTTCGCAGAAACTGCACGTTTAATCTGATCCAACAGTTCCTTCATTTGAAAAATCTCTGATATCTTCTCCTCGCATTTGTCGACATGCTATAACATCTCTGTCCGTAGCTCGCTGAACAATCTGCGTGGCATGTAAGCGGATCTGATTGACTTCTGCAATGTTTCCAAGTCCTTTGGCTCATCATTGCCTATCAGGTAGTAAGCATCGTCTGTCATTCGATACATTCACACTTATTCACTCCATAAAGATGCCTTGTTCTGTGGTTTCTAGTCGGTCGTAAAGATCTTTACAATAGCTCAGAAAACGATGTACTTCCATCGCTAGTTTTGGAGATCTTTCTCCGGAAGGCATCGGCACGTATTTAGATACCTTGTCCAAAATTTTTTCATATGTGACAGCCACTTTAATTACTAACGTTACATTCGACATGACTTTTTGTATGAATCGTGAAGACATAAACGCAACACTTCAGCAGATATCAATATCGAGGCTCATAATCTCTGTTTAAAATGTTGACGACTCAAACGAATATAGCATACTCTATCTCTCTATGCTGAGAACTTCGATCAAAGAGGAGTGAAACTCAACTTTTAATCGGAATGAAAGAAAACAACGTTATAATTACAAAAGGTTCACTTCTTAACAACTACTTTTACACTATTTCAGGTATAAGAAAAATTAACAGATTCTCCTGTACTAACAAATTCATTCACCAACATAAATGCTTAAAAACTTACTACACTTCTCATTTATAATAAAAATATGAAGGCCGATGATGAAAGCAAAAAACTCTTGATTCCTCCAATTGAACGCAAAATATTGAAAACAAACAAAAAAAGAAACTCTGCAAGCCACTGGTGAATTAACTATTTAACCTATACCTTATATTTTCAACCTAGAACATATGGAAATGAGATAAAAACTTTCATACGCCCATAAAGATTTACTCTTAACCTATCCAATAACATAGCATAATCATGATGTAAATATCACACTCAGAGAGGTATCAAAAAATCACACTCAATACTTAATTTGTTACGAGCCTTGGCTTTATTGTCGTAACATGGACTGGGAGTGCTTGGAAAGAGTTCCGAAGATCACCAACCCAATTTAATTAAGATAACTTCTTAAAAACACAAACTTCAATTTAGATAACTTAAAAAAACACAAACTTTTTGATTCACTTTGACTTTTATTTTTGATCTTTATTGTTTCTCATACTTTATAAAGGTATAGTTGGTTTATTAATTTACTAGTAGGTTGCCTTACCTCTGGTGGGGGGTCAACCTATTAGTGATACTTGGAAAATGTTACTGCCTGGTCCCTGAGATGCATCGGCTTTTTATTTAGGTGGATTTTGGCATTGCTCAGCAAAATTGATAAAAATTGGTATGGGGGTAACTAGTTAGGAAATTCCATATAGGAATTCCAGAAATCGAATATATCGGGAACGCCCTCTCAATATATTGGAAATAGTCAATTCTGCATATTCCTCAATATTTTGTAGTTTCACAAGAATATTTCCCCTTCATTCAAAAATTTCTTTGCAACCATTGGTCAACCATATATATACGGAAGAAACCAACGTTACAAAAAACTCGGCACTATTGCCCAATAAGTGGGTCAGTTTCTATTTCACTTTACACAAGGGATTTCCCAATTATGTACAAGTAAAAATATCAACACATGGGGTTTCTCAACTTAGTGCGAGGAAAAAATAAGCGGCATGTAATGACTGTGGGTTAGGTCAGGGTTAACCTAGTGCCATTATAATGCATGAAATGGGCCACATGCCGTGTTTGTATTTTTGTATACAAAGAGCCGGCGTTTTGCCGCAAAAAGGTTGACGCAACCAAGAATTTATGGTTTTAAAAGAACAACGGAGTAAGTTGTAACCATATGAACCATATGTGACGTAAAAATTCATAAATAAATTGACGGTGTAATCACCGCGAAATTGCTTGGAATGCAATTTGATGCGCGTACTCGCGTTTGTCAATTTATTATATGTGTGTACGTTATATGTATGTACATATGCGCGTATGTTTTGCTTGCTAGCTTCAAGAAGTACGTTATCGTGTATGTACGTATGTATATTTGTAATCTTGTACGTAACAAGATTCTTATTATGATAATGAGTCGCTATTATAGATATATGCATATGTACATATGTATAATGTATGTGCGTCAGTTGAACTAATCACGATATTGTGGTGCTAATAAGGAAATGATGAATGCAGGTAATGATTCATTCATTACACCATCCCCCTTGGAAAAAGAAATTTACGGGCATGAAATGAATGGTACTTTCTGATAAAAATGAGCAAGAGTTATTTAAAAAACGAAAAGCCGATGATCTAGGTACTTACATTATAATTTTTGTAGATAAAATTTATCGGTAACACTAATTTCTAGGTTATTGTTTTTTTTTTATAATTCTATTGTTATATTACTACTATTATATTTGTATTATCTATTTATAGCAAAATTGCAGTAATGGTAATTTCTAGATTATTGATTATTATAGTAATAAAGATAATAGTAATTTTCGACTATTGACTATTAGTTATTGTTATAGTAATAAAAATATCTTAATTATAAAATTTTTTTTTTTTTTTTTTTTTTTTTTTTTTTTTGATAATTACTTATCGTAGTTGTAAAGATATGATAGTAAAAGTACTGTTTCTTAACCTTGTTACTAATTTTATAGAAAGTAGTTACTAGATTTAATAGTAGGCTAGTTATTAGGTTCTAGATTTTATTTATTGTTATTATTATTTATTATATTTATTTGTATATAATTTCAAGGATTATGACTATATATGACTATATATATATATTTAATCTCTCTTTTTTTTTTACTTAGGCGTACAATAGATTATCTTATATAGATTAAACAGCTTTTTGTTTTTCTTGTGCTTTGTAGTTAAACTTGCTTTCTTTTTCGAGTTGTGTGCATATATTTGTTGTTTTTTTTTTGAAAATTCGCTTAAGGTGGTTAAGGTTGCATTGTTAACTGATAGGATGACTTGGGGTTTTCGATCTCTAAGTCTTTTTGTTGTGTGCTTTTGTTTGCGCCAAGCCCTTTGGCTTTACATTTTTTGCATATTGGGACAATTATTACCATAAAAACTGCTGCAAATAGAATATATGAGATATCATAGTGATGGATGTTGTGTGTGTTCAGGGTAGGGAAGCTCAAATTTTCGCTTTGTTTAAGCTGATTGAGTGCTTCACTTAATGAATCTAACTCTTCATTATCGTGAAATTTAATAACGTGTACCTGGTCATTGGTGCAGTTGTATCTTTCAGGATGCGGTAAGTTGGAAGTTAGATTTAATGATGGGAGGTAGTGGTTACTAAGCTCAGATGTTTTAGTATTATGGGCTTGAATGATTAAATCTTGGGTGCGTAGATGACAACTCGTGGATAAGGTAATTATCCCTGTATTTTCCAGACTGTATGGTGTGATATTATTTCCGCATATGACGTCGACTACGGTAATTTTTCGCATGGAAAAGAGCCACTTGTTAGGTTGAGATAACTGTATCCAAAAATCCATTTGCGGAACGGTTTTGACATTGCAAGATGATGGTATTTTACGGATATGTTTGAGAAGTTGTACTTCGCATTGATTGTTTACTGATTGGGTATTGAATATGGGGTGTATGATACGGCACAAAAAATGCACTTGATCTAGCGTTTGGCAATTTTGCAATTCGAATTTGTTAACTGTATAGTAATGTTCTCTATTATAGTCAATCACTAAGTATTCGAGTGAAGGTTTTATAAAAATGAACTTATCCTGATGATCTGTTGGCAATGGGTGAATTTTTAAAAGTTGATAATCATCTTTGAATGGGAGTGGGAGTTTTGGTGGAAAATGATTCTATTATCGAGAATTGTTCTTCGTACATTGCCAATTTGATAGAGTTGTAGTAGATTATTTTCATTTTTGTCTATTGGTAAAGTGAGAGTATTCGACAATTCTTTCTGGATTGTTTCTAAAACTTGCTTCATTTGGGGTTGGGTCATTATTGCTGGATGAGGTTTACCATGTCTAACATCGGTTAATAGGTCTAATAGGAGGTTTTGAGTGATTTGATATCGTATCATCATTAATGCCGTTAGGGAGGCCATTGTCTCAAGTTCAGTGGTAAAACTTTTCGATAGCTCATCAGTTTGCACACGATTAGCTAGGTTACCTAAAGCGGTAAGCTTTTTCTCTACGTGCAGAAACTGTTCTTTTATCATCATGCGTGTTTTATTGAAGGCATTCACGGTGGAATCTACAATAATAGTCTAATTCTTGATTAATTGCAATAGGTAGTCTTGATTGTCCCTCAGTTTATCTATATGCGAGTGAAAGTTTTCGCGTCATCTGCGTCGAGTGTACCAAATAGTGTTTTACTTATGGTCCCTACCGCGTTAATTAGTCCTCTTTTAAATCGAGTGGTTTCTGATTTGAGTAAGAGTGAATTTTGTTTGAGTATCCCGATGATAGTGTATAGTTGATGTGTGATGTCTTTACACAAGGGTATCTTATTGTGATAATTCTCAATATAGTTACATAATCTACTCGTTTGTTCCGTATAATTGCTTAACTTCTCGAGTTCGAAATTAAATTCCTCTAAGTCATAATACATTATTACCTGCCACTCGTTACTAAAGAGACCAACTCTTCCTACTTCTTCACAGTAAATTCCTGGGTTATTCTTCAGGATTGTTACTTGTAATGGTACGTTTTGCGCGTCAGCACTGGAGGTTAGGAGGATGAAGACGAGAATCCAAATCATCCTAAGATAAATAAAAAAATTATTTTCCTAATCGACGTATAGCTTAATGTTATTATTATGTACAGTTCTATTTCTATTTCCTATTCTGATAGTTGTGTTTTCTGTGGAGTTTATCGTGACTATGTCATAAGGTCCGGTCCACAGAGGGGATAATTTATTTTTTCTTGCGTGGTTTTTCAATAGAACCTTATCTCCTAAGTTAAAAGTTCTGGATTTTGAATTCTTGTCATACCATTGTTTGGACTTTTCCTTTTTATTTAGGATTGTTTCTCTAGCTGTCTGATGGCTATGTTGCAACCTTGCTTTCAATTCGTTGCTATAGTTTTCATAATTATAATTCACCGTCGGATTTGCTTTTATAATGGATGGAATGTTGGGTGGAAATCCGTATATTAATTCGTAAGGACTATAGTTAGTACTAGAATGTGTACTCGTATTGTAGGTAAACATAGCATAAGGTATCCATGTATCCCACATTTGTGAGTCCCGGTTCGCATAATGGTGTAAGTATTCGGCCAGAGTTCTATGACTTCTTTCCAGAGCTCCATTGGTTTGCGGATGGTATGGAGTCGTTTGCAGTTTTTTAATTTTTAAAAGTTTACACATTTGCGCAAACATTTCGCTTACAAAATTAGAACTTTGGTCCGTCAATATTGATTCCGGTATTCCATGTCTGCAGACTATATTTATAACGAAAGCTTCTGCTACGCTTCGAGCTTCTGCGTACTGTAGAGGTATGGCCTCAGTATACTTCGTGAGGTCATCCTGGAATGTGAGGAGATACTTGTTACCGTTATAGCTTGCTGGCAATGGTCCTACTATGTCCAACGCTGTTCTCTCGAATGTTCTTGTACTAGTCGAGGTAATTTTCATGGGTACTCTAGGATTTCTAACAAGTTTATTCATTTGGCATGATTGACATTTCTTTACAAGCCAGAATTGGTGCACTGATGAGTTTTTGCTTTAAGACCTTGAATGATTCATCACAAAACGTATCCCATACAAAAGTGGTTCCTTTTTTCAAGAGATTAGTCAGCGGCTTAGCGAGTTTGGAAAAATTGGGGATACAACGTCTATAATATCCCACAAATCCTAAAAATGACTTGATATCCTTCGGTTTTCTTGGAGTCGGATATGTCTTCACCGCGTTAATTTTACTCGGGTCAGGTTGGACTCCATTTTCTCCAACCACATGACCTAGATAAACGATTTCTTTATGTAGAAAATGACATTTATCTGGCTGTAATTTTAGTTGATGCACTCTTAGTCGGTTAAACACTTCTACAAGCATGGCGTTATGGTCGCGTAAATTATACCCATAAATCACGATATCATCTAAGTATACAAAGCAGCGAATACCTTGAAGTTCCGTTAATGCGGTATTCATCAGCCGCTGAAAGGTTGCTGGTGCTCCTTTCAGTCCAAATGGCATTCTATTATAGTGATAATGTCCAAATGGTGTGCTAAAAGCTGTTTTTTCTTTGTCTTCTTGTGATATCGGGATTTGGTGGAATCCGTTGGCCAAGTCCAAGGTTGTGAAATAATTGGATCGTCCTAGTTGATCCAAGATATCCGTTATATTCGGTAGTGGATAGGCGTCTCCGAGAGTAACTTCATTTAAGCGGCTAAAGTCCACTACTACTCGCCAACGTTTTTGACCTGTTTCATCTGGTTTCTTTGGTACCAGTAGCAAGGGAGAGTTCCATGGACTCTTGCTAGGGCTTATGATATTTTGGTCTATCATGTCATTAATTTGCATATTTATCTCATTTCGTTGAGATTCCGGTAATCTGTATGGCTTGACATAGATGGGCGTAGTATCTGTTTTGACTGGAATCGTATGTGCAGCGGCATCAGTATATGTTAATGCGTCTCCTTCTAAATAGAATAGATCATTGAATTCTCTACAAATATTCGTGAGAGCTAATTTTTCCACTTGGTTACAATGTTCTAATTTTAAATTACTTTCCAATGTTTTTAGGCGGTTTTCTATTGGGTCGGATTTACAATTGGGATGAATCACCTCATAGTTCCGTACATAATCCCAAATTGGTTCTATCTCATTTTTCGAGATTTCAATATTTTCTTCGTTCGTATTCATCATTAGTACTCTTACCATACTGTTACTCGTTTGTGCCAAGGTGTTTCCTATGTATATACCTGGACTTACTTCTTTTTGCTTTATTAATAATTCGCCTTTTTCTTCCTTTATTGGAAGTGATACCATTATTTCTGAACGTGCAGGTAATGTAATGTAATGTAATGTAATGTAATGTAAGATTTTAGTATATTTTTTTCCTTTTTGCTTGGAATTTTTATTAGTTGGTGAGATAGTTTATCCTCGATCCCATTTAATTCGTTTGCTTTATTAGATGTATACAGATCACAGTCGTAGCGTCGTGAATCTGTATCAGATTTTTGATCATTACCAGCTGTATGCAGATCACTGTCGTAGCTTCGTGAATCTGTATCAGCTTTTTGATCATTGTTAGCTTTTGATGAACTCGCGGGTCTTTTTGGAACATATAGCATAAAATATTATATTATTTGGAGGAGAATTGTCAATATATTTGCGTTATTGCAATTACTACTCGTGGGTACATCGCTCAATGTAGCTGAATTTTTTGTTTCGAAAGTATTGCTTTCATTATTTATTTTATTTATTTTACCCTTTAACGGAGACATTTCTCTGAATTGACATTCGTATCCCTGACATAATGCCTGCTTATGTGTTTATAATTAGCATATTTTTTGAATAATCTATTTCACATTTGTATTTGGATAGGAAGTCATTTCCTATTATCCCATCATAGGGTAAATTATTACCGATTGGTATGATATGAAAAGGATGTTTTATTTTGCAGTTATCTTAGCTGGATATTGTTCCATATGAAACTCCAAATGAAGGAAAACAATTACCAGATAGGGTGGTAATTGTGCATTTTTGCTTCTCATATACGAGAGCGGAATCGTCAGTAGCTTCTGCTCTGAGTAGACTTATTTCTGCACCAGTATCTATTATAAAGTTCGCTTTTGTTTTCTGGGAGATATCGATATGGAAAGCAACCACAAGGGCGCTTTTATGCATCTTTATTGGGATGCTTAATTGGGTGGTTGATGGACTACAGCTTGAATATCTCTCTCGCGGGAGGTTTCGCCGTCTGAATACACCCGCGTGCAATTGTTTCCCAAGGAAAAATTTTCTGGAGTTGTCCACCTTACTTGTTTCATGTGGCGAGGTTGTCCTCTGCCATTATTTTCAGTATTAGGCAAATTTTGAGGTTGGTAAGCTCTTGGATGAGCCCCAAATTGAGCTTGCCTATTCGTTGGGTACTGAGTGCGGCGTTCATCAAACTGTCTTTGCCTACACTCTCTAGCGTGATGGTTTGGTTTGCGACAATAGCCGCATGTAATTCTATTTATTTCCCTTTTTATGTTTGGGTAAGAATTTATTAAGGGCAACTGCTTCCTCTTGAAACAGTTCTCTTTAGTGTGGCCTCTTTTTGAGCAATAGTCGCATACCAGCACATTAGGCGCTGTTTTCTGAGTATGGGGTTGATTTTCCTCAATGCGTTGAGCATGTTCGGAAGCAAAAGTTATGAGCTTCCTTAGTGAGGTCTCTGAACGTGCCTTAACGATGACCTTAAGTTGTTCGCTTTTAAGGCCGTCTTCAAATGCTCTAATGGCATTTTTCTCATTCTCTGAGATGAGATATGCCCTTGCAAAAAATTCTGTGGCTTCATTAACCGTGGCGCTATTCAGATCAGCTAGCTGTTTTGAGAGGCGTGAAGCAAAATTATATATGCTTTCCCGTGAAGTTTGTTTGAGTCGCAGCAATTCTCCTTGTATAGCCACACGTGGTCTATGCTCTTGGAATTGCTCGACGAGTTCTGCTTTTAATTCATCCCAGTTTGAGACTTCTTTATATTTAAAGATGTCATATGCCGGGCCAGTTAGCTTTGTTTTTAAAATGCTAAGCAGTATTTTCTTCTCGGCGTCGCTCTTGGATGTAGTGAATAACATGTCGCAGATCGCGAGGTACCGATGCAGGTCACCTGAGTTTCCATCGAACTCTGGGATCATATTCCGTGCATCCGTTAATGTTATTCTGAGGTCCGATAACCCCGAATTAGTCCCAGTAGGTGGAGGTTGAGTCATTTTGACTCGATTAGAGGCACGTAATAAACGAGAAGCGCGAGCTAATTGGGCAACCGTACGTTTATGGCTATTCCCGGCCTGGGCTGAATAATCGCGAAAACGTGTAGCGACTATCTTGCTAACACGCCTTCACTTACTTTTTAGTGGTTAGGTGCAAATGGAGAAGAACACAACACTTTTAACCCAAGGAATCAATGGAGCAATATACAATAAAGAACAGATACGTGATCAAAAAAAAAAAAAAAAAAACAATGCAACGAAATTCTATACGATCGAAATATAAAGTAACACGCGAATATAAAGTAACACAAAGAGAATTTTTTTTTTATTTTACGAAAGGCCGTCGAGTATTACACTTTTACAAAGGGGAGCATCAAGCTCACAGCAGCACACAAAACAATTTTTGTTATTATGTCGCCGAGAGAAAGAAAAGAAATCCGAAGTCATGAAAAAAATGCAAGTGGGACTTAAGCACCTGATTACTTTATCTGAAGAATTTCAACGTTAAAGGAGCGCAATAACTAATATGTACGCAATAATGTATATCGAAAGAGAAAGTTTTTTTTTACTAGCACAACACATTATGTTTTTTTTTCTTTAGAAACACTTATATATTTTATATAAATTATAAATTTGATGCTCTTATTAATTTCTTAACAAACAGATATTTAAATTTATAATTTTCTAATTTTACATAACAAGCTGACTTACTTTCGAAGAGTGCTGTATCTGCGTAGTCTTTGTTGAGTTTTCACGAATTCCTGGAAGTCCATCGTTTCTTAGTCGGATTCTGCTGGTCGGGTATACTCCTTGATTTCTGCCTTGATGTCCTGGAGCTTGTTTCCTCTGTTTTTGCTTTCTCTGGGGTCCATTTCTTCTTAACATGTTGATATTCGATATTTTGTATGTTTATCACAATCCCTGAGCGCCTGGCTGGGATTGGGTTGTGTAATACACAACGATGGGTACACCTATAGCGCCTGGCTTAGGTTACCTTTGTTGTAGCTTCTTTGCTTTATCAAAGCTAAAGAGATCACGACGATAGGCAGCTGGGATACGATCCCACCGCTGCCACCAATTTTTTGTAACGAGCCTTGGCTTTATTGTCGTAACATGGACTGGGAGTGCTTGGAAAGAGTTCCGAAGATCACCAACCCAATTTAATTAAGATAACTTCTTAAAAACACAAACTTCAATTTAGATAACTTCAAAAAAACACAAACTTTTTGATTCACTTTGACTTTTATTTTTGATCTTTATTGTTTCTCATACTTTATAAAGGTATAGTTGGTTTATTAATTTACTAGTAGGTTGCCTTACCTCTGGTGGGGGGTCAACCTATTAGTGATACTTGGAAAATGTTACTGCCTGGTCCCTGAGATGCATCGGCTTTTTATTTAGGTGGATTTTATCATTGCTCAGCAAAATTGATAAAAATTGGTATGGGGGTAACTAGTTAGGAAATTCCATATAGGAATTCCAGATATCGAATATATCGGGAACGCCCTCTCAATATATTGGTAATAGTCAATTTTGCATATTCCTCAATATTTTGTAGTTTCACAAGAATATTTCCCCTTCATTCAGAAATTTCTTTGCAACCATTGGTCAACCATATATATACGGAAGAAACCAATGTTACAAAAAATTCGGCACTATTGCCCAATAAGTGGGTCAGTTTCTATTTCACTTTACACAAGGGATTTCCCAATTATGTACAAGTAAAAATATCAACACATGAGGTTTCTCAACTTAGTGCGAGGAAAAAATAAGCGGCATGTAATGACTGTGGGTTAGGTCAGGGTTAACCTAGTGCCATTATAATGCATGAAATTGGTCTCATGCCGTGTTTGTATTTTTGTATACAAAGAGCCGGCGTTTTGCCGCAAAAAGGTTGACGCAACCAAGAATTTATGGTTTTAAAAGAACAACGGAGAAAGTTGTTTCATAAAACGAAAATAGAATTGGTTAACCATATGAACCATATGTGACGTAAAAATTCATAAATAAATTGACGGTGTAATCAACGCGAAATTGATGGAATGCAATTTGATGCGCGTACTCGCGTTTGTCAATTTATTATATGTGTGTACGTTATATGTATGTACATATGCGCGTATGTTTTGCTTGCTAGCTTCAAGAAGTACGTTATCGTGTATGTACGTATGTATATTTGTAATCTTGTACGTAACAAGATTCTTATTATGATAATGAGTCGCTATTATAGATATATGCATATGTACATATGTATAATGTATGTGCGTCAGTTGAACTAATCACGATATTGTGGTGCTAATAAGGAAATGATGAATGCAGGTAATGAGTCATTCATTACAAATTTAACACTTTTTAAATTCAACCTGAAAAGTTAAAGAATTAATTTATTGTACTCTTTAAAAAAAATCCATTTAAAAATAAACAAATTTTAATCTTCTGAAAGAAATTAAAAAAAAAAATTTTAAGAATGAGAAAAAAACCACGGTAAGAAATTCTCAAATTTCGTACCCAAGTTTACAGGCTGCGCCAAAATGTCGTGTCCCTAGGTAATCAAACAAACACTCCATTCTCAATAAATTCACTACTTTTATTTAATTCAGTGATATCACCAGCTTAACTTTAACTTAATCTAACTATTAGCGCCGAACCACAACTGTTTAATTGTAACCCGAACTGACAACACCAATTTAGTTGCGCACCGCGAAAACTTGCAGATGGAACTTGGAAGTAGAATCTTGCCCTCAACATATGTAATTACTATTGTGCGGTAATATTCTACAACTGATGACGAAGCTGTTGGCTAATATCACCGATAGCAAGCAGCTGTGCTATTTTAAACAAAACGGGCAATGACCGTGCTCTATGCGTAGTAGCATGTTTGATCACTGCCGCCGTAATGTAAACAATCATCACATTATTAAGCAATAAGCGGGCACTGTACTGTGCGAAGTAATGTGTTCCGCTATTGCTTGCTACCTTGCTACCGGTACACCTGCCAGCCTCTTGCTTCCGTGTACTACTAGACTGGTCCATAACAATTGTACTCCATTCCTTTAATCAAAATTGTATATTGTTTACACAAGTTTTTTTTTCTAACTAAGCAGAAGGCTCTTATACCGGAGTACGTAATCAGTAATGAACAGCAACAATATTTATATTTTCCCTTTTTTTCAACATTCGGTCATTGGGTGAGCTCTCACCAGAGGCAGCTTTCTCTTTCTTTCACGACTAGATATCTCCTCCTCATTATACTTAAAGATAAACTTTATTTAAATGCAAAGATATGATTTCAAACAGTATTTTATGGACGATGTAAGTAAGATTTTGCTGTAACCTTCTTCCTCTTCAAACTAATATATATTGTTACGAGCGTGGCCTTAGTTCGTTATTTAAAACACAATATTTCAATAAACATTCGAAAGTTCTTTCTTTATTTAACTTTATTGTTTACTCTCCTGAATATTTTGTTCTCCGAACCCAAAGTTTACTATGATGACACTAACCTAAAGTTGTTTGTAAATCCAACAGATGTCGCTTATGTCACTTTGTGGCGCGTAGCACTGCCCGCTTCTTAAAATTGCTCGTCCCGAACAATAGGTGATCCACGGTCTTGATGCTCGCCGAATTGATTTTTCTTTTGCATCTTGTACCGCGCTGAATCTTGTATGCCATGTTATTAATTATATTTTCAACTATATACGGTCCCTTCCGGTGCTGTGGTACTTTTTGAGACCGTCGAGTAGCCTCGTACACATCAGCTAATCGTTGTCCGAGCTTCGTTAAGTAGTCTTCTGGAAACTTTTGTTCGCCTCTGGGTATACCAAACCTGAGGTCGCTAGGTAAGTGCATTTCCTTTCCGAATATGAGCTTAGCTGGGCTTTGTCTGGTCGTATTGTAAATAGCTGATATATAAGCCATTAGAAATATAGTTATATGTAGATCCCAATCGCGCTGATTATAATTGACTACCTTCTTGAGATGTTCGATTAATGTCATGTTGAAGCACTCTTCATCTTCATTATCATTGTTTTTGATTCCTTTGTCCTCAATTTGCTTGCCCCTTTTATCACCGTTGTCATCTTTATTATTGCCGCTTTTCCATTTCTTATCATCATCATCGTCAGAACCTTTGTCTTTACATTTTCCTACCTTCATTATACCCTAACCATCGTCATTTTCGACATCCTTAGACCCTTTACTTTTTATCTTTTTCTTTCTTTCATTGTCCTTGTCTTTAGCTTTCTTTCCTTTCTCCATAGTTGTCTTTGGATTCCTTTCCTTTCTTCTTTCGACTTTCCTCATCATCACCTTTTTCTTCCATCCGTCCGCAATTTTTCCATTCAGGATTGCATGGACGTTATGAAAAGGCCTCTGCATTTCCGTGGATACGTCCTTTGCGGTTTGGGATATCAAAGTCATGGGGTTGCAGTCTAGTCTCTCCACGAATAGCTTGCGCTCTAGCACGCCATCCTCTCTCTTCTTCTCGTGTTGATTGCACTCGTCCGCGTTTACTGCAGTCTTTTTGAAGGTGTCCTAGTCTACCACATTTCCAGCATCGAAGGAGACCACGCGATGGAGTGGTATCTAATGACGGCATTCTTCCGCGAGTCTGCTGCCAAGCTCGATATATTTGCCCTTATTCTGGCGCTTCTGTTAGTCGGCGTTTGTTGCAGTCCCTTTGGCGGTGTCCCGGTCTATTACAACTCCAGCATCGAAGAAACCGCGCGAAGGAGTGCTCTTTGATGACTGCATTCTGTTACAAGTACGTTCCTTCACCGAAATTTCTCTCACTTGTACTGCAATTCGAGAAGCTTGCCTGGCAGATTCATACGCTAAACCAGAGGCTGTAGCCTTGTCTGCGTCATTCCATCCATTTACTTCGGAAGCTGCCTCAAACTGTCTCTTGAAAGTATGCCACGAATTTTGTCCATCAAATATTGGAGTTTTCATTTTGCCTGCACCGGATATTTCAATTCCTTCGTGCTGAGGTTGTCGATGCTTCATTCTCTCCAAATCTGCTTTAAAGTTGTCAAGCTTTTCCGTAACAGTTTGCTGCACTTCCGACATTTGTTGTTGCACTTCCCACGCTTGTTGTTGAACTTCCAGCACTTCCTGCTGGATTCCTTCAATTTTCATATTTTGCTCGTCTAATGAATTTTTAAGAAAATTCTGTAAAGAACTCGTTTTTAGAGAATTCTTTTATTCATCTAGGCGGTATTCCAGAGAATTCTTTTGTTCCTGAAAAGCATTCTTTTGTTCCTCAAGAGCATTTTTCACATGCAGGGTTGAAAGCTCCGTTTTGGTCATTAAACTACCCAAAAGCTGTTCTATGTTCATCGCGAGCTCTTCTTCAGTTTCTGGTCCTTCCTAAAAACGTATGTCTCAGGATTCTTTTCTTGCTCTATCAAAGCTTGTCTAAGTCGCTCGGCTAGAACATTCTTTAGACCTGCCGTTTGCAATGACCGCTTCCCCAACTTCACTTTCAATTCCTGTATGCGGAGCTCCTCTAGTTTGCGTCCCATTACTTTTATAATTCACTCACACTTTAATATAAAATTATCTTTCGGAATTTTCACTTAAAGCAGGAAAGTTTCACACGATTTCACCGAATTAATCACTCTTTGAATTTCAAAGTCAAATGCCACCACTTTATTTCGCGATTTTATTTTACTTCTGACACCAGTTGTTACGAGCGCGGCTTTAGTTCGTTATTTAAAACACAATATTTCAATAATCGTTCAAAAGTTTTTTCTTTATTTAACTTTATTGTTTACTCACACAAATTCACAAATAGTTATCAAATAAAATCTTTATAGTTATCGCTAATACTGTTCTTCTAATTATCGCAATTCAAATAGTTTACTTCGTTCACTTCACTGTCTGAAATAAGACTCCGCCTCCTGGATGTGAGAGCGCCGTATTTATACTCTGCGAATTATCCTAGAACCTTCCTGAATATTTCGTTTATCGAGCCCAACGTTTACTAAGATGACACTAACCTAAAGTTGTTTGTATTTCCAACAGATGTCGGTTATGTCACTTTTTGGCGCATAACAATATAAATGATTTCAGGTACGGTTTTCTGAGGCTGCTAATTCTAAGTGAGGCCTTGCTGCGACCAGTTCTCTTTTATTGAACATTAACATATAAGGCTTTACTAAATCAAAATAGGGTTCATGAAATGCGTGAATTCTAAAACAAGTCTTATGGATAAAAATTTTCCCCTTCATCGATTGCAAGAAGGATAGTTCAAATCAAGTTTCATTAAACATGTTAAAGAAGAAGCATTTCCGAATATGTTCTATTACTCCACTAGTTATGTGTTCGCATAGCGTGTTATGAGAGATTTAAAACTTAAATAAAATCATCTCGACGGATTTTCCTTTGACTTACCTATATAAAAATGTAATTGCAAATATTTTGATATCTTTATTACACCCAGTTACTTTCAATGGTGTGAAAGTGTATACGAAGCAAAATTGATATCCGAATCATTAAAAATCTACTATTAAATAATTTTAAAATTTACTCACATGTAGTCCAATCCCTTGAAGGAGCTCCGTAGAGGTGAAATACTGCAGTCGACGATCTGAAAAGAACACCAAAACCATTGAATAAATAACTAATAAGGAAGCGGGGTATCGTGCTAATACATTGTACGTGTTTAAGCATTTCAATGGGAGTGCGACCTGAGGTCGGTGGGGGAGATGACAAGAGGGCGTAGTGGCTATTTGGTGTCAGTTCAACATTTTGACATTTCATATTTTTGAAAAGAAGTTCTCGTATTGGAATTCGCGATATTAGGAGAAATAAATAAAGCATTCTTCAAGTAACTTTAATAGCTTTACTAATTAATTATAGTGTTTCTAGCAAAATAAAAGTTAAATATTTATAAAAATAAACACCCATGGCAAAAGATTTAACATTTTACCAATGCCGGTTTGTTTGTTTTCAATTGAATTGTCATTGGTGCCTAAATTATTCCAGTCATACAAAGCAACGCCTAGAAATATTATCTGAAAATAAGGGGACCTAAAAGTTTGTTTATTTTACATGGGAATTTGGATTATAAAAAATGGTGCTCTTCAGAATGTCAGAACTTCATTACTGCCATGATGAAACGAATACACCCGATATGCCGTTTCCTTATTTATTATTTATTCAATGACCAAAACCTCATCTTTTCAAGATATAATTCCATTAAAGGCGCGTAATTTCTCAGGATATGCTTTCTGTTATGCTCATCGATAGTAGTTCGTGTCCTTGACGATAATTTACTCCAAACAGACGTAAAACCTGATGACATTTCTTTCAGGAGTGCTGACTGCGATTTATTGGTTGGAAGAGGTAAAGCTCGTGAATTTGAAAGTGATAGAAGTTCCAGCAATATAGGATGCTTTCTATAAGAAAGAAATACTCTTAATGCGGCTATACTGATTACAATACTATACTATACTGGTACTGACATAAAATGAATATTCATCAGAACGTTCGAAACTAATTCTATATACGGCGCTTATGACCATGTATGACATTTTCCTTAGTGGTACACCTCCACATGTATGCAACGATAAAACAATTTCACTCGAACCAAGATACAACTGTATATCGCCTCAGATATTGTGATGAAGGATAGTGGCTAGTTAAATGCTGCATTTACTTCTGTTAGACTGCCGCTCAAACATGAAAACTCCAGCTCCTATCCGATCTTCCCCGGAGTTATAGTAGCTTTCTTCACTTACTCCAATTGGACGAACTCTTATGGACTCTTATTCCTCGACTTTCGCCCGCGAGCCTCAGTAACTGTAGATGGGATTGCTTTGCACTCTAGGACCTAGTTAATTTTCCAATTCACTTCACTTCATTTGAAATCTCGTCCCTTTCGTTTTCCCTTTTTCTTTTTCGGGGCAATTTAAAAAAACCAAGCATAAAGAGACTGAATGCACGTGAGTTTTTCTTTTCGTTTTTAATCAACCTTTCGACTCGTCTTTTTTTACGTTCCTCTCCTCGCTGGCCATTCACAAAAAAAACTATTCTTCTTTTTCTGTCAGACACTTTTTGGTGTTCGGTCCAAGCCAAGGCTAAGTCGTGTGGTCTCGTCACAAGTGCATCATATTCGCCGTGTGCCATAATGCAGGCACTGCTGCTAGCTCTCAGTGTACCACACTGCTGCATGTAGTACGCTGCGACCATAACATGATCGCAACTGTGAATTGAAAGCATTTGATTTTTCCAGAATGATGAATATAACAGAAAGAAAAATAAGTTGAATGTAGATTTTGTCATAAACATGGTTGTACTGGAATAGGTTTTGAACGACAATGGAAGGTTTCCTCATACGTACGATAGGATTCAGCATTAATAATTACAGTTTCCTTTTCTTCTCCTTCATTATCCCGGAGCCCTCTCTCAACGACGAGGGTGGAATAAGGTAAGTTCCTCTGCTACATTTTCAGGTTCACAAGGGACTTTGCACCAACTAGATGCCCGCAATGTCACAGGGTGGCTGGGGATATGGCAACAGAAGACATTACATCTAAGTTGTCTTAGTAACTATAAGGTAAGTACTGTAAGGGTCCCTTCAGGACCGGATGTATGTGGTGCACTGTTGGTAAGACACGATTTCATTTTGAATATGGAGTGTGACAGAAGCAGGCTTTTGGGTTACCCACCCTATAACTCTCCTGCAATAGCCACAGCTCTATGGTGCCGTTCTGCACATTCAACGCTGCTCACAGAGTGAACTATCAGATTCGGTTGATAGTGTGGACTTTACCTTCAAAGCAAATTATGAGTTTGGGTTCGTTTCACTTAAAACTTTTACTTTACCGTTTTTAAAAAAAACTTTTATTAAAAAAATATTTAACACTTGACTTTCAACAGAACTTCATTCATTAACTTCTGAACTAAAAACTACTTTCTGTAATTATTGATTGCAGCTATTTTTATATATTTTCTTTTCTGACTCATTGACTAATTATCTATTCGTGTCAGGGGCGGTTCCTCATTGGAAGCAAAGGAAGCACTGCTTCCCTTGACAAAATAAAAAAATCCAAACAACATTTTGCTTTAAAATATTCTTAGAATATTTAAATTTTTTTATAAAATTCAAAGAAGTTTACTCCTCTGGCATCACTAGATACAACCTGAAATATTTTATAAGTAACGCCCAATTTTCTCCTACAAACGAAGAACATACCACCCAGCCCAATGTCATTATATCGCTACTAACATTCTGTATGGTACGCTGTCCAAAATGTAGCGTATGACCCACCCACCATCATTCCACTCAGCACCAGATCCACCCCGATTTGTCTTGTCAAGCAAGCTACATAATATTCGCATGGTATGGATGGAACGGCATTAGAATCAAACACCGTTGCCACTGGCATCGCAGTGACGCTGAAATCCCTACAGCGTATTTACAACAACAAAGCCAATGTAAAAAGTTAAATACATTTAACTTTTTAGACTCATATTCACTCATGAGTTTGCATGCGTACATTGCTATAGTACGCTGGCCGCAGCGTAGCGTTTGGCAATTGATTTACACCCCCTGATAGTAACTTTCATTGATAAATTCTGAAGTATATGCTGGTGCGGGTGTCGGTCTTGCTCACGATTTATTTAAATGCTGCCAGATGTTAGCAAATTCGTACCTTTTTTTAAATAACTTTTATCCGACCTTCGTGACGAATATTGTGAAATTTTAGGAATTTTTTTAGAATAGTAAACGTGGATGGATTTACATGGGAAATTTTTGTTTTAGAATTAGTCAGTGGGCTTAATTTTTTACGTTTTTGGGGGCTCTGGCGGGAGGGTGGTAACTACACTCATGGCGTTGTTCAATTTTGGCCGTGTGTAATACCAAATTGAAGCTTTTGCTGAGATTTATTAAATGGCATATTTTCTTTTGTTCTGTAAAAAACTTTATAACCGACTTTTTTCACCCGAAGATATTTGCTATATTTGATATAGATGCGTGATTTTCGAATTTGTGTACAAACGGGCGTGTAAGTTCTTACGGGGGGCTGATTTTTCTTTTAAACGCTTCAGCATAATATTCTACATATTTCATGTGAACATTTAAATTTTATATGATTAACCGAAGGGGTTTGATGTGAAATAAATTTTCCAGTTTTTTCGTGTAAAACGTTTTTACATGGAAGTATTTATATTAAAGTGCGATAATCTTCTAAACTATACTTACCGCAGAGGTAAAAAGTTATATCACAACAATCGCAATAGAACGTCGATGCGAGTTAATATGCATATATTAGATAAATTATCAGTACGTTTACATGAATACTTGAAGTATTCTTGAAGTATGCTTGAAGTAATCAAAATATCATGAAAACGCTCATTCAATGAGTAAATTTCAACTTAAGTAATTGGAATATTAAATTCAAGAAAAATTCAACTTAAGTAATTGGAATTAATTCAATCAACCGCCCTACCTGAGCTTCAAGTGGATTTCAAGCCAAGTACTGAAGTATTCATGTAAACCTAGTGCATGTCTTGTTATATGAGTTTTTAGCAAAAATGTAATGATTAGAAAATAAAATATATTAAAAGAACTTTTTAAATAAATAACTTTCATAAATAAATTATAGGCTAAGTAAAAAATTATTTTTTCTTTCACCCAAGAAAAGTTTCATTGCAAAACTGAATCTACACAATAACAATATTTTGAAATTATATTATCTCGTTTGACTATAAATATTTGAATGTTTTTTATTATAAATTTTTTTTAAACATATCTTATTCATATTGTGCAAAAATAATATATTGACTATCTATTATATTACGTACGTTTCTGTTTAATTGCGAGACATTGTAGAATTCTTGCTTTTATTTGAGTATTCCCACGAACGAGTATACCTACCTAAGTACAATAATAATGGTAATTGAATTCAAAAGAATGAATTAGAAAGGGGATATTGAGTGAAATTTTTGTATTTGCTTAATTATGGGGCAGGCAGTATTTGCTGTGAATCGATTAAATGAAAGATATGATTGCATCGCTTCCTTCTCTTTCAAGAGCAAGAATAAATGTGAATATTTATATTGTGCATTATTGACATTATTTACTTTGATACATGTATAATTACTTATAGTAGCAATGAAATAGTCTGAAATGCGGAGCTATAATTTACATGAAATGTATTGCTTCCCTTCTTCTGAATCCCACGAACCGCCACTTCGTGTACTTATTATTTATTCATCTTTTGTGTTCAAATAATTATCATATTAAATTTTCATACTCACGTAGGGCTAGTACGATTCAAGTGAGTCAAACATGTTATTTAGACTATACTTGTTACTCATAATTTATCTCACATCAGTCTTATATAAATATTGGATTGTCTGGTGTTTGCTTGATGGCGACAACGTTCTTTGCTATAACTAGCCACTCACTCATATGCTTCCATAACACTTTTGAAAATGGCTTATCAATGGATTTAAAGAAAAAGTGCAAAAAAGCAGAAAGGGTCACATTTTGGGTATAGTGTGTAATAAGCCATTTTAAAGCGAAGGTTTTGGGCTTCTTCAATCCAATATGAAAAATTGGTGTAAATGACGTGTTAATAGTATGGCCACCCATATGTGCAAGTTTAATTTCTGAAGTGGTTTTTCGCATATATTTCTAGAACGGTTCGTCGGACAGTAAAAATTATTATAACCAATCTTATAGGATTTCATATTCTAAATAACTTTTCAGTACAATAAAAACGTTTAGGACTGATCTTTTTTACAGTATATGTCCAATCCTTAAATTTTAATATGGGAATACAAAGAAGGAACTGCACGATTTAGTCCACCTTCGAAGCTTTATTTACTATTGCTATAAAAACACACTGCACAAAATTTTACATCTCTACGTCGACGCGTTATTAGGCTGTCCAAATATATAGTAAAAAACAAAATTTTTGTATGGCAACCCTACGAAGGAGTTACCTAATTTGTCGCATTTTCGAACTTAACTTACTTTTCTTTTAAAATCCCGTGTGCAAAATTTCAGTTCCCTAAGTTATCTCGGAAACCGTTACCGTTTCCGTCCCTCACCCATACAATTTTCCGCCTTCAGAAGTAACACCCATACGGGATACCCCAAAACCCTCTAGAATACTTCCTAAACCATGAAACAGAAATCTATATGTGTGCGTTGGGAGTCCGTTCTCTAAGATGTTCAATATTGACAAAATAGTCTTCTAGTAATTTACAGCTTGGTTCCTACACTTCATATATACCTTACTCAACAAAATAATAAAATAGTTTTGATTCCAAAGTAACCTTACCATTATACGATCAATAACTCTCATCTGAGTAATAATTACATGTGAGGATGTGCAGCCGGAGTCCGAATCTGTAGGCAGCTACATAGGCCACAGCATGCCATGACGGCACAGTGCAAAACCCTCGCGAATACTTCACAAGAAATGAAACAGACTCCCACGCTACCACATAAGAGTCCGAACGGAGTCCTAACATTCTAAAATATGTGCAGCGTTCTTATGTAAAACTAACAAAAGTTTGATTTCAATAACTCCTCCGCCTAAAACTACTATTCATACAAAAAATGGTGTTCTTATAATCTTAAGCTTGCTTTCTTACCTTTCGAACCGAAATAAAATGTTTATACCTTTCATAACAAAATTATTTAAAACAAGTAAGAAAGCTAGAATTGGTATAAGACCAATTCTTATGGTACGCTAGATAAATACCCATATGTAATTTTGTATAGTCACCTCTCTGTGCAAGTTATCTCTAAATCGGTTCGTCGGACAGTAAAAATTATAAAGCCAATTTCATATGATTTCATATTCTGAAGAACTTTTCAGTAAATTAAAACCGTCTAGAGCTGATCGTTTTCACAGTATATGTAAAAATCCAAAATAATTTTTTTATATCGCCACACCATGAAGGGGTTGCCCGCTTTAGTCCATTTCTAAATTTTATTTACTATTGCTATAAAAACACCATGTACCAAATTTCAGCTCTCTACGTGGACGCATTCTGAGGCAGTGCCCAAATATATAAGGAAAAACGAAATTTTTGTATGGCAATCCTACGAAGGAGTTGCTCTATTCGGGCCATTTTCGAATTTGAATTTTACGTCACTTTAACCAAAATGCATAACTAATGGCATAATCTTCAAAAAAGGAAACTAAGAAATTAAAATAGTGGTGTATATAACAGTCATACGCTGTCATAGCAATGAATTAAACACATACATATGTAGAAGTAATAAGCAGGGAGCAACTAAACGGATCATAGATTAAGTCTTAGTCTCATATTGTAGTCTCTAGCGTTAAGTTCTTATCTATAAATAAATGCTGAATTATATGAAGACATGTGTTCTAATTAAATTACGAAATGACACTACAATGATGACGACAATTATAACAATGTAATTAAAATCTGTAAAACATTTTACCCGCGCTAATAAAATAATTAGGTTGAATGCTACATAAAAGTGAAAATCAAATCAAACCACGTATTCATGAAACTGCAATAATTATAGTGATAATAGGCGAAAGCCAATAACAAAAGAACAGAGTGATATTATCGTGCAACAAATTAAAAAAAAAATTCATTTTTAGAAAAAAGTCCAGTGTTCGACTTAAAAGAAAATGACTGGTCGCTATTCAAAGTACAGTTGGAGCAATCCTTTATTGCGAACGAATTGGAGGGTACCGATGCTAGTATTGAAAAACGACGAAGCAAACGCAACAACTTACAATGCAATAGTAAAAGCCATACAATCCCATTTTGAACCAGCTGACTCCGGTTTTGCAGAACGGCGGAAATTTTATGAGGCTACAAAATCATCAGATGAGACTCTTCAAGAATGGGCACCCAGGGTACGAGATTTAGCACTCAATTGTAATTTTGATTCGCATCTTAATATGGCTTTACGTGACAAATTTGTAATGGCACTGGAAAAAGGACCAGAGAAGGATAAGTTATTTCTCGAGGACCCGACTAAACTAACTTTGGATAAGGCTATCCAGACTGCCATGTCAGTGGAATGCATTAAGCATCAGTACGATCCAGACTATCGGGTAGATATTAAAGCAGAGCCACATTACAATGGAGTTTATCGCATAACCAAAGGAAATAATCGACCTTTACCGGAAAAAGGTAGTCACATGATTGCGTTACCATCACAAAATGGAAGTGATAGCAGCAGACAAAGGAAATATCAGTGCAGAGATTGTGGAGGCTCGAATCATCAGGAAATCCAGTGTAAATACAAAATTATACCTGCAGACGTTGTGGAGAAAAATGTGATCTCAAGAAAATGTATCCATCAAGGGAAGTTACTTCTAATTTTAACAATAAGAAAACATGTAAATACATTTATAATTATGCAATGCCCTCGTTCTATTTCAGCACTAACAATGACTTAAAGCCTATCACGGCCACCGTACTAGTGAACAATATACCACTTGAAATGTAAGTTGACAGAGGGTCTTCAATTTCAGCTATGTCTAAAAAAAAAATTCTAAAACATTTTGCGGATCGACAATTGGTCAAAGGAAAGGTAATGCTGTGAAAGTTTGATTAATGTCATTGGAATATGTAAGGTAAAGATAACTTTTCGTAATCAAAGCAAATTTATCGCTATTCATGTGATAGAGGATGGTGGCCCTCCATTATTAAAGCGCAACTGGATGCATACATTCAATATTGATTTGAAAGAAATAAAATTCATAACCTGTAATGATACAGAACTGACATATGTTTTACGCGAATTTAAGGATTTATTTGATGGAACATTAGGAACGTTTATTGGGCAGAAGTAACATTACGTTTAAAAGATGGTGCAGTATAGAGGGTTTGCAGACCACGTCTGCTTCCCTTTCATATACGAGATAAAGTGGAAAAGGAAATCGACAATTTAGTTAATCTTGGAGTTCTTGAGCCGATAAAGTACAGCGAGTGGGGAGCTCCGATTGTCCCAATTTTAAAAAGAATGAATCGGTCAGGATCTGCGGGGACTACGAAGTAACTCCGAATCCTCTAACTCTAGTGGAACAATATCCACTTCCGAAAATAGAAGAACTCTTTTCAAAGTTACATGGGGGTCAAGAATTTACCAAAATAGATTTCTCAATGGCATATCAACAACTATTGTTGGACGAAAAGTCTAGAGATTTAACAACAATCTCCACAACGAAAGGTCTATTTAGATATACTAGGTCAGTTTATGGATTAGCCCCTGCCTCCGCTATTTTCCAAAGAACAATAGATCGGTTAATGTTAAGAATAGAGGGCATAGCTGTGTTCATGGATGATGTCCTAATTACTGTACCATATCGTAGGGATCATTTTGATAAGCTAAAACTAGTATTGCAAAAGTTGAAAAATGTAGGTTTTCAGGTCTCAAAGGACAAATGCGCGTTTTTTGTAAAGTCAGTTAGCTATTTGGGACACCGATATCTTAAAACTACCGAGTCCAGCTTCGAAAACTGAGTTGCAGTCGTTTCTACGAGTAGTCTATTTTTATAGAAATTTTATGACGGATCTAGCAACGAAAGCATCCGTCTTATACACGTTATTAAAAATTGATCAAAGTTTCGTTTGGTGTTCAGACCATGAGAACGCTTTTAAGGAAATTAAGAAGTTGTTAGCATCGAATCAAGTCCTTGCACATCCTAATATACCTGTAAAATTAGTCGTTGACGATAGCCCGACCGGTTCTTGTTCACGAGTTTAAAAACGGAACGGAACGACCAATATGCTTTGCGTCTCTTAAATTATCGGAAACCGAAACAAAATATTCTCATATTGAGAAAGAAGCATTAGCTATTATTTTTGGTGTGAAAAATTTCACATTAACGTTAGTATCTGAAGCAAGCCCTTAGTATCAATTTTTGGGTCAAAAAGAGGCATACCACCCTTGTCAGCGAACCGGTTGGAACGTTATGCCTTGTTTTTGTCCGGACACCAGTTTAAACTACAACATGTTGGTACAAAAAGTAATATTGCCGATTATTTTTCCCGCACCCTAGTAGATCCTCCAGAAAAAAATGATAATATTAATGGCATTTTTGTAAACTATATAAAAGAAACAAATTTTTGACCTGTTAAGTTCGAAGAAGTTCAGGTGGAAACCTTGAAGGATCCATTCTAACTAGAGTAAAGAAATTTATGAAAGAAGGTTGGCCAAGAAACATAAATGAAGAAGCTATTAGACGTTATTTCATACGTAGGAACGAAATTTCGGAGAAGAAGAATGCTTTATTGAGATTCATAAATTGCATGAAATGGTTGGCTAGAGGATATTGTTGGTGACCTTCGTTAAACGATGATTTTGAAAAAGTGTCACAATCCTGTGAAGCGGGTTTGTATTACCGTGATAATCCATGGAAAAATTTCTTAATTAATTGGCAAATACCCAACAATATCTGGGAAAGAATTCATTTAGATTTGATGGGTCCGATACAAAACAGATATTTCCTAATAGTCGTCGAAGCATTCATTAAATGGCTATAATGCATTGACATGGGTAAAGATAGTACTACTAAGCATACAAGGGAGAAGTTGCTTGAAATTTTCAGTCGCTTCTGTCTTCCGAAGTTAAAAGTAATAGACAATGCTAGGACATTTGTGTCAAAAGAGTTTCAAGAGTTCCTTCGAATGAATGGTATCCAGCATGCGACCACGCCGCTGGTCCATGCGGATACGAACGGCCAAGTAGAAAACGGAGTTAGAATTGTAAAAAACGCATTAAAGAAAGCATTACATTTCCGACAACCGTCGTTTGCCTTAAATCGCGCCATACACATTTTTTTAATAGATTACAGAAAATCTGTTAACTGTACTACTGGCCGTGCCCCAGCAAAATTACTATTAGGCAGAAATATCAGAAGCTGATTAGATTTGCTTAAACCTTCAAATAAAATTGAAAGCCAAATTAGACTAAATGTAGATAATAAAACAAAAAATGTGAAATATGAATGAAAGAAGTGCAAAGAAAACAACAAAAATAGCACAAAGGAAATAGAAAGACATTATTTAAAATAGGAGATTTTGTACATGTAAAATATTATCCTTGTCCTGGAAAAATATCGTGGACTTTAGGAAAGATTCAAAAAATTTTAGGTAGTCAACTTAACTTAGTTCAGATACCTAGCAAGAACAATGCTCTTTGGAAACGACACGTTAATCAAATAATTGTGTGTAGCAATTATGAAGTAGGCAATAAAAGGTATCTTCCAAAAAGTTTATAGAATCCAACAGAAAACATGGAATTACAGAAAAGCATTATTAATGAGAGTTCAATGAATGAATCAGAAAATATACAAGTAGACTCATATACAGCCTCTAAAGGCAATGAAATAGACAGGAAGACTCTTCAAGTTCCAAACAGGTATCCTATTAGAAAAAGAAGCTCCAATTTTAGACTTTGAAACAGATTATACTTCAGCAAATATAATATTTTATATTAGAAGGGGCATTGTGGTGTCTGTAACAGCCATACGCTTTATGTATGCCTCATGTCATAGCAATGAATTAAACACATACATATATAGTATTAAGCAGGGACCAACAAAATGGATATGGACTAACAATAAGTCTGAGTCTTATATTGTAGCCTCTAGCGTTAAGCTCTTATCTATTAATAAATACTGAATTATATGAAGACACGTGTTCTAATTAAATTTCCAAATGTTAAAGTAATCAACATTGGTCATAGGATAAATCTAAGTTCTAGTCTAAAGTAGAGCTGAAAATTGGATCTGGATTTGCTAATATCTAGATAGCCGGATTCGGATCTGGATTGGAAATATCCCGATCTGAATCCGAAATATCCGGGTCTGGAGTCGAACTATCCGGATCTGGATCTGAACTATTCGGATTCAGACTAAGAAAAGAAATTTAAAATTTCCTCCAGAGTGCATCGCTTCATTCCGAAAATATAAACATCATATTATTTGCATTTTTCCAATGAAACAATGCAATCTGGAGGAAATTATGAAAATTGTTTGCTTAGTTTAGATCCGACGAGTTTGGATCCGAATCTGGATAGTTCAGATCCGAATCCGGATAGTTAGATAATTATTCCGGATAATCCGGATAATCCGGATACTTTTAGCTCTAATCTATAGCAGACGTTTCCCCAAGCTAAGAAAGTATGGATAATTGACTGTTCCTGGTCCAAATCGACTGGGAGGAAGAGCCCCAGTGAAGGTTCTGAATTGGGTGAAAATGAGTTTGTTCTTATATTTATTTCTTTTGTCTGTTGGAATTCTAAAATATTCTCACAAGTTCATCATTCAATAGACCCTATGATACTACGTCCAATAATATACAGACCATAAACCATGACATTACTAAAAACGAATAGCAAAATATCAAGATTTTAAACATAATCAAATAACGTAATTCACTAAATTCATAAAACAAAACTGATTCAAAGGCAATCACAGTAATTATAAACTTTCATATCTAGGAACTGTATCTGTTATGGGACTTTTGAAATTTTTTTAAATAATGATTAAAATTTAACTTTTTTTTAGTGCTATGTACATAAAGACGTTTAAAATGTTATATCATAAAATAATAGCTAATTATTAAATGTATTTTTGTTTTTTTAGACAGTCATACATGTTACCGAAAACTTTTATTTATTTAAGTTCTATGATAAGAGTCCCAAAAGACTTCTATATTTTTAAGTTTCATAATAACAGCCTTAGAAGACTTTTATAACTTTAGCTTAGTGCTAAGAGTTATCACAGACCTTTATTAATAAAAGAATCTTCATAAAACTCCAATAAGATTTTTAATTTTTTTAGTCTTTTTGTCATAAGAGCTGTATCGTTTCAATTTTTCGATAACAGTCTGATCGGGAATTTTATATTTTACTGTCAGTTAGAATAATTATATAAGTCTCATAATTGATCTATCTTTTATTGTTGCAGATCTTGGTACTTAATTTTTGATTTAAGGGATCGGATAGTCCGCAGACCCGGGTATCCAGATATCAAATACCGAGATCTACAACAATAAAAGATAGATTCATTATGAGACTTAAATAAATAAAAGTCTTCTATAACTATTATAACTGACTGTAAAATATAAAAGTCCCGATCAGATTGTTATCGAAAAATTGAAAAGATAAAAGTCTTATGGGACTTTTATCTTGGGACTTAAATGAACAAAAGTCTCTGGTTACAATTATGGACAATTATAAAAGTCTTCTAAGACAGTTATTTTGAGACTAAAAAATTAAAAGTCTTATGGGAACTTTATGAAGAGACTTTTATTAATAAAAGTCTGTGATAACTCTTCGCACTGAGCTAAAAGTATATGTCTTCTAAAACTGTTATTATGAGACTTAAAGAAATAAGAGTCTTTTGGGACTTTTATGATAAGAATTAAATAAATAAAAGTCTTCGGTAACAGTTATAATTAACTTTAAAATAAAAATTTTTATTGAAACTCCTATTATGAGAGTTTTTGTTTTAGCAATTATTAACTATTTGTCATTACGTCTCAAGTATACCATTCACTCTTGATGGGAATTTTTCAGATGATTGCCAAAAATAACAGTTATTTACAGTCTCTATATGATATGACTCATATCTTATATGTTCCAATGTTGCTCAAATTTTCTCAGATTGATGTAGGTTACTAACTTTATTGCCTCATCAGTCCCTACTGATCCCATGGAAAATTTTCTAAATTACCTAGGAGCCTTCATAGATAATTATAATATTTTTTTTTGTTCGCAGATAATTGGAATAATGGCTAGAATTCTTCCGCAGTATGAACAAAGCCCATATAATGAGCGGCTACAATCTAAAAGAAAATTTAGCTTCCCTGCATCATTGCATCAAACTTCATTACTAGAGGTGAATTTATTAGCGAGAAGAAGACTAAGCAATGTAAGTGATGCTGTTTCTCGAAAGCTTTCCTATTCAATAGGATGGAAATCCCCACAAATTCCAGCCCAAGATATTATTACCCAGGTACGCAGGGACTTTCAACAATACTTAGTTCTATAAATTAAAATTATATATCCCTAGGGCAAATGCCTTTGCGGACAATATATAAGACGACGCCTTCGAAGATCTGGACTCTTCAACCGAAAATTGGGACTACAGCGAATTCGAAGTATTCTAGGCACCTCATCAATTTCAGTTGTTCGTGAAGTATTTCCTTCTCTTATAATTGTAAGTATATTACAGGCAGTGTGGAACAATTAATTATAATAAAAATTAAGCAAAGCTAGGAGACGAATTAGAACGCATGCACCCTCGAATATATAACAGTGTGGCCAGGCAAATTTGCCGAACCCCTGGTGGAGAAATTCAAACGCCTGAAACAGTTCCTTTACTCCTCAGTGCGGTTGCAAGAGATCTCTTTCGGACAGACATCACATGGTGTAAAATTATATCCCTTTTTGCAGTGGCTGGGGGATTGGCAGTGGATTGTGTTCGACAAGGACATCCAGACTATCTCTCAAAACTAGTGGAAGGTGTTACGGAGGTTATTGAAGATGAACTTATACCTTGGATCAACGAAAACGGGGGATGGGTATGTTATGTTAATTAAATTAATACGCAAAAAGAACATATTTATAATTTTTGTTACTTTTAAGGTGGGAATAAATAATCACGTCTATCCTGCAAGCAATGAATTTACTGCCGTAGAATGGACAACGCTCATTACTGGATGCATAATTGCCCTATTTATGATAGGTTTAATTGTACGCTTAATTACAGTGTATTTATTACCATATATATTTTTAAAGTCTGCATAATGTTAAAATAAATTATGCTAAAATATTTTACGTTTACCAACTTCAACCCTTCTTAAAACATGAGAATTGTGGCCGAAAAAAGCATTCATATATTCCATGTATCGTCAAAATAAAATTCCATAATCAGTGTTTTTTTGTAGTAGTAGTAGTAGAGGCAAGGCGAAACGAGGCCACATCAAAGGTTAAGAAATAACATGATTGCACTATGAAGTGTTCATGACAACGTTGTGGCAGCGCGTGATGTAGCGAGACACCTAGCATATTCTTCTCGCTTTTTTCTTTCATGTCCATATATATCTATCAGTGTCAAGTAATCAACCGTAAGTTGAATCTTGAAAAATCGTAGGTAAAAGAAAACGCTTTTCTTGAGTAAAGTAATTAACAATCAACAAATTTATTAATAGGCACATGCCTTAAATAACAAAAAACATATTTACAAATTGTACCGCTAAGCTTTATGTGGTGCCCGCCGGTTAAGCTCTTTGACTCATGCTGTGTGTATGAAAATGCTGTATTGCATAAAATTGCATTATGCCGATCAGTACAATGCAATATATGAAAGAATGCTTACATGGGTAAATGCGCTTCAAAATATTTTTGTGGAAAATAATGTTTGCAAACAACGATTACAATAAAAAAAAATGTTAAATTATTGTTCAGGCGTGAACATGTTGGGGGCCGCCGCCAGGTGTAGGTGGTAGTACTGTATCAAAGTGTCGCATGATTGAGCCTTTAGGAGATGAATGTGCTTCTTGACTGGATAATTGTGGGGGTGAGGCTCTTTCTTGAATAGGTTCTGTCTGTTGCTTGTGGTGTCTCCAAATCAATATTGCCAATACGCATATGATCAGCGTTGTTGTTGCGGCGGTGGAATGTATAATCTCTTCTTAAGGATGGCAGGATGTAATTCAGGTATCATACTGTAGTCCAGTATTTGTTCATTTGGACCTATTAGTGGACCTGGTTGCTGCATTGATAGTGCGTGTTGAAATTGATGATGACTGGATTTGGAGGAACTTCCTTCATGTACGTGGTTGAAACGTCTGTATTTTGGTCAAGATTTGTTTTCAAGGTAATCTCCTTGGTCTTAATATAATAGTAGGATAGTAGAAAAATCTTATAGTATTTAGACTATTGAAATTCCTAAAATTGGTTCTTCTTTATGGGATCATAAGCAACAAAGCGAAAAGTACATTTATTTGACATACTGCTGCCATACATTAGTTGCCAAACACAAGATTTGTTTCACAGATATTATTGACAACATTTGGTGAAATAGATTAATGTTAACTGCCATCTTATAAAAGATAATAAAACACTTCTTGTTATTTCCACAACG
The DNA here is from genome assembly GCA_963930735.1 of Dioctria linearis. NCBI lineage: Eukaryota > Metazoa > Arthropoda > Insecta > Diptera > Asilidae > Dioctria > Dioctria linearis. Next base: position 123,299,315 of record OZ005740.1, on the reverse strand, counting down.
TACATATATTTTTTTGATTTATATATTATGTAACCGCAGAGTACGACAAGAGCCCTGATGATGTCCTAATAAGATGAAACGGCTGGCGGTTACATTTAATGTAAAATTGAAAATTTGTATGTACGTTGTGGAAATAACAAGAAGTGTTTTATTATCTTAATATATAAAAATCCAGTGTCACGATGTTTGTAATGCTAATCTCAAAATCCGCCCAACCAACCACAGAGTTAGCCGTCCTTCAATATTGCGAATGCGAAACTTCTCACGTTTTACCTAACTCCCCAAGTATGTTAGAGAATCACGAATGAACAGTTAGGAATTTTAATCGGAAAAACGAAAATTTTCATCTCTCAAACACCCCAATGCAACTGTTCGTGCTACAGAATCCGGCTCCTGGTGGTGACAAGTGCTATATTTATACTCTACAAAATCTCCAGATGATTCCCATTCCAGAAATATCGATTCCCTGAACCTTCAGTTGTTTACTCTCCTAATCATCTTACGTGTACTTTCCATTTCCAGTAGATGTCTCTTGTCTCTCTTTGTTTCACGTAACAATATTATTATTTAATTTTCGGATCTTAACGCAACAATTTTAGTTAATTTCAATTTGATATTGATACTTACCAGAAGTGAATAGCCGACCCTCAGATTATGAGCCAAACACGTCACCACTCAGCTATCGCAGCCTTTACGAGAGGATGCTAAATTGTTTAATATAATCAAAATATGTATATCGACATTGGTAATGGAGCAGTATTGAAACTATAGAATGTATGTATTTTCATAAGATTGTTAGTAGTCATAATAGATACAATGCACAACACAATGCAGACCTACATTTTTATATACATTCGTTAAGGTTAAGGTATATTAAATGTCATAGAATAAGACGTGGTAGATATACTAAAAAGAAGAATTGCAGCTTGCCGAAAAGAAAACCAGTGTTGAAAATTGGGAAATTTGAGCAAATTTCCCCGCAAAAAGATCACAGAAAAGGAAGCATGAAGAGCATCTATATTTTTCTGAGCCAAAAAAAAAATGTTAGGTGTTTATCTTCTACAAGTAAAGTATATTCAAAGGATGTCCATAGTAATAAATAATAAATTTTGCGATAATTCAATATTGATAATTTCGTTCTTTCAATTTTCATGTTGTTAAAACAGTTGAAAATGGATGCGATAATAATGAGCTTGTCGTTAAGCTTATGGATTGGACAACAATAATTTTTGACGAAATAGCATATCAAGCTGACACTGATGGATTGCAGTGGAAAATTACTTGGAAAAAATTCTGCATTCTTTACAAGAAAATGTAAGTGCACAAATTTCTGATTAGTATCTATCCTATAATATAGACGTCAAGTAGTGGAGGCGCACATTTTTCGATAATTTCGGGATGTTTTCACAATTTAATTAATATAATTCAACCTAGAGCTTTTGTTGTTGGAATTTCTAAGGCATTTCGCAAACTTGATAGTTATAAAAATTATTTAGAGGATTTCATAGATGAAGAGGAAAATTTGCTAAAGAAGGGACTAAAACATAATTATAAGATATTTGAAATTAAATTTCATTTTTATGGAGACAGAATTAGTAACATTGGACGTGAAGCCCATTCTGTCAACATGAGCTAACAGCTCACTCCGTGAACAGCGTTAACACAGCGCGACACGCTAGCACCTCGGGTAGTGCAGGAGAGGTGTGGAGTGGATATACCAAAAACATGTTTGTGCCTTCACAAAAAAGAAAACGCAGCTCATCATCTGTTACCACTTACCTTTACCAGTTATGAAGACGCAGATGTCCTGCCTTCCTTGCCGTGTCCCATCCACCCAATGACACTGGGGGCAACATGTTATCAGCGTCCTTATGTGACCGTAAAATTAGTGGAAAAGCGAACCTAGTCAAACCACGTTATGAGAGGACTCTCGGAGAGTGAAAGGAGAGAAATTGAAAGATTATCGCCTCATAACGTTATACATAAAACTTAACTGGCTATAACTTAAATTCACAAAATTCTATATGGAAATTATTTAATTAAAAGTAAGTTTTTATCGCTTAACATGCATAATATAATTGATCAGATTGTTTGAGGGATAGCTACAAGTACTTGACTCTAATGATGTAATGTGTTTATTATTGATTGATCAAAGTTTAGTACTCGAAAAATATATGGAAATTGTTATCTTAATAAGGAGGAATAAGGATGGGTAATTCACGTAAATCATTTTAACATCATGGTAACGGAAAGTAGCAAATGTAGCAAGAAATTGCTAAATATACTTGCCGCTGCAAATGCGAATATCCATGCACTAACTTACTTATTAAAAGCCAGCTCAAGTTTAATAGACATACATATATATATCAAGCTCCTGCTAAAATCTAATAGATATCTTAAAATATGTTAAGTTATACTAACTTCTAAATGTCAAAATCTACTAATTTATAAAGCAGGGTGTTTCCCACTAGGAGGTCAAGGGGAGCAGGAGGTGATAGTACTTACCTAGGCGAACCAAAAATTGGATGGCAGGGGGCGGCGTAGGGGGGGGGGGGGGCGTTGGTGGCGTTGGGGACGTTGGGTGGGGGACGTTGGGTGGGGGACGTTGGATGGGGGCGTGGGGGGGGGGGCAAAGCAACCGTTTAGGCGTTACAGGGTGATTAAGAAAAAAGCTAGTTTTCACAAAATACCATGTATATTGAAAAGAGCAAGGCGTACGGTAACAGTTAAGAGCTCATTGTATGCAGAACTTCATGGCCTTTCCAACGACTGCGCAACTAGCCACACACCTCTCTCCCATCAAGAATTATGGTTGTCTAAACTAAAAATTTCGGATTTTCTTACCTTTTTTTTTAATTTAACCTCTATTATTTTTGCAAAACTTTCATTAACATACCTTTTTTTTATAAAAACTGGAAACTGTGGTGTTGTATAATTATTTCCTCATCTAGCGAAAATTATTTTCAAACCGATTTTCTAAATGTTTTCATGTTACAAATTAACTCATATGTAAGTTTCTTTGCAATCGTAACAATTGCAAAAATAAATAAAATAAAAGCATTTGATGTGCACTCATCAATGCCCGGTCAGCACAAATAAAAAATGATCTAGTGGCTGATCAGATTTTATTGCAGAGTGACTTACCTTCGCAAAAATGACCTACTTCGCAGGTAAACAAAGCGAAGTAGGAAATAAAAATAATCTTGTTTGAAAAAATATCAACAAATTCTGGCACAGAAATTACGCGTAGCCGATTCTGCATTTTTTTTAATAAACTGATTAATATCGAGTGCAGTAGAATAAGTTGAGTTACTTTTGAGTCTTGAGAGCAAGCAGAGCTAGTTTTTAGCAATAGAGTGAGTCGGATTAATTAAGTTTTTAGTCGAAAGAATAGTTTTATGTGTATAATTGTTTCGAGAGTTATAAAGTAAATAAATGACTAGAGAAATAAAAAGTGAAATTTGATTTGTGTAATTACAACAAACATGAAATGTTAAACTGTGGGACTTGAGTTGTGTTTCCATATTTCCATACAAATACTCGGTTGTGATTAATTTTGTAAATCATAGTTAAAGCCCACACATTCCTTTTTCTCGCGGTGTACAAAAACAAACACCACATTTGGCGCAGCCGGTAGAATTCGGAAAACTTAGATAGCGTTGTATCATTTAATAATACTGATACTGGTATTAGAAAAGCTATATCCGAATCCAAACCTACTTGAAAGCGAGAACGAGGCTCACTACGATCTACGAAAAGCAATAGAAGGCAAAAGTGTGTAAAAGTTACAGTGTAAAAAATAAATAGAGCAGACAGTTGCCTATAAAAAGATAGAAATTGAGGAAGAACTGAAGAAGTGAAAGTTGTCCTCGAATAGAGCATCAAGCAGCCAATTGAAACGCAAAAAACCGAACAAGAATTCAAAGTTTTCAACAAATAGAGCATCCAGCAGCCTATTATATTCAGTAAGCCTATATCGTATCTTGTATTTATTCTTATTTATACCATGTCATATATAGTTTTCATAGCAACGTAAGATTATTTATTATTATTTTCGGAGATTCGTAACATAAAATGTATTTTCGTACATATACATTATAGTAGCTTATGAGTTACGGAATCAGTAATTTTTTTTTTAGCTCCAATTTATATATACATATATTAGAAGTTAAATTTTCTTAAACTTTCCTTGTTAACAGTGTGTGAAGGTACTCTGCGGTAATTAATTTGATTAAATTTTGAGCTTCTGAATGCCATTTCATGAGTTAAATTATAAATTTCTTTAATTTTATCGACCAACGCATGGTGCCTGTATAGCGCATGTCCAGATTAGAAGGTAGAGATGCAGATGCCCCTAAATCCAAAAATAGTGAAGTAAGTTTTCTTCTAGGTGATATTGAACCACTTGAAGAAACAGTACTGCGATCAGGTTATAGAATAGAGAACCCTCCTACTCCCACTACGAGGTCTGCCGAAACCTTCATAAATTCAGTCCATTCAACTACGGCTACTAATCTACTGTTTAAAACCGCCGAAGAAACAGACAACCAGATTAGGACATTCTGTGAAAAAATTGCGAAAGGAACCACCTTAGTTAAGCAGGTGGTTCAGAAATATCAAGATCTTTTCACTGACTTAGAACACTTTCAAGTAACTTCTCCACCTTGCGAAATAACACAAACCCCAACTCTTTCTGGAACAATGTCTAACCCCAATATCAGCACCAGTCTTAGCAAGACTTTTCATTGCAAACCAACGTCCACCATAATAGATACCATAAACAAAATAGTGCCAATATTTTCCGGTGAGCCATCTTCAACAGCAGAATCCGATTTACATGTGTTTTTGAATATTTCACAGGCGTATTGCAATTCTTTGGATGAAGAATTTCTATTTCAATTTCAATTTATTTTTATACTGGTTGACTGTACAACAAGACTTACAATCTTTTTTGTTTGCACAATTGATTTTAATAACTACAAAATAATAATTTTAATTGAGTTTCAATATAACAAAAATGTAATTAAAGCTAAGTGACTACGTTACTAACTAATTAGCAAAAATATAATAATTCAGAGGTGGATGTGCTGGAGGTGGAAGGAAGTAAAGAAACCGTGAAGAATAAGAACAGCAACACAAATGTAATCTAATCATTGGGATATATTTAAAAATATTTTTAAACTATTTCTAAATCGGCTGGCTGAGGTCGTCCGTTGAATATCCGCAGGTAGAGAATTCCAGATATTTGTCGTATGCACAAAGTAAGAGCGCTGCCCAAGTACAGAGAGAAAGCGAGGAATTAGAAGCTGTCGGTGCCTTTCAGAATGGAGGAAGTTTAAATATTCATAAAGATACCTAGGTTCTTTCGTATATATAATTTTATGCATGAAGATTAACCTCTTGTATGTACGATAAGTTTGAATTGAACATCCAAATATTTTGTGCTGATACAGGCTGATGTGTTCAAAACGTCGCAATCCATAGACGAAACGTACACAATCATTATAGGCTACGTCTAGTTTGCGACTGCATACAGAGTCCAGTGACGGAAACATTAGACTACCATAGCTAAAATGTGGCATAACTAAGGTTTTTATAAGCTTAAATCTGGTTTTTTATGGATAAGAACGCTGCAGTCAACCATAACTGTCGAAGGCAGCCATAGACTTTGCTGATAAGAGCCTTGACAAAGTCGCAACAGGTCATATGATCATTCAGCATGACACCGAGGTTCCTAAATTTTCTCATGTACGGCAAAGTAGAATCATTTAGAGTTATCGGAGGAACATCATTTACATTAATGTCATTTCTATATTGCAACATACAGCAAGATTTACTGGCATTGAGTGCCAGATTATTTTCGATTGACCATGAGAAAATTCGTTGAAGATCGTCATTCATACGTTGTACCCCGTCCTCAATCAAACCAATCGGTCTATTAAGGTATATTTGGACGTCGTCAGCATACAGATGTACTTTTGAATCTTTAACAACACTAAGGAGATCATTTATATATAAGCTAAATAGCAATGGTCCCAGAATTGAGCCTTGTGGGACTCCACAGACCAATGGTAAAAGCTTAGAACAATCATTCTTTAGTTTTACTTGCTGGAACCTATTAGACAAAAAACTCTTTATGCTCGCAATGGCTGACGAAGAGAAGTTATACAAAGAGAAAAGCTTTGTTAGTAATTTAGAATGGGTCACACTGTCAAAAGCCTTCGAGAAGTCCAACAGCGACAGCAAACAAGTTTCACCTTTATCAAGTGCAAAACGAAGATCTGTAGTCACCTTTAACAAAGCTGTCTCGCAGCTATGTCCACGACGAAAGCCAGATTGCCAGCATGACAGGAAACATGAAGTTTCAAGATAAGCAAGCATTTGTGATGTCATAAGCTTTTCCAGAGCCTTCGATAAAAACCAGAGAAGACTGATAGGACGAAAGTCTGATGGTAATTCTGACGAGTTCTTTTTTGCAACAGCAAGTATAGTTGCTATTTTCCATTTGGTAGGAAAAAAACCCAGAGGTCAGGCTGGTATTGAAAATATGGGTTACGAAAGGCAATATGATCGGGAGCTAGAGCTTCAAGAAGCGGGGAGAGAGATTATCGGGACCAGTAGCATCAGATCTTATTTTGGATATGGCTCTTAGTACTTCATTTTGGTCGACGTTTCTGAAACTAAAGCCGTCATCATTTAGCATTGGAGGTACAACATTATCTACAGAAGATCCGCTGGTTGACGATAACGTATTACTAGCATTGATGAAGTATTCATTTAACTCATCTGCAGTGATGTTACAAACATCAACTGCTTTGTCTCCTTTTATCTGAAGCTTACGCAAGTTAGCCCAGAAAAGTTTAGGAGACAGGTTGGGATCAAGCTTTTCATGACAGTAGCGGCGCTTTGCACAGTGAACTTTTGATGTTACTAGATTCCGCACATGTACATACATTTGTTTTGCAGTATCAGTTTTGAGCCTTTTATATTTACGATACAAGAACTCCCTTTCAGCTATTAAAACTCTTGTTTCCGTCGAAAACCAAGGACAACGATATTTAGGGCAAGATTGACGTGACTGCAAAGGATCATGCCTATTTAATAAATAATTTAAGTTGGTATTTAAGATATCCACTTGTTCGTCAACATTTGTACAGTGGTATATTCCTTCCCACGGTAAGGATGAACCATCACGCAGAAGAGCGGGAACGTTAAGGTGATTGTAATCACGGAATTGTATAGTGACAGGATGACGGCGGCGGACTTAATTGGTTGTGAAAAAGTACTGAGTGTAAATCAGTTACTAAAAGAAGATCTAATTGTGAGGGTTGTGTAGTGTTGTAGTAAGTAGGTAAAGCATTTACTGTTTTAAGATCCATAGATTGAAATATGTGCAAGAAGGTGTCGCTCAACCCAGAATGTCGTAAGAGGTTAACATTAAAGTCACCACCTATCACAATCTTCTTATATCGATGCGTGCATAGGGAGATAGCATTCATGAATTCAGCAGAATTATCGGTACTGAAACTGTTTGGTGGACTGTAAGCACAGGCTAAGAGACATTGATCGCTACACGTTTTCAATTCTACACATATAAATTCAAAAGGTACCAAAGGTGCGGATAATTTTGTTATTGACGATTTTAAGAAGTCACGTACATAAATAGCTACCCCACCACCGACACGATCAGTTCTGTCATTTCTGTGCAATAAATATCCTGGAATATTAACTAAGGCGGAGGCAATGTCTTTATGTAGCCAGGTCTCCGTGACGAAAATCACGTGTATATCGGAACTAACAAAAACTTCTCTTAATTCGTCGATTTTGTTTTTAATACTTCTCGCATTAAAATAGCATATGTTAAGACCCTTCGATCGTGCTGACACTATGTTGAGCAACGTTCTCACTCCGTGCATGGTCACGTTTGTGTTAGAGAACACGGGACATCGGACGACCAAAAACCAGCTTTCATTGATTTGCAATGTGCAATATAAAAACAATGAATAAAAACGTCATATGCAGCTGCACCACCAAACAACAATTTCAGAACTGGCTCCATCCCAGCGCCTGAATGAAAATAAGCGATGTGAAAGAAATTCATAGCAATTAAGAACTAAAAATTATTACAAACTTAAAATAAAAAAAATATAAGAATAAAAATTTAAAACAGAACTTAACTAGGTACTACTAAATTAGAAATGCAAAGATTAGATTAGATTCGTAGAGGGGTGTGTAGGCGTCAGCCTCGCAATCACCGCGACCTAAAAGATCTATTTTGAGTCCCCGTTGAATTTATTCCCTTTCTAGGTTCAGACTGTTAATAAAGTCTAGGATCCTTCTGGGATTGAGGTTCCGTACGTAGTTAGGTGTAGGAAAAGCATGTTCGAGATGGAGTAGTCTCCGCCTGGTCAATGCTTCGCAGTTGCAGAGCAGGTGCTCCGAGGTTTCATGAGCATCCTGGCAAAAGCGGCAGGATGAAGTCTCAGCCAAGCCCATCTTGTTAAGGTGATACCTCAAGGGGCAATGGCCTGAGAAGAGTTCCGTAATTATTTTGAGCTCTGTTTTCTTGAGGAGTAATAGTTCTAGAAATGCAAAAGAAAAAGAGAAGAAAAAAAAGAAAAAGAATAGCTAAATAATCTCAAAACAAAATAATATAAAAGAAGAAATGTTTTAATTCAGATTAGCTTTTGCTCCTAAACCTTCTTTCTGGCAACGATATGTCAACAGTTTGTCCAGTTGCGAAATTTTAATTGGGTTACTCTCCTTGGTAGGTTTGATAAATACATATCCATTGCGTGTATAAGCGGAATGAAGGGTTTTTCCTGATGTTTGAGCCGCTGTGCTTCACGTAATATGCGGTAATTGAATTGTGTGAGACTCTCAGCAAATCTTATGGTAGATTCCGATGTGAACCCAACGCCCAGTTGGTTGAGTTTGATTTCTCCATGCTTATACAATGCTATACGGAACGCACGATTTTCAGCTTGGCCGGGGAAACGAGCGATTATTGGAGCGGGTGATGAATATTTTACTCTTTTATTGCTGCCATACTTTATTCGAAAAACGTCTGAATAAGGGGAAAGAGATGATGATACCAGCAATGTTATTTAATATTTCACTGGGTTTGATGTCATTTATTTCAGGTACACCAGTAATCACCAAGTCACTTAATCGCTGTACCCGACATATGTCGTCAATTTTACTCTCCATACGTCGAAGCGATGACTGCTGCTCTTGATAACTTTTTTTTAGATCAGAGACTTCTGTATGGATGTTGTTTATGGTACTATCGATTTTCGCCATAATGCGTTTCTCGACTTCCTCGAACTTTTCAGACATCAGGTTCACAATGTTGAACATCAAGCGCTTCTCAAGGTTGTCAATGGCTAGGCTGATATCATTTGCTGTTGTCAGCGACAGAGAAGAGCTATCCGATTGCCCCTTATTTCTAGAAGAGCTCCTTATATTTATTGGAGGGGTACTTACGGAGGTTCTCTCCTGCTCAGAGCTACTCTTAGGCGCACTTTTTTGTGTAGTTGGCTTACCCATACTGATGACAAGATGTATGAATTGGTGGAATCAAAACTGCAGAAAACTAACTGTCCTCTTGAATCAGCTATGCAACAGCAGATTCTTTCAAAAATCAACTCAAGGTAAGCTGTAACCACGATTTAACCAATTAAGAAAAAGAAGCGATCACTTTAGTACTATTCACGCGGTGAAAAACAACTGGATAATATGAAAAATAATACGATCGTTCAGGATCTAACATGAAACACGTCTACTAAGCAGCAGTGAACATAAGAACATAAGAAGAGAAGGCAACTTTCTTATCTTTTCTCCCCAAACTAAAATTGAGCAAAATTCGTTGTGATATTTACAAGAATACCAGTTTTAAAACATGGGAGGAATTGCAGGAGACCTTAACGGCCTATTACTTTCCCTGTAAAAATTTAGCAGATCTCACCCATGACATGCAAAGCTGTAGAAAACTCAATGGAGAAACTGTGAGACAGTTTGGTCAACGAGTAAAACAACGTCTAGAAGAATGCGAGCTGGACTTGAGACAAAAATGCAAAACAGATCCAGAACCAATGATAAAAGAATATCAAAATAAGGCCACACAAGTTTTTAGGAGAGGACTTTTAAGTATGATACTCAAGCAATATGCATGCATGTCAGATAGTTCAAACTTTACAGATTTAATAAAAAAGGTTTGCTTTATGGAAGACACGGAAAATCAAATTTACGGTGGTGTAAACTCCTATAACGTCTCTTTTGGTGGTGTAAACTCCAATAACTTCCTTTTGGTGGTGTAAATAAGCTCCCTGGCCAAAGTGTAATAAATTGTAATAAATAGGAATGGGCTAAATAGCCGTAGACCTTTTCACACTTTTCAGGACGTCCAAGTGTACCCATATATCCACAGAATTATCAATACCAAAAACAAAATTACCCGCCCCGAACACGATATGAAAGCTTCCAGTATCCTAGACGTACCGCACATGGTGCTCCTGCACGAAACTCAGCCATCATTACCTGCTTTAAGTGTGGACAACCAAAGCATTTGAGAGACTGCAGGGCCTCCGATAACTCGATCTATTGTCAAAGGTGTAAGACTTCGGGTCACGATGCAAGGAGCTGTAGGCGAGTAAGTGATCGACCCTCGGAAGTAAGACAGGTAAAGGTCACTTGCAATTTCTGCGAAAGCCATGGCCATACAGTATTTAATTGCGCTACGAAAGAACGATGGGAGGAAAAACAAAAAAAACTCAGGAAACTTGACGGTGCCGATCGGATCCCACCCCGATCGGCAGTAACTATCTTAGACATAAACAATAGCCTTAACGAAGCAGAAATTTTGAATCGCAAACTCCTCATGACTGTGTAGTTAAGTTGCCGTTAGATGTAAGTAAAAAGCGTGAAACAAAATTTTTGATAGATACTGGCTCCCAGGTAACTCTTATTACGGAAAACGTACTGAAGACGGGAACCAAAGTAAATAAGAATGAACAAATTCGAATAAATTCAGTACATGGCAAAGAAAATACTTTAGCGACTTGCACAGGAACTGTTGTGTTGAAATCGGAGTTACCCTTTGAATTAAATGTAGTAAGTACGGATACTAACATTCAGCAAGATGGATTGTTAGGAAATGACTTTCTCCAAGAACATTGCAATGTTGAAGGTCCTAGAAGACGACTGCTTTTTGCTCGCATGGAAATCAATAAAGTGAAATTCGCAGTGCCATTTGAAGAAACTGGTATGCATTCAGAAGAAAGTTCAAGTGCCAAAGTTAGTCCAAAGTTGGATTGTGGGAAGAAGACTCAGAGAGCAACCCGCAATCTCGGCAAGCCAAGGCATGCTGAACAAAAGTCTGCCCACATTTTAGTACCTGATCAAATAAAAGACTCGCAACAAGAGAGCAGCCCTGAACAATTTACTAATGTTCAGTGCCATAAGGGAAATGAATTGACTTCGAGAGAAGTTCATATTCCTACTCGATCAGAAGTTTTAGTCAAGACAGTTTGTTCAAATGAAGGAGAGTTGATTTGTTTAGCCGAAGAGCTAAGCCCTGGAGTGTTTATTTCAAATTGTATAAAATACAGGTAAAAGAAATCCAGGCACCAATTAACCAGAAGAACTACAGATTACCACAGAGTCAAAAGGAAACAATAAACGAACAAGTTCAGGAAATGCTCAAAAATGATATCATAACTCCTATTAAAAGCCCATGGAACTCCCCATTACTGGAAGTTTCAAAAAAGCCTGGCTTGGATGGTACCAAACGATGGAGAATTGTCGTCGACTTCGGCAAATTAAATGAAGTTATTGTCAAGGACGCTTTCCCGTTACCGAGAATAGAAGAAATCTTAGATCAGTTGGGTCACGCAAGATACTTCACAACTTTAGATTTGGCAAGTGGTTATCATCAAATACAAGTAGTTAAACGAGACAGAGAAAAAACTGCCTTCAGCACTAATTATTGACATTATGAGTTTAAACGGATGCTTTTTGGACTCACTGGAGCACCAGCAACGTTTCAACGCATAATGAACCATATCTTGACGGGTTTGCAGGGATTTAAATGTTTCGTTTATTTATATGACATTGTCTTCTATGGAAAAAGTCTGAATGATCACAACGCCAAACTGTTGGAAGTATTTCAGAGGCTAAGGGAAAATAACCTAAAATTACAACCGGAAAAGTGTCAGTTCTTACGCCGTGAAGTTGTCTCTTTAGGATACAAATGTAGTGAGGAAGGTGCCTTGCCAGACCCTTTAAGTGTCCAAAATTTTCCAACTCCCAAAATAGTTAAACAAGTGCAATCTTTCTTGGGATTGACAAATTATTACCGGAAGTTCATTCGCGATATTTCCAAAATAGCAACTCCAATAAACAAACTACTAAGGAAAAATGTAGAATTTAAGTGGTCCGAGGGATGCCAAAATTCTTTTTGTGCGCTTAAAAATGCTTTAGTTACACCGCCGCTTTTGCTATATCCTGATTTCTCTAAGCCGTTCAACCTAACAACTGACGCCAGAAATTATGCTTTGGGAGCTGTGCTCTCTCAGGGAGAAGTAGGTAAAAATCAACCCTTAGCATACACAAGCCGAAGCCAGAACCAGGCAGAAAAAAAAATTATAGTACAACAGAAAAAGAGCTCCTGGCCATTGTGTGCGCGGTCAAAAACTTTCGATGCTACTTGTTGGGAAGAAAATTTACGGTTTATACGGATCATACGCCTTTAAAAGGAGTATTCTAGGTAAAAGATACCACTTCGCGTCTAGCTCGGTTTCATGTGAAATTGTCAGACTATGATTTCGATATTGAATATAAGCCCGGCAAATATTATACAAATGCAGATGCGCTGTCCAGAATTTTACCTCTTACCGCAGCAAGCTCCGCGACTCAAGATCAGGAAAACAGCAAAAGCATCTGCTTGGTGGTTACACGATCTCAAGCCAAACAGGGCCAATACAACTTGCATTTAACTTCAGAGGAGCCTCAACGTATACAGGACATACCATTGAATCACATGACCACGGTGCCTTCTACTATGGAAGTACACATACAGGAGACTGCCCTCAGTTCAGACGAAGAAGCTGATGATAAAATAAATGAGGAAGAAATTAGCACAAAAGGCAAAATCCGAATCTTGAAAGATAGGAACGAAATTGAGACTATCCTACACAACTTCCACGATGCACCTCTGGGCGGTCACCAAGGCGTGTGGAAAATTTTTTATAAAATCCGCAGAAAAATTAAATGGAAAGGTATGTTATCGGATATAAATAAATACATAAAAAACTGTATTAAATGTCAACGTTATAAAGCTAGCCGGAAAAATAAAATGCCAATGGTAATAACAGACGCCGCTAGCGAACGTTTCGAGAAAGTCCATTTTGACCTTGTAGGCCCTTTAGAAGAAACGAGTGAAGGTAATAAGTATATCTTAACTTTCAAGGATGATTTGACGAGGTTCATGGACTGTGTCGCTATACCAGACGCAGAAGCGTCAACAGTAGCGAAGGCATTTTTTAATGAAATAATAACGCGCTATAGAATCCCCAAAGTACTGGTTACAGATCAAGGGACAAACTTTACAAGCGATTTGTTCAAAAGAGTATGAAAAATGCTTAAGGTCAAGAAAATACAGACTACCGCGTACGATCCGCAAAGCAATGGAGCTTTGGAGCGCTCTTATAGGCCTTTGGTCGACTATCTGAAAATCTTCGTCTAGTCTAACGCCCGTACATGGGATGAACATCTTAGGGTAGCAATATTCGTACGAAATAACAGCAAGCTTAGAGGAACTAAGCTAACGCCTATGGACTGTTTGTTCGCTTTTACTGCGGAAATTCCTAACAATTTGCAACGAGATCCTGAACCGGTATACAACTTTGGAGACGATTACTTTAAATTAAGAAGTAATGTACAACAAGCATATGCAATTGCGCGTAATAGTTTACTACAAAATAAAGAGTACTCCAAAATTTTTATTGGATATGACAAAACGGCTCGACCTTTAATTTTCGATATTGGCGACCAAGTGCTGCTAAAGAACCCGGTTAAAAAAGGAAAGTTTTCTCCTGAATGATCAGGACCGTACAATGTAATTGAAGTACCTTCGGAAGTAAATACGGTGATATGAATAAAATACGGTAAACGGCGTGTACATAATGACAGATTCAAACTTTGCAAATAAGTAAAACAAACAAATATTTTTTTTCTCTTCGTTTTCTTTATCTCTAGTTAAATATACAAAGAAAGAATCTGTCCTGACCTCTGAATTGTCTTAGGTATGAAAATACTCCGTTTTCTAATGACCACACCTACGTGGCAATGGATCACCAGTACTCCCTGCGACATAAAACTCTTGGAGCCGGAAAGGGAAGTCTTGATGGAACCAATAAAAACTGCAGTATTTTACCACACGACGTGGACGGTGGTCACTCGCATAAAAATGCCTAATTGGACAACAACCATTGACTTTCTGAGGTACTGCGATGACAACCTATTAAACTTGTGCAGTTTCAAAGGTAAAAATAAAGAGGGTAAGTGCAATTTCTGGGATAGTTTATTTAAAAGAAATATAATAAACGTCCAGGAAGAAATATATGATTAGACGTCCTTCTTAGCGCGGCATTGCCAAAAACGAGGGTTATTGGATATTGGTGGGAAAGTGAGCAAGTTTTTGTTTGGTACAATGGATAATGACGATGCCAACAATATTTACAGTCGCCTCAACGCGTGTAGCGTATTCCCCATACGCTACCCTTTTCCTTTTCCTCCCCACCTGTTCGGTTTTTTATTAATCTAGCGTCTGTACCTTCTGTAGAGAGACCCCCATCATTTCTCTGGGTACCTAAGAAGGGGAGAAAAGTTCATATCTTCGAGAAGTAGCCCTATGCTACTTCTCCATGCACTAAAAATCCTGAAAAAAAGCTAGAAACTTTCGAGAAGTAGCCCTTTTCCATATTACAAAAATCCTGAGAAGAAAAGTTAGATATTTTCGAGAAGTAGCCCTATCCTACTTCTCCATAAACATAAAAACCTGAAAAGAAAGAAAAAATTATATTTTTTGTCCAAGCGACAAATTCCAATTTGCACAGAACTCGCGAAAACCACAATTTTTCGTGTGAATCACACTTACCAGAAACGAAAAATGGTAATTCGCCTAGCTGTAATGCATCGTACGATACCACCACACAATGCCTTACAGCAAACCCTTCGAAAAATTCCGAGAAAGAATTTGTGCACATTTCTGCGATACAGACTTGTGATATACATACACACACTCGCACTCAGGCAGTAGCACAAGGGCTAAGGATCAACCAAAAGTCACAAGAAACGAAAAATGCTCGCCTACCGGTGGACATAAATACACGATCCATGGCAACGATTTTGGATGCAAGCACGACACCCGTACAGATAGGCAGCCGAGAAGCCGCGAGAGCAAGCGAACGATTCGTTGGACGAACGAAAGTGCTTGCCTGTCGGTGGGATGATGAAAAAAACGGGGTCTGCGATGTAGGCAGACTGTTCACTGTTCACTTGTTGGTTATTTTTGATACTGAACGGTCGTGTAAGAAGATGAGATCGTCGGACTCTTGTGAATCTAAGCCGGTTTATGGCTTTTCCTGAAAAGAAAAAAAAGGTTTTGTGGTAGAAGTGAAAGTCGGGTTTTCTGGACAAATCGTTGAAAAGAAAGTGGGAAAAAGGTCGGTTGCGTATAAAACAAAGTGAAAAAAACGCGTTCGATCAAGATTCGTTCGATATCGCGCGGTGGAATTTTCATGCCGTGATGGCATATCTGAAAAAGAAAATTGTGATTAATTAGTGACTCTAGTGTTGTAAGTTGGTTTTCATAGAATACCTGTGTAATTTTTTTTTACGGAATTTTCGTGCCGTGAAGGCATATCTGAAAAAAGGGAAATTTCGATTTTATGGATTACCTGCGTAATTTTTCTTTGTGAAATTTTCATGTCATGAGAGCATATTTGAAAACGAAAATTTTGATTAATTAGTGACTCTAGTGTTATAAGTTGTTTTTATGGATTACCTGCGTAATTTTTCTTTGTTAAATTTGCATGCCATGAGAGCATATCTGAAAAAGAAAATTTTGATTAATTAGTGACTCTAGTTTTATAAGTTCGTTTTCATAGATTACCTGTGAAATTTTTCTTTCCGGAATTTTCGTGCCGTGAAGGTATATCTGAAAAAAGGGAAATTTCGATTTTATGGATTACCTGGTAATTTTCTTCGTGAAATTTTCATGCCGTGATGACATATCTGAAAAGGAAAATTTTGACTCTGGTGTTATAATGTGCTTTTTTAGATTACCTGGTAATTTTCTTCGTGAAATTTTTTTGCCGTGATGGCATATCTGAAAAGGAAAATTTTGATTAATTAGTGACTCTAGTGTTGTAAGGTGTTTTTCTAGATTACCTGGTAATTTACTTCGTGGAATTTTCATACCGTGATGGTATATCTGAAAAAGAAAATTTTGATTAATTAGTGACTCTAGTGTTATAAATTGTTTGAATAGATTATGTGAGAGCTAGTCTCGGACGTGGGAGGGAGTGCCGGTTTTTAATGGACAACTCAGTCGTTTTAAAATATAAAATTTTTATTCAAACTAAATGCTTAAAACTATATCACAAATTCATTTAAAGGAGAAATTCAGAACTAAAAACTAACCTACTAACTACTATACAATTCAATAAACTTCAAGTGAAAAACGATAAAAGTAATAAAAAATAATAAAAAAAGACGAACAAAAATTCAAATTAAAACTCAATGAGCTCCTGCTCAGGCGCTGCCAATATTCTCCTCGTTCTGAAAAAAGAGAGAGAAGACTAGAATTATTATCTGTTATCAAACTACAGAAAAAGGGAAAATATTGATGCTGCTAGTGCGTGAGGGCACAAGGGCAGCAAAATGCTGTTGCTCATACGTGAGGGCACAAGGAAGTAGCAAGGTGCTTTAGTCAGTGAACGAGTCAGATTAGTCTCCGGCAGTATTCTGTGCGTGCGCAGAAGTGTAGCAATATGCTACTATAACGAAGAATGCAGATTAGGCTCTGAAGCAGAATTATTCTTCTGCTTAGACGAAGGCAGGAGTATTGCAGATTAATCTCTTCGCAGAATCAATCTTCAGCTTATATGTGGGCAGGAGATGTTTGCAGATTAATCTCTGCGCAGAATTATTCTTCCGCTTAGGTGTAGATAGTAATATTGCAGATTAATCTCTGCGCTGAATTAAACTTCTGCTTAGGTGTGGGATGGAATTTTGCAGATTAATCTCTGCGCAGAATTAAACTTCTGCTTAGGTGTGGGACAGAATATTGCAATTGATAGGATTTTCAGATTAATCTCTGAAATATAGAATTAATCTTCTATAATGAGGTTGGGAATTTTATTCTTGTTACTCGGATTAGACCCCGAATCAGATGAGGTCTGAACCAAGAATGATTTTCTGTTGCGGCTCGTTGGCTTTATATAGCCGCCGCATCCAGTTATGAGCTCTCGCCTCTCGGCGTTGCCCTAGCGACGTTTGTCAAATGATTTGACGTAATGTCATTTCATGACATTGCAGAAAAATGTAAATATACGGACATAAGTGGATTATAAGTAAGTTTGTACTATTTTTGTAAATTTATTTATTATTGATCGGGTTTGATTATTTATTTTTAGGAAGAATGATGTCCAAATGTTTACAGGAGGTATTGGAGGTGGTAATAATTCGGTATTATCCTCTTATTTTATATTCTTGAAAAACCATTGTTTGTGTTTTTGTTTTTATCTGTTTAGGAGATATTGTTTTGGACTGCAACGAGGGAGCAAGGTGTTATTGAAGATTTGACTGGGAGATTCTACGAGAGATAATATGCTTGTAGGTGGACTGAACAGATTACCTGTGCAATTCTTTTTTGTGGAATTTTCATGCCATGAGAGCATATCTGAAAAGAAAGAAATTTGGTTTATCAGTGACTCTAGTGTTACAAGTTGTTTTAATAGATTTCCTGGTAATTTCCTTCGTGGAATTTTCTTGTCATGAAGGCATACCTGGAAAACGGAAATTTCGATTAATAAGTGACTCTAGTGCTATAGTGTGTTTTTATAGATTATCTGGTAATTTTCTGTGTGGAATTTCCTGCCATGAGGGCATATCTGAAAAGGAAATCTTGATTAATCAGTGATTTTAGTTCTATAAGTTTGGTTTCTGAATTACCTCTGTAGTTTTCTTCGTGGAATTTTCATGCCGTGAAGCCATATCTGAAAAAGAAAATTTTGGGTTAATCAGTGATTCTAGTTCTATAAGTTTATTTTCTGGATTACCTGTGTAGTTTTCTTCGCTAATTTCCACGTCGTAAAGGCGTATCTGGAAATAAAGTGGTAATTGATTAGTGAGTCTAGCGATAAATCTTTTATGAATTACCTGTGTGGTGCCATTCATTAATTTCCGCGCCGGAAAGGTGTACCTGAAGTGAGAAATTCAAATAATCGGTAAGTCTAGTGATAGATCTTTCATAAATTACCTGTGTGGTGATTCGTTAATTTCCGCGCCGGAAAGGTGTACCTAAAAGAAAAAAATCAATTAATCAGTACCTCTAGTGATAGATCTTATATGAATTACCTGCGTGGCGCCATTCGTCAATTTCTTCGCCGGAAGGGTGTACCTGACAAGAGAAAATTCAAATAATCAGTAACTCTATTGATAGATCTTTCACGAATTAGCTGTGTAGTGCGGTTCATTAATTTTCACGCCGTACAGTTGTAGGCAAAGAGAAAGCTTTGGTTAATCAGAGACTCTAGCAAACTTTCTTTTTTTCGAGTGCAGTGGGCTGACGTCGGTAAATTCCGTATTCCCATTATTCGCTATACATATCACAGGTTTGGAATACTGAAGGTTGAGTGAGTAATACTAGAAAAGAAAAACAGATAAAAAGAAAAAAATATATATATATGTATATATAAATTACAAAAATAATAATAAAATAATAAAAGTAAAAAAATTTAAAAAAGAGGTCAATGTACCCACACATACAATACCGAGCAGTCACTAGTCCTGTCAACAAAAGGGTGCACCCAGTCATCTTTAGAATATGTCATCGAGGGACACCGTTCGCCTCCAATCCGGCCTGGTAGAGGTCCAAGGTTTATTATTTAATATTGTCTTGAAAATAAAAGATATCTTTTGGTTTTGACTGTTGGCTGGCAGAGGCCCAAGTGCTCGTAATGTTATCCTAAGAAGAGGAACAAAAAAAAGTATCTTTTGTCTCAAGTTGTGGCTAGTAGAGCGCCAAAGTTTGATAATATTGTATGTCTTGCATGAATCGTAGCCATAGGTATAGGTAGTAGGGCCAGCTTAAAATAAGCTGTATATATGTATATGAATATAGCTTTCTTATTAACGTAAACAAGGAGAGAAGTTAAAGACAGGGAAAAATTGGGTGATAAAAGGAAGGCTTTTATATTATAGTTAATGTTTTTTGTATACTTACTTTGTACAGCTGGTTTCGTATGGAGAATCGTGGGATGAGATTATTATTAAATATTGTGTGAACTTACGGATCCGTGTACTCCATTTCTTAACTAGTAGCCCTGCTCAACCACCGTTATCTATCGTCCACCCTTCGTGGGTAGGCAGACCACTCATACCGGGCGGGCATGGAACGCATTGCTACAGGTCATAGTCTCAACGTGATGGAGTAGCTAACTTTGGGAAATGGTATGGCGGATCGATTTGTGGAAGTAGGTCTTTAGCACACGCATTTTCATATGGGGCTAAGCAGATAGAGAAGGCTTTGGAGGCTTAGCCTGGTTGTGTGGGGGCGTCTGGGCGCAATACTACCCAAAGCCGGGGTATCAACAACATCTGAGACTCCTCTTCGTTCTCTCTCTCTCTCTCGACCATTCGTCTTTCCAGCGTCGTAAAATCTCCGTTTCCTTTTGCAGCATTTAATGAAATAAATTTTCTTCTTTCTAGGCTTTCAGGTTCTACAAGGAGAAGGAAGCCTGCATAGATATTTTTTTTTCCTGTCTGCCTGTCCGTCTGCGGTCACACACGCAAGTTCCTTTTTTTCTGTCCGTCCGTCTGTCTGGTCAGTTATATTGTCGAGTATGCACAGCTTACCAAGCATAAAGGGATGTGGGTGGCAAGAACCACCACTATCCGGCTGATCGCTAGCGGCATATTTGCTGTGCAACCACCCATGCTAATCCCGCGATGATTTTGGAGCAAAGAGGTGACAGATGCGGTATCTATCTATCTCCAGGTAAGAGTGGATATAGGCAGATAATAAACGAACAAGCTCAGGAAATGCTCAGAAATGATATCATAACTCCTAGTTAAAGCCATGGAACTTCCCATTACTGGTAGTACCAAAAAAGCCTGGCTCGGATGGTACCAAACGATGGAGAATTGTCGTCGACTTCGGCAAGTTAAATGAAGTTACTGTCAAAGATGCTTTCCCGTTACCGAGAATAGAAGAAATCTTAGATCAGTTGGGTCACGCAAGATACTTCACAACTTTAGATTTGGCAAGTGGATATCATCAAATACAAGCAGATAAACGAGACAGGGAAAAAACTACCTTCAGCACTAATTATGGACATTATGAGTTTAAACGGATGCTTTTTGGACTCACCGGAGCACCAGCAACGTTTCAACGCATAATGAACCATATATTGACGGGTTTGCAGGGATTTAAATGTTTCGTTTATTTATATGACATTGTCATCTATGAAAAAAGTCTGAATGATCACAACGCCAAACTGTTGGAAGTATTCCAGAGGCTAAGGGAAAATAACCGAAAATTACAACCGGAAAAGTGTCAGTTCTTACGTCGTGAAGTTGTCTATTTAGGACACAAATGTGGTAAGGAAGGTGCCTCGCCAGACCCTGCGAAAACTTTAAGTGTCCACAATTTTCCAACTCCCAAAACAGTTAAATAAGTGCAATCTTTCTTGGGATTGGCAAATTATTACAGGAAGTTCATTCGCGATTTTTCCAAAATAGCAACCCCAATAAACAAACTACTAAGGAAAAATGTAAAATTTAAATGGTCCGAGGAATGCCAAAATTCTTTTTGTGCACTAAAGCATGCTTTAGTTACACCTCCGCTTTTGTTATACCTTGATTTCTCTAAACCGTTCATATTAACTACCGACGCCAGTAATGATGCTTTGGGAGCTGTGCTCTCTCAGGGAGAAGTAGGCAAAGATCAACCCATAGCATACGCAAGTCGAACCAGGCAGAAAAAAATTATAGTACAACAGAAAAAGAGCTCCTGGCCATTGTGTGGGCGGTCAAAAACTTTCGATGCTACTTGTTGGGAAGAAAATTTACGGTTTATACGGATCATAAGCCTTTAAAAGGAATATTCAAGGTAAAAGATACCACTGCGCGTCTAGCTCGTTTTCATGTGAAATTGTCAGACTATGATTTCGATATTGAATATAAGCCCGGCAAATATATTACAAATGCAGATGCGCTGTCCAGAATTTCACCTCTTAGCGCAGAATTAGCAAGTTCCGCGACTCAAGGTCAGGAAAACAGCAAAAGCAACTGCTTGGTGGTTACACGATCTCAAGCCAAACAGGGCCCCTATAACTTGCCTTTAATATCAGAGGAGCCTCAACGTATACAGGGCATACCATTGAATCACACAACCACGGTGCCTTCTACTATGGAAGTACACACACAGAAGACTCCCCTCAGTTCAGACGAAGCAGCTGATTATATAACAAATGAGGAAGAAATTAGCACAAAAGGCAAAACTCGAATCTTGAAAGATAGGAACGAAATTGAGACTATCCTACATAACTTCCACGATGCACCTCTGGGCGGTCACCAAGCGTGTGGAAAACATTTTATAAAATCCGCAGAGAATTTAGATGGAAAGGTATGTTATCGGATATAAATAAATGCATAAAAAACTGTATTAAATGTCAACGTTATAAATCTAGCCGTAAAAATAAAATGCACATGGTAATAACAGGCACCGCTCGCGAACCTTTCGAGAAAGTTTATTTGGACCTTGTGGGCCCTTTAGAAGAAACGAGTGAAGGTAATACGTATATCTTAACTTTCGAAGATGATTTGACGAGGTTCATGGACCTTGTCGCTATACCAGACGTTGAAGCATCAACAGTAGCGAAGGCATTTTTTAATGAAATAATAACGCGCTACAGAATCCCCAAAGTACTGGTTACAGATCAAGGGACAAACTTTACAAGCGATTTGATCAAAAGAGTATGTAAAATGCTTAAGGTCAAGAAAATACAGACTACCGCGTACCATCCGCAAAGCAATGCTGAAATATAATAGACGTCCAGGAAGAAATATCTGAATTGACCTCTTTCTTAGCGCGACATCGCGAAAAACAAGCGTTATTGGATACTGGTGGGAAAGTGAGCAAGTTTTTGTTTGGTACAATGGATAGTGACGATGCCAACAATATCTACAGTCGCCTCGATGCGTTAGAAAACCAAGAAGATCAATCCATTCATGTTCTGGACAACTCACTTTAATGAAGTCATATTTTGAATCGCTATCGTCGCCAATACTAGACTTGACAAAAAATCAGGAGCATTTAATACAGGTGGTCAATAGTTTTCTTCTAGAAGTTAATGGCACTATGAGCGGAATTGACGTGGAAATTCATAGAAATAGAATACAAGCTGAACTGAACGAAATTATTCTGACAATGTTATCTCAGTTACAGCATGTACAAAACAGTTTTTCGAAAATGTTCACAATTATAAATGCCTTGCAACAACACCGATTACACCCACTTCTTTTACGTTCAGAGAACTTGGAAAATTTATATAAGAACATAACCCTGTATTCCCAGATTAACCATTTACTTCGAGATACTTCCATTATTAATGAGGTAATATCGGTACAAAGACTTTACCTGTCCGATCATATACTTATTAAAATTGTTATACCCATAGGTACCTCGCCAGATTTTTATATAAGCAAAATTCACCCCCTTCCGTTCCAAAAACCGATGGAGTCTACGCTTTGTTAGATATTGACGCTGATTATCTTTTCAAAACTAATATTACTCAGCAGACCGTCGTTATGTTTCAAAGTGGGCTCAATACATTATGTCGTCTTCTATCTACATATCGAGAAACTGACCTCTATCTCTGCAGACAGAGTAAGCCCCATTCTATTGACCACCAATTACAGGAATAATGTGTTAACAGCCTATATAAAACCAAAATGAAAATGTCCTCCCATGTCCAGTAAAATTATTACCTCAGCCTCCCAATGTTGTGACGGAATTAACCGCCCCAAACCACTCGCTGTTTGTATTCCACGAAGACAAAATTCATTCTACAAGCTCAATGTCCAAGAGAGTTTTCCAAAAGCGTCTCTCCGGGTCTGGCATCTTACATCTTAATGCATCTTGCAAATTTGTCCTAGGACACTGGGAGCTCCCCACAAGCGGTAACTCAATTAATGTTCTAAATACGTATGTGTATGCAAAGATTTCCCTTTCCAAATTAAATTTCGAGGATTCCTCACTCAGGCTATCTATCTTTAACGCAACCAAACTAAGAAATCTAACCATAACCTCATCACACCTCAACTTTCAAGAAGTACTTAAAAAAGCTGCTCTAAATTTCATAGAATTAGACAATGAAATAAGGCATGCAAAACACGAAAAGGTACAGTCTGCTCATAAAATTTTTACATCAACTAACACCGGGGTTCTCTCGTCAGTAAATGCCTTTCTAATAGTCGTAGGAATTTATTCATATTGGAAAGGAAAAGCATCCTCAAAAATATCAAAATCACGTTCTACGATAAATATATCCTCTCCAATAATAACATCATCCACCCTCACTGCTATCCCACACGAGGTTGCCACCATTTCTTCAATGGAAACACCCAGAACGCATCCAGCAACGTAAAGAGTTTATGAATTGCCTATAGAACTTGTACCAGCACCACCAACTTTTAAAAACAAATATCGGAAATCGTTCCGCATTTCCTCACATGTTGTGACTCAGGTACCTTTGCTCCGAATCACAAGCATAATACCGATACATCAATGTATCGTCCAATACGATATATTGATGTACCATTAAGTGACCCTGAAAAAACATTAAAGTGCATTTAGAAATGCATTCCCATATTATAACAAAATGCAATTTAGCATAAATTGCATTTTATTATCAGACACACATTCCACTCACACGATATGCATTCCTACCTACATACAGTGTCTTCTTACCTTTTTTTTCGTCTGTACACTCTCATACGTACAGTACCTATTTTTTAATCTAATTGTATGTACATACATACATACAATTATCAAAATTATTCGCGCCCTCTTAAAATTAATCTTTCAAGACGGGCGCACAAGTGCATATCGGATTACAGTTTTGCATATATGCATATATGTAGGTTGCATCAAAACAATTGTGCATTTTCTCACGTACGATTTTTCAACGTCGTGAGAAAGCAAAAGATAAGGTAAAAGCTTTTAAAAAATATCATGAATACCTGGGTGCAATTTGCCCAAACCTTGGGGAGTTCGTTTTTAAACCGCTAGCGGAGTAGAGCTAAACAATAAAAAGTAGAGATTTGAAGGAAAAAAGATTGTGAAATATTGAAGTTTTCTGTGAAAGATCCATTCTTAAATAAAATCTAAGAGTTTACTAAAATAAAAGATTGTGATTTAAAATAAAATCTAAGAGTTTACTAAAATAAAAGATTGTGATTTAAAATAAAATCTGAGAGTTTACCTAAATAAAAGATTGTGATATTGAGTTCGCTTTGTGGAAAGTCTATGCATGGACTTAATCCTACTATTGTGTTCCATAAAAGAAGAGAGTAATTAATAAATTTTCCTTGACCAATGACGGTAGTGTTTTTATCTAACAGAAAAAAATAACCCTAACGTGCGCACTCTCGAAAGAGCACGGTGTGTACAACAACTGGTGGCAGCAGTGTTCCTACCCGTGTACTCAAATCAGTGTAAAACTTTTTTTTCCCAATTGAAATAAAAAAGCAATTAACAATCTAAAATTTGGTTGAGAGCGAACTATATTTTAATTAAAAGTGATATTCAACCTATAAACGCAGTGTTTTGAAAAAGAAAAAGAAAAGTAGATTAATAAAAAGTTAAATAAATAAACGAAAAAAAAAAACAAACACATATAAAAATAATAAGTGGAGTAAACTAAAAAGGAAAAATTATATACAAAAAAAAAACAAAAAAAACCCGGGTACCCTTAATACAGGGTACTTAGAGGAAATTAATAAGTTTAAGTGCCAGAGCGCTCAACGAGGGAGTTTAGCGAGGCTTCATCCCTGCCTCAATAAGACGTTTGGTAACCCAGAAGGAAGACAACGAGAAATCGTTTCCGAGGATGCGTGACGTATAACCACCATCATTATCATCAATATTATTTCATAGCAAGGACAACATCCACAACGGCTTGGACGTCCTACTTATCAACAAAAAATAACAACTCTAAT
This sequence comes from Dioctria linearis, assembly GCA_963930735.1. NCBI lineage: Eukaryota > Metazoa > Arthropoda > Insecta > Diptera > Asilidae > Dioctria > Dioctria linearis. The sequence goes on along the minus strand of OZ005740.1, from coordinate 123,273,806 downwards.
TAACAGCAACAACAACACCATCTCTAGCAGAAACTTTCTTCCACCTAGCATAATAGGAATAAAAACAAGGTAGAAAAATACATATATATATATTTTTTTTTCTTTCTCCAATTATAATCATACAAAACATAGCATACAAATTTTCGCTAATTATTATAATAAAAAAAAAAAAAAAAAAAAAAAAAAATTCAGCAATCAATGAAATATTATATAACACATATTATGAAAAATAAAATTTTCGAGTCATTACTATCAGAAAATATTTATTAAAAGATATTCAAAATCAATTATAAGTGAAATATATATACATACCTACATATTATTACAATTTTTCTGAACCACCATATCCAACAAATATCTGCTGAAAAGACATTCAAGAACAATGCACAATAATTAATAACAATAGGCTAATAACTCGTCCTAGAAACGACCTCTGCGGTAAGACTTCGTGAGCTTGCCGGTCAGAGGACTTCAAATAAAATCAAATATCGATCCCCTGCGATAGAGCTTCATATACCTATCGATCAGGAGAAAGATTTTGGTTGGAAAGAGCGATTTTTGCTGATTACTTCTTTTTTATTAGCTAAATAATAAATAAAAAATAAATAAAAAACAGAGATAAATAAGCATACGTTTTTGCTTTATTGAGAATAATTTGCAAAACAAATTGGTTAAAAAACGCTTTTTTTTCTCTCTCTTCCCCTTCTTCGAATTAAAATAAATTAACCGTCTTACTACTAACAAATCCCACAATAGTTCCCCTACCTATTTCCTACTTTAAATTTCGATTTAAATAAGAGATATTTACAACAAACAAGTGACAGCCAGTTTTTTTTTATATACATTGAGATTCCCAGTAATTTATTTAAATTTTTTTTAACTTCTCTCCCTCATCTCGAAATTGTTGTTTGGAAAACTTAAACAAAAAATTTTTTTAACATTTCTTCCATAACTAATTAATTAATTCCCAAACAAAATATAAATCAATTAAACATGACTGAAGAAACCAAATCTTTCGATGAGCTTTGCTTGTCACATGTCCCAAAAATTACAGAAATTAGACAAATTCTGGCCGATTATCACAGAGCAAATAAAAGCAAAAGGACTTCAGATTTTACTTCTGAAAATCTCTAAAATTTGGAAGAAGTGTGGGCTTCATTTGAAAAAACGGAAACATTGATTCAAGATCATGAAGATTTTGATTTAACTCATGATTATTTTAAGTCATGCTATGACAAAACAGAGGACTGGTACAATCTTATAAAGGCAACTCTGTCTGATAGGCTGAAGTCCATATCAATTCACAGAGAATGCACAAATAACCCCTTTTACATCCCCCCCCCCCAAGACTTCGCAGAAAATAACTGCAGCTGATACCCAAGACAATACAGACAAAGATCAGTCAAATGCAATACGGTTTAGATTGCAGGATCACAGGCAAAAGTCTATATCACGAATTATACAACCGATCAATTTTAATTCATTATCGACTACAACCCCGACATATCTTACACAAAAGATCACCTTATTGCAAAAATACTGGGATGATTTTGAGGAAACGCATAATGAAATAATTTCATATACCGGCCCTAATGATTTGGAGCATGACTATTTCAAAAATGATGTTTACGCCGAGGTAGAAACATCATACACAGACACGATATTTGCCCTTCAAGAGCAATTGGACTCTCGAATCCAAAACGTATCGAATAATACACATAACTTCACAGACCATCATCATAATGTCTCCTTTAGAGACCAATCTACCGTCTTTCTATCAGAAGCTAGATCATTAATCCCCAACTTTAATGGAAATCCCAAAGATCTTCACAAATTCATTTCAAGCTGTGATGATTCATACGCAACAGCAACGATGGCAAGCGAAAAGCACTCCCTCCTTAGTTTAATAAGGAGTAAATTATCCGCAGAGGCCTACGATATCTTCAGGTACAATCAAATTGAAGATTGGCCTACCTTAAAATCAATCCTAACTCAAACTTTTGATGTTAGAACTCCCAGATCTACCTTGCAGTCCCAATCGACCAACTCCAGACAAAGAAGAGAGTAAAGTGTAAAAGACTTTTTGCAGAGATTAAATACAACACTGTCCAAGCTAAATGAAGTCGATTAACTCCTTCCAAATTCCACAAAAGTTGGAATCATATCTCCTTCCTTTTAAAAATCCGAAAGAATCAGATAAATTAAATAAAATTAAAATTCCGGCTCGATCAGAATTCATCATTGAAATTCCAACTCCTTCTATCCAAAACCAATCGGTCTGTTTCAAGAAGGAAATAAGGCCAGGCTTATTTCTTGGAAATTCGATATTCGAACCAGTCAACGGTATGGCAGAAGTCCTAATCCTCAACACAAATGAGGAGGACGCCGATCTGGCACATTACGAGGTGAGCGCAGTTTACCAAGCCTTGGACGACTTTGTGGTCATCTCCACAGACTCTGAAAGAGATCCAGTTAAGGGCAGAATAATTAAACTGCAAAACCTTATAAAATTGGATCACTTTAATTCACAGGAATCTGAGAGTGTTCGCAATATCTGTAGGGAATTCAACGATCTCTTCTTCATAGAAGGGGATTTCCTTTCATATACAGATGCGATTACCCACAAATTAAAGACACCCTAAGACAAACTGCCCATCTATGCCAAGCCGTATGGACTTCCTGAAGCAAGCCGAACTGAAATAAATAGGCAAATACAAGAAATGCTTGAGTCAGACATCATCAAACCTTCACATAGTCTCTGGAATTCTCCACTTCTCCTGATTCCTATAAAACCAGATGAGAATGGAAACAAAAAGTGGCGAGTAGTGGTAGACTTTCGTCGTATTAACAACATTACTATTGGTGATGCGTACCCACTGCCTAATATCACTGATATATTAGACCAGTTGGGGAAGTCGAAATATTTTACCACACTCGACTTAGCCAGTGGATTTCACCAGATAAAAATGGACTCGAAGGACAGGGAGAAAACTGCCTTTAGCACACCCTATGGCCACTACGAATACAATCGTATCCCATTTGGTTTAAAAGGAGCCCCTGAATAATGTCTTATCTGGCCTTCAAGGTATTTATTGCTTCGTATACATGGACGATATTGTAGTGCCTGGACACAGTCTGAGAGATCATAACACTAGACTCACAGCAGATTTTAGCCGCCGTCGTGATTTCAACCTCAAACTTCAACCCGACAAGTGTCATTTTCTAGGACAGGACATTATGTATTTAGGGCACATAATTACAGAAAATGGAGACAAACCAGACCCAGCGAAATTAAGTCAGTTCAGTCCTGTCCCAGACCCAAGAAGGAAACGGATATCAAAGCCTTCCTTGATTTCGTCGGCTATTATCGCCGCTTCATTCCAAATTTTTCCAAAATTGCGATGCCCCTTACAAATCTTTCGAAAAAATATACGCTTTTCAAGGTCGACGCAATCTGCTATGAAGCGTTTTGCGAGTTACGCGATAAATTAATTTCAGAACCAATTTTATCATATCCTGATTTCGCCAAAAAATTTTTTGTCACCTCCGATGCCATTGACTAAGCCATCGGAGCAGTCTTTTCACAAGTTGATGATTACGGAGATCATCCAATCGCGTATGTGAGTCGAGTTCTGAATGGTGCAGAGACTCGTTACTCAACAATAGAGAAAGAGCTGTTAGCTATCGTTTTCGCAGTTGAGCAATTCAGTCCATACGTTTATGGTAGACAGTTTACAATTGTAACTGACCATAAACCATTAGTACGGCTGATGAATCTGAAAGATCACTCCTCAAGACTGATGAAATGGAGAATACGTCTTGGGGAATATGACTACAAAATAGTCCATAAATCAGGTAAGCTCAACACAAATGCAGCGCTCTCAGTAGAGCTTCTCCGGATAGTAGCGAAAATTTTGTAGAACCTACCACCTACGTAAATGTGGTAACAAGTAATCAAGCTAGAGCTCAGGCAAATCTGAACATTCCCGACACGAGTATTATTATTCCAAACCCAGCTCCATCGTCATCAAACAATTCCTCAGTCATAACAACTGAGACTAATTTTCCTCTCTTACTGACTAGAAATGCGAATCCTAAATTTTTCATCTTGCCAATGCAAGATACAGAACTTGGAAGAGTGTTGGATTCGAAACTAAAATTTTCAGATAAATCTCCACTTCTAAAAACTGAATTAACTTCTACACAAAATAGGACTCCAAAATAATCATTTCAAAAATTAATTTACCTCGTCGATCGCAAAGAGATAGGTCAGACCTCGAAAAGATTTTAACTGAGATCTGCTCAAACACAGAAGCAAATCAGTTAAAACAAATTAATATCTCCTTCCCTATAGTAGATCCACAGAATCTAATAATTATTAAACCCGCTTTTACCAAAATCTTCGCTAATAAACAAATAAACATAAAATTCCATCAAGATTCGATTAAATATTTATCCGACATTAATGAAATCGAACAAAATTTTCTGAGGCTATTCCCATAGTCGACACCGAGCCTAAGACATTAGCGGAAGCCTTCACGACAACAGTAGTTTGTCGACATGGTATTCCAGCAAGTATCCTCACAGATCAGGGTTCTAACCTCATAAGTGGCATGTTCGCCGAGGTATCTGAGAGGTTGCTGAGAATTAAAAGGCTCAAAACTACTCCATATCACCCTCAAACGAATGGTGCATTGGAGAGAAGCCACAGAACCTTAGCGGAATATCTCCGATCTTATGTAGCAAAAGATCCACAAGACTGGGATACATGGATTCCTTATGCCATATTTGTGTACAATACCACTCCTCATTCGAGTACTAATTATACTCCTCGCGAACTCCTTTACAGATTCCCAGCCGAAATTCCAAACAACTTGAAACCTTCTCTACAGCATAGCTTCAAAATAGCTAAAGACATGGCCATGGCAAATAAAGAAAAATCCAAACTACAATATGATAAAAATTCCATCCAGAAATCTTTTATGGTAGGCGATTAAGTCCTACTTAAGAGCAGAGTTCGAGAGAACAAATTCTCACCACTATGGTCAGTTCCGTATGAGATAATCAACAACAAAAATAAAAGAGTCCACAACAATGACTTAAAACTTTTCTCAGAGTAATATCAACAACTTCCTCATCCTCTTTATTCCAAGCGAATAATACAATATCATCCTTCAGGTTTCCAAAACGGTGCATATAGCATTCATTGCGCATCCCTTTCGTCTATGGCTCAGGGATAGAAGTCAATCAGCTGAATGGTACTGCAGGCATTTACTTCGAGGAGATTGGCAGATCCAACCTCTACACTAACGAATGGAAGATCGCCACCTATTACGATCTGGTGAATTTTAAATCAGAATTCAGCAATATCCAGTTCATCGCGCAGCAAATAACAGCGACTTGCCAGAGCCTTAATAGGGATTCAGCAATGGCCCACACCTGTAATGGTACGTTGCTACAAATAAATCTTATTATAGCAAACATAGAATATAAGAATATTTTCCTTGTGACCCAAAATAGGAAACAAAGAGCACTTTTCAATACTATAGGCTCAATCTCTAAAGCTCTTTTCGGCACATTGGACGAAGATGATTCAAAGATTTATGACGAGCAAATCCTTAACCTCACCCTTCACCAGAACTCCCTCCTATCACTTATGAAAAGCCAAACTGCGATAGTCGAAGCAACCGCAAATGTTTTCAACAAAACTAAAGCCGCAATTGAATGGTTATGCATAAAAAGTTAATTTGAATACAGATAGCTACATCATTAATGGAAAACAGAACATTGGATAACAAAATATCCATAGAACTTGAATCACTCATTTCACTGGTTTCGTTAATGGCATACAGATACCAAAATGCCCAGTCGGAATTAATAGATCTCTTAACAGAAGAAAGGCATGAACAATTTCATCCTACACTCATTTCCCCTAGACAAATTGAAGAACTCTTATTGAACATCAGACAGGAATTGCCATAAATTCTAGAGACAGTGTTTTATCACAAATTTACAAATTTAGTACAATAGCAGCGAATATTTTCAATAATAAAATAATTATCGAGCTCCGAATTCCACTTCCATTCAAGGAACCATACCAATTATTCAAAGTAAAGCCATTACCTACACTCCTTAACGGATCGTTCATATATATTGAACCAGCAAATGAATATATCCTAATAGACTACAATCGCGAACATTTTGTTGAATTAACGATTCAGGATATTCATTATTGAGCAAAATTGGACCATATGCACTTCTACTGCAAAATTTCATCCCTCATCCTAAACACAAATACAAGAACAAACCAATGTGAAGTGAATCTACTAAAGAAGGAGCCTATTACACAAAAATGTAAAATTCTGATCTTGCGACAAGATTACTATGGGACGCAATTATCACAGCAGAACGCTTGGCTTTTCTCCTTAAAAGTGTTACATACAGAGCATCTACTGGCATCAGTTAAACATGTATATACATACATACATGCATCTCTGAATCGATTTCGCTTTACGCAGAATTATAAAATTCATGCATCAATAAAGAAATGCAGACATGTAGATACGTACATACCTACAGCATTCTCATTGCATGCAGAATTATAATTCCCAGCTGCAAGTATAAACATATATCCTACAAACATATTTGCAAGTTCAGTAAAGTCACTCTCTACTGACCTACACCAATTTCTTAATCACATAAAGAACAAGTGAAGGCAGTGACACAATCCCCTGCGCGCAAGAATTCACACGATGCAATTTGATAACCTTGCGCCAGCGGTAGAACTCAGGTGAACGAAACAATGGTTCACGATGATGTCATAATAGCAGCAAAGCGGCGAACGGTCTGCGGAAGTATTTATATATGTACATATGAAAGCAATGAATGCCGTGATGTAACAACAACAACCCGGCAAAAGCTTTGCGGAAATTAATTTATGAATGCCACAAGGAAACACTTTGCGGAAATAATAATTATATACGAATAAATGCTGTGATGAAATTAGCTTAGCGTAATAAGAAAATAGCAATAGTATTAAGTGGAAAATTGTATAAATATTCTGTGATTTTTGAATAAAGAAGTTAGTTAATGAGTAGCAGTAGTATCAACAGAACACGAGTTGTTTTATTTACCTGGAGTAAAGCTAGTAAGCTGCTCCATTCATCCAACTAGGAGTAAAGCTAGTAAGCTGCTCCATTCATCCAACTAGGAGTAAAGCTAGTAAGCTGCTCCATTCATCTATACTAGGAGTAAAGCTAATAAGCTGCTCCATTCATCTACACTAGGAGTAAAGCTAGTAAGCTGCTCCATTGAATCACACTAGGAGTAAAGCCAGTAAGTTGCTCCATACGCATCGCTGCTCTACCTATCTCGGGAAAAATAAGTAAAAGCCCATCTTGAAGGCACGTAATCTTAGTTTACCTACAGTAAACGTGCCGTGTTCCAGATTAAAATATAAAGGTGCTCGGATGAGAGTACTAGAAGTACTTAAGAAACTCAACAATTTTGGCGCAGCCGGTAGGATCAAGGAAGTTATATAAATTCAAACACTTGAAAAACCTTGATCCTCGAATTTACATAAACGAGTGCATAAGAGCGCATTATTTTTGAATCTGGCACACAAAAACGAGACATTGGGCATTTCTAACAACAATAAAAAGTATCCCTTTTTTGTCTTGAAAGATACCAACATCAAACAACAATAAAAGGACAGAAGCCCCAATATAATACAGCATCATATCTGCATAGCGGAAAAGGCTTTAACATTTTTTCTCTTCTCTTCAACTAAAGTGAAGTAAAAGTAAGTTAACAAAAAATTTTAAAAAGACGCGAAAATTTAGTAGCAAAATTACTTTAGACTAATAACAAAAAAAAAATAATAAAAAATAAATAAAGAAATAAATACAGTAGTCACAGCGATATATGTATGTGCATGTACATAAGCGACAAAAGACAGTAGAAACATTTTCTTCAATTGAGCATCCCAATTTCTTCGGTTATTAAATAGAATTAGTTAAACTACCTATTCTCTCTTGTCTTCTCTCTCAATTTTTGCGTAAAAACTCTGTGGGTGTTGCTTTCCTGCACAGACTTGATCGAAGCTCTCCTGGCTCAAATTTTGAGGCAGAAATAAGTTCATTGTCTTTTGACAACACAAGTCCTCCAGACAGCCCAATAGTAGAGCGAAATTCAGCCCAAATCAGACCATCCATAAATTGGTATCGCGAGCATCGCTCAGGTAAACGCTTCAGAGGGCACAGTCTTATTAATTTTCTCGCAAGAAATCATAGTTTAGGCGCCCTAGTATCCAAGCAAGCGTTGGCCACACCAAGTTTGAGTATAAACACTCAAATCACTTCCTGCATAGAACAACCAAGTAAAACAGACAAAATGTCGGTAAACTATGAAAAAGTAGTAAAACTGACGGTACAAATGGTGCCTTTGTTCTCTGGGGAAATTAGCGCGCAAATTCTTACACAATTACAGACTTTTATAGGCTGTTGTAAGCAAGTGCAACAGTGTCTAGGGGAAGAGGAAAGGAATGCCTTCATGCCCACCAGATTGAGAGGAAACGCGTATCAATTAATAGCGTCCAGCTCTCTCACAAAATTGGAAGAAGTCGAACAACTGCTTTACCGAACGTATTTACCTCGTGAAACATACCATGAACTAATAAACAAGTTAATTACTTGCCGGCAATATCCGCCAGAATCATTTAGTTCATTTACAAATAGATTAAAATGTCCTTGAATTCAATGCAACGAGGCAGCACAAAGTAAATACGGATCTGAAAATTTTAAAGTAGTAAAGTGTTGTAACCCAGGTACCGTCGTGCTTTCCTGAAGAGAAGAGCGGCACAGGGGGAAGATTCAGGACCTTTAAATATATCAAAAGCTCAAAGTTAAGAGGTATAAAAAACTTCCCTTTATTTATTTCTCCTTCCTTTTGTTTTGTATTTTACAATAACTTTTAATATTTAGATCTATAACCGAACTCTATTTAACAATAACTTTTTATGTTTAGATCTATAACAGAACTCTCTTCTTCACAAAGTGAAGATTCACTTTTTATTAGAAACTTTTTCTTGGATTTAATAATCTGAAGCACAACTTTTTCTTACTTCCGTACTCGTTGGGCGCTGATCCTGAACTTCCAAGATTATTCTTCAGTGATTATTGTTCACCTCTTTTTAGACGCGCTAGCGTCAGCAGAAATATCCCACTTGTTGTATTCATTCTGATCAATAAGAAAGTTCTCGCTAATAATGATATAGCAAGAACTGAAAAAAAGTATGCACGCTGTCTTGACCAATCAGAAAGTTAACCAATCAGAAAATTCTTGCTGATAATGCCATAGCAAGAAGTAACAAGTGAAAAAGCTAGAATTGGTCTAAGACCAATTCTTATGATACCCTAGATGAATGCCCGTATGAAATTTCGTATGGGTATCCATTTGAGCAATTTTGATTTTTGCAGTGGTTTTTCGCACATATTTCTAGAACGGTTCGTCGGACAGAAAAAATGATTATAACCAATTTTATTGGATTTCATATTCTGAAGAAGTTTTTAGTACAATAAAAATGTATTGGACTGATCGTTTTCACAGTATACATAAAAAACCTAATTTTTTATATGGCAACACCATGAATGGGTTGCCCGATTTCGTCCGTTTTTGAAATTTTATTTGCTAGTACAATGTGAACACCACGTACCAAATTTCAGCTCTCTACGGCAACTCGTTCTCAGGCAGTGTTCAAATATATAACGAAAAACGAAATTTTTGTATGGCAACCCCATGAAGGAGTTGCCCGATTTGTCTCATTTTCGAACTTAATTTTACTTTTTTTTTTTTAAAGCCCGTGCACAAAATTTCAGCTCTCTAAGTGTACGCGTTCTCGAGTTATCATGCGTACGGGCGGACGGACGGACGGACATGCAAAAATCAAAATAACTTTTAATATTATGCGTGCGTGTCCAATTCATTTTGCTCTACCATCATTATTTCGAGGTGTTACAAACGGAATGACAAACTTAGAATACCCCTTTAGATTTCATCTAGGGTATAAAAAGGTCGTGAGAATGTTTAGATTTTTAAGTAATCTGACACTTGCTCTTGAGATTATGAGCATTTTACAATTTAAAGGCACATAAATATTATTGTGTGGCAGAATTGATGTTACTCGATATGGTAAGTATTCATATTTTTAGCATGACTTTTGTTTTAGGTTTTTTTAAAAATGTAATTTGTGAAGGCTTGCAATATGCGCCTTTATCAAGTGGAATATTTGGGGTAAGTATATTTGTGCATATTGTTGTGATTTATGAATATCGAAATGTGTGGTATTTCGGGATCACAACATCCCATCCCCCTAGTAAAAAGAAAATTCATCTACTTGAAGAGTTGACGAATTTTCTGCTGAACTGAGATCTATGTGAGTCTAGCTCAAGATTCCAAAAGTCATCATCTAATTCATGAAAGAGGTTTACACTCTTGCCTTAGCGAAATTCGAGGTTTGTTTTTTTTTTTCATTCTTTTTTTTTTTTTTTTACGGTTGTGCGAAGAAGTTATGATTATGCTTTATGAGCAATAACATTTTTTTCATATTTAGGTAGATATTACAATAAAATTTTCCTGCGCTTACATAATTATAATCTTATATTGAGACTAAGATAGTAAAAACAAAACTTCGAATTTCTTTAATGAAAATTTAATTTATACCTATAATTAAGTACTAATAATACAAAAGTAAAAATAAAATTAGGATATGAAAACTAATTAAAACGAATTACAGTATCGAGATTAGTTGCAAATTGCAAGAATTTAAAGTATGAAGCTTAAAAGAGGTGCTTGCTTTATTTTATATGTATATGTATAATTACAACTTAAAATTACGAATTTGGTTCGTTAATTATCTTATCTTACAATATATATATAACGTATATATGGGGTGTGTTTATCATTCCAGTTGAATGGTGTTCGCGTATTCAGGGGAGAAAAAAATAACAAAATTTCGTCGATGTAAGCGATGAAATCGTAAATTGCGTAATGTTAGTGTGCCGGTTCATCGTAATCGAGTTAATTGGATTGGGGGCCGTTGTGTAGGCTCCCCAGAGTTACTGTCATTATTTACTGTATTTGGTTTAATTTTACCACGGCATACTATCCATTTAGGATACGTTATATACAGGATTATTATTAAAATTATGAAAAACAAAGAATAACCGAGAGAGTAGTGATGCACCGTGTGCGGATTTATGGGTTCTATGTCTCTTTCCTCTTGTTCCTTTAAGGCGTTTATCCGCTGGGATAGTTTCGTAATGTCATCTGGAGTTGAACATTTGACTAATTGGTCTTGGCTTGAAGTATTTTGTATTATTAAAAATATTCTCACTAATTAATGTCATATTCATATTGTATAAGGTCAGATATTTTGTTCTTAAATAACAATTATCCTTTATTTCTAATATTCCAGTTCCGGTCAGAATATGAGGAGTAATAAGTTGTTTGCATATAACATCAACTGTCATATTGATTCTCGTTGAATACAACCATTTATTAGTTTGGGATAATTGCACCCAAAAGGTACTTTGATTTGAAGCACGAAAATCGCATGATTGTAATTTTGAATATTCTCTTTTAAGTAAATATATTTCGCACATTGCATTGTCTTCATTTTCATTGAAGATGGGATGGTTAAGCTGACATAGATACAGATCGTTACCGTCAGTCTTACAGTTGCTTAGCTCATGTGCATTCATGTTATAGAAGTGTTCGCGGTCATAATCGACTACGAGATATTCGGTACTAGGCTGTATGAAGGTAAATTTATTATTATAGATGGAGGGCAATGCATGAGTTTTGAAAAGTTGGTAATCTTCTTTATAAGGGAGAGCAATTTTAAATTCGGATATTATTTTGTCATTGTAGACGATAGTACTCATTTCTCCCATGCGATATATAGACAATAGGTTAGTTTCCTTTGAAGTACTGGGTAATCTAAGTTCACTTGGAATTTCCCTTCGTATAGTGATAAGAAGAGATTCTATTTGATTAGAAGTGATAATCGATGGGTGTGGTCGCCCATAACGTCTGTCACAAGATCTACTAGTGTGTTAACTATTCCCTGGTATCTCATTATCATTAGTGTGTTAAGAGTAGTTAGGGATTCTAGCTCTGTAACTACGCGATTGGCATATCTTACATTATAGAGTTCATCCATAAATCCTCTTAGCGCTCGGTACTTGTTATTCAAAGTGACAAATTGCATTTGAATATCATTTATAGTTTTGTTGAGAATATTCGCAGTGGTTTCTAAAATGACAGTTTGGTTTTTTATTAAGAACTTGAGGTACTTTTCGTTATTTCTTAGATTATCTATTTCTTTGTCGAAATATTCCGCGTCCTCTTCGTTCAGAATACCAAAAAGTGGTTTACTAATCATCCCTATAATACCGAGTAATGACCTTTTTGTTCTTAGTGCTGGGTCCAGAAGAATGAGATTCTGTTCGATGTCGTTTATTAAATGGTTCATTTCTAATATGGAGTGGTTGCACACTTGCGAAAATGCTGGTTCATTATATAACACGCCGCATAATTCATTAATTTCTGTGGTATGTTTTTTTAGATAGGTTATTCCTAATTTAATACCTGTTAAATCGTAATAATCTACGATTTTGCATTCACTTGAATAAAATTCTATATTCCCTAAATTTTCAAAATATATCCCCGCGTTATTTATTGGTGTTATCTTGATTCCGTCAGGTTGTACTGCGGTTAAAGTTGCAAGTAGGATAAGTGTCCAGATCATATCTGAAAGAATTTTTTTGTTAAACTCTTGACATACAAAAGGGAGTTGATTTCGGTGAGAAGTCAGAATAGAAGCGATAAAAGAACCCAAGCGTAAATAAAAAAATGAATCTTTCATAATTATTTGGAGATGTAATCACTCTACGTATTTCTTTAAATTATTATTGTGGACAATTTTGGTTTTATTTCCAATTTTTATCTTAGTGGTTTCTTTAGATATCAAGTCTACTACTTCATATGGTCCTTCCCATACAGCAGAAAATTTATTTTGTCGGACATGTTTCTTTAATAATACTTTATCGCCCAGGTTAAAAAACCTTTCTCGTTTATTTTCGTCGTAATGTAATTTAGATTTTTCTTTGTGTTTTATTAGATTATCTCTTGCTAATTTGTATCCATGTTGTACTCATTCGCATAATTATCATAGTTATAAATTGTTTCTGGTAATAGTTTTAAGGAGGTTGGTATTTTTGGTGGATAACCGTAAGGTAGTTCGTACGGGCAGTAGGCTGTGCTACTATGAGGGGTAGTGTTATACACAAATATACCATATGGGATCCATTCATCCCAAGTTTGAGAATCTTTGTTGACATAATGCCTTAAGTATTCCGCCAAAGTGCGGTGACTCCTTTCCAATGCTCCATTGGTTTGCGGGTGATATGGGGTTATCTGTAGTTTCTTTATCTTTAAAAGTTTACAAACCTATGCGAACATACCACTAAGGAAGTTGGTGCCCTGATCGGTAAGTAATGAATCGGGAATACCATGTCTACAAACGATATTCCTAAAGAAATGTTCAGCCACTGTATGGGCTTCTGCATTATAGATGGTAATTGCCTCCGAAAATTTAGTTAAGTCATCCTGAAAAGTAAGGAGATATTTATTTCCTCCATAACTAACAGGAAGTGGACCCACTATGTCCAGTGCCACTCTTTCAAATGGTTGTAAACTTGTTGTTGTAATTTTCATAGGTATATGATTTGGTTTACTTAGTTTGTTTTTTTGACAGGACTCGCAGCTACTGATATAGCTTTTTATGTCTTTAAGCATACCGGTCCAATTATATTTCATTTTAATACGCTTGAGCGTGATGTCCGCCCAAGGGGCATGTGTGATATTCTTTAATTAATTGCTGAATATCATCAGGTTTATCTAAATGTATTTTTGTACTATTGTATAGAAATATTTTTATTCCTGGTTTTAAATTCAGTTTTTTCACAATATTTTTTAACTCGATTAGTACGTTCCGGTTGCCTACGGGCATAACAATATGAAAATTGGTAATTTGATTCTGTTCGCCTACACTCAAAATTCGCTCTATAGAAGTTTTCATATACTCTCGATCTAGATTCGTTCTTATAGGAATGGGTAGCTTAGTTCCGTGATAATGTTCATCATTAAACTTAAATGATTTTTCTTTTCTAATATTAGTAAGGTTAGGTAGGATTTTTCTAAGCTCTATTTCCTCCTGTGTTTCCATTAGGGGTAGAAGATAGTATTTGTGTTTCACTTTTTGTGCTATCAGTGACTCTTGCTTTTCTATTACATTTATTGGATCTGTTTCCAATACCGCATTCTTTTTATTTGAACAGTCTAAATCTTCCAGATTTTGTGTTTCGGTCTTTTTTCTTTGGCTGCGGGTTACAATTAGTACTTTATTAAGGTTTTCTGTTAATTTAATCCGACTCAACGCATCAGCGTTAGCGTTACACTTACCAGCTTTATACTTTATTTTATATGTATATTCCTCCAATAGTATCCGCCATCTCATCAACCTTGAGGATGGTTCCTTCAAATTTATGAGCCATTGTAGTGGCTTATGATCCGTTAAAATTACGAATGTTTTTCCATAGATATAAGGTCGGAACTATTTAACGGCATAAACTATTGCTAACATTCCTTCTCTGTAGTAGAATACCTCGTTTCAGCCGGATTGAGTGTTCGGCTAGCATAGCAAATTGGGTGATCGTTACCTATCTCACCTTGCGACAGCACAGCTCCTAATGCCAAGTCACCAGCATCAGTCGTAACGAAAAACTCCCTACTGAAATCTGGATAAGCTAAAACTGGAGCTTGAGTAAGCTTTTCTTTTAAGAGCACAAATGCTTCTTCACAAAAGGCATCCCATGTAAAAGGTTCTGTTTTCTTGATAAGCTTTGTCAAAGGTTTTGCAATTTTCGCAAAATCAGGTATAAATCGCCTATAATAACCCACGAACCCGAGGAATGACTTTATATCTTTTTCTTTCTTCGGTCTAGGATACGATTTCACAGCATTCATTTTAGTTGGGTCTGGCTTCACTCCTATTTCAGAAATTACATGAGCCAAATATGCGAGTTCTTTTGCAACAAAATGACACTTGTCAGGCTGGAGTTTAAGTCGGCTTTCTCTCCGTCTATTCAACACGCTAACCAATTTCCTATTATGATCCCTTAAATCATATCCGTATATTACGATGTCATCGATATATACGAAACACTCTATCCCTTGTATACCGATAAGGACGTTATTCATCAGCCTCTGGAATGTCGCGGGAGCGTTTCTCAAACCGAATGACATTCTGTTATACTAGTAGTGACCAAAGGGAGTACTGAAAGCAGTCTTCTCTCTGTCATGGTCATCTACGAGGATTTGGTGGAATCCTTTAGCCAAATCTAGAGTGCTAAAGTATCTTGCTTTTCTTAGCTGATCCAGTATTTCGGTTATATTTGGTAGTGGATATGCGTCCCCGACTGTAATGTCGTTAAGTTTACGAAAATCCACTACAACTCTCCACTGCTTAATGCCTTGGCTGTCTGCCTTTTTGGGTACGAGGATCAGAGGGGAATTCCATGGACTCTTGCTATGTCGTATTACATCTGCCTTGTGCATCTCTTTAACTTGCCGGTGAACTTCGTTCCTTTGAGATTCTGACAACCTGTATGGTCTTATATACACGGGCGGTTTATCAGTCTGGGTTTGAATTTTATGAGTTCCAGCATTCGTATATGTTAAAATATCACCCTCTAAATAAAAAAGATCATTATATTCGCGACAAATTTCAATTATTGAAGATTTTTCTTCAGTCTTACAATTCTCAAGGCTTAGAGCAGATTGCAATCTCTTAAGTCCACAGTTTACAGGGTCATCCTCCCTACGGTAATTTAATATCTGGTATTTATCAAGTTCGTCATATTCGAAATTTATCTTACGCTAGTCTATTTCCACTTCATCTTCGTTACTATTTAAAAGCAAAATTTGTAATTTTTTATTTTGAGGTCTTGCTATTATTGACGCAAGGTATACTCCTGGTAATATTTCTTTTTTTTTAACCACTATCTCTCTTTCATGGTCACAAGGCATTTCTAATATTGTTTTGCACCGGGGTGCAATTATGAATTTATCATAACCAGCCGAAGCTGCATTATTTGCTTGACTCAAGGTACTTTTGTTAACGAGCCTTGGAAGTGAGTTTGGACCTATACAGTTGGGCAACGGTATTGAAGATATTTTATCTTTCCGGGCCGCTGTCAAGCTTTCCGTTACTCTCACCTTGGGATCGTTCAACCTTATTTCAAGACAACTCTTGTTGTAATCTATATTACAGCGATACTTTTTCAAAAAATCATTGCCTATTAACCCGTCATATTCAAGATTCGTTTCTTGATCTAGCAACAGAAACGGGTGCTCAATAGTGATGTCAAATTTCTCATTTGATAAATTTATATGACCATTAATAAATCCTAGTACAGGGATCGACTTTCCAGTTATCGTTACGATACTGCAACTTTCTGTGCTTTGTATATTTTTGGCGATATCAGACTTTAAGTTCATCTTAATTAAACTAAATTCCGCTCCTGTGTCTGTCAACAGTCTCACATATCCTGTTTCGGATGGCTTAAAAATACGTTGGCGACAAGGCCAGCCTTAGTGTCTTCTAAGGAAGCTTCAATAATAGTATCAGTTAATTTGTTTAGTGTTGGTGAATGTCGGCTCTGAGCTTGATTCGAGCAGGTGTGCCGACCAGCTGCTCTCGAATCTTCTCGTTTCCCACTTCTGTAGGAATTTTAGTTTCCTGCCTTACGGCGTACTGGGTGAACTTCCGTCTTCTATTGCCTTGTGGCATATTCATTCGATTGAGACCGTTTCCGTTCCCTGAGGTCCTCGATTGATTTCGTGTATTATGTGCCTGGAGGTTTGAATTGTCGCGTCCGTTGAACCTATAGTCCGATTGCTGTGGAGTGTTAAAGTTTCCTGATTCGTGCCATATTCTGGAGTTATGGGCTTGTTGATTAGGATAATCCGTTCTTCTTACATGTTGGATTTCCCTCTTAATAGTGTTTCTGGCCATAATTGGGAATCTGTCTCTTTGATAACAGGTATCCCTAGAGTGACCTTTTTTCCACATATAATACAAGCAGGAATTGGTCAAGTATTTGCTCTATAAAAGCTTTGTGTGGTTGCACCATCTTTATCTGAGCGTAGTTCATGCTCAGTGGCGTATGAAATAGCCTTTCGCTAGTCAGTTTCGCCATGTGCCTTGACTAAAAACTTTAAGCTTGGATTTCGCAATCCGTCTTCAAAAACCTGAATTGCTAATTTTGTATTCTCGCTCAAGAGATATGTTCTCGCCTCTGAGTTTGATACCTCAGTGTAAGTGCTAGAATTCAGCGCACTTGCTAACTGTAATAGCCTATCTCCGAATTCTTTAACGGTTTCTTTATAAGTCTGTTTTATTTTCATCAGTTCATTTTGCGCCATTGCCCTTGACTTATCTTGCTTGAAACGAGTCTTGAGTGCTTCCATTAATGCATCCCAAGTACTGTACGTCTCATATTGAGTTAATTCAAAAGCAGGTCCTTGGAGCTTTGTTTTAATTACTTCCAAGAAGAATTTCTTGTCTGCTTCGGTTTTAGCGGAAGAGAAGAGTATCATCCCACAAGCAACAAATTTATTTAATCCCTCTGGATTTCCGTCAAATTCGGGCACTAAATGGTTTATGTCGCTTAGACTGACTGTGATTGGATCGTCGGCAGGCATATTGACGGAAACCAAAAACTATTGCGGCTCTATCTCGGGCTCTACTGCGAGTTTGTATAACAGTCCTTGATAGCACGATGTTACGCCGTTCCTTTTACTCTCACGTAAGAAATTAATTTTGTTCTCTTAAAATCGATTGCATACAAAGATCGGGTTTCGAGATTTCAGACTAGGTCTATTTGAACTTACAATTCATGAAGAAGGGGATGACTTCAAGGGTAAATTGATAAGTCCAATAATTGAGATTGAAGATGAAGACGACGGTTTCGATGAACGTGTATCTCAATGGGTAATGCAGGTAACCCCAATGTACCCCCTTTTGTTTTTTTTTTTAAAAACGTAAGTCAAAATAGGGCACACACAAAAAAAATTTTAAAAAATCAGTTTTTATAATTCCTTCATCGTTAAAACTGCGAGAAGAGTCAGCATTATAGCTTATCCTGGATAAGGATGAAAATCGAACAAGAAGCCTACGGCGAAGTGATATATGCTTTAACAAGGGGCAGGAATTGAATAACATTAATTTTTCCTACTGCCATATGGTTTATCGTTTGTCTTCCCTACACTTATTTTTATTTGACTATTTGTCAGCTATTTATAGTAGACCTATATTCATATGCCAAGTTACGTTACAAATTTGTACAACCGATTGGACTGGGAATGCCGGTTATAAATCACCATACGAATAAGTCCACTGATAAGTTAAGTATATATTATCGAATCCTTTTCTCAATGCTATTTCGGTGATATTAAGTTAAACGGTTACCGTTGTTTGTGAATATTTAAGTAAGAACAGTACACAAAGAAAAAAATTGTTTTGTATTTTGATTGCCAATAATCCCTCACTCATAAGTTCACAAAAAAAAATTCTATTATATTTGGGAAGAATAATGGCGAATTATGGCAATATTAAAAATACAAGACGAGAGGAACGTTAAGTTAAAATTGGAAATACTTCCGATAATGCTTTTATTATCGATTTAAATCAAACTCACTACACACATTATCCTAATGCGGATATGTTTTTACGATGAGTTGCTAACTAGGTGCGTAGCACAAGATTAAACGCTTTTGTTTACACTTTTATGAAAAAGCAAACACAAACAGTATTTACACGCCATACAGTAGTGGTTTTCCTTGAAACACATTAATTTCGTGTCACTAGGGAAAAAAAGGAACTTCGCAGTCATAGTGGCGAGTTGAAAAAACAAAAACAAATTATATATATATATATTTATAGGTATGTTTAATGGTTTTCACTTAAGATGCAAAAGAGTTGGAGGTTGCTTATTATGCACACTTTTCACATTAAGATTTCCGGGGAAGATCTCGTATCTGGTATTAAACGATTAGAATAGTTATGATTAATTACCGTAAGTACGACCTGATATTATTTAGTTGGTCGATGGCTTTTCCTGGCCCTCAAAGATTTGTAGGAACACTTAGGAATCGACTCGCGGAGATAACAATTATGAAATTAATTATATACACATTTATGTGATTCACTTGAAAATTATTGATACACTGAATGCACCACTCAAAAGATGACATGCACTTCCATTTTTCGTTAACAAATTAATTCACTTATAGGGTTTATTTTTCCAAAAAAAATGTATTCACTTCGTTGGAAATTAGTTACAATATTATGCTTAGAAGCAAATGCGGTAATATAATATATATATGTATAAGCATTAATATATTTGTATATGTATCAATTTATTTATATTCGTATAAGCATTAATATATATTTGAAACCAAATTCTACTATCTAGTATAATTAAAATAGAATCTTACTTGTAAGATTAGATCCTCGTTTAAGCTGGATCGAGCGTTCAGTAAAGATGAAAAAAATTTGTTTGAAGTTGTTCAGTAAAGATGATAATTTTTCCTAAAGCTGGTTAAGTGAAGATGATAATTTTTCTTAAAGTTGTTTAAGATGACAATTTTTCTTAAAGTTGGTTTAAAGATGACAATTTCTTCTTAAAGATAGTTTAAAGATGACAATTTCTTCTTAAAGTTGGCAATTTTTCGTAAAGTTGGTTTAAAGAAGACAATTTCTTCTTAAAGTTGGTTTAAATGTGACAATTTCTTCTTAAAGTTGGTTTAAAGATGACAATTTCTTCTTAAAGTTGGTTTAAAGATGACAATTTCTTCTTAAAGTTGAATTACTGCGATTTTATTCAGATCTTGTTTTCGGGATCCAAAGTTTCGAGATCGCCACCGCTGCCACCAATGTTGAAACCCAGGTAACGCCGTGCTTTCCTGAATACAAGAGCGGCACAGGGGGAAGATTCAGGACCTTTAAATATATGAAAAAGTCAAAGTTAAGAGGTAATAAAAACTTCCCTTTATTGATTTCTCCTTCCGTTTGTTTTTTATTTTACAATAACTTTTTATATTTAGATCTATAACCGAACTTTATTTAACAATAACTTTTTATGTTTAGATCTATAACAGAACTCTCTTCTTCACAAAGTGAAGATTCACTTTTTCTTGGATTTAATAATCTGAAGCAGAACTTTTTCTTACTTCCGTACTCGTTGGGCGCTGATCCTGAACTTCCAAGATTATTCTTCAGTGATTATTGTTCACCTCTTTTTAGACGCGCTAGCGTCAGCAGAAATATCCCACTTGTTGTATTCATTCTGACCAATAAGAAAGTTCTCGCTAACAATGATATAGCAAGAACTGAAAAAAAGTGTGCACGCTGTCTTGACCAATCAGAAAAATAACCAATCAGAAAATTCTTGCTGATAATGCCATAGCAAGAAGTAAATATGTCGTGAGAATGTTTAGATTTTTTAAGTAATCTGACACTTGCTCTTGAGATTATGAGCATTTTACAATTTAAAGGCACATAAATTATGTGCTATGTATACACGTGTGGCAGAATTGATGTTACTGGATATGGTAAGTATTCATATTTTTAGCATGACTTTTGTTTTAGGTTTTTTTAAAAATGTAATTTGTGAAGGTTTGCAATATGAGCCTTTATCAAGTGGAATATTTGGGGTAAGTATATTTGTGCATATTGTTGTGATTTATGAATATCGAAATATATGGTATTTCGGGATCACAACAAAAGCAGCAAATGGAAGATTTTTCTATGGCTTCCATAAAGAGTGGTGCAACTAATCCCCATCTAAGCGCCTATTTACTCACATTGAATGAAAATTTTTTGGAAACTCTCATCCAAAAGGCACTAGATATGGAAAGGTTTCAGCAAGGACTCTTTTTCATTCCACAACCAACAAATTATATCCTTAACCCAACAAACTCTTTCCAAGTGGACCATTTCCTAAGACCTAATATCCCAAATTTCTACAATACCTATGGCTATCCCATACCTGAGTGTGTAAGTTTGTCTTCCTACCCATACGCAAAGGAATTCGGAAGACATAACATAAAAACTGAAATTGGTATACCTGCAATAGCGGAACCACCAAAGGAAACTTCAGTATACTTTAGTACCGACAGAAACTCAGAAAATTATTGGCGCTCGCCTCAAACAAACATAACAAGGAAATGTTAAGAGGTCCACCTCCAAACAGGAAATCTTTTTACGAGCAGGCAAAAAAAAATACGATAAACACAAATTGCTGTTAAACAAGATCACCTGCAGCTACTGCAATTATAAAGGGCACACATATGACGAGTGCCTAAAGCATAAGAATACTCCTTATTGTACTAACTGCAGAGTGAAGGGCCATGATGCCCAATATTGCAAACAGAACATTAAGGCACCACCCGAACATGCAAACTCTAAAAACAATGCTCGGTGGGGCTCTGCAGATAGGTAACAAGGATTTAACCCCATATAAAATATGTGCGATTTCTGTGGGAGAAGAAGTCATACGGTGTCCACTTGTCAGCAGAAACAACAATGGGAGGCCACACATTCGGGAAACGGCATACTGTCGACCGAAAAATCCCCGGCTCGACATTAAATAAAACTGCTCAAATTACTTCAGGGTCCTCTCAAACAAAACAACAATTAAATAGAGAAAATGTACCAGTGGTAGACTTACCACTGAACATAGGCAAAAACACAGCCGTTCGGCTGATATTAGATACAGGAGCTGAAGTAAGCATCATAAAAATGGAAGCACTAGATAACCCAGAACATATAGAACGAAGACAAAAGGTGACTTTGAAAAACCCATTTGGAGAAGGAGAAACATTGGTAAACTGCCAAGGCAACTTTCTATTAAGTCGCAATGTCCCATGCGAACTCCAGGTAGTACAACACATTGCCCAAATCACCAACGATGGGCTGTTAGGCAATGACTTTCTTGCAAAAAATTGTAATTTCGAAGGGCTTAATAAATTACTCCGGTTCCCTCGCACGGAAACCAACCCCTTTGAATTCACGGTACCTCTAGAAACATCCCTAGAAGATGGAGAGGAAATACCAAGTGATCAATTGGAGGAGCAATTTAAATCACGGGCACCAGATAACAAAAATGCCTTACCTCCAATGGTACTGAGCATACCGTTACAAATAGACCAAGAAATGATCTGTTTGTCTCAGGAGATCCAAGAAAGAATATTTGTCGCAAATTGCCTAGTTAGTCCTCATAAAAGCTTCATACCGTTATCCGTTCTAAATGTAAACACGGAACCAGTATTCCTGAGGAACTTAACGCTTACTCTAGTTCCAAGTAATTACTATAACGTACAGTATCTCGATGTACCTTTGGACGACGTAAATACCCAAAGTACTCATAAAAATGGTGATCCACCTTTCCTACGTGCACAAAACAAAAGCACACACAACGTCAAAAACGACAAATTAAAATTTTATTCCAACCCATATTTCCTACGTGCACAAAACAAAAGCACACACAACGTCAAAAACGACAAATTAAAATTTAATTCCAACCCATATTTCCTACGTGCACAAAACAAAAGCACACACAACGTCAAAAACGACAAATTAAAATTTTATTCCAACCCATATTTCCTACGTGCACAAAACAAAAGCACACACAACGTCAAAAACGACAAATTAAAATTTAATTCCAACCCATATTTCCTACGTGCACAAAACAAATGCACACACAATGTCAAAAAGACAAATTAAAAATTGATTCCAACCCATATTTTCTTCGTGCACAAAACAAAAGCACACACAACGTCAAAAACGACAAATTGAAATTTAATTCCAATTCATATTTTCTTCGTGCACAAAACAAAAGCACAAACAATGTCAAAAACGACAAATTGAAATTTAATTCCAATCCACATTCAAGAAACGTAAACCATATTAAAAGCTATAACCCAGGCAGACTTGTGGCTTTACGGAAAGAATTACTGTTGGAAGAAAATTTAAATCACGATGAAGAAAAATGAATTCGTGGGAAATTTAACACCAGTGCAGACGCGCTTAGTAGAATAATTGCCCAAATAAACCAAACAAACCCCAATTCGATCAATGTCGAAGCTCAGGTACATCACCGGCTTGAGTCCGACATAGACGATTATGATTATAGTTCTCCACAGACATCAAAACAGCAAGCACAATGCCATGCTGTTAGAAGAGCCCTAATAAGGGAGGCACAAAATAATATACAAGAGGTAAATCAGAATCAAGAAACTCCCCACAAAATCCAAAAATATTAACGGAACTCCCAAAATAGCTCAGTGGAAATCGGGTCAACTAATTGCAATCAATCAGAAAGCAGTGTATCTGAACAGGGCGAATTACCTTGGAACAACAAAGTAATAAATTCCCAGCATAAACTAACAGAAACTATCTCAGACCCTGAGGAAATCGAAACAATTCTAAAGGACTATCATGACTCCGCATTTGGTGGTCACCAAGGAGTAATCAAAACTTATAGAAGAATAACGAAGAAATATAAGTGGAAAAACATGCTTAGTTCTATCAGGAAATATATTCGGAAGTGCTCTAAATGCCAAAAAATGAAGGCTAGCCCGGAGTATCGTATGCCAATGGTCATAACAGATACTGCCCATATGCCCTTCGACAGAGTTTATTTAGACATAGTAGGTCCTCTTGAGGAAACTCACTCAGAAAACAAATATATTCTGACTTTCCAAGACAATCTAACGAAATTCATAGATTGTTATGCCATGCCCAATGGCGAAGCAGAAACGGTAGCGGGAATATTTTTCGATGAGTTAATCACTCGTTATCGCATTCCTAAAAAGGTAGTAACTGACCAGGGTTCTAACTTCTTAAGCGATCTTTTCAAACGAGTATGTAAACTTCTGAAAAAAAAAATCAGACTTTCGCTTACCAACCGCAATCCAACGGAGCGAACCCACAGACCCCTAGTGGAATATATGAGAGCAAATGTATCTGAAAATCCAAAGGCTTGGGATCGATTCCTGAGAACCGCGGCTTTTGTATACAATAATAGTCCACATGATGGCACCAAGCTCACACCAATGGACTGTCTGTTTGGGTTCACAGCTGATGTTCCCTCTAATCTGAATAGAGAGCCGGAGCCCATTTACAACCACAAAAGTTACTACCACCTTCTGAGGTACAAAATACAAAAAGCGTACGCTACCGCTCGGAAAAATTTGCTGAAAGCTAAGGAAAAGTCAAAAGTCAACTACGATAAGCGTTCACGTCCAGTAACCTTCAAAACAGGAGATAAAGTTTTACTGAAAAACCCCGCTAAAAAACACAAACTTTCCCAGATATGGCTAGTACCATATCTAGTGGTACAAGTCTTTAACACTCTTAATTCTGTTATTCAAATCGGTAAACGAAGAGTAACAGTACATAACAACAGATTAAAGACATTTCACGAATAATGGCTGTCAAAAATAAAAAATATAGAACAAGGCGACAAGCTTAAGAAACAACAAAAGGCAACCCAGCATGCCTATTCACGACTAATGGCCAAGCTATCTATCCATACAAGAGTTGGTAGTATTCAAACAATCTGACTTCCGTGTATACACAAAATTATCAAATAAATCCCAATTTAAAGCACTAACCTCTGTAGAGGCAACGACAGCACCAAACAAAGAACAAGCTGTCTCACAAACCTCTCATTAGAACTAAAGGATGCCATTAAATAACATGCCACCTACCAGCAACAACCAGGTAGCAGACAAAATTTACCTATTCCTCCACCACCACCACTTCCACAAACACTAAGCCGTGTCGAATATGAGTCAATTCCACGCACCCGCCATTTACAGGTAGTTTAATTACATCTATAAATAAATTCTGCATAGCCAAAGATAAAACAAACGTCTCAATGGTGAATTCAATTGATACACAGTTTTTACATGTACATATATCATGAATAAATCAATATAAATAATTTATAAATGTATAAATAGGTTTAAGTTAAATTGTATAAGTACCAAAAAATATGTATTCACACAAATAGTGCTAATAAAAATAAATATGTAATTACACATATAGAACATAAAAATAATATTACCAAAAAATATGTATCCACACATATAGTACTAATAACAAAAAATATGTATTCACACATATAGTGCTAATAAAAATAAATATGTAATTACACATATAGAACATAAAAATAATAGTACCAAAAAATATGTATCCACACATATAGCACTAATAACAAAAAATCTGTATTCACACATATAGTGCTAATTAAAAATACATATGTAATTACACATATAGAACATAAGAGTTATAGTACCATAAAATATGTATTCACACGTATAGTACGAATAAGTATAATAAAAAAGATAATTGTACCAAAAATGTATATAAATTGTTGTACTCATAAATAGTAGACATAAAAATAGTTATAACAAAACAATTAAAAAAAAAATAAGTACAAAAATCAAGTAAAACTAATCCAAATTAATCCTCGCTTAGATAAGCTTTGTTCTTTTTAATACAGCTAAACACCACATGTACTCATCTCAGCATTACGTATATACATACAAAAGTTTCAAGTAAATGTTTTCTTTTTCCCAAGCTATCAAACAAATAAGTTAATTTTTTTTTTAAATGCGTTATTCCTCTCCCAAGAATAACACATTTTTTTTAAAAAGGGGGAGATTTGTTACATACGGAGCATCCACTGGCATCAGTTAAACATGTATATAAATACATACATGCATCTCTGAATCGATTTCGCTTTACGCAGAATTATAAAATTCATGCATCAATAAAGAAATGCAGACATGTAGATACGTACATACCTACAGCAGTCTCATTGCATGTAGAATTATAATTCCCAGCTGCAAGTATAAACATATATCTACAAACATATTTGCAAGTTCAGTAAAGTCACTCGCTACTGACCTACACCAATTTCTTAATCACATAAAGAAACAAGTGAAGGCAGTGACACAATCCCCTGCGCGCAAGAATTCACACGATGCAATTTGATAACCTTGCGCCAGCGGTAGAACTCAGGTGAACGAAACAATGGTTCATGATGATGTCATAATAGCAGCAAAGCGGCGAACGGTCTGCGGAAGTATTTATGTATGTACATACATATGAAAGCGATGAATGCCGTGATGTAACAACAACAACCCGGCAAAAGCTTTGCGGAAATTAATTTATGAATGCCACAAAGAAACACTTTACGGAAATAATAATTATATACGAATAAATGGTGTGATGAAATTAGCTTAGCGTAATAAGAAAATAGCAATAGTATTAAGTGGAAAATTGCAT
Organism: Dioctria linearis; assembly: GCA_963930735.1. NCBI lineage: Eukaryota > Metazoa > Arthropoda > Insecta > Diptera > Asilidae > Dioctria > Dioctria linearis. The sequence goes on along the minus strand of OZ005740.1, from coordinate 123,247,324 downwards.
AAATATTCTGAGATTTTTGAATAAAGGAGTTAGTTAGTGAGTAGCAGTAGTATCAACAGAACACGAGTTGTTTCATTTACCTGGAGTAAAGCTAGTAAGCTGCTCCATTCATCCAACTAGGAGTAAAGCTAGTAAGCTGCTCCATTCATCCAACTAGGAGTAAAGCTAGTAAGCTGCTCCATTCATCTATACTAGGAGTAAAGCTAATAAGCTGCTCCATTCATCTACACTAGGAGTAAAGCTAGTAAGCTGCTCCATTGAATCACACTAGGAGTAAAGCCAGTAAGTTGCTCCGTACGCATCGCTGCTCTACCTATCTCGGGAAAAATAAGTAAAAGCCCATCTTAACGGCACGTAATCTCAGTTTACCTACATTAAACGTGCCGTGTTCCAGATTAAAATATAAAGGTGCTCGGATGAGAGTACTAGAAGTACTTAAGAAACTCAACAAGATCCCACCACATAGACATTATTTGTGAAGATTCCATTAGTTCAAAAACCCCGCACGGAATAGGAACAATGCACATCAATCCCGGCTGTTATGTTCGCAGCAAGGAATTCATCCTGCACGGACATAATGTAAAAATGTCCAAATTCAATTCCCATTTTATCCCAACGATAAACATTTCCAAGATAATATGGAATATGACGTCTTCTCTAATGGGAACGTTTATAGAAACAAAAACCTTTAATATCACAACAAACACGGATCTAGAGAAACTTCTAAAATCCATTCGTTTCCAAAAATATTAAGAAGAAATTCCTCTTAATTCCATAAATAACCATCATATCCACCATTATACACTGTCATATTTAATAGTGGGTTTAATAATATCTATTCTCTGCATCTATCTTTACAAGAAATATAAACCGAAAACCAACAGGCCTAAAAATATATCTCTCAAACATGAACTGTAAGACAAGCCTAGACCTGTATCTAGAAAAATAAATTACAAAATAACTCCCGCACCGCAAAGAAAACGCCAGAAAACGTTTAACCTACAGACAATCACCAAAAGAGTTACCAAACAAATAACAAGAAAGCAAAAATACCGACAACTGTACCTTTTCCTTTCTTTAACTTTTACCACTTTATTAGCTCCTTACCCATCCCGAAAAGGAACACAATTTCTACGCCAGAATTATTAAAAAAAAAAAAAAAAAAAGATTTTGGAATAATGTAAATAAAATAATAAATAAATACTAGTTTTTTTAAACAAATTAACTTGTATAAGTATTTAGTATAAAAAAAATCAATAAATACCCTTAACAAAAAGGGGATCAGTTATAAGTGAACAACAATTACAAAAAACAATGTACAACCAACTGGTTAATATTATATATCAGCACCACTTTAAGGAATATATTAAATAATTAAGTAGCAAATACGCATAAATATTATAAGATAATATATTATATAAATAGATAACGCAGATCGAAATCCGTAGGTCAAGGAGAAAATCAATTACAGGTAGCAGGTTCGGCTTTAACCCTCCAGGCATACTTGCCGCTTTCGCTACACCATCGCCCAAGTCGTACCGCACTCCACCGGTGACCGCTCGGCCAGGTGGCAATGCTGTAGCAGTACCTCTAACGGTTCACATGCAACACGCTTTGGACAAACCGTTTGAAGGAAAAGTGGTTTCCAGTCTCTCAAGAAACGCAAGAAGGAAGAAAAATCGTAAAAATTGGTGTCAAGTGTGGGGTTCCACCGATACTCCGTAAAGGGGCCCCCACCAATCCTCAACTAGCCGACGTCATTGCTGGAGAAAGCCGAGTAGAATAAACAGTAAATCGCTGTATGCAGCCATACTACTAAGGTTTTGTATATTGCCTATATTAGTGTTATAATTTTTTTATATTTGCACTTTCCTATATTTCTCGTATATAGTTTTTTTCCCTAGTTACATTTTACAGAATATCTCAGATAATTTTATACATTAGTTAATCGTTATTTTTATAAAGGATAGAAGAAACGTGTATACTTTCCATATTTGTTGACTAAAGATAACCAAAGCTCTCTAAGGGTTCTATGTTTGCTAGCGTCCAGCTATGAAATACACAGTAATTTCTAGGGTTTTCTAATATTTGCAAACGAACGGTGTGAAAAATATAAAAGAAGTGCTAAATTTTGCACATAGTTGCTAATCGATGATTATAAAGCAGAAAACAATTGCAAAATTTTCTATTTCTTTGGTTCCAATAGTCCACGATTGATAAAGTGCAAAATAATTAATGAAGTCTCTATTGTTATGATATATTCACATATCATAACGCGTATTCAAATTTGCATTCATGCATTCCAAGTGCATACGTTTTTTTACTTGGCCTATTTTGAGTGCATACATTTAAATTCGATTTCATTTCAGATTTCTTGAAATGAAATCCCTAACATCCACTTAGGTTTGTCAGCACAAATTTTCCGTTCTCAACCACTTGAATATGCACACGCTTCATTTTTAATAAACACAAAGTGCCTAAATTGTAACTTTGTTGCAATGTAATTCCTTTTGAATACTTACTAATGCTTTAGCCACAAGTGGCGTATCAGATAACATGCCTCGCTTATCATCAGAAAAATGCACCACGTGATCGGCGCGATCATGAGAAATTTTTGCTGATGGCGCGAGCACAATAACCAATGGCTGAATAAAGAAACCTAAGCAAGGGCAGTCTTGGGTAACATCGCGACAACGCACCCGTCGAATTGGTTCTGAGGAAAGTTAATCAATTAATTTCATTTTAATTTCAACTTGTTAATTTAAAGTAGAGATCTTTGTTTACACTTTTTAAAGAAAAGTAAAGTTAGTTTTAACGTAGAGTCATCGCCTTGTTAAGACCGATAAATAAATTTTATTAAAACAACGGTACATTTGAATTCTTGTGTTTTTTACTTACCATATTAAGTCCTCAGACCAAACCCGAGATTCCGCAGTGTTCTCTTCTCCCCACGAAACGGGAAAGCAAGGAGCACGCGCGCAACACTATATTTGCAAACCAACAGTTTCTGAAATGAAAATATTTGCTAAATTTTATTATATTTCCTAACTAGCGTCTGCTATAGCGTAAATTAAATGCTAAATTTTCTATATTTGGCACGAAACAAGCTCAAACTACAAAATATCGTCTTAAATTTTCTTAAATTTGCTAAGTAACATCTGCTATCGTGCAAATTAAATGCTAAATTGTCAAGTACAAACTACAAAATATTGTCTAAAATTTTATCATATTTGCTAGGTAACATCTGCTATAGTACCAATTAAAACGCTAAATTTTCTATATTTGGCATAAAACAAGTACAAACTACAAAATATCGTCGAAGATATTCTTATATTTGCTAACTAACGTCTGCTATAGTAGAAATTAAATGCTAAATTTTCTATATTTGGCATGAAACAAGTACAAACTACAAAATATTGTCTAAAATTTTATCATATCTGCTAAGTAACATCTGCTATAGTACAAATTAAATGCTAAATTCTCTATATTTGGCACGAAGCAAGTACAAACTACAAAATATCGTCTAAAATTTTCTTATACTTGCTCGATAACGGTTGCTAGCATGTAAATTAAGTGCTAAGCTTTATATCTGCTAATCGACGAGCTACAAAAGACACGAGTTTAGATTGGTTTAACACTTGCTGCAAGTTACTATTTGCTGACCAGCGAGCAATGAATTGTAAAACACTTGCTATATTTGTTCAGTAGTGGACTATCAACGATTTATAAAGTACAGGAGATTTTCATACTGGTTTAACACTTGCTAATCTGTAAGGTGCCAAATACATTCTATATTTGTTCAGTAGTGGACTATCGACGATTTATAAAGTACAGGAGATTTTCATACTGGTTAAACACTTGCTAGGAAGCAATCTGTAAGGTGCCAAACACTTTCTATATTTGTTCAGTAGTGGACTATCAACGATAAATAAAGTACAGGAGATTTCCACCTTGGTTTCATATTAGATAATTAACGAGCTATAAAGGGATAAATAATTTTCTGTATTCACGTTAAACTTGCTAATCGACGGTCTACCGAAGACACAAGATTTTCTATATCGGTGTTATATTTGAAAATTAACGGGCTGTATAGTACCAAAGATTCGTACACATTTGCCTTATATTTGCTCATCGATGGTCTACCGAAGACAAAAGGTTTTATAAATTTCCATCGTATTTGCCGATCGACGGTCCGCAGAAGACAAAGGGATTTCTATATTTGTTTTCTATACAAGGTGTCAAATATCTGCAAAATTTGTATGACTTCCGCTCACCAACCCATTATAAAATACCAAATATTTTTTAGACTCATCTTACGTCTACCCCGCGATTAGTAGAACGCATACGATTTGCCGAAGTTCTAAGTCTACTCATCAAACATTCAAAGTTTTCATTAACGGGTAAGCAAAAGCCCGACCTTTTGACTTTTGTCATAGATACGTGAAGCGTTTCACACCATTCCTAAATAATTTTTTCATTTCTACCTTGTAAATAGAATTGAGAGATTGACTCGAAATTCCTACTTAAAGGGTGAAGGAAATTTCCGTACTTTGTCTTGTGCCGTGTACTATACACGAAATATTTCGCAAAGTCTCCACGTCCGATTATTAACGACTGGGATCCCTAAAGGGGAAAGTAAGACATTTTTCCGATATTTTGCCTACGCCATACATATATCACGAAATATTTTCCAAATTTTCCGCGGTTGATTGTCAACGACTTGAATTCCTAACCGGAAAGGAAAGGAAATAGTTCCGCTATTTGCGACTCGCGCTCTGTAAAGAACGCAGTCTATTGCATTCGACTCTATTTCACGTGAACGTTCCGACGAAGAAGGGAGTAGCGATCGACCAAGATGGCCGAGGAACAGCTCGAGAAGATCCTGCGAAAGCTCGAAGAGTTGGATGACAATGTTAGCGCACAGTCAAGTGCAATGGCAGAATTCGGCAACGAAATGAGAACTCTAAAAGGAGAGAATACGTCCTTTAGAGAAGATTTGGGCACGTTACGAAGGCAGGTGTCCGATATGTCCGTCCTGAGCACCTCTGCGTTCGCACATAAGGTCATGGACGAAACCGGGGTCCCACTGAATGCACAAACCTCCGACAAGGTGACTGGCATCCGCCACCGAGTGGTCATGCAACACCGTCTCCAACTAGAACCCCCAAGGAAAATTCAGACTGTTGCGAGATTCCTTCGGCTGCAGTAAACGCACCCGTGAGTGCATGTCCTAACCCCGTGGGGTCAAAACCATCAAAGGAGGCACCCACGTCATGCGGCTCACAGCCGGGAAAGAAGAACGGACAGTTAAGGAAGCCAACGCTTTCACCAACGGAATACGACGGAAAATCCCCTTGGAACCACTATGACATACATTTCGAGGCAATCGCCGAAACTAACGGTTGGGATGATGGAACTTAAGCGTTACACTTAGCTGAATCCCTACGCGGCCGGACTTTGGGTTTTTATGAGACATTAAGTCAGGGGGCTCGGAGATCGTATACCAAGGCGAGGAATGCGCTTTCCATGCAGTTTGGCGTGGAGTATAATCAATCAGTTGGTCACGCCCAACTAAGCACAAGATTTCAGAAGAACGGTGAGAGTTTTTCGGAATTTTCCACGGAACTTCTACGGCTTACCAGGCTCAAATTTCCATATTGTCCAGAGGATGCACGAGACCAGATCGGTTTGGAACATTTCTTAGATGGAATTTATAACTTAGACGTGCAGGAGAGTGTTCGAGATTTCACTCCGCCTACGCTGCAAGATGCAGTACAAACAGCATTCCGAAGCGAAGCAAATAATCGAGCTACAAAGACTGCGAGACGAAATATAAGGGTCGCTGCTGCAACGATGAATACTAGACCGCCACCACGAGAACCGCCGGACTTCACAAGAGAACCTATGGGAAGAAAATCAGCACGGATGTCGCCGCGAAACGCCACCGAGCTAGCGTGAGGGTGCCGCAGCTAGCTCAGTCCAATCCAATAGCTCCTAACTCAGCCAACACCTCTCCCAAAACCAATTTGCTAGCCCGAGATGTCACGGGAACTATCCGCAGGTGCGACTTACGACGCAGGTATGGTTTTATTGTGCGTGATGAGACTCAAGTAGATATCTTCTTTCACTTCGGAAATTTCCAGAACCCGATTGTGAATCCAGAAGCCGAATTAGTTCCTGGAAATCGTGTAGAATTCGACCTGGTTGAAGGGCGTCCTACAAACACAGCTAATATACGTCTGGTACCTGTTGAGCTGGGAAAGAATATAGTAGGATCTCCTGAAGCAGTTCAGTTCTCACGAGGCACACCTCATTCGAGCTCGCAGCTAACCCAAATGCAGCAGCCCTCCGGAAAGAGAGAAAATAGTACGAACATCAGTCCATCGAGCTCCAAGGATAATTTAAACACAAGTCCGCTGATTTCGGGGAGCAGAAACCAGCATACTTCAAGAACGCTCTACGTATAGTCCGCAAGCACGTCCCTGGCCGCATAAGTACCAACTGTCCTTTAATAACCAGCATTCTAGAACTAACAACCCTTACCAAAATAGTCGCAAATACCATAAACACTGATACACCTATAACCACACCTACACCCACTACCGCCACACTTAATATCAAACACACCCTAAGCACTAACACATTAATCCATTCCTCTTTTCCCACTAACACACCACCCCGAATCAACCTAACAAACCATCCACTTCCCACTAACACATTAATCAATTCCTCCTTCCCCGCTAACACACTAATCTCCCGCCCACATCCCACTAATTCCCTAACAAACCATCCGATTCCCACTAGCGCACTAACAAACCCCTCTTTCCCCGCTAACACACTAATCTCCCGCCCACTTCCCACTAATCCCCTAACAAACCATCCGATTCCCACTAACTCACTAACAAACCTCTCCTTCCCCGCTAACACACTAATCTCCCGCCCACTTCCCATTAATCCCGTAACAAGCCATTCACTTCCCACAAACACATTAATCCATTCCGTCTCTCCTACTTACACACTAACACACCATCCACCTCCCAGCAACACACAAACAAACAACCTTACACCGAACCCCCGCACCACAATCACACATCATACACCAGAAAATAGTCCCCCAATTCCCGTCACACCGCTAACCCTAGACAACGTGGAAACGCTGAACACCACGAGATTATCAGCTTCGAGGCTACCACCTCCACACATAATAACTGTGAGCCAAGGAACGATTTGTAGTACAATCAAGACATAGAAGGAAAAATTGAAGGACTTGTCTGCCACATGATTGTGGACACCGGAGCTACACATTCCATACTTAATAGAAGAATACTCGCTCGTTTGCGGAACCATTCTTGTCTCAAACCCTCCTTTACGCAAATTCGGAATGTCACAGGAGAAACCAGCATCGTAGATGGAGTCATTGACCTGCGTATAGTTATCAAAACCTTTTCCACCACACATACCTTCTATGTAGCAGCAGTATTCGGCGACTGCATTATTGTAAAGGATTTTCTTGCGGGTTACCGTTGTTCAATTAACTTAGAGAAACGCTTTGTTCAGATTGCCCACGGGATCGTAGCAATAATGGAAGAAAGGAGTGACCTCTTCGCCAGAACCATACAAGATTGTACATTACCAGCCGAATCAACCTGCTTCGTAGCACTTTTCAACCCGATGGTCGGCGAACAGGAAAAAGTTTTTCTCTCCAAATAAGGTTCCCCCTTCTCTCTGGATGGAACCGGCGGTCTGCCTTTCACATAGTGGAAGTATGATAGTTCGGGTAACTAACATCACGGAAAACCCAATCGAGCTCAAAGCTAACACCTCTTTAGCAGATTTTGAAGTGAATGCAGACATTGTCAGTTCGTCCGAGGAAGTAACACCTCACCTGAAAAGTCTACACCTGAATTATACCTATTGCTGGAACCCACAACTATCCATCTTGATAATCAACAAAAAATACAACTGGAAAAGCTACTCGAGGAACATCAAGACGTCTTTGCGAAAACTAAAACTAATCTCGGCCGAACCACAATAATGCGGTATCGGATCGACGTAGGCAGCAACAAACCGATTAAGCAGCCTCCCAGGCGGCTTCCATTAGCCAAACGTCAGGAAGCGGAAAATCTAGTAAACGAGATGAAAACCCAAGGCGTTATCAATCCATCTTGTAGCCCTTGGACTTCTCCAGTCGTCCTGGTGAAGAAGAGGGATGGCTCGACTAGATTTTGCGTCGACTACAGGCGGCTAAATGAGGTCACGAAAACAGATTCATATCCGCTGCCACGTATTGATCTGACTCTTGCTTCACTCGCCGGTTCAACTTGGTTTTGGACATTAGATCTACAGTCGAGCTACTGGCAAGTAGAAGTGGAAGATGAAGACCGCGAAAAGACTGCGTTCACTACAGGCAGTGGATTGTGGGAGTTTTCAGTTATGCCATTTGGGCTAACCAATGCCCCTGCAACTTTTCAGAGGCTCATGGAAATCTTCCTCCAAGGAATTCCACCTCAGGCGTGCCTAGGATATTTGGACGATGTTATCGTACATGGCCCCACGTTTGAACAAATGGTAGAAAATCTCCGCCTTGTCTTAGCCCGATTAAGAGTAGCAAATCTAAAGGTTTCGCCAAAGAAGTGTCAGTTGTGTCAGAGGGAGGTGAAATTTCTAGGACATGTCATCAGTGACACCGGCTTGTCGACAGACTCCGACAAAACAAGTGCTGTCAAGGAGTGGCCTCGACCACAAACACGAAGAGATATCCAGTCATTTCTTGGGCTGTGTGCTTATTACCGGCGATTCGTTAAAAATTTCTCAGCTATCGCGAAACCATTAACGGAGCTTACGGAGAAAGGTCGAAAGTTCCTCTGGACAGATGCCTGTCAGGAAGCGTTCGAGGAATTGAAAGACCGCTTAACAACTGCACATCCTGACAGCCTGCACAGCCTGATGAAAACCTGCCTTTTATCCTGGACACAGACGCCAGCCAACACGCTTGGGGAGCTATTCTCTCACAAGTTAAAGCCGGGATGGAACACGTGGTGGAATATCACAGCAAAACATTCAGTCGGCCTGAGCGAAACTACTGTGTTACCAGGAAAGAATTGGTTGCGATAGTCAAAGCCTGCGCACATTTTCAGCCCTACTTACTGGAAAAAAAGTTCACAATTCGAACAGACCATCCATCTTTGAGATGATTAATGAACTTTCGGTATGCCGAAGGACAAGTAGCAAGATGGATAGAACGCATGCAGGCCTATGATTTCGAAATCGTGCATCGCCTAGGAAAAAATCACTGTAACGCAGATGCAATGTCGCGTCGACCTTGTTCAACGACTGAGTTTCAATATTGTCAACGGCTCGAAGAGAAAGACACAATCATAATTCGCCTAGTCACCACCCAAGAGGATATGGTTCAGCAGCAGGAGGATGACCTCACCTTACATTGCATCCGGGGCTGGCTGACCACAGGTCAGCGCCCAGAAAAAGACAGCATCAAAAGCTTGAGCCCCGAAATTAAGGCGTATTGGTCAATGTGATCTCTTCTGAAACTGGAAGGTAACATCGCCGTCCGCATCATCAGCCAAGGAGCAGAAACTATTAATCAAATCTTGGTCCCGAAATCTCTTCGGATACTTGTTCTCCAACAGGTGCACGATTCTCTAAGCGGCGGACACTTCGGCGTCGATAAGACGTTAGGTAAACTTCGGCAGACGTATTATTGGATTGGTAGCAGTACCGATGTAAAGGACTGGTGTGCTGGGTGTCTACAATGTCAAGCACGGAAGGGGCCGCGACCGAGGCGGAGAGCTCCTCTCCAAGTATGTAACATTTTCTCGCTCCTTTCGAAAGAGTTGCTGTAGACATATTGGGACCACTTCCAAGTACAAATAAAGGTAACCGCTACTTAGTAGTCTGTAGGGACTACTTCACCAAGTGGCCCGAAGCAATTCCAGTACCAGATCAGACAGCTGAGACGGTATCCGATGCACTCATATCAGCCGTATTCAGTCGACATGGAGCTCCACTACAGCTTCATCCGGATTAAGGTAGAAATTTTGAAAGTGCTGTTTTTCAAGGGGTACTGCAGAAGTTCGGAGTAGAGAAGATGCGCACAACAGCCCTACACCCACAGTCAGATGGTTTGGTCGAAATATTTAACAGAACAATTCTTGACTACCTGCCGAAATTTTTGAATTCACACCAAAGGGAATGGGAACAGTACGTGCCATACCTACTGCTATCGTATCGCGCAAGTGTACAGGATAGCACTAAACAAACCCCGGCTAAACTCCTTTTTGGTCGAGAACTTCGTTTACCACTGGAGATGGTCTTGGGACGCCCACCTACCGAAGTTATGTCAGTTAGTGAGTATATGGACAACTTGACCACGACACTGAATGCGATCCATGAGAATAATCGAGTTATGTTGAACACTGCGAGTCGGCGTATGAAGACATACTATGACTTGCGATCGAAGAAACCCAGTTTCCAAGTAGATCAACTTGTTTGGTTATACTCCCCAAGACGCGTAATCGGACGGTGCCCTAAACTTCAATGCGACTGGGATGGGCCATATAAGATCACCGAGGCGGTAACCGAAGTGGTTTTCAAGATAAAAAAATGTCACGGTGGAAAGATGCGAACTGTCCACGTCGACAGACCGGCCCTGTACCGCGAAAGAAACAACCTTTCCATATAACCACTAATGCATCCTGGTAGCCCTAAGAAGGCATCCAGCCAGCTTAACTGGTAACTACAGGACACCAACGTGCCGCTTACGACCTACCAAACCTGGCGGCCGGTATACCTCTTGTAAATTAGTCCACTTTTTCACAGTCCCTCGCTTGAAAATAAGTCAAAATCCCTCCCACATGGTACCCTACGTAGGCCGCGCCGCCATAGGAATTCGACAGTAAAGACTGTCTTCGAAATTTTAACCCCCTGCTGGGGATTTTGCGGCGCACCCTCGAACGAATGTCGATCTGCGGTCAGAGGGAGATGCCCATGCGGAAGAGGTCCTGCAATCAGTTGGTTAGGTTACTGCTTGCAGAGGCTTCTCCGACTGGTCTTGGGGTTGAGGGTCGGAGGTGTACTGGTAGACCAGTTTTTTTGGGTTGCTGGGCTGCGAGTGCACCTTTGGTTTTCGATACTGAGACCGATATCCAGCTCTGATCAAGGACCGGCGTGACGCGGTGGATGTGCTTCTGACTCGCCATGCACAAAACAAGTCCGACAAAGTGGCGTTTCTTCATTATTTCCATAATAGATGATAGCTCAATAAAATTTAAAATGACACGATCCTAGTAGAACCCATCTCTAGGTTAAATGAGTAGATGAATTTTGCTTGACCGTCTATAGCTCTAACCCCTTTTGTGTTATCTTTCAGTGGACGTTTTAACTTTCCTATCCTTTCTTCATTGTTTCCATAATACATGGTAGCTGAATAAAATTTAAAAGGACCCCGTCTGGGTTATCTTTCAGTGGACTTTTAACTTTCCTATCCTTTCTTCATTATTTCCATAATATATGGTAGCTGAATAAAATTTATAAGGACAAGATCTTTGTTCAAGTGTCTCTGCATTAGGAGATTGAATAAGTTCCCTACTAACTCCTTCTGAATTAGCCTTCGTAGAACGATTTTATCTTCCTGTCCCCGACTTCGTTTACTGCCCAATACTCCTAAGGAGATGAGTTTGCTTGGACGGAGCTACAAACTTGTGATGGGGGGGGGGGGGGGGTAATGTAACAGAATAACGAAAAGAAAAACTCACCTCCCGGTTCCCAGGCAACATCATTTACATAGCTTAAATGTCCTCTGAGTTGCTGAACAGTATCACAGTTCTCTAAATCACTGCGAAATATTTGTAAAATAAAATCGGCACCAGCAGCACATAAGATGACAACTTTCGGGAGAACAGCTAGAGAAATCTCTACTAATTGCATGGCAGCGACTTCCGTGATAAATTTCTTCAAGTTGATGTCATTCAAATGAATCCGATTCTGATTCTTCCGGAAATTTAATTATATCAAAAATGAGTTGCTTTGCAACAGCAATGCATACTAAATTTCGTGACCAATCATTTCCTGATAATTCAAAACAATAAATTTGATCAGTTAATCAGACTTGACACTTCGGTCAGCTGTCTCTTGTCAGAAGGTAGACACCACACAATAGCAGAACCTCAAACCAGATTAAAGACATGTTCTTATGCTAACCCAAGTGCGTTATTATATTCCCGAATAGAATCTACTCCAATTCAGAGAACACTTCAACCGATGGTAATAGAGGGCAACCCACACGTACCAACACGAAGCCCGAATTTTTGTTGCACGTGTACTTAGACATGTCATCATAAATAGGACGTCGAGTTTTGACATGTCTCAGATAAAAAATTAAAGCTTATTGAATTTAAAGAGCAAATATGAATTTAGACAAATATGAAAAATTAAAGCTTATCGAATTTAAAGAGCAAATATAAATTTCGACAAATATGAAAAACTAAAGCTTACTGAACTTAAAGAGCAAATATAAATTTAGAGAAGTATGAAAAATTAAAGCTTATTGAATTTAAAGACCAAAAATGAATTTAGACAAGAATAGAAAAACTAAAGCTTACTGAACTTAAAGAGCAGATATAAATTTCGGCAAATATGAAAAACTAAAGTTTACTGAACTTAAGGAGCAAATATAAATTTAGACAGATATGAAAAATCAAAGTTTATTGAATTTAAGAACCAAATATAATTTTGACAAGTATGAAAAATTAAAGTTTATTGAATTTAAGAAGCAAATATAAATTTTGACACTTGGGAAAATGAAAGTTTAGCGAAGTGAAAAGCAAATATAAATTTAGACAGATATGAAAAAGTAAAGTTTATTGAATTTAAGAAGCAAATAAAAATTTTGACACTTGTGAAAATGAAAGTTTAGCGAAGTGAAAAGCAAATATAAATGTTGACAAGTATAAAAACTGAAAGTTTATTGAATTTGAAAAGCAAACATAAAGTTTGACAAGTATGGAAAGTATAAAATCAGCAAAGAAAGATTGTTTGTATTGGTACCAACCTGATCACTATTGAAACGAATTTTAACCACACTGTAAATCTTAGACTTAGGTAAAACTAGCTTAAAAATTGTTTGTATTGGTACCAACCTAAAAAACTATTGAAATGAATTTTAGCACGCGGTAAATTTAAAATTAGATGAAATTTTGTACCAACATTAAAAAATTGTTAAAATGAAGCAAATTTGCATGTTGTAAACTTTTAGAGATAGAGGTCGGCCTAAGTCAATTTTGGAAGAGACGAAAAAAGAATGATGTAATAGAATAAGTCACGTAGGCCGCGAAAAAAATTGTGAACCGCCATTCTGTGTTTCGCTGAAGTAGAGAGTCGACCTGAAAAGTTTTTTTTGTTAAACAGTAAAAGTCAATATTGATTTAAAATAAAACAAGAGGAAAAATAAGAGAGTGTTTTAAATAAAACAGGAAGAAGCAAAGAAGGAGTTCGGTGAGACACAAGAGGAGTTGTCTTTTCCCCATCGTCAAGCCCCTTACCAACACACAACGGGGACAAGTTTTAAAGAAGAAAAGATCTTCCCCAGCCAGGCGTCAAGGAGAAAAGCAATTACAGGTAACAGGTTCGGCTTTAACCATCCAGGCATACTTGGCGCTTTCGCTACACCATCGCCCAAGACCTACCGCAATCCACCGGTGACCACTCGGCCACGTGGCAATGCTGTAGCAGAACCTCTAACGGGTCGCATGCAACACGCTCTGGATTTATTTTAATTAACTCCAATAATTTTATATAATTATGTATAACAACATTAGCCTAATTCTGTACCACATAATGCATACTTATAATTTTTTTTACAGAAAGAAAGATTTTCTTCCAAGTAGGAATAAAACTTTCTTTTCCCCTGGGGGGAGGGACTTTGTGACTCAGGTCCGTTTGCTCCGAATCACAAACATAATACCGATACAACAATGTATCGTCCAATACGATATATTGATGTTCCATTAAGTGACCCTGAAAAAACATTTCAATTTAAATTTCATTAAAAACTCTATCAAAATTTAAAGTGCATTTAGAGATGCATTCCCATATTATAACAAAATGCAATTTAGCATAAATTGCATTTTATTATCAGAAACACATTCCACTCACACGATATGCATACCTACCTACATACAGTGTCTTCTTACCTTTTTTTTCGTCTGTACACTCTTCATACGTACAGTACCTATTTTTTCAATTACTATTAGTTTTATTATAAATTAAATCTAAAAGAAATCGGAAATAGGTGACACATCTCTCATATTCAAAGAAAATATTCACTGCTTCTATTCATAGGATTTATTTTAATTAACTCTTATAATTTTATATAATTATGTATAACAACATTAGCCTAATTCTGTACCACATAATGCATACTTATAATTTTTTTTACAGAAAGAAAGATTTTCTTCCAAGTAGGAATAAAACTTTCTTTTCCCCTGGGGGGAGGGACTTTGTGACTCAGGTACGTTTGCCCCGAATCACAAACATAATACCGATACAACAATGTATCGTCCAATTCGATATATTGATGTTCTACCTATTAAGTGACCCTGAAAAAACATTTAAATTTAAATTTCATTAAAAACTCTATCAAAATTTAAAGTGCATTTAGAGATGCATTCCCATATTATAACCAAATGCAATTTAGCATAAATTGCATTTTATTATCAGACACACATTCCACTCACACGATATGCATACCTACCTACATACAGTGTCTTCTTACCTTTTTTTTCGTCTGTACACTCTACATACGTACAGTACCTATTTTTTCAATCTAATTGTATGTACGTACATACATACAATTATCAAAATTATTCCCGCCCTCTTAAAATTAATATTTCAAGACGGGCGCACAAGTGCATATCGGATTACAGTTTTGCATAGATGCATATAGCTTGCATCAAAACTTTTGTGCATTTTCTCACGTACGATTTTTCAACGTCGTGAGAAAGCAAACGATAAGGAAAAAGCTTTTAAAAAATATCATGAATAGCTGGGTGCAATTTGCCCAAACCTCGGGGAGTTCGTTTTTAAACCGCTATCGGAGTAGAGCTAAACAATAAAAAGTAGAGATTTTGAAGGAAAAAAGATTGTGAAATATTGAAGTTTTCTGTGAAAGATACATTCTTAAATAAAATCAAGAGTTTAATAAAATAAAAGATTGTGATTTAAAATAAAATCTAAGAGTTTACTAAAATAAAAGATTGTGATTTAAAATAAAATCTAAGAGTTTACCTAAATAAAAGATTGTGATATTGAGTTCGCTTTGTGGAAAGTCTATGCATGGACTTAATCCTACTATTGTATTCCATAAAAGAAGAGAGTAATTAATAAATTTTTCCTGACCAATGATGGTAGTGTTTTTATCTAACAGAAAAAAAAACAACCCTAACTGTTAGGTTGTCCATCTCTCGTGCTTGCAGAAAGAGAGATTGGAGTATAAATCAGTAAAAATGCTAAATTAGCTCCGGCTAGGTCTTCCTTTATTTATTGAACACGTATAATTAATATTTCTTTTTTTTACACAGTTTTCACAATATTTAGTTACTGATTACAATATTTAGTTACTGGTTACAAATTATCATCAATATATAGTATTGATCTTAAAATTTTCCTTTTAACACAATTTATCACCAATATTTAGAATTGATCTTAAAATTTTCCTTTTAACACAAATTATCACCAATATTTAGTAATAATAATCTTAAATTTTTTCGTTCCCACAATTTTCGGAATTATTAGTAAGCTTAAAAATTTCCGTAATCACTGTTTGACGGGTTGAAGAAAGACTCCCTGAGGATCGGCGATATTGCAACCAGGTACCGATCACCAAACTTACAAAAAACTTTTTATTCTTTTTATTACCTTCCCACGACGTGAAGAATCGTACGTCGGAAAGTACAAAAAGTTTAGACGCAGTGCATATGCATGAAATCTGATATGCACTGTGTCTTGTAAGAATAATATTTTTAATACGACCGACGGGAGTAATTGTACGTATGTATAGTAGATGCGATTAAGTTTTAGGAATTTAGCGGAAAAGCGGTATGTAGGTATGTACATGGTACGGAATGAATGACTGACAACAAAATGCAATTTATGCTAAATTGCATTTTGTTGCAGTACGTAATATGCATTTTTAAATGCATATTAAATTTAAATGAATTTTCTGTTAAATAATTTTTACTTTTCAGGGTTATTTCTTATACGCCGATATATTGTATAGGACAATATATTGGTGCATTGGTTTTAGGGTTGTGGTTCGGGTCAATGGGCACCTGGGTCACAACATCCCTCCCCCCTGGGGAAAAGAAAGTTTTATTCTGCTCAGAAGAAAATTTTCTTTCTATAATAGTAGTAGATTTTGTACGCCATTCCAAATAGTACTTTTAAAGGTAACTAGAAATGTAAACCTATTTATATGCGAAATTATAATAACCTTATAATAGGTTGAACATACAATATTTTGCTGTGTTTTTGTCTTTTTTTTTTAATTATTTTGATATATTTATAATTCAATAGGAATGGTTTTAGGATTTTCTCATTATATATTACATTAATTCCTTCAAAGCTGGTTAAAAGGAAATGAATACTATTAAGTTTATAAATTTATATATGATTGGTAATAGTGCTATTTACAGTTATCCTATTTATTTATTATTTATATCAATCTTTATTACTTCATTCTGTCTCGATATTTTTATTTATTATATAACTAATTGGTAAAAGGATTTGTTTTATATATTTTTATTTTGTTAAAAGGAAGAATAAAAGTTTGAAATTCTATATGCAAAAAAAAGGCTGGTTATATATATAAATGTAAATTTTCATAATTTTTCTAGTCCTTTTATTTATTTAATAATATTAATAATAATTTGTAGTATATTGAAAAAAAAAACATGTCTTTCATAGATATCTATCTTTAGTATAAATTAGCCACAACATTGGCTTTTTTCTTTTTATTTTTTTTTGATTATTTTTTTGGCTCTTCTAAACTAATAAGTATAAAAGAAATGTATAGTACTATTTTTTTTAAATTTTATCTACATTTTTCATATTTGAATTTATACTTATTGATCCATTTCTAGCAAAAATAAAAAACAATAATCTTTATTATAAGAATTACTTCCGCAAAAAAATTGTTATGTATTTTCCTTTTAATATCAGTTATACTTATAAAATTATTTTTTATTGTTATATATTCCAATTTCAGAAACGAAAAATATTAATTTTGATTAAGTATTTTGACAAAAAAAAAATAATTTGGCATTTTTCCTTTTATATATATATATTGTTACGAGCGTGGCCTTAGTTCGTTATTTAAAACACAATATTTCAGATATAGTTCAAAAGTTCTTTCTTTATTAAATTTTACTGTTTACTCTCACAAATTCACAAATAATTATCAAATCAACTCTTTATTTATCGCTTGTACTGTACTTCTAATTATCGCAATCCAAATAGTTTACTTCGTTCACTTCGCTGTCTGAAATAATACTCCGCCTCCTAGCTGTCAGAGCGCCGTATTTATACTCTACGAATTATCCTAGAACCTTCCTGAATATTCCGTTCTCCGAACCCAAAGTTTACTAAGATGACACTAACCTAAAGTTGCTTCCATTCCTAACAGATGTCGCTTGATTCACTTTGTGGCACGTAACAATATATATTTTTTCTTCTTGTCCTTACAGTATCCTAAGTACCTACTTCGCAGTTTCATTTTTTCTTTTCGTCTTTAAAATTTTGTTTAGAAGTCTCTTTTTTTTTTATACTTCATTTTTGAGAGATGTAGGTGTTGAAAATATAGCGGATGGAATCTTTCCGATTGGAAACATGAGTCCACGGGATATGTATATGCTAACATATGTTTTATATATATTCCAGCATTAATCGGAGAAAAGATTTAAGTCATTATTGTCGACTCTTTTATTTTTGTTGTTGATTTTAACTGTGGAGTTTTCAGGGGAATTGATTTCTATGATCGCGTGAGGACCTGTCCATAGTGGTGAGAATTTGTTACCTCTTACTCGGCTTTTTATTAAGACTTTGTCTCCGATCTTGAAAGATTTTTGAACTGTGTTTTTATCATATTGGATTTTGGAATTTTCCTTATGGGCCATGGCTATGTCTTTGGCAATTTTATAGTTGTATTGTAGACGTGCTTTTAACTCGTTTGCATAATTATCGGTATCATAGCAAACGGTCGGAGATGATTTTAGATTGTTTGGGAATCCGTATAGGAGTTCACTGGGAGTATAATTTGTACTCGAGTGAGGTGTGGTATTGTAGACAAACATGGCATATGGAATCCATGTATCCCAGTCTTGAGGATCTTTCGCTACATAAGATCTGAGGTATTCTGCTAAAGTTCTATGACTTCTCTCCAATGCACCATTTGTTTGAGGGTGATATGGAGTAGTTTTGAGGCTTCTGATCTTTAGCAGTTTGGATACCTCGGCAAACATGCCACCTATGAGGTTAGATCCCTGATCTGTTAGGATACTTTCTGGAATGCCATGTCGAGAAACTATTGTTGACGTGAAGGCTTCCGCTAATGTCTTAGATTCAGTGTTGACTATGGGAATAGCCTTAGAAAATTTGAAAAAAAAATTTAATTGATTTTGACAGGATATGGCTCAAAAAAAGCGGAAGGATTCAAGGATCATAAATACAAAATATTTGCCACAAGGACTTCATGGTTTCCGAGAGTCTAATATTATGGTCTTTAAGGTTATATCCATGAACTACAATATCGTCCATGTATACGAAACAGTAAATGCCTTGGAGTCCGGAAAGGACATTATTCATGGCACTTTGGAAGGTTGCGGGTGCACCTTTTAATCCAAATGGCATACGGTTAAACTCGTAATGACCATAAGGAGTGCTAAACGCAGTTTTTGCTCTATCTTTTCCGTCTATGCGAATTTGGTGGAATCCGCTGGCGAGGTCTAGCGTTGTAAAATATTTGGATTTACCCAATTGATCTAATATGTCTGTAATATTAGGTAATGGGTAAGCATCGCCAAAAGTAATGTCATTTACTCGGCGTAGATCTACAACGACTCGCCATTTTTTGTTCCCCTGCTCATCCGGCTTTTTGGGAACTATAAGTAGGGGAAAATTCCACGGACTATTTGAAGGACTTATTATCTCTGAATCCAGCATTTCATTTATTTGTCGAGTAATTTCTTTTCGGCTTGTTTCTGGAAGTCTGTACGGTTTAGTGTATATGTGAGGTTTATTTGGCACTGTTTCGATTTTGTGCTCGGTT
Source organism: Dioctria linearis (assembly GCA_963930735.1). Taxonomy (NCBI): domain Eukaryota; kingdom Metazoa; phylum Arthropoda; class Insecta; order Diptera; family Asilidae; genus Dioctria; species Dioctria linearis. The sequence continues at coordinate 123,227,988 of OZ005740.1, read as the reverse complement.
GCATTTGTAAATGTTAGGAAATCCCCTTCTAAGTAGAAGAGATCGTTGAAATCCTTACAATTTTTCCGAATACTCTTGGCTTCTTCCAAATTACAGTGATCCAATTTAATCAGGGTGTGCAGTTTTTTTATTCTTCCCCTAATGGGATCTCTGTTGGAATCCGTAGGGATGCAATCGAAGTCATTAAGGGGCATGGCATTCTGGATTCATGTCATGAATTGCCAGTTCGACGACCTGCTCATTCGTGTTGAGAACTAGGACTTATGCCATTCCATGTGATGGGTTGAGTATGGTATTACCTATGAACAGCCCTGGCTTTACCTCTTTTTTAAAATATACTGATTCCGTAGTTGACAAAGTTGCAAATTTAAATTGTGGATTCAGAGCGTGCGGGAATTGTAATAACTTTATTATGTGGTTTGTCCGATTCATTTCGGTTTTCATTGGATTGTAAAATATATTCCGTTTTTTGTAGCATATTTGTTTTGGGGTACTTTTCACGTTTGGTGTTTAAATCCGGTGAAGTGCTGGGTAACTTGCTTTTATTAACACTTACATTGTGTGTTTCAGTCTTCTTGTCATGGTTATCATATCTAAGATATGTATTTGGATAATCTGAGCGATATTGCTCTATGGGATAGGATGAATGACATTGCTTCACCTCTAAGGAAATGTAATTGTTTTTATAATTGATACAAGCGTTGTATCTGGACAAGAAGTCGTGGCCAATTAGGCCGTCATATGCCAAGGCTGAGATTTCTCCTACTATTTGGAAGGGATGTTCTATTACAAATTCTTCGTATGATATATTTGACATTTTTGCCAATATTAATGCTTCTGTAGTTATAGATTCCGTAAATAAAGTATTTATTTTGCAGATTGCATCTTTATAGTATGTGCTGCCTGCTTTCAGTGTATTGAACTTTATTAGGCTGATTTCCACTCCTGTGTCTACAAGGAACTTTGTTCCTTTATTTGAGCATACATTGGTAGATATGGAAATGGTAATGGAATTGGCGCTGATAGTAATTAGTATTTTCAGCGTTACGTGATCATTTAATAAATGCGTATAATCTAATTTGGTTTGGTGTGTATGTCGGCTTTTGTTTGAATATGCGAGGGGCTGCCGACTGATTCCTCTCGCCTTGATTTGCTATTCTCGCCCTGCATACTTCTAGGGTATGTCCTAATTTATGACAATACCTGCAAGTAGGGGTGGAGTTGTTTAAGGTGCTAACCAGCTTAGGAGGATTGCTTTTGTTTAGGGCATTAGAAAAACTGTTATTTGGGATTGGTTTTATACTACTGTTTTGTGGACAATTTGGAGCTAAATGGCCTTCCGTCCACCATTTGTAACAAAGGGGGTTCTGCACTTGTACTGATTGAGCAGTGCGAGAAGAGTTTGTTACTAATTTTGTTGCCTTTGATTCTAGGCGTAATGCTTGCTCACCAATATATGACGTAATGGGCTTTAATGCTCTATGTTCGTGGAGCTTGGCTAATGATTGGAGTTGTTCGCTAATTAGTCAATCCTCTATTGCTCTAATAGCTTATTTTTCGTTGTCTTTTACGAGAGAATTTAACAGTAGTTTATCTGTTGTATATGAATGCGTGGCTTCGTTCCATTGAGCATATGTCATATTAACTCGTTGCAGGAATTCTTTGACAGGCTCTCCTGCGCTTTGTCTTGTGTTTTGGAGTTTTGATTGTAGTACTGACTTTTCTAATTTTACTTCGAATGTTTCGAGTAATGTTTTCTTCAAATCTGACCACCTGCTTGTATCATTGTACTTAAGTACATTGTAGGCATCACCAAATAGCTTACTTTTGATTATTGAAAACAGGGTTGTTGGGTCGGTATTGTGATAAAGCCGTTCTATGTCATCGGAACATGACAGGAATTTATGGAGGTCTTTTGGGTCGCCGTTAAAATTTGGTATTAAGGATTTAATTTCTGATAGGGAAATATGTGAAATTTTAATCTCTGTGCTTTCATTGTGAAAGTCTGATGAGTTATTTGGTGTGTTATGTTGGTGATTAGAGAAGCGCGTATCTAGCTGGTATTGAATAGCAATTACAGTTTCTTCATATTCTGCTTCTGTTTTACCGAAAACATCTTCAGTAAAGTATTTATTTTCTTGGTCTTGTGGCGTAGATTGCATTTCGATTGTATTGTTGATGTTAAAGGGAGAGCTCTTTTGCTCTCCCTGTGTGCGTGTACCTTGATCACCTTCGTCGAAAATAAAAAGAAATGGCCAAAGGTGCTTGGTACCAAGGCCGTTTTAATGATGCAATTGGTGCGTGTACCAATTGCAAGATGAATAGTAGTTTGAACCTTTTCTCAAGATGTGAATTCACTAGCCGAAGGTTCTTGTACCAAGGCTTTATTGATGCATGTAATTGGTGCTTGTACCAATTACAAATTAGACACTGAAAATTGTGACAACGAAAATTTAAAGCAAACGACCGCGCTCTTAAAAAAAACTGAATGAATGAATTTATTTAACAAATATCCTACTTATAAAAGCGAACTTATGCTTACCTAAACAATTTTATTGTAGCAGAGACGACTCCCATGAAATACCGTGGCACATGTCCATGAAAGGTACACCGCCTCAAATTCGTTGACGATAAGCAAAGTGCTGACCGTGGTGATTTTCATGGGAGCCGTCTGCTGTAAGCACACCAGAAGTGAAATAGGCATGATGGCTGTGGGTGACGCGCGAAAACAAATGAATGCAAACGTAATGCGATTCTTAAGAATTTTGTTTGTTTTAGAATATTTATATTTTAATTATCGCGGGCATGCTCGTTCATGCAATTTCACTTCTGGAGGAACTTGTACACATGTATGCTATGTAGGCGTAAAAAAAATATGTTACAGCGGCGTCATTCTGCTGGACATAGACAGTTGAGTTCTTCGAATTCAGCCCAATGTTTATTTAGGATACCCAGTTTTTGTTCTAGGTATGTTTTACTCACTGTAGGTAAAGTATCAGGGTTTAATAATTGTATAACTCTTGTAATTGAGTTAATTTTTGTATTTAGACTTCTGAAAATACTTTCAATTTGTGGACCATTTGTTTCCTTATTAGCTTCTGTAAATTGTGATTTGCTTGGAATTCTCCACGAAGCTCTTGGTGGTGGTATATGAAAGGGGTTTTGCTTGTTCATAGTACTTTCTGAGATTGATTGCAATCTTTCGGAAAGTGTTGCTTTCGTCAAAATGTACCAATCCTCAGTTTTGTCTGAGCACGATTCTTTGAAATAGGCGTGGTCGGTCGTGAAGTCTTTATGCTGAACTATTTGTTCTTCTGTTTTCTCGAAGGCGGTCCATATTTCTTCGAGTTGTTGTAGTTTACCTTTCACAAAGGTATTGGTTCGCTTCACTTTACCGGCTTTGTGATAAGCCCCTAGTATTAGTCTAATTGCACTGTTTTTTTCTACTTGAGATGAGCATAGCTCATCGAAAGAAACGGTTTCTTCAGTCATTGTAGTTTTTTTTTTTTTTTTTTAGGTAGTAGACGGAAAAATTAGTACAAGTATGTATGATGTATAGTTTTTATACCCTAGATGAAATCTATAGGGGTATACTAAGTTTGTCATTCCGTTTGTAACACCTCGAAATAATGATGGTAGAGCAAAATGGATTGGACACCCACTCATAAAATTAAAAGTTATTTTGATTTTTGCATGTCCGTCCGTCCGTCCGTCCGTCCGTCTGTGCGCACGATAACACGAGAACGCGTATACTTAGAGAGCTGAAATTTTGTACACGGACTTTAAAAAAAAAGTAAAATTAATTTCGAAAATGGGACAAATCGGGCAACTCCTTCGTGGGGTTGCCATATAAAAATTTCGTTTTCCGCTATATATTTGGACACTGCCTGAGAACGCGTCGACGTAGAGAGCTGAAATTTCGTACATGATGTTTTTACTGCATTAGCAAATGACGTGTTAAAAATGGACTAAATCGGGCAACTCCTTCTTGGTGTTGCCATATTAAAATTTTGCTTTTTTACGTATACGATCAGTCCAAGACATTTTTATTGTACTAAAAACTTCTGCAGAATACGAAATCCTATAAAATTGGTTATAATCATTTTTTCTGTGCGACAAACCGTTCTAGGAATATATGCGAAAAACAACTTCAAAAATCAAACTTGAATAAATCGGTGACCATACGAAATTTAATACGGGCATTCATCTAGGGTATCATAAGAATTGGTCTTAGACCAATTCTAGCTTTTTTACTTGTTTAATATTAGGAATGTCCGTTTCGAGCTTCGATTTGGTTGAATTTGGGAGTGGGCTTAGGGGAAATGTGAGAAAATTGTATTTAAAAAAAAAACACAGCCGAGTAGAAAACTAATTGTCAAATTTCCAACCAGTAATAAGTTGCGAATCTATTTGTTATGTGTAAATTTGTACATATGGTTAAGCGACGGAAAAGGTATAAACCACAAGTAAAGCACTAGGAATCTCAATATACTTATATAAAAAACCAATTTCCATCCGAAGACCAGACTTTCCCAGGAAGGAAAAAAAGATTGTATCAGGGACAGCAAAGGAATTATCGTTATGTAGCAACATCCATAATTTTCATTTATTTGTTTATTTTTTTGAAAAGCACGTTTATAATAAAAGATAGAATTTTCGAATATTGTGTATATATAAAATTGTTTTTGTTTTTTTATTTGATGTCTTGCTTTGTGTCATGGATTAGTAAAATTGGGAATAAGGGGAAGGTAAAAAATTATGTAAGGGAAATATTTGAGTCAACAGTTGAGATCAATCCTTCCAATCAATATCTTTCTCCTGACCGATAGGCTCCCGAAGTCCTACCACAGGTGATTGATATTTAATTTTTGTCGAAGTCCTCTGACCAGCAAGCTTACGAAGTCTTGCCGCAGAGGTCGCTTCTAGGAAGAGCGGATTTCGATTTTTCTGTGTTGAATTAAACGTTTCCTTAAATTAAATCGAAAATTTTCAGGAAATTCTTTTGTTAAGCAAGTTGTCTATATACGTACATTAGAAGAGAAAAAAAAATTGGTAATAGGATAGGGAATTATTGGTGTCACTTCTTTTAACTAATAATCTATCACTTCTATATTCACTTACGAAGTAAATAAAAATGTATATGTAATAATATATTAATTTGTAAAGTTAAACAACACAAAAAAAGGTGATCTATACGTGTTTAGGTATATTAATTGCAAAAGTATAATTGAAGTACTAGAAAAGGAAAAATTCTTCACGCTATCTTTAATTATAGCTAGAGTTGCTGGTATATTCCCTTTTTTTACGTTTATGCTATGTATAGTTGATGGATGTGCGATTTTACACTTCTTTTGCTGCTTTTTATGCTTCCTGGGTTGTAGATGTTGGTGGAGCAGTGAACACTATACGAAACTGAGCTGCCGTGGCAGGATTTAAAACATTTTTTTTTTATTTTATTGAATTTTGTTTTATTTATTGGCACTGATTTTCCTAGGTAGGAGCACCGCTGCCACCAGTTGTTAGGTTGTCCATCTCTCGTGCTTGCAGAAAGAAGAGATTGGAGTATAAATCAGTAAAAATGCTAAATTAGCACCGGCTAGGTCTTCCTTTATTTATTGAACTCGTATAATTAATATTCCTTTTTTTACACAGTTTTCACAATATTTAGTTACTGGTTACAAATTATCATCAATATATAGTATTGATCTTAAAATTTTCCTTTTAACACAATTTATCACCAATATTTAGTATTGATCTTAAAATTTTCCTTTTAACACAAATTATCACCAATATTTAGTATTGATCTTAAAATTTTGCTTTTAACACAAATTATCACCAATATTTAGTAACAATAATCTTAAAATTTTTCGTTCGCACAATTTTCGGAATAATTAGTATGTATTAAGCTTAAAAATTTTCGTGATCACTGATTGACGGGTTGAAGAAAGACTCCCTGAGGATCGGCGATATTGCACCCAGGTACCGATCACCAAACTTCTAAAAAGCTTTTTATTCTTTTTATTACCTTCCCAGGACGTGAACAATCATACGTGGGAAAGTACAAAAAGTTTAGACGCAGTGCATATGCATGAAATCTGATACGCACTGTGTCTTGTAAGAATAATATTTTTAATACGATCGACGGGAATAATTGTACGCATGTATAGTAGATGCGATTAAGTTTTAGGAATTTAGCGGAAAAGTATACATGCCGTGTGAACGGAATGTATGACTGATAACAAAATGCAATTTATGGTAAATTGTATTTTGTTGCAGCATATGAAATTTAAATGAATTTTCTGTTAAATAATTTTTACTTTTCAGGGTTATTTCTGATACGCCGATATATTGTATAGGACAATATATTGGTGTATTGGTTTTATGGTTGCGGTTCGGGTCAATGGGCACCTGGGTCACAACATAACGTGCGCACTCTCGAAAGAGCACGGTGTGTACCCATACAACACACAGTCTCAAATTATTAGATTACATTATCATAAAAAAATAAATATAAGTAAAAAGAATCTCTTTAAGAACTAGATTTGGCATTTAAAAATTTTGCAACGCATTTTTGGATACGTTAATATACTAGAATAACTAAGTTAAAAATGAAAAAATTAATTTTGTTGCACAAAAAAAAACAAAAAAAAAATTGTAACAATTAGTTTTAATTATTATTAGGAATTTTTCTTTTTTTTGTTATTATTATTCCCCTAAGAAGTATAATTAGGTACATTAATTAATATAAAATATATGGTTTCTCCTAAATTAGTCAATATACCTGTATTTGTTAATAACTCAGATGATCAAGCTACTCGTAAACTTCTGTGCCAGCAGCATTACATTTTTTTTATTTTTTTCTTATGTTCCATTACTACTAGTTTAATTCCTTCTCTCGACGAAAAATGATACTAATCCTTAGTATCATTTTTCTTTTACATGGATGAATGATGGATAATTATTTCCTCATTTAGCGAAGATTAATTTCAAAACGTTTTTCTAAATGTTTTCATGTTACAAATTAACTCATATGTAAGTTTCTTTGCATTCGTAACAATTTCAAAGATAAATAAAATAAAAGCATTTTACGTGCACTGATCAATGCCCGGTCAGCATAAATAAAAAATGGCCTAGTGGCTGATCAGAATTTATTGCGGAGTGACTTACCTTCGCAATAATGACCTACTTCGCAGGTAATCAAAGCGAAGTAGAAAATAAAAAGAACCTTGTTTGAAAAAAAATCAAAAACTTCTGGCACAGAAATTACGCATAGCCGATTCTGAATTTTTTTTTAATAAACTGATTAATATCGAGTGCAGTGGAATAAGTTGAGTTACTTTTGAGTCTTGAGAGCAAGCAGAGCTAGTTTTTACCAATATGTATAATAAGTCGGATTAATTAAGTTTTTAGTCGAAAGAACAGTTTTATGTGTATAATTGTTTCGAGAGTTATAAAGTAAAAAAATGACTAGAGAAATAAAAAGTGAAATTTGATTTGTGTAATTACAACAAACATACAAAGTTAAACTGTGGGACTTGAGTTGTGTTTCCATATTTCCATACAAATACTCGGTGTGATTAATTCGGCTTTCTTAAATCATAATTAAAGCCCACAAATCTCTTTTTCTCGTGGTGTACAAAAACAAACACCACATTTGGCGCAGCCGGTAGGATTCGGAAAAATTAGATAGCGTTGTATCATTTAATAATTCTAATACTGGTATTAGAAAAGCTATATCTGAATCCAAACCTACTTGAAAGCGAGAACGAGGCTCACTACGTTCTACGAAATGCAATAGAAGGAAAAGTGTGTAAAAGTTACAGTGCAAAAAGAAATAGAGTAGCCAGTTGCCTATAAAAAGATAGAAATTGAGGAAGAATTGAAGAAATGAAAGTTGTCAACGAATAGAGCATCAAACAGCCAATTGAAACGCAAAAAACCGAAGAAGAATTCAAACTTCAAAGTTGTCAACAAATAGAGCATCCAGCAACCAATTCTCCAACCTATTTTCGAACCTATCCTCAACGATAATTTGTTCCCTTATTACCTCATTTTAAAAAATATCATCTAATTTCGGTGTGACCTGAATAGGTTATGAGTTAATAACTGTTTAACGGCTACATTTAACACATATGTTGTAATAGGTCGACTTAAAGAGGAGAGTCTACAGTTTCCAGTTTTTATAAAAAAAAGGTATGTTAATTAGCATTTTGCAAAAATAATAGAGGTTAAATTTAAAAATAACGGTAAGAAAATCCGAAATTTTAAGTTTAGACAAACGTAATTCTTGATGGTAGAGGGGTGTGGGACTATTTGAGCAGTCATTTGAAAGGCCATGAAGTTAACTACCCGTTTATAAAGAAATACGATGTCAAAGTAAAAAAAAAAGGTAAGAAAATCCGAATTAATCACCTCACCCAGAAAGTCAGAGACAGTTGCTATGGGCCCCCATGCCATACACTTTTTTGTTTGGCTAGGTGAGTACTATCACCTCCTGCTTTATTGACCACCTAGTCGGAAACACCCTGTATATAACTTTATAAAGAAGTATTTTATATTTTATTGCAATGAAATTGTTCGAGTACTGGTAATCGGAGCTTCTAAGGCACTTTAAAGGTACTGAAGTTGTAGGTACGACATTCTTATAATTTTCTATTTTAAATTCTTTTTTCCAATACTGATGCTGTAATAACGCAGTATTGAAATTCTAAACTTCTTCAAAAGGAAGGGACAAGAACAAGGACAAGGACAAGAATTTCCTTAGTACAGACTGGGACAACTTACAACTAGATAAGAAAATCTCCATATAACCCCGGATGACTTTTTAAAAGCTCATTAACTTTTTTTCAACCAAAGATAGCTATCATTGCGAAGAAATTGTGAGGCAAGAGAGAGAGAATGTACAGAGCTTTCTATTATACGGCCATTAGCTCATTTTAATTCGACCGTTTTTTGTGATTTTTTCACATCTAGATGTAAGTTGTGTCAGTTGCCGATATTCGTTGTTAATTCCACACTCCTCCCATGTTCAAAAATAAAAAGGAGCATATTGAATTCCTCAGGAGTACCGTAAAATGGTATTGACTACTGTTGAATCACTAATCGTTTTTAGCGATTGATAAAAAAGTAAAAACCACACTTTGATAAATAATGATTGCTACTGCGACAGGATTACAAAAAACGGGTGGGCCGACGCTACCGTTTCTTTGTTATGGGATTTGAGGTATAAGCATCGATGCCTAAATATTCCAATAAATGCAACTATATGCATTTTATTACTCTCGTGTGATATTGTACATGAATCATCAAAAGCAACGATATCCATTTTATACTACTAGTTTAGAGGGAATTAATTTCATGCCTCAGCAATTACTGAGCACTGTAATGTACTTGAAGGCTCTTAAACTGCAAAAGCAATATTTATGGAAAAACTTTGTTGAGTTTTTAATGGCAAATAGCTCTTTCCTTGTAGCACCAAAATTTTTCTCTGATTTTGGCAGTGCTTTGCTAAAATAAGCTACTGTAATTTCTTTAGCATTTTCCTCCTGTGAAAGCACTATATCAACACCTACAATTGCTGGCATTCGTGTCCAATAAAAATGTTTTACCCGGTTTTGGATAGTGAAGTACTAGAGTTTCACAGAGTTGTCTCTTGAAATTTGTTTCAAAAGCTTCCTACTATGTGTGTAAAATCTTTAACGTATCGCCTGGTAGTGGCCAAATCTTGACGGCTTATACATATTTCTCTGGATAGGTTTTTACTCCATGCAATGCAATTTATGCCCCAGATATTCAAATTCATTCTTGAACAGAGCACATTTACTTGCCTGAGCTTCAGTTTCGCATCTGTCGATCTTTGAAATTCATCCCGTAAGTTAGTTTTATGTTCCTCAAATGCACTGCGGATTACTATTATGTCATCTAAGTAAGGAATGTTTTCCAGGTTAATCCACATAGAAGGCATTCCATGAGTCGTTCGAATGAGGCTGGAGTATTACATAATCCAATTGGCATAACTTTGAATTACCATAAGCCACTACCAATTGAGAAGGCAGTTTTTCTTCGTCATCAGGATATATTTCCACGTGCCAGTAACCACTCTTCAAATCCAATGTGGAAAACCATTGCGCTTCGTAAAAGATATTCAACGTGTTTTCAAACCCTGGTAATGGATAGCTTCCTTTTTTGGTACATTATTTAATTGGCGGTAGACCAAATAATATATCCAGATGTGGACTGTAGGAGAAAAAACTTGGGCCGAATAATGCTGAAACCCACCACAGCTAGGTTTCTTTGCCAACGCTCGCGGTTTACGGCTAGTTACCAGCTGTTCGTTCTCAATAACTTCACCATCATCCTACAAAAAATGGGCACCAAGCCAAAAAAGAAAAATAACTCTTACGAATTAGTGTGCAAATAAGTTGCTACTTTTAGCATAATATTCTCCTGCGTTTTAATAGTGTAGTTGGAGAACAACCACCAACATAACCATCAATTCTGACCTCGGAAACTTATTGAGCAATATTATAAGTATTTGTACGCAAATTGCTTAAGACAATTCCATGAAAAGTGAGGTATGCCCGCATCAATATGGCGCAATTTAGTCTTTATCCCACACTCATGGACCTCTCAAACGTATTGGTAAAATTACTACTGTTCTAGCGATGCTGAAGTCACGCGGATTTCTCGGAATTCTCCCTGCGCGTAACGTGACAGGGACGCATCCACTTCAGTCACTGGACAGGGCTTGATATCCGTCCTGCTACAGGAAGTCAGAGGGGCTCTCAAAGGCCAGCCACCTAAAAAGCTAGATGGAAGGCTGGAGCCTTGGAACGCTTAGAACTGCTGCTAAACGGCTTGGTAAAATCTTGACACACTAGCCATGGAGCATAAGTAAGCTTGTGCTTTAATTGTTCCAGAGATGCTTGGGCTTCAGGTGTTCAATTGAATTGACTGCGATTTTTCAGAGTATCAGTGCTGGAGACAGTCGGATCATCATAGTTTGGTATACATCGACGATACTATCCCGCCATAACTAGTAGGCGTCGGACTTGCCGAACAGTTTGAGGTTATGGATACTCACCTATGAGTACGTTTATGCGACAGTCCCTAATCGAGAATAGAAGCAGGTTGTAGGCTAAAATCTGGGCTACCCATATAAACGGCACAAATTGGACTGGGAAATTTGCACTTGTGTGCTGTGTAAGCAAAGCATATGATATTTGGCTCTCGACGGTTTGTTTCTGTTTGCAAAAATGGAAGTTGCTTTGTTATTCCATTTAATTGATGTTATAATGGCTGAATCTATGAGGAAACATTTTTTCCACACCCTCGGGATTCCAAAAAACTTTCCTTACTGTAGCAGACGTCATTTTTACTTTATGATATACACACGCATTCAAATAAATCAAGCCTAGGCCCAATTCAATTGGGGTAAGTCCAAATTTCGCACTTGCACATTTATACGAAAAAAAAATCGGACTTTGGCCTAGTCTAGGCCGAAGTCCCGACTTTGGTTATCGTATAAACGTAGTATATATGATTTTTATCGGGGTCTGTGTTAACACCTCCTTTCCCGACAATAAAACCCAAATATTTAGCCCCTCTTATACGGAACTTGCTCTTCTCTACCCATTGATAGTGAGGTCAGCTTTCCTCAAACAATCCACTACACGAACTAGCAAAGCAAGATGTGAATCGCAGTCTTGAGACAGAATCAATAAATCGTCTAGATAGACTACAACATTATCACGAGCATCGAACGGGATGATTTTGTCCATACGCAAACAGTCTGAGAAGCGTTACATAGTCCGAATGGCATCACTGTGTACTGTTAAATAGGATGACCACTCACTGTAAAGACGGTGGACTCAGTATCTAGCGGGATTGGCAGAAAGCGTCTTTCAGCTCCATACTCCTAATGTAATTTGACGGAGGACGTAAACATAGAATTCCATCTATCTGCGGTAGCGGATAGGGATCCTTCTTTCGAACAGAGTTGACCTTACTGCCGTCACAACATAGCCGAGCCTTTTCCGGCTTCCTTACCAGAACAGCTTGAGATGCCCCGGGTCTCTGGCTCTCTTCTCTCACATCCAGTGACAACATTCGCTCTAGCTAGGCTTCCATTAAACTCTGTACTGCTGGTGAAATAGGATAAAATTTCTGTTTTATCGGAATAGCATGGTTGGTGTCGATTTTGTGAGTTACCAATGAAGTTTTTCCTAAGTCCAAAAAAACGAAGGACGGAAAAGACTGCTTGGTGGCTTCAATACGTTTGGATTCTTGAACTAAAAGAACGTAGCAGTTAGTGTCACAGGTAGCTAATAGACTTGGCATCGCTTCCGCAATGGCACCTAGAACATGTGGAGCCAACCTAAATAGACACCAGAAGTCTACTCCCAAGTACAGTGCTTGAGGGGCCCAGGAACTACGTAAAAACGTATGTCCTTGGTCTGACCACGAAATGTGGCATCCAGGAAGACATGACAATGTGCATTCGTCAGGGCACCATTAGGCACTTCTACTTGTATCTTGTACCTACTCTATTCGACCTCTACTCCCGCTAGCTTCTCTATAGCTCACTGGCCTGGGATACTGAAAGTGGTGCCACTATCAAGTAACCCAGTCTCAGTTAACCCGAGTAGCTGCTGTTCCACATACGACTTAATGTCATCTGGCACTGACACTATAATGTAGACTAGTGTCTTTCTTTCAGTCTTGATTCGTTAACAATATTCGCGCCACCGATCAGTTGATCGTTTCCTGGCTTTACGAATTTCTAGGTCTGTGATCATAACTCCGACCAGTTCACTGACTGAAGAGAAAACACGGTCTCACACTGCAGTATAATTTTGTAGACGCGTATAGTACGGCATCAACAAGTTCAGACAAGTTCCCGGCTACTTGTCAACAAAGATCTTATTTGCCGTCTCAATATCGAATAGTTGGGAGACTGAACTTCCTTTTCAGCAACATTACTTGAAGTTGTTATAATTGATCTTAACGGAACGTCAAGGATTGAGGATTTGTATAGTGAAAGGTCTAATAAAACTGACTTTGATTCCACACTGTTGGAAATAAAACCTTGAGTGATTTAATTCTCGACTTTAGCTAAGAGACTGTTGGAATTAATTCGACAGACAGAGCTATCTTCTCTGTGAGTAACGAATCCTGCTATGCTGTCAGCCAAGAGAAGAGTGAAGTGAAGGTGCTATCCTTGGGATCAGTTAACTCCGCATAGGGTGAAGTGGTAAAGACTGTTCGGTGAGCTTCACATTGATTAATGGACTAAAATTTGCTCCCATCCCAAGCTAAGGTGAAACAGCACACGTCGAGGGCTGTGTGGCTGAGGGGATGCTCTGTCGCTAGTATGCGAACTCTGGATACCGGGCGACCCTCAGCTTTAATTAGCCTTCCTGTAGTGATGCGGAGGTCTGCTGCAGGTGACTGTTTCTCTCGCGCAACTCGTGGGACCATATATAGAACCTGTATTGTCCGTTAATAGAACGTACACGCAAATTTGATTAAGTGACTGAAATGAATGCACTGCTAAATTTGGATCAAGATCAGTGGTCTATTTCCTAACAACAAATTAACACTGTTCACTTTCTTTTACTTTCACTAATCCTGTCACACTTATTGATACATTAGATCAACGATTCAAAATGTCTAGGAAACACGCTTACAGGATTGTTAATAATAGGTATGTAAATAGATATTCAATATATGGGGATAATAGTAAAAAGCTATAATAACTTGACTTCAAAACACTGGCAAACCTATTTAGTTTAAATATCTCGAGTAATCGTATTAATAAAAGATTATACAAATTGTTGGATCACAGATCAACATACACTAGAAAACATACTTATTGACACCGATTTATGATGTACGATGCTCACAAATAGATTAATTAAGATAAAACTCAACATATAAGTTTTGGGTCAGAGATCTTTGTATCACACAGGAAAATATACTTATTGGCAAAGATTGCAATATATGTTAGTACGTCAAGCAATGATATAAATATATATACATGTAAAATAAATATAGAATAAAGTAACTTATGATGTTTGATAAATATATATACGAAGTGTATAGTACGAAGATATATATATATATATATAAATGTATTATAATATAGATATATGGATAAATAATAAAATGTGGCTAGTACTCACCGATCTAAAACTTGGCACTTGAGGAATTGGCTGTAAGGTAATGTTAAGCCCTGTGCTCTTGGTTAGAACAATTCTTTATTTCCGTCGAGACCAGAAATAAAGTGTTAATGTTAGTAATATTATCTCGGTCGAGATCCGAGATAATATTCTTTAAGTCAGTCGGACTCGGCTTAAAGAATTATCTTAACTTCAGCCGAGACCCGAAGTAAGATTCTTTATTTCCGTCGAGACCAGAAATAAAATGTTTGTTAGTCAAATATTATCTCAGTCGAGACCCGAGATAATGTTCATTAAGTCATTCGAGACCCGGCTTAAAGAGTTACCTTAACTTCAGTCGAGACCCGAGGTAAGATTCTTTATTTCCGTCGAGACCAGAAATAAAGCGTTAGTTATTAAAATATTATCTCAGTCGAGACCCGAGATAATATTCATTAAGTCAATCGAGACCCGGCTTAAAGAGTTATCTTAAGTTCACTCGAGACCCAAAGTAAGATTCTTTGTTTCCGACGAGACCAGAAATAAAATGTTTGTTAGTCAAATATTATCTCAGTCGAGACCCGAGATAATGTTCATTAAGTCATTCGAGACCCGGCTTAAAGAGTTATCTTAAGTTCACTCGAGACCCAAAGTAAGATAATTTAATTTCCGTCGAGAGCAGAAATTAATGATTATTAGTAATTTATATACCAGTCGATACCCGATATAAACGTTTGTTCAAACCACCTGGAACTAAAATAATTTAAAATATTCTAACTCCAAGTATTTCTAATCATTGAAAATAGGTTGGGAACGAAACGATGTGTACCTACCTACAAGCACATCGATAAGGCAGTTTTTAGTGGAGACAACAATCGACACATTATGGCTACATTCCACATAAACAAATACAGGGCACAACCAATGAGAGGATAGTAACTTGTCTTCAATAATATTACGCAAATCAAATGGAATTAGATTAAGTCATCTGTACACTTAAATGTATCTTTAAAGTAGAAAATTAGCAATATTGTAATAGGTATCTTATTGTATAATTATAAGCCTAACAACTTTAGCTAGGCAACAAAAATGCTCCAATTTTAGTTGCTTTGCCCAGCCGCTAGGGTCAATGTACTCTTCTGACCTATGCACAGCTGTTAAGGTCAACGGGTTTTTCTGTTGCCACCTGCACAGCTGCTAAGGTCAATGTACTTTGGTTGCTATGCGCAATGTAAAAAAATTTGTTGGTGTCGTGCGCAATTCAGAGGCAATATAAGTCGCAAGCCAACTTGAATCTTTCTCTTTTTTCGCATCCAGCTTTCATAGATTGCGCATCATTTGGAAAACGACTTGGCTAGTGGTTATAAAATAGAATTATTAACAAATTAACTTTATCTTGGGTAGCGACTGAGATAAAGAGATATATTCTGGGTCTCGACTGGAATAAATTTTACTAACTCAATAACTTTATCTTGAGTAACGACTGAGATAAAGATATTTATTCTGGGTCTCGACTGGAATATATTCTACTAACATAATAACTTTATCTTGGGTAGCGACTGAGATAAAGATATTTATTTTGGGTCTCGACTGGAATTATTGTTGCTAGCTCAATAACTTTATCTTGGGTATCGACTAAGATAAAGATATATATTCTGGGTCTCGACTGGAATACAACCTACTACCAAACTAACTTTATCTTGGGTATCGACTGAGATAACGATATTTATTCTGGGTCTCGACTGGAATAAAATTTACTAACAGAACAACTTTATCTTGGGTACCGACTGAGATAAAGATATTTATTCTGGGTCTCGACTGGAATAAATTGTGTTAACATAATCACTTTATCTTGGCTCTCGACTGAGATAAAGATATTTATTCTGGGTACCGAGTAAAATAAAGACTCATAATACAACTTTGCTTTGGGTCTCGACTGAAGTAAAGTATCTTGTTCTGGGGAACGACTAGAACAAGAATTCTACTAATCAAATTACACCTTTGCTTTGGGTCTCGACTGAATTAAAGTTTCTTGTTCCGGCGAACGACTAGATCAAGATAACCACTAACTATCTATTTACCAACGCCATAAAGTCCATACCATAGTTTAAATTGGTGAGTACATTTGTTGATTGATCATATATTATATTTCATACTACATTTCCCATTGATTATTATATTTACATATATATATATAGTGCCATTGCTCAAACTTATCTCAGCTTTGACAGTATTGTGTATAAATTGAAATTAGAGACATAAGTGAAACTAGTGAGTAAGCGACTTTATTGAATTAATTTACATAATTGAAGTTTAGTTGTTAAGTGACCTTATCTAAGTATACAGTGTACCTAATATAAGTGAAATTGAACTCTATTAAATTTAATTCTAGTTAAGGTTGGAATTTTGTGATTAAGTTTGACGTGTGTGTCTAATAAACCACTGACTTTAAAATATTCCCCGGCGTTCTTATTTATAGTCCACATCCTGACTTATATTGTTCTTGAGTGTTCTCATTGGGCAGAACATTTTCTGGTTCTTCGTAGCCAGATTAAAGTCTAGTGGTTTATAATTTCACACGTGTTAACATGAGTGCATTTCAAAAACTTTTGGGCTAACCAAGCCGCCTCCGCAAAAATCCTCGACAAATCTCTCAAGAACTACAACAATACTATAGTAGAGAAACGAACAAAAGGGCTTGTTTCTGAGCCCTTAAACGCTTTAAACGAAATCTGGTCAGATTACAAGTCAGCTCATTATACAATTATCCAAGCTACGCAGGCTTTGGATGACAGTGAACTTGAGAAGTACGAATATTTCTTATATGAACAATTTGCAGAGGTGGAAAAAGTACTCTACCTTACGAGGTATTCTTAGTGATGCATTAGATACCTTTGTGCCAAAAACAGAACAAAAAATTGCTACAGAAACTAAAACTGATCAGCAATCTTCGTCGTTTTTGAAGTTGCCCAGAATTACACTTTCAACATTTTCTGGTTCTTACGATTCATGGAGATTATTTCACGGCTTATTTTATTCTCTAGTTTATACAAATCCTTCTTTACCTCCAGTGCAAAAACTACATTTTCTTAAAATAAGTGTTACTGGCGAGGCTGAAAACTTGCCGCGACAGTTTCCAGTAACAGACGCAAGCTACGAAAACGCATGGAAAACGTTAAAGGAGAGATACGACAACAAGCGAGTATTAGTGAATGCTCAGCTGAAAACTCTGTGTAATATACCTAAAATAACAAATGAATCTGCTCAGGCAACACGATCCTTATTAGATAGATCATCAGAGTGCATTTTCGAACTCGGACCTCTAGGAGTTTCTACCAAGCAGTGGAATTCTAATATACAAGTTGGTGCAATGGCTACCAACAGAAACTCAGCGGTTGTGGGAACAGCAGGTAAATAGTGAAGAAGGTTTCCCTACATTCGATTCTCTAAAAACTTTTCTAGAAATCAGATTCCGAACTCTGGAAGCAATTTTAGATTCAAAGTCAGTTCATCCAAAGAAAACAAATCACTTCATAAAAAAGGTATAAACACATTTTTCGGCAACTACAGAGAAATGCGCAATATGCAAAGAGCCACATAGATTGTTTAAATGTCCATAGTTTAACAAATTTGACATTGCCAAAAGGTTCAAGATCGTTACATTTAACCGTCTATGTGTAAACTGCCTATCAAGGCGCCATAGCACAAAAGCTTGCCCAAGCAAATTTACGAGTCGACAGTGCGGTAGAAAACACCATTCTATGCTTCACAAGAATAGTAGTACATACAATCAAAGTACTCACTTTTTAACTAAGCAATGCAATCCCAGCGGAAAAATGATCGTGTATGAAAGTAGATATGCAGGATCTCGTCGAGGAAATTAGTATCGATGAAAAATATGTGTACATATCATGAAGAAAAGATGCGAAGCAAGTTCGAATCAAGTTAGGACCGGGGTGCCTGTATGTACACGATATTTTTACTCTTTTGTAGTTGATATTTCTTTGATGAGTCATCTGCGTAAACGTCAGTGCAGGCAAAATTTCAGGTGTTTAGTTCAAGTTGGATTTAGTACGAGTGAAAATTAAAAAGTGCGTGTGATAAAAAACTGATTTTCTTTAGTAGTTAATAGGAATATTTGGTTACTGGTTCGTGTGCAGTGCTCGCTATGTATTTTGTCTGTTTGTTTGTTTTTGCAATAAAGTACTACATCAAATATTAGATAATAAATTTGTTGCATTATCTCCTTATTTTTTTTGTAAATTATCCTCAGATCATGTGAAATATACGTTTAATTGTTTGTAAGAAATTTTTTTATTTTCCAAATACTATTTTGTTGGTATAGTAATAACCGATTAAAAATCCTTTTCTATCTAAAATCCATTCTTTCTGCTGTGGCGCTACTATATCACTTGAATCAAATAAAGTCGAAACGACTTCTACATAAAAAAAAAATGTTATTAGATATATTTCAAATTTAGCCATAGTCGTTTCAACTTTACTCGATTCAAGTTACAATATTTTCATCGGATATTATTGAGGTTTTCTTCGAAGATTATTCTTTGACGTTTTCAACAATGATTATTCTTTGACTTTCTCATCGATCGTTATTCTTTCAAGTTTTCGTCGAGGACATTTCATTGACGTTTTCATCGCAGCTTATTCACCGACACTTTCATCGACACTTACTCCTGCAGAAAGGCATCGCCCGCTGGGAGTAATTCTGAACAAACACAGCCACACAATTCTCCGTCTACATATGCGGTCATACCAGATAGTTCTTTACGAACGTTCTACACAAATCGCCCACAGCGCGGTATACAAGCACTGCTTGCCACAGCATTGCTTCACATTTCCTCAACAGAGGGAACGATCCATACTACGCAAGCCCTAATCGAGTCGGGGTCTCAGGTATCTTTTATTACAGCAGCAGCAACACGCAAACTGCACCTATCTGCCACTCGCGTTGCCACCCAAATCGCAGGCTTGGCAAATAGCAAAGCTACAAATATTAAACGACAAACATGCTTCACAAAAAACTTGAGTGACAGCACTAATCGTGAACAAGATCACTGAGTTCCTGCCTCCGTCTACGATTCAAATACAAGAATGGGATCATATAAAGGATTTAAAGCTTGCCGACCAATTTTTCCACAAGCCCTGAAAAATTGATATTCTCCTGGGAGCAGATGTATAGGGGAAATTCTTTGGAAGTATTAAGAAAAGGTCCTCCATGAATCCCTACTGCCCAAAATAACACCCTAGGATGGATTTTCTTCGGAAATCTATCGCGAGCGGACTCTATTTCTAAAGTTTCGTCTTTAGCAATTAATGCGCAAGCTGACCAGGAAGCGTCAATAGATAAAATCCCGAGAAACCTTTGGGGACCTGAGGGAATCACTTCTCAAGTACGTATAGTCTCAAAATCCGATCAAAAGAGTGAAGGATCTTATCAAAACACTCATCGTCGTATTGCAGCTGGCCGACATGTACGATTACCATTACTAGGTGATTCTCGAAATATGAACTTACGCGATTTTTATAACCTCGAAAGGAAACCATCTCAAAATGTCGATCTTTACAAAGATTATAACGGTTTCTTAAGTGTAAGCCTTAGGACGCATGAAACTAGCTTCAAGAAAGCAAGCAGCAATTCTAGCTCCAATGCAGCAGGCATCAACATCTCCTATAGATGAGCAAGCACCAAGCACAACTTCAGGGCATCATATTTTGCCAAAATTAGCTACCCAGTCGCAGCGAGCTATATCTGTATCTACAGCAGGGCGGCAAAATTCCACGTCGTCTGAAGCTCAACGAGTACCGCTGACGACATCAAGCCTTCAGCAGTTTCAACCTGCATTGAAGTTGAAGAAACGCATTTTCAAAGATACAAATGTTCTTCAAGCAGAACGTCCGGATAACGACTTCCAGCTACTTATTGCAGACAAATTCAAATTGAAATTCAAATTTATTGCATTAAGACACTATAAGATTACAAGCTTTTATCAGTATCGTTTAGAGAAAAATGGGTTACTACAAGGGCAAAAGAAAGCCTAAACTAAACATAAACTACATAAATAATATACCTGATTAAGATAATACAGGATCCAAAATTGAATTAAACTATATCAAAAGGCATACATTACAAAGTGATACTACTAAAACAACATAAGATACAATAAAAAAATAAATAAAAATAAAATAAAGATAAAAAAAACACAAGAATAAAACTATGCTAATCTATTCAAAAATGTGTCACTGCGAGAAAAAAAACAAATTCAATTAAGAAAATCAGCTACAAGTTTCCTGAATATGCCGATAGTGCTGGCCCTTTGAATGTTATGGGACAATAGATTCCATAGACGAGTTAGTTGAACAATGTCAGAACCCTCATTAATAGCAGTACGAAATCGTGGCATCGAGAGTTTATAACCCCTGGTTGACCGAAGAGGGCGGACCATACAACTAAAATAATGGGGTTGAGAGGTAGCCAATAGGCCCTCCGTTTTAAATAAGTGGCCAGTGAACAGCCGAGTAGCGTGAAATTAAGGTGGGATACATGATAGAATCTGCGTAGCCCAAATATGAATTTGAAACAGTCATTAAAAGCGACATTTAACTTTCTACTGCAGTAAGGGTCAAGTTTTGGGAAAACAAGAGAACCAAATGTAAAATGCTGTAATACTAGAGGCTTAATTAAGTGCTAGACGACAACCACAAGCGCCTAAGATTAGTATAAATTTTAGAAAGATTCATTTTAACGTGATCACAGCATGTGATATTTGAGTTAAGAATAACGCCTAAATTGCGAACCTTGCTCTCATAAGGAATTTGGATTCCATTCAACATTAATGCAGGCAAGGCTGACGAGTTAACGGTCAATGAAGAGAAGGCAATGCATTTAGATTTGCTTGGATTAAGTTTCAGATTATTTACTTTAGGCCAGTTATAGATCTCATGCAAATCGTCGTTCATTCGAGCAGCACAATCTTCGATAAGTCCTATTGGACGACTTAAATAGACCTGTACATCATCAGCGTAAATGTAAATATCAACATCACGTACTGCTTGCGCCAAATCATTGATGTACAGGCAGAAGTGACAAAGGTCCCTGGATAGATCCCTGTGAGACAGAATACTTATTATTATCCAACACTACCCTAAGGAAAGGTCCACTCAGAAAGTCTCCCAACAGGCGGATTGAATTTCTAGAGAAATCAAAGCGGTGGGATTATTTTTCGAGCAGGCTCTTATGGCAAACCCTGTCAAAAGCCTTAGAACAATCTAGAAGGGCCAGAATGGAAATTTCTCTCTTGTCCAATCCAGCACGAATGTCGTTTGTGACTTTCACAAGAGCGGTTTCACAACATGCCTAGGTCGGAATCCAGACTGCCAGCAACTCAAAAAATCAGTCTCCATTAAATGATACTGAATCTGTCAATACAACAACTTTTCAAAAACCTTAGAAAGAAAACAGAGCAAAGTAATGGGTCTGAAGTCCTCTGGTGACGTAGCTAAATCCTTCTTAGGAATTGGGCTGACATTCGCAAATTTCCACGCTGTAGGGAATTGGCATTTTGTGGTGCATGAATTAAAAATAGGCGAAATGGGACCAACAAGAAGAGGACAAATGGAGCGAAGAAACTTAGGTGACATGTCGTCAGGCCCCGAAGCATTCGATTTGACAGCAAAAATTGCTTTAAGCACCACTTCACCACCAACTCCTCGAAAACTAAAGCCATCGAAGTCTTCACGTATATTGCATGCAGCAATGCTTTCTCTGATTGCTGATAGTGACGGATTAATTCCGCCACAATCCGATGCCTGTTGGTTGCTAGCAAAATATGAGTTTAATTCATGGGGAATAAGATAACTTTGAGATCTTTGCTTACCGCAGACGCCGGTGTTGCACAGATTGCGCCACAATACTTTCGGTGGGACCTCAACGTTAATTTTCCTCCTATAATAAGCATATTTAGCTGCTCTGATTTTTACATTTGTTTTATTTCTCATACGTTTGTACGATTGACGACTTTCAACATTCCTCAGTCTTCGATATCGAAAATAAATATATTCCCGCTCCGCTATTAGAGTCTGAATTTCTGTGCTAAACCAGGGACAAGACGTATTATTTACCTTCTTTTTGGGCAGGGAGACATGATTGTTATATAAATACGCAATCGAATTGTTGAAAAAACTAACTTGGTCATCAATGGCAACCAAATCATATATATGACCCTATGGAAATAATTCGCATTCAGCAAAAAGAGATTCCGAATCAACATTGTTGAAGTCCCTGTATTGGAAATACGTTATTTCACGGCGACGAATAATGTTTACGTCATACGATATAAATATAATGTCATGGTCAAGAATACTTAAACATAATTGGTTAAAAAAGAGAACTTTAAACAGGTTAGTAACAAAAAATAATTCTAATAAGGATGGATTCACTGCGTTATAATACGTGGGACAATCGTTTACAACATTCAAAGTTAAAGTTGGAGTGCTGAAGAGAAACAAATCGACCTGAGAGCTCCCTCAAGTATGTTCACATTAAAGTCCCCTCCGACGATAACATTAGTGTATTGTCGACTGACATCAGAGAGAGCATCGAAATTTCGGGAAAGTTTTCGGTGCTGAACTGACCAAGCGGAGAGTACACCACGCACAACACACAAACATGAGCTCCCGTATTCGCTTCCACATACAAAAATTCTACAGGACCATTCGATGAAGTAGCTATAATTTTGGTCGCAAAATCTTGGTTCACATACACCGCCACACCGCTACCAATTCTATCATAACGATCATTTCTGAGGACTTCGAATGAAGCAATGGAGATTAAAGAAGATGGTATATCTTCACTCAACCACGATTCACTTACAAGAACTGCGTGAAGTCGACCACAATGGAGGACTTCCCTCAATTCATCAATCTTCGGGAATATGCTAGGTGAATTAAAGTGACAAACGTCAAAACCTTCGGTCCGCCAAGAGAACACCTTGAGCATAGTTCCAACACTGTTCAACGGCAAAGAATTATGATATATGGTAACATTTTATTACCAGTCCATCACCCGGCACATCGAGGAAACGACGCTCTCAAGTGGATATGAAAGCAAGAGCATGCAATATCAAATTTGCGAGAGGCTGTGACACATATGCAGTGAGATTGCGACTGACATGAAAATAAACAACAAATTAGAGTAGCGCAAAATAGAGAGGAAAAGACTAGTATTGTGAATTGAATATGTATATTCTAACTAGAGAAGGAGTCTGGAACTATTAGAACACAACTGCTTAACAACACACGCCAAAATAAATTTTACTTACTAGACACCTGTTTAAAATAAACACACACACACTCTACACCTACACTATATTAAAAATTGTCTTCTTGTTGCCGTGAACTACAAGCTCCTGCATTATCAGCTTCATTTACTCTACATTCCAGTAAACTCATTGTGTTGACTTTAATCGGCTGGTCATCCTTTTTTACACATATGCAAGCCTCCCCCCGCCTTGTGAATGCTGAGAAAATTTTGTTATCTCTCCTGTACTTCAATGCGCTTTGCAACAATTTACTATTATAGTTGGTGAGACTCTCAGAAGCATTTATTTTTGTGTCAGACGTGAAGTTGTAGTCGAGGTCATTTAGTTTGAGTAAACCGAATCTCTTAAATTTATATAAAAATGCTCTTTGTTCAACAACAGAGGGGAACTTAACGATTAGCGGGGCAATTCTACGATTATTTTGCTGGTGCATCGAGTACTTTGGCGGAAGGCAAATACAAACGGTGACAGTGGATGATTTATTTTATTTGAAATATTCATTACCAGCTGTTGGGGGTTTTTCACTTGGGCGAGACGGAATGCCGGTTACCACTACGTCTGTTAATCGATGTAATCGTCGGATGTCACTTAGCTCGTATCGCACCTCTGCTAATTCTTTTTTAAGCTGACCCATGTCGTCGTCTATCTTTGCAATTTTTGCATGCGTATTAGATGCTCTTCAGCAATTTTTTCTCAAGCAATTCGAAGTGATCAGCTGAGCTAATTGAGACAGAGCGAGGGATACTAGCGGCACTATAATTACTAGGATTCTTTTGACATCTTTCAGAACCTCTCGTCGCAACGGGCGTATGCTGTGCAGATGTATTAGTGCCCGCTTTCACTTTAGATTTTACACTCTTGTTTCCACTCTTTATGTCACAAAAAAGGCGGTCGTTAAGCCAATGGTCACAAATAACCCAAATTGTTGGTCAAATTCTTCACGGCGACGTTTCACGAGTTTTCCTGGTTTAAAGTTGGCAATAACTCCCGGTTATAAGCAAAAATTAAGGAGCTGTCAATAAACACATCTACTCTGCCATATGACAGTGAGCAACCGAATACATTCGAGGAAATCACCGTCTCATATGAAAAACTAAAGCGGTCCAGAAAAAAGAAACAACGTTTCACTGCTCGGGACGGGACACGCATAAAAGTAAAGCTACTTGTAGATGGACGTATACGAATCGTAACGTAAAATAATTAATCTAGAATCTATTTTTTTATCTTCCTAACATTCAACTGGGGTTAAAAATTTGTACAATTTTCGGTAGTTCGATCTCTGCGCTTACTCTATGTATTGTTTTCTGTATAATCTTCGCTTGCATGAGCATCATATGGAAAATAAAGCATATTCGCTCAAGTATTCCTAGAACAGCATTGAGTGAAATAATTTTTCTACCCAAATTTCAAATATCTCTTCGCCTTGAAAAAAAAAACAGAAAAACAACCCGAAAACAATATCATATGAAAGATAACAAAAATTTATCTATCTAAACTCTAAAACTCTAGATTTTCATAAGCCATATAGGGCACACACACATACGTACAACCGTACGCCCATTTCAATACAATAATAATAAAAAAAAAATCTGTTTCAAGACACAGAACTTTTCCCGTGCAAAGATCGCATAATCCATAATAACAATTATCCAAAATTTCAAATCTTGTCCCGCAAATTCGAAGATAGATTTCCATTAAAAAAAAAAATTAAAAAATAAAGAGGAGTTTAATTCTCCAGACCCGAACCTTTGACCTGGGTTGTGATACGGGATCAGCGCACAGGGCAGCTCGGCTATGCTGCCAACGATAACGTCGTTCATTACATGAGAATTAAGGCCCTTCCAACACGAAGCCATCCCCAATGAGACAAACGTCAACCAAACGAATGAACTGCTCTGACTCAGCTAATCCATTCATAGCAACAGACACCACCATTTATTTTTCCGATTCCGATCGCTGGAACATTTAGGAAAGTAAGGTATAATTCCTTATATATATATAACAAAGAAGACAACAAAGGTATGCTTTACGTCGACATTTTGCAATTAATTTACAACTACTTGAAAGATTGAGTTTTCAAATAAAATTCAACCTTTCAACAGGGGGCAGTATGTTCAAACCAACATTAAATAGCCACCTGGAAGTACAATAGTTTAAAAGATTTTAATTCCAAGTATATCTAATCATTGAAAATAGGTTGGGAACGAAGCGATGTATACCTATCTACAAGCACATCGATAAGGCAGTTTTTAGTGGAGATAACAATCGACATATCGTGGCTACATTCCACATAAACAAATCCGTGACACAATCCAATGAGGGGAAAGTAACTTGTCTTCGATAATATTACGCAAATCAAATGGAATTAGATTAAGTCATATTTACATTTAAATGAATCTTTAAAGTAGTAAATTTGCAATATTGTAATAGGTATCTTATTGTTTAATAATAAGCCTAACAACTTTAGCTAGGCAACAAAAATGCTCCAATTTTAGTTGCTTTGCCCAGCTACTAGGGTCAATGTACTCTTCTGACCTATGCACAGCTGCTAAGGTCAACGGATTTTTCTGTT
>OZ005740.1:123092093-123201722 GCA_963930735.1 Dioctria linearis | reverse complement strand
GAAAATTATCATACTAAACAGACAATACTACAAAAGCTACCTTACTCGTAACTAATATTACTTTAGACTATATGCATCTTGTATGCCTTGGTGTGATGAGAAGACTAATATGTATAATCGTACAAAACCTTGTGCTACTGCCAACTTGATTGACAACTGAATTAATCACAAATAAAAGCTCTGAACTGCCCAACTTCTTCGTTCCTCTTGTAGAACAGAAATTGTGCGCATTCATAAAGTAATTCCGTCCTGCGAAATCCTTATTTATCCCCTGTAAAAAAAATGAGTTGATTTTTACTTTTTAGTTTGAGCACTAGTGCAGCTTCCTATAAGCTACTACGAGTGTAAACTTCTCTCTTACAGTGCAGCTTCCTATAAGCTACTACGAGTGTAAACTTCTCTCTTGCAAATACTCCACTGAAAGAAGCTGAAAACCTGCCACGTGTGGCACAAAAATGAATCTTTAATATGTTCTCACGACACTGATGCTTGCTGCCCTCTGTCAATCAACGTAGAAACTAAAAATTCAAACAACGTTTAAGCACAGTCACATGTAGGTGGCGGTAGTGTAGCGGTATTAAAAAGATATCGTTTGGTTGCTCATTTATCACTGTTATTCTCTGAACGATTTTTTGCTCTATAAAAATTAATTACTAAATAAATTATTTTAAGCTAATCTAACAACAAAACTGCAATTCTTTAATTCATTTAAATCTATATCTAAATTAATGATTATGACTTCTGCTCAAATTTCTTACTACTAATAAATAATTCATCTTATGCTTTAATTCTTTATCTTCCTTATTATTTAATCCTACAAACTATTGCTGAAAAAGAACGTATTAATTAAGATGCCAATTATGAATTAAACCAACACATAGTGTGAAGCTGACCTAGAAAGGGCAGATTTTGACACTGTGTATAGATTAATTACATTGACTATTTCTATATAAACAAATGTCTTATTCTTAGATAAATCCAAATTGTTTTGTGACTCCTATTTAGTGTAATCAACATTCAAGATAGCATGCGTTCACACCTTACGGACAATCACCTTTTCCAATGATTTATCTAGTTGAGACTAATTACCTTGGAATTTGTTGTAATACGAGTGTTGAAAAATTTATCAAGAAACAAAAAAAAAACTAATTTGTAGAATGCGTTAAGAAAAATTAAACCAACTGATGACGTAAAGAAAAAAAAAGGAAAATTAAAGCGAATTGAAAAGAAGAATTAAAACAGAAAAATTATTATGCACAAAAAAAATTAAAAATTAATTATTAATGTTGAAAAAATGAATGAGAAAATGAACTATTTTTTAATCACTGAGAACTTGAAACCTTTGCAAATCTGAAATACTGTGACCTTTCGGCAGCTGTATCTCTTTTGACAATTCGATGAAAAAGAAGAACGATTGACGAAATGACCCCCGTTTTATAGAGAAATTTGTTCCATTTTCGACATTTATAAAGTGAAATACTCAAAATTTTCACTGAAAATGACAAAAGACTGAACTTTTCTCACTGTCAAAAATTATCAAATTAAATATTCTACATTTTGATAATTTTCTCTTGAAAATTGGTTGCAAATTCGCTGTTTTTAACCAATTTTTGTAAATTTTGGAACATTTGCTATAAAAATCTCGATTCGCTACGTTTCATTTCAATGTAATTGATTTTTATGTCATTTCGTAATATTTGCTGTCTTCTTCCCACTGTGAGTCTCTTTCGCACTCATTGTGGGAAATGTATTATTAAAAAATCGCGAATATCACGTTTCTCGCGTAAAATATCGCGAAACGAACGCGGCCATCAAAATCACGATTCAATTCTACGTGATTTTGATATGTCAAACGTCGCGAAATTGTGAAGTTTAAGTTGTTTTGACACTGTCTCGCGCGAGTGTCAAGCTATTTTTATTTGTGATTTTAAGTGTTTTTTAGTGGTTTTTTTTAGGTAATTTCATCACTATGGATATTGTTGACAACCAGGTAAGCAATTTTCTTCTTTATTTTATTAATTTTGCTTGTAAGTTGCTAATTTTACAAATTTGTGGCAAATGTCAGGTAAGTGCCTTTGTGGCATTTTTTACTTGTTTTTGTTCACAAATACTTAATATAATTATATTAATTACGTAGTATGTGATATATATTAATGTTTTATGTGGTTATCTTCATGGGAAACATGAATTTATCCATGTTTTCCATGTCTCCACATCTTCATGGCATTGTTGTTGTACATATGTACACAGCAGTGTTCTTAGTTCAGATCAATGACCTTTAATTATTATTAAATAAAATTCTTGTTTTATTTTGTTTGTAATTCATTTTTTTATTTTATTTCAGATATTCCTGGGAACCCTTTTCTACCTGTGAAGACTCCAGGTAGAGGTAATTCTTTATATATATTTATTTTAAATCTGTCCTGCGTTTGTTTTTCTTTTTCAGGTTCGCTGAACACTCTCCCTCCCGTTGAACGGTCCTGTTCAACACTCTTTGCTTATTTTTTTTGATTCCGCGTTTTCGGTAATGGTGGAGCAGTAGTGTGCCATCAGCACGAACACGTAGCACTACTTGATAGCGATCGGGTAGGTTTAGTGTTCGTTCCTTATTGCGTCTGGTTTGGATGTCTTCAAAGTTTATGCGTTTTATAACCTCGCTTGGAAGAAAGATGGTGATGTCCTCACGAGTAATGAACTTCTGGAATGAGTTCTCCAACCTCATTTTAGCTTCGTTCATTGTGGTTGTAGGTAGCAGCTGTTCCAGGTCATCCACTTGAGCTCCATTGGCGATGATTTTCTCTGTTACTGTGGGATTAGTCTGCGGCGTATCCATCTGCAACAAGTCGTGGGCGTTGGAAGTTGATGCCTCTGCTTTTGAGACCTTGGATGTAGATGCCTCTGCATTTGTGCTCGACTCTGCTTCTGATTCCTTGGTACTGTCTTCCAATTTTGCCCATAGCTCCTCGAACTCACTGGGGTCGAGTCCAGAATCAATGGGATCATCAGGTAGCATGAAATTCAGAATGATATCGTCATAGATATCTAGGATGTCCTCATCGATATCGTAATTTTTTGACATCTGTGAAAGAAAATTATAAGTATTTTGTCTAATAAACAGGACATTCACAAACAGATAACAAATGTGACAACACATAATTCATTTTTGTTATCCTATTGGTAACCGACACACCTTATTGATTGGTCTTGTGAATATACTTGTCTGTGTTTTGACTTGCACCACTCGGACTAGACCATCGGATCCTGGGTGAACTTCTTCGATTATCCCTAATGGCCAAAGTGTTGGTGGTGTATTTTCGCAGCGTAATAGCACGACATTTACCTTTTGCAGGTTGGGCTGCTGATTATACCATTTGGGTCTATTCTGTAACTGGTTTAAGTAGTCCTTTGACCAATGGTTCCAGAAACGTTGCACCATCTGCTGGATATGCTTCCATCTGGTTGACAAGTTCATGTCTGTGTAATCAGGCTCTGCAAGGGCGTTGAAGGATTGCCCTATTAGAAAGTGACCAGGAGTTAATACGAATGCATCATTGGGATCGTCTCGAAGATGATATAGTGGCCTTGAATTCAGGCAGGCCTCAATTTGATTTAACAATGTAGCATACTCCTCGAATGTGAGGCTGGTATTTCCAATTGATCTACGCAAATGGTGTTTGATTGATTTAACACCAGACTCCCAAAGTCCGCCAAAATGCGGAGCTGCAGGCGGATTCATATGCCACGTAACGGATTTTGTTGATAAATATTCGGCTGCTATTGGATTTGCTTCCTTTATGGCCTGACGTAGATCCTTCTCAAGTACTGATTTTCCTCCAACAAAATTTGTGCCACAGTCGGAATAGAGGTCAGTGCACAAGCCTCTTTTGCTTATGAACCTTTTTAAAGCTGCTATGAATGCTTCTGGAGTTAGATTAGACACTAGTTCAATGTGTACAGCTTTAGTGGCCATACAGACAAAGATACAGAAATAAGCCTTTTGTGACCTTGCATATCTTTAACTCGCTGTCTTTACTGTTATTGGACCAGCATAGTCTATTCCAACTTTAGCAAAGGGTTTTGTGATGTTGACTCTTGCTCCAGGTAGATTACCCATCAATTGCGTTGTTGTTGCTTGGCGTTGCGAAAACATTTCATGCATTTGTGTATCCTAGTTGAGATGCACCGCCTTCCATCTAAAATCCAGACTGAATTTCTACTTGTATTTAGAACTAACGATGTACCACCATGTAAGGTCTATAGATGGGCCTTGTCAATGAAGATGGACGTTACATGATGATCCCGAGGTAAAATTACTGGGTGTCTTCTGCTGTAAGGTATTAACGCATTCTCCAATCGTTCTCCTACTCGTATCAACCCATTTTCATCAAGCATAGGATTTAACCGTAACAGCTTGCTATTTTTAGCTAGCACCCTTTTATGTAGCAGCGCTTGATACTCTTCTGGGAATGCGATCATTTGTACTAATCGGAATACTGTTTTTTGTGCATTTATGTACTCAGTACTGGTTAGTGTCGTACTCCTCTTGTTGTAAGGACTTCTGCAATTCTGTATGAATCGCTGCATCATAGCTATGACGCGAACTAAACGTGTGAACGATGAATATCTTTCGAGAATGTTGTTCGTACAATTTGCTAAGAAATTCGTGACCATTGGTGTCTTTTGTTCGAGTGTAGTTGATTCTTTAATATCAGTATTGAGTGACCAGTTGTGTTCCGATTGCGATAGCCATAAGGGTCCGTGCCCCCAAAATTCATTGCTCAAGAGCTGCGGGATTGTGATGCCACGTGACGCAATGTCGGCTTGATTGTGACTTAATGGAATATATCGCTAATGCTCGAATTTCAAATTATCGTGGATTTCTACAATCCGATTGGCCACATAGATTTTCCATTTAGAGGGGTGCTCCCTTATCCATTGTAATACTATCTTTGAATCTGTCCAAGCAACTATGGGAATATTTTCCAAATGAATGCCCTGTACTTCAATAATCTCACGAGCAGTAAAGCACCGTTCAATTCAAGACGTGGTATTGTCATTGGTTTAATCGGTGCTACTTTTGTCTTTGACGTTAGCAAATGTGTAACAACTGTACCATCATCTTGTTCTACTCTTAAGTAGATTGCTGCAGCGTATGCCTTGCATGATGCGTCGCAGAATCCATGAATTTGCTTGCGTGAATCTTTCGAATAGTGAATCCATCTCGGGATTCGTAATTGCTCCAATAAGTGCAGATTATCAGTGAATTGTCTCCAGAACTGATTAATGTTTTCCGAAACAGGATCATCCCATGATGAGCCCGTAATCCATAAGTCTTGCATTAGAAGTTTAGCTTGTATGATTACTGGAGCTAGCCATCCTAGAGGATCATATAGGGATGCGATCCCTGATAATATGATGCGTTTTGTGAAGACTGCATGACTCGATGGTGGTTTGATTGCAAACGTGAAGTAATCTTCTTTTGGGAACCATTTGATTCCAAATGTTTTTACTGAATCATGTTCTGAAAACATTTTCAGTTCTACGTGATCTTCTGGCAGATCTTGCAACAGTCTGGTATCGTTGCTGGTCCATTTTCGTAAATTGAAACCAGCGGAATTCATCATTTGGATGAGCTGATGTTATAGTTCCTTTGCGTCTTGTAAAGTATTAGCTCCAGACAACAGATCGTCCACATAAAAATTGTTAAACACTGCATCTGCAGCAAGCCGCCAATTATGCCTTCGTCTTCAGCCAACTGTTGCAGCGTTCTTATGGCCAAATATGGAGCTGAGGTTGTACCAAATGTTACCGTTTTTAGTTGGTAATCTTGTAGTATATTCTTCTCTGGATGCCGCCACACTATTCTTTGAAAATTCCTATGATCTGGATGTATCTCAATCATACGGTACATCTTCTCGATGTCTGCATTCATGACAGTTCTATATTTCCTCCAATTCAACAACGTCATGAATAAAGTTGGCTGAAGTGTTGGTCCCTTCAACAAATGTTGGTTGAGCGACTCTCCATTTGTCGTCTTTGCTGATGCGTCAAACACAACCCGTAGTTTTGTTGTTGAACTGTCCTTGATTACAGTATGATGAGGAATATCATAGTGAGTTTCGTTGTCTTGAGGCGGGCTTACTTCCTCCATGTGTCCTAAAGTGATGTACTCGTCTAAACATTTTTCATACTCCATTTTGTATTCCATATTTCTTGCAAATTGCCTCTGTAGGCTTTCTAATCTAAGTGCTTGTAGTTGACTTTGGATATAAATTTTGTTGGTAACGCATCAGTGATTTTGTCAATTACCAAAAAATCCTCTGAGATTGCTGTCGTATCTTCTCCACAGGACGTCAGTGATAGGTTGGTTATCTTGCTCGAATTACCTGTTAAACTTTTGTTCAACCCTATTACAGTCACTAGTGTTGGACTGCAAATAGCCTGCAATTTGTGACATGCAGACTTTGTGATAAAAGAGCTTTCTGACCCTGAGTCGATAAGACTGCGCAATATTTGTGGCCTTCCGTGCTCACCTTGGGCTTTTACTAAAGCCGTAGATAGTAACGCTAAGATCGTTCTCGATTCATGTAAGTATGGGTTGTAGTTCGATCTTCTGTACTCTGATTGGTACCTAGTTTGACTTGGTCAAGATTGTTACTATCTCTGTGTTGTTGTTGTTGAAGTTGCCTTGGGTTGACATTGACATCAACTTCAACAGATTTGGATTGTAGGTTAGTAGCTTCTACATTCCTAGGATGCAAATTGTTTGCTTTTATCTACTAGAACAATTCCTAATTGAATGTTTCCTTGATAAGCAGTTGTAGCAAAGTCCATTACCTTGATGAACCTTTTTCTGCCTTGAATATCTTCTGGAATCTTGTGCAGTTCTGAAGGAGATGATCTTCATTACATGCTGAGCATTTCACTGACTTGATTGTGTGTAATGCTTTCATTGTAGTTCCCACAATCTTAATGTTGCGAAAGGCAGTTTCTGTACTATTAAATACACAAGTAATACATCCCATGACGCAGTATTAACTTGCAAACCCTTCAGTTGCTGTAATGTCGACTAATGCCTTTAATTCTACAGCTGTTTCTGATGTTATTTTGGGTTGATTTGTCAAAATCTTAAGCTGATGATTTACGAGAATCTTCTTATTCTCGTAGCTTGCTTTCAATTTGTTCCATGCGGGTAGATAATCCTCGTTTGTGATGGGAGTGTGACGTAGTAATTTCTCCGCATCGCCTAGTAATGAGCCTTTCAAGTAGTACAATTTTTGAACATCCTTCAAGTTTGTGTTGTTGTGTACTACGGCCGTTCTTGAAATGAGCGCCAGCCGTCATAGTTACCATTATACTTTGGCAACATGATTTTTGGTAAGATGTTTTGTTGTTGTTGTTGCTCCACACGAGTTTGTTGTGCTAACAATAGTGTGGAATCTGCCAACTCTGTTGTAGGATGAATCAAATCGTATAATTCTCCTATATATATGCAATATGTATTTTCCATAATACAATATGTGTCATCAGTGATAAACTTTGCTTCATTTTTGGGCAGTGTCTCAATGATCAGCTCATTGATCAGTTGATCAATCTGTTCATAGTCAGCCCATGTTCGCCTGATTTCAGAAAGTTTGGCTTCGTACAAACCCTTTGAATGTTTTTCTGATAGGATCATTTGTCCATTAGCAATTGCTTTCTTCAGGCGAGTCCTTAAAGCTTGTTCCTTATTTAGCAAACTTTTCAATTCTGTCATTTTAAATTAGTTAAGAAACTTGAGCAGCGAATAATAGTATAAAATTAAATGTCAAAAAACTAACTAAATTTTAAATTAGAAATTGTCTGAATTGAATGAATTGCAGTCTACTTTTACTTCCTACAGCAATGAATATAGCCTACAATAAATGAATCAAACGATGGAACCACCAAAATGTATAATCGTACAAAGCCTTGTGCTACTGCCAACTTGATTGACAACTGAATTAATCACAAATAAAAGATCTGAACTGCCCAACTTCTTCGTTCCTCTTGTAGAACAGAAATTGTGCGCTTTCATAAAGTAATTCCGTGCTGCGAAATCCTTATTTATCCCCTGTAAAAAAAAATGAGTTGATTTTTTTTTAGTTTGAGCACTAGTGCAGCTTCCTATAAGCTACTACGAGTGTAAACTTCTCTCTTGCAGTGCAGCTTCCTATAAGCTACTACGAGTGTAAACTTCTCTCTTGCAAATACTCCACTGAAAGAAGCTGAAAACCTGCCACGTGTGGCACAAAAATGAATCTTTAATATGTTCTCACGACACTGATGCTTGCTGCCCTCTGTCAATCAACGTAGAAACTAAAAATTCAAACAACGTTTAAGCTCAATCACATGTAGGTGGCGGTAGTGTAGCGGTATTAAAAAGATATCGTTTGGTTGCTCATTTATCACTGACTTTTATTCTCTGAACGATTTTTTGCTCTATAAAAATTAATTACTAAATAAATTATTTTAAGCTAATCTAACAACAAAACTGCAATTCTTTAATTCATTTAAATATATATCTAAATTAATGATTATGACTTCTGCTCAAATTTCTTACTACTAATAAATAATTCAACTTATGCTTTAATTCTTTATCTTCCTTACTATTTAATCCTTAAAACTATTGCTGAAAAAGAACGTATTAATTAAGATGCCAATTATGAATTAAACCAACACATGGTGTGAAGCTGACCCTAGAAAGGGCAGATTTTGACACTGTGTATAGATTAATTACATTGACTATTTCTATATAAACAAATGTCTTATTCTTAGAAAAATCCAAATTGTTTTGTGACTCCTATTTAGTGTAATCAACATTCAAGATAGCATGCGTTCACACCTTACGGACAATCACCTTTTCCAATGATTTATCTAGTTGAGACTAATTACCTTGGAATTTGTTGTAATACGAGTGTTGAAAAATTTATCAAGAAACAAAAAAAAAACTAATTTGTAGAATGCGTTAAGAAAAATTAAACCAACTGATGACGTAAAGAAAAAAAAAAGGAAAATTAAAGCGAATTGAAAAGAAGAATTAAAACAGAAAAATTATTATGCACAAAAAAAATTAAAAATTAATTATTAATGTTGAAAAAATGAATGAGAAAATGAACTATTTTTTAATCACTGAGAACTTGAAACATTTGCAAATCTGAAATACTGTGACCTTTCGGCAGCTGTATCTCTTTTGACAATTCGATGAAAAAGAAGAACGATTGACGAAATGACCCCCGTTTTATAGAGAAATTTGTTCCATTTTCGACATTTATAAAGTGAAATACTCAAAATTTTCACTGAAAATGACAAAAGACTGAACTTTTCTCACTGTCAAAAATTATCAAATTAAATATTCTACATTTTGATAATTTTCTCTTGAAAATTGGTTGCAAATTCGCTGTTTTTAACCAATTTTTGTAAATTTTGGAACATTTGCTATAAAAATCTCGATTCGCTACGTTTCATTTCAATGTAATTGATTTTAATGTCATTTCGTAATATTTGCTGTCTTCTTCCCACTGTGAGTCTCTTTCGCACTCATTGTGGGAAATGTATTATTAAAAAATCGCGAATATCACGTTTCTCGCGTAAAATATCGCGAAACGAACGCGGCCATCAAAATCACGATTCAATTCTACGTGATTTTGATATGTCAAACGTCGCGAAATTGTGAAGTTTAAGTTGTTTTGACACTGTCGCGCGCGAGTGTCAAGCTATTTTTATTTGTGATTTTAAGTGTTTTTTAGTGGTTTTTTTTAGGTAATTTCATCACTATGGATATTGTTGATAACCAGGTAAGCAATTTTCTTTTTTATTTTATTAATTTTGCTTGTAAGTTGCTAATTTTACAAATTTGTGGCAAATGTCAGGTAAGTGCCTTTGTGGCATTTTTTACTTGTTTTTGTCCACAAATACTTAATATAATTATATTAATTACGTAGTATGTGATATATATTAATGTTTTATGTGGTTATCTTCATGGGAAACATGAATTTATCCATGTTTTCCTTGTCTCCAAATCTTCATGGCATTGTTGTTGTACATATGTACACAGGAGTGCTCTTAGTTCAGATCAATGACCTTTAATTATTATTAAATAAAATTCTTGTTTTATTTTGTTTGTAATTCATTTCTTTTATTTTATTTCAGATATTCGTGGGAACCCTTTTCTACCTGTGAAGACTCCAGGTAGAGGTAATTCTTTATATATATTTATTTTAAATCTGTCCTGCGTTTGTTTTTCTTTTTCAGGTTCGCTGAACAAATATATATGTGGATTAAAGGAGATTTAAAAGTGCGATTACCACATAGGAAAGTAGAAGAAATTACAACGTTATTAGATAAAATGAGACAGTATATTCCACTGGAATTTGCCAGGACGCCTAGATCATTGCAATATGTAAAAGTGTGGAAAGCCACAGATTACAGGCAATTCTTGTTATATACAGGGCTCTTTATATTATCTAATATCTTGAATGAAGTACTTTATAAACACTTCATAACATTGCCGTTGCTTTCAGGATTCTATGTAGTCCAGAATACATAAATAATGAATACATTGATTATGCAGAAAATCTAATACAACATTTTGTAGAAAGTTTTGGAATATTGTATGGAGAACATTATATTACGCATAATGTACATAATCTAACTCATATCTCCGATGATGTCAGGAATTTCGGTTGTGTCGAAAATTAAAGCGCATTTTGTTTTGAAAACTATATGCAGGTTTTAAAGAAAATGGTCAGGAAATCAGAAATGCCATTGCAGCAAATTGGTTGTCGTTATGCAGAAATTTCAAAAATTGAAATAGAAAATAACCGGGAAAAAAAAGCGATGGATTTTACCCTTGTATGACGTCGCTCCGTACTTCTGGTCCTCTCGTAAAAAATACAACTAATCCTCAATATAAACGGATAAAATCCGATGAATTTGAAATTAAAGCGAACGATAGTACTAATGGTTGTTGTATCTTGAAAAACGGAAAAGTCATAATAGTTTCGAATATAGCTAAGTCTACCAAGGAAAATAAATTTCTAATGATTGGAAAACAATTTGAAAGGGTTGACTACTATTATGAAGACCCGTGCGTGTCATCCACTGTTAATGTTTATAAAGTAAGCAAGATTTATGATTACTATCACGCGTGGCCTCTTGAATTTATTCAAAAAAAGGTTATGATGATACCATTTAATGATGACTATTTACTGCTCAGCTTATTACATGGCAGAGAACAAAATTTGGAATAAATTTGATATAATTTATTTTTATTTGAATCAATTTTCTGTAGATAAATATGAGTGAAGAACAATTTATTATAATTGAATTTGATGACGGTGTTGAGTGTGTTCCAAAAAACTGGTTGTCTGAAATAAATTTCAATGTCACTGTCCAAATAAAAAAAATAATTTTCAACACGATAAAGCTGTGAGATCATCTGAATCAGTTGGAGATAATTGGAAATTATGCTCTATTAAAAGAATACTTGGCGGTGCAAGTAAGTACTTTTTTCTGGTATCACCAGTTTAATCAACTATTGCTAAATACTATTTAATGCCTCGATTTTTTTCCATTTCGTATACAATAACAATATTAACTGAAAATAAACGTTTACCTTATCGTATTTTATATAATATAAATTCTATAATCTTTTAAATTTTTGTGAACTGTAGTAAAATAACTAATTTTTAAATTAAGTTAGTTTATTTAACAAAGCATACAGCAGATGGCAAGACCACGCTTTAAGCCAATTTTTATTGCGGAATATGCTCTCTATTTTATAGGTATCTCTTTTAATATCTGGATCTTATGAAAGTGCAAAAGAAAAATTAAGGAGATCATTGTACACATCTGATATTAATACTGAAGATACTGAAACTAAAGATTGTGGAAGACTAAAATATAGAAAGAGACCTGCTGTGTCTACTGGTGATTCGGAGAGTGAGGAGGACATAAGTGAAAATTTAAAAAAGAGGTTGCCACCGTTTCCTACTTTGGCAAGTAGAAAATTCAGCGGGGTGGTACTAATATTCTTCCAGGTGAAAATTCACTGATTACAAACTAACAAGAAAATGATTTATTATCTGTAGAAACTCTTGCTGTGACATCTAATCGTTCTAGACAAACCACTCTGTGTAGGATACCTCGTTCTTCTGAAATTCAAAGATCACCACAATGTTCAACTCCAGCTTCGCTGAGAGAGAAGTGTAATGGTAAGTTGAAGATTTAGTTGTGCTTTGACAATTTGAAAGGCTGAAATTTTATGCTCATATAACAAATATATAATTTAATGAAATCGTAAACTAAAGTTTTCTTAATAAAGGTTGCAGTGAACTTTTTAAGGAAACGAAGAGGCTTATAAAAATGACGGACTACAAAATTGAAATAGTATTAGAAAATCAAAAGCTGATCTTAGATTTGTTGCTTTAAAAAAATATTAACGAGGAAGTGACAGCAGAAATAGATGAACAAAGTATTCTTGAAGAATTTCCTATAAAAAATATTAATGAAATAGAAAACTTTGATGCTCGACTTCGGGAAGATAAGAACTACTATCGAAAAATAGTACGTACCACCGTGGACGTTGATTTTGTTTATAAATCACCTATAAGATTCATATTCACTTTCTTTTATAAATTTTATTTTGCAGAAAACCCAATTAAAATTTTATATTGTTGGAACAGCAAACTAAGTAAACTAAGAAAATTTTGTATGTACATTTCAACAGAAATCGTTCGATCTGATCCTGGAACCACCAGTGTTACCAATAAAGAAATGGAAAAACCAATTCAAACTTGGTTACGTCACGCTGCCGAAAGAATAACAAGGGATAGTAAAAAGTAAATAAATT
Source organism: Dioctria linearis (assembly GCA_963930735.1). Lineage (NCBI taxonomy): Eukaryota > Metazoa > Arthropoda > Insecta > Diptera > Asilidae > Dioctria > Dioctria linearis. Next base: position 123,188,851 of record OZ005740.1, on the reverse strand, counting down.
ATAGTGTTGAAAATATATTTTTAGTTATTCTAATGCATTTATTTATTATGTAGGCGAAAGTCAAACAGTGAAATGAACTGAGAAGAAAGAAGAACAGTTGAAGAAGAAATAACGTTTACTACCAAAATTTTATAATTTGATATTCTAATATTCATATGTTACTTATAAAAAACTGCTGAGTACAATAAAAGTAATTTTATAAATTTAACGATCTTGTGAACTGCTTATCTACACTTACTCCTACACTAAAATTATTCAATAGATACACAAGAGTAGATACTTTAAAATTTCACTGCATATCAGTTAGAAATATTAACATTTGATAGCTAATTTCATAATTTCGATTGAACACTTTACTTCGCATGGTTTAGCGAAGAGCTTAGCATATCGACTTTGTACGTCTCCTATTAATACTAAAGGTCTCCTACGGCCATCCTTCGTTCATGTACTATTCGCTCTATATGATAAATTTGACGTACTACGTACGTCAGGTGGAAAGACTACGAGTGTCCAGTGGACAGCCGACGTCCTTCATTAATACTAAAGGTGTCTTGCGGCCATCCTTCGTTCATGTACTATTCGCTCTAAATGATAAATTTGAAGTACTACGTACGTCAGGTGACAAAACTACGAGTGTCCGATGGACAGCTTACGTCCTCCTGTTTTATGCTTATATCTATCCCGAGGACAACCCAAGTTTAAAAGACAGGATGCAATTGGGATGTACAGATAATATCCAAACCCCGGACATTCGGATGTCGTAAGAGGATCTTGAATGCGTCCTAGGGCAATATCGGGATGACCTAGGGACATTCCTACAGTCCCACTGGGATGATCGAATAACATACTTGGGATCATCTTGTGCTGTGTGGGACATGTTTTGGGAAAATTGTAATTAGATTGAGTTTGTTTTCTTTTCAGAACTCATTTTTAGCATAGTGTTTTTGCAATATGTTCGCTTTTCAGAAATTGTTTTTAGCGCGAATCTAACAGTTCAGAGATATGATAATGATTTTAATTTAATCAGCTCAATGAGGCTATACTTTTATATTGTATTTGTGCAATATGTTATATAAATGATAAATATTGGTTGTGTACCTGTTTTTTGATTAAGAGTGATTAGATTAGATTTGATTTTACTTAAAATTTTGATGCTTTGTTTTTAGTATATTTTCTTTTCAAAAGTTGTGTGTTAAAAAATATATATTCGAATCGATTTGGTTCGAACAGAATCTTTAAGCAATAATACCACTTGTTATATTTTTCGGGCGTACTCACAGTGATCACTCTTACTCCCTTTTTGGTATTCCTTGTTCGGGGTTACTATTTTATTTACAACACCACACTGTTTTACTATTGCTTTATTTATTCTTCTTTTTGCTCTTAGTGAACTAAACAATCACAATAACTCGATCGGCTAGTTCTCAACAAATTCCTTTCCTCTTCAAAGCAATCAAACTTCCGACCACGTTTAAAAAGGAACGCTCAAAAACCGACTGCCTCGTGACTTCATTTTTAGATTCTCAAATCTCTTCGTTCAGGATAGTATTCCTATACTGAGAAAATTATTTGCCGCTGGACATGTTTTTTCATGCCCTGAATTATCGCGACGGACGATGGTTGAGATGAAAATTGTTATTTTCTTAAATATCAAACCATCGTCTTGCTGTCGTGCATACATTGTTGCACTCACAATGTATGCAGCTCGCGACAATTTGCTGATAAGGGCTTTTTCGGTGAAGACTTGATCGATTAAGTCTTCACCGACGTGAAATTTCATGCGCCCAATATGTATGTATATTTACTACAAATCTTACTGAAGGTAAGATTGGTCGTGGGGCTTTTTTCTATTGAAACGACTTGGGATGAAACTTAAAACTTTTATTTTTCCCAAGTCGTTTTGTGGGAAAATATTTTGTTTATTTTCGAAAGAATTTGAAGAAATTGCTGATGGCATGGCATGTTTAAACATGATTAGCTTATATGTATGCAAATATTTAATAAATTTAAATTGTTTTTTAAATTACCTATTTTAGGTAATTTTGGTATGTAACAATCCTTCCCCCTGCGAAAAACAGAATTATTCTTGGAAGAGGAATAATTCTCAGGGGAAGGTGGGGAACGTAAGTAATTTGTGCCTATTAGCACAATTGTTTTGTTTAGACGGTAAGTAAAACAAAATGATTTTGGACCAAGAATCTTATCTCAAGTTGATAGGGTTTATGTTTATGTTTTACGGGATACGATACTTTGTGTCATTTTGGCGGTTTCAACTGACTACTTTGAGACATTCTCGCCATTCGAACTGTCTTTTCGCGTCGAGCTAGGTCGCGAGCCGTAGTTCCCACCGAGCATGCTGAATGCAAGGCTCAACACGATTTGTGTGTTATGGGTTGTTCGTGATTTGGAGGGGCCTATACGGCTCCTGCTCCACGAGCGGGGTGAGCGTCCAGCTGTTACTTGGATGGAGGATGCTGTCGCGGGCCACATTTACAGCACCAATTTATTTGTGATCCTTTATGGGGATATGGCTGGTCAGCCTCAGGTGAGTCCAAACAAAGAGAATCTCCATATACCCTTTTTTTATTTAAAAAATATTTCACCTTTTCAGGCGGCATCCTTATCATCAGCGGGTACTACGGCTTCTGTTGTTGCTGCCCTTTTTCTGAGCACGACCTCATGGCGGCGCTTTTTGGGGTGATGTTTGCTACTCCATTAGCACCAGAGGTGGTGCGAGCTCCCTTGAGTCACCCCCAGGGTATGACGAGGGCGTGGGCGTGCTTGCGGCTCCTGAAGACTGGGATGTTGAAGAACCTGCCGACCCCGAAGACTGGGATGTTTAGCGAGCCATATTTCTCTTTTTTTACTATTTTGTATCTTTCCTTTCTTTCTTTTTTTTTTAAAAAAAATTAATTAAATACTTTATATAATCCAAAAAAAAACATGTTCTACTTTACTTTCCCGGTTCCCTTTTCAGGATTTTTGTTTTGCTTATTGTTGATTTGGGCGGTTCTGGTATGGCTTGTCGGTTGGTTTGGCACAGGCGTCAGCTTATAAATTTTTCTTAATTTTATTTAAAAACAATTTTTTGTTAGCCTCCTATTTCCTACGATTGTTCTTGAATATCTACTCCTATTATTACCTTTTTGTTACACTTGTATATTTGTTACGTTCTATTCTAGAGTTAGTGATTATTAAATTTTTATTCTAGATTCGTTTTGTAATATTTCTTACCCCTTATTTGTAATTCTACATTGAGTTCTTATTATTATTTATATTGTTTATTATTATTATTTAACGCTAGCTGGGGAGGATATCTTTTACTTTGTTTTGGGTTTCTCTATATGCATGTTTCTAATGCACTACTTTATTTTACTTCTAAAGCTAAATAATTATTTATTTCTTTTTCAAGATCCAACAATTGAAGCCAGCAATTAACAATTCACAGTGAACCTAGGGATAGTAGACCTTTTATAAACATAAGGATACTTGCAGTCAATATGTCATGTCTCATAGATACGGGGTCCGTATACTCCATCGCAGGTCACAAGGGGCATCAAACTCTTAAACGGTCTTGGCAGTAGTATAGCTATGCAGGTTCTTGCACAATTTCCTGTGTATTTTTAAAGGGGCCTCTAAATTTACAAAATGGTATCAAAAGCTCTCCGTAGACTTGGACGAGTATAGTTGTTTGTGATGACGTCATGAAAGCTCTATGTTGGGTTGCATGGTTGCTAGGCTGGCCCCCACAGCCGTTTCCCCTAGGATTTGCTTATGACTCCTCTTAAAAGGTTGATAACACTGCACAATAAGCAAAAGCTATCAAAGCAAAACGTTATTCACTCTCTCTACTCCAATAAGTAGCCGCAGTTTTTATTAAACCTGATTTAGCGTATAACAAGAACAGCACGTCACATCGTTCATTGCCACTGCTGCTTCACCTATTTAAATTTGCATAACATCACAGAATTGCAACCGCTTTGGAATTGCGAACGTGTGTAGGAATGGGAGATCAATGATCTTTAATTATGGTAGGAAGGTGTGAATGCAAACAAAAGCGGTTTGTATGAAAAACAAAAAACAAAAATTTGCTGGTATGTAAACAGTTTGACAATTTAGTAAACTTGAACTGAGAGCTGAAAGCGAAAGGTGGGTCATATTAATTTAATTCAATTTACCGATCCTTTGAACGCCCCATCTTTATGATCACGTTTAAATTATATGCTCCTACTTCTCCACATTTAGAACCACTTCGTTCACCCAATTAAATTTGCATAACATCACAAAATTGCGACCACTTTGGTATTGAGGGCGTGTGTAGGAATAGGAGATCAATGATATTTAATTATATGAGTAGAATGGTAGGAAGGTGTGAAAGCAAACAAAAGCGGTTTGTATGAAAAAAAAAGCTGAATCGCATTGCCGAAATGTAAGCAAGGGGCAGATTAAAAACGGCATTAATTGTAAAAATTAAAAATAAACGCATACTGCTCACGTTTTATAAAGATTCTTTGGGGTTAAAAACCATCCATCTGGCTAAAACCATAGAGCAAACAGTATCAGAGTAGGAAACTGTATGTTGAAAATTTTGCCACAGAGCTTTTGCTCAAGTGCCCCTAATATACTTCTAATAGCACATGGCTATTCTGAAAGCAACACATCCAGAACTCATTCGATGGTGTTAAGCGATCAGTAGTAAAGTCATCCATCGGCCGGCCTACATCGAACAGCATAAAGTCGGCTTCGCTGATATGTATGCACCCTCACTGCACTATGTGTGACATGCATACGAGCCGAGCACAGTAAATGGCAATATCATTATAGTCAATTCAAAAGCTCTTTTAAAGTGAGCTTTTAAAATCGAGGGAATATTGCTGCCATATATTTTTCAACTCTGTTATTGCTTCTCTATGCTAAACCAAACCTACAACCGGTCAAACGGATGAAATTTAAGGCTTTCGTGATGACTTATGTTGGGTGCCATGCTACCAATAAAATTTGGTTGATAATCAAGCCATTCTTGGATTCAAACTTGTTCTTCACGTATCGAAATTTTGCTTATAAAGGTCGATCACGCTGATTAAAAATGGAAATAATTAGCATGTTGTGCTCATCTTTGCGACCGGCATCATAAAGTATATGTGATGAGGCTGTTGCTCGTTAAAACCGTGAAATAATTTGAAATAAAAGCTGAGATTACTTTGAAATAAAAACTGGTGGGATATTCGCAATAAAATAGATAAAACCAAATAAAAATATTTATTTTTCTTAATATTTGAAATTATTATTAAAATTTAGCCAACTAGTTTATAAAAGTTTAAAAAGATTACAAAACTTTTTATTATACATCCTAATTTGAAGTGCACCTGTTATCCACGTTCGACGATTATATTCTGCTGCGCCAACCAGCTATTCATAGATCCTGCCTGACTAAAATGTAAGAACATATATAAATAAATATTGTTATGCTATGCCGCGGTTCTAGCCCAATTTCTTGTGTATTTTTAAAGCGGGACTCTAAATTTACCAACATAAAAAGCTTTATCTGAATAAAATGTGAAGAACGCCAGATGTTCAACCTAACAACTCTGGAAATAAATGAGACATCTTGTATCATACATATAGGCTGATGTGCTCTGAAAATGTGTTTATAATAAGAGATTTTTTTAAATAAACTAGTTCTTAAAACGTTATAAAAATTCTTTTATTTTGCATAATTACAAATATTTTATTATTAATTAATCTATTTCCATTATACTAAAATGTCGCCACGGTAACGTTTCATAATTACTTAGCGTTATATATCTTTTATCATCATTGGGACGGACAGCAATTTTAGATTGAGTAATGGAAGAAACTTGATGTTTCCGAGATTGAATTAAATTTTGTATAATTGATTTTTCAGTATTACTGTTTAAACATTCAACATAATCATCGAAAGTTATATCACTTTTAACAATATTTCTTTTTATACCTTTAGATTTTTTTGTTTTGTCCTTACCCTCTACACTTATCGCGTACATCTTTGATCTTAAGCCAACAAATTCTGTCATAATTCTACCATTATTTTCATCTTTCATGAGGCCCAACACTTTTTTGTTCACCAGTGGGATATTCCAATTCTTTTCTGGCGGATAGTCACTAGTATCAAAATGAGTATGACAGTCACGTTTAATAACTTGATACAAGTCAGGACAGATTACCTCATAAATGAGGGAATCTGTGTCTGTATAACAAACTGTACAGTTAGATCCAAATTGAGGAAGCATATAATCATAATGAAAATTGTATATGGTAGTTTTAGCCAAGTCGATAATGCACATACCTACATAAAGTGGTTTGTTATCAAAAATCTCAAATCTATTAAGTTCTATTACTACTAAATTTTCATTCAATATGGTGGAGGTTTTAAATTCGGGACTAGAAATTAGGGCTTCAGCTCCATATCGGCCCGACCATTTTAGTTACCAATCTTACATTACTATATTTTCGAACGTTTTCCATAGTCTTACCAAAGACTGCATTATTCATAAGTTGAAAGAGATATTTCTCAAAATCATTTTTAGCTAATGTTCTAAGGCTAGTGTTTAGATAAATGTATGACTTGAGCCATGTGGATTGATTAAATTGAAGAATTTTATGAATTTTCTGTAACATTAAACCATGTTGGAGAGCTTGCTTTAAATTTCTATAATGTAAAATATATTTTGTTTTATTTTTAACTGTAGCTAAAAGTTTCATTTGCTTAGATCCAAAAGCATAATCGCGTTCCGGGCAAAATGGTAAATCTTTATGGGTGTCATGAATTTCTTGTGGATATTCTAGATCCACTTCTAAAATTTAACCAATAGGTGAATCATGTGTATGAAACGGCACCGAATTTCTTCAAACTTTGCACACTACTCCCGTTTCACTCACAAATCACAAATATGAAAACAAACTTGTGCGGAAAGTTATAGTTTCTGAAATAATCGACTTTAAAATTCCCGAACTTTGTACTGCAATTCACAACACAATTTGACATTCTCACATTTAATTAACTCTTCTTCTTCTTTTTAGTATTAAAAAGAGGCAGTGGTAGGTATGTATATACTAACCTTCCAAGCATTCGGGTTACCAGCATTGCGTTTTTTATTCATTACGCTCCGCGCGCGTGTGTGTTTGTGTGCCCCTGCCAGCCTACCTGTGTGTGTGTGTGTGTGCTTCTTTAATAAAAGTTTTTCTAGTCCATTCTAAGTAAATGCTGTTACTACACATCAATTGAATATTCGTAATAAATAAAAAAACGCAATGCTGGTAACCCAAATATTCGGAAGGTATGTATTTCATTCTTGTTTCTACTTAAAAGTAGAAGAAGAGTATGTGCATACGCACCAATATGTGGAATTGCCTTCTTGCTGCTACCTAAAAGAAGAAGAAGAGTAAATTAGTTGTGAATTGCAGTGAATTTCAGTACAAAGTTCGGGAATTTTAAAGTCGATTATCTCAGAAACTATAACTTTCCGCACAATTTTGTTTTCATATTTGTGATTTGTAAGTAAAAAGGGAGTAGTGTGCAAAACATTTTGAAGAAAATCGGTGCCGTTTCATACACTGGTCTTAAGACACAGAGTGTAAAGAAAAACTTTGGTAAAGAATTCGAAGGCAAAGTAAAAGACATTCAATTCAATTCAATTCTATTTATTTACATAAATTGTACACAAGAATCAGTCATATAAATTCTTTTGTAGTACATAAAATACGGATTATTCTATTATTTAAGCAGAGAATCATAATTCATAATTGTAAGAGAAAGAAAATTTCAGAAAATCAGAAAATGCAAATTACATATTAAATTTACAACTTTACAGCCTATAACATGAGATATAATATAAATTGATCAACCTTTCGAAAGACCCGAACCCATAACTAACCCAAATGAATCAGATTAAATCAGCCATTTAAAATATATGTTAATCATTTGGGGACATTGGAAGTGCCTTAAATCTGAACCAGTGCGCTGGATATCTATTGGTAAGTTATTCCATGCGCGAATAGCACGGACGAAGTAAGAGTCTTCTTGAACTGAAAAATGAAATCTAGGAATTATGAAAGTTATTATGACGCAGAGAATTTGAAAATCTAAGTTGGGTAAAAAGGTACGCCGGTTTACCAGAGGAAATAATTTTGTGAAGAGATATGAGTAATCGACGATGAAGGAACTCAGTGATGGAACACCCCAATAAATTGTTTCTGTAAGAGGAAATGTGATCATAACGTCTAAGACCGTAGATAAATCTAATACAATCATTGAACGCCACATTTAGCCTTCCTGAGCAGATAGAGTCCAAATGAGGGATCAACAATCTACCATTAATGAAATTAGGAAGAAGAAGTGATCGAACCATAAGCATTCTGGTGTTTGTTGTCAGGAGATTAGCCGAAAGCCAAAGGCAACGTAAGGTACCATATATTTTACCAATTATATAACATATATGATCACAGAACTTCATCTTAGTATTCATATAAACACCTAAGTTTTTCACACGCTCACAAGAAGAGATTGGGACACCAAGAAGTGTAATGGGAGGGAGATCCAGGCCACTAAGATTATTTCGATAAAAACGAATGCATTGAGACTTGTGAGGATTCAAACTCAAACAGTTCAAATTACCCCATGATGAGACCCTCTCTAAGTCTGAGTTCATACGATCGATGCAGTCTTCAGACAGGCCAATAGGTCGACTAAGATAGAGCTGTACATCATCAGCATATAGGTGTACATTACAATTTTCAACAATATCGGGCAAATCATTTATGTACAAGCTGAATAGCAGTGGACCAAGAATTGAGCCCTTGGGCACACCACAGGCAAGTTGCAAAACACCAGATTTGGTATTACCTATTTTGACATATTGGTGACGGCCTGATAAGAAACTACCAATAAGTGCGATAGAAGAAGATATGAAGTTGAATTGTGATCCCAGCTTCAAGAGCAAATTAGAATGATTAACTGAGTCGAACGCTTTTGAAAAGTCAAATAGCGTTAGAATACAAACGTGATTCATATCGAGGGATTTCCGAATATGTGCCGTGACGTCAATAAGAGCAGTTTCACAACTATGGAACTTCCGGAAGCCGGACTGAAAAGGACTCAATAGACTATGTTCATCCACACGCATTAACACAACAAACTAATTGGACCACCAGGATCTTTCGCTCTTTTCACCTTCGGTACTGGCAAAACCACTGCGACCTTCCACTGTGACGGAAATTGTGAAAACGTGAGACAGCTATTATAAACATGTAAGAGTGGCTTGGTTAACCAAGGCATCAAAATCTTAATAAACTGTGGGGAAATCCCATCAGTTCCAGTAGCCCTCGATTTAAAAGAGTATATCGCACTAATTAGCTCAAACTCATCAATACATCTGAAACCAAAAGACCAATTATCCGATAACTGGTGGTCAAAGTCAGATGAAGGTTGAGAGTCAAATACAATTCCAGAGTTCACTGAGGCAAAATGAGAGTTTAATAAGTCAGGATTTAGATCACATTGAGGCTCATCTCTGCCAAAAACACCAGACCTCTTAAGATTAGCCCATAATTTTTTCGAGGAAAGGTTAGGAGAAAACTTCACTGCATTGAAGCGCTTTTTTGCAGAGCGGATTTTGGTATTAAGTCTATTGCGAATCATCTTGTAATGAGTACGACTATCAGCAGTTCTTAAATGCAGATACCTCCTATAAAAATTCACGTTCAGCAATAAGAGATCTTATCTCATTCGTAAATCAAGGGCAGCCGTCATATTTAATTCTGCGGAAACAAATCGGAGCATGCCGATCATGCAAATAGTGTATCTGATCATTAAGAATTTGAGCTTGATCATCCCCTGAAGTGCAAGCATAAAGCCTTTCCCAAGACAGAGATTCACAATCCTCGGTGAGTAAAGATAGATCCATATTACAGTACTTCCGGTATGAAATTACTTTGGTTTGATCATAAACAAAATTGAAATTGTAAGTAATAAATAGAAAGTCGTGGTCAAATATAGAAGGAGGGCTAACTTGACTGTGATATAGAATAGAATTTCTCGCCGTGGTTAATAGTAAATCGAGCAACGATGGATTTGATGTATTAAAATAAGTTGGAAGATTATTAACAACAGTCAATTGTAAAGACTACAGAAGAAATAAGAAAGAGCGAGTTACTTTGCTTTGTTGCAAGAGATTAATATTAAAGTCACCACCGATAAGACTGTCCTTATATCTGTGTGTGAGATCACAAAACACCTCCTCAAACTCGAGTATATTCTCAGCAGAGTAGCAATTGGGTAGAAAATATACTGAGGACAGTAGAAGCTTAGATCCATATGAAACTTCAACACACAGGAATTCCAATCGGCCAGCAATAGAGGCTTTAACTATTCGAGAACTAAAGCAATCCTTCACATAAACTGCAACACCACCACCCTGTCTACCACATCTATCATTCCTAAAGATTCTGTATAAGGGTATAGTAACTAGAGAAGATGGTATCCCAGGATGGAACCAAGATTCGCTAATCAACACAGCATGAATGCTAGAACCTGAAAAAATCTCACATTATTACGAATACTTTATGAGGATGGTTAAATTTGGTTTTTATCGAATGTGTTGCAGTTTGTTCATTTTTCATATATATTGATGTATATATAATGCGCAGAACTCCGAGGTTGAAATATTCAGACAGTGGTAACCGTCGACTCAGTTTTACTAAATAAAGAAATTGATGTTGTTCATAAAGCAAATATAAAATTTTTCTTCGATATAATTCACACTTAGACTTATAATTGTTGATATATATATATAGAACATCTAATTAATTATAACAATTACGCAGTGCCTATGATACAGTGCAGTTAGTGGATATATAGAGAATATCTAATAATTTTAATAGTCGCTCAGTGCCTATGATACATTGTAGTTAATTTTAAGAAGTGTTCGAACGATATATTACAAGAAATTATTTCTCTATTAATATTAATATATTAACATTGGAACATAAAAATGGTGCGGGTAAATGAACCCATTCGAAAGGCTAAGTTTGCCTTCATAAGTGCGGAAAATAATCGTGAACTAATTGAGCAAGGTGTAAAAAACTGCTCCAAGTATTTAAGAGTTCTTCGACAAAACTTAAAAAGAGCGAAGACTGTAGCTGAAAACAAACCCAGATAAATGGTATTAGTCATGTGCAAGGTTCTCGCGTGCAACTAAAAAAGTTACGAATGACTGGTGGCGGTTATACGAATCTACACCCAAATAGGGTCAATTATGCTAGCACCAGAGTAAAATGGGAAGACGTGCAGTCCGCCTTTAATGCTCGCATCAGGACAGGGGCAATTATCAACTTAGTTCACAAGGAACCACTAAAATCTTTACAAGATTGCTTAGATCTCTTTCGCAGACGCATCAATAATGCTCTCAAAAAAGAAATAGCTTTGAAAGTTAATGCAGTGTTTTGTGCAAAATTTAAAATAATAAAAGGAGGTGAAGAAATCATCGAATTTAAATATATGAACACCAATATATAGAGATATAGACATTAATGCTTGGTTTAAAGAAAACATCCAAGATGAAATCCTGAAACAGTTGGAGGAATTTCAAGAAAAAGAAAGCGGTTGGTCGTTATCAGAAATTATAAACTTGAGTATTAATATTAACAAATATACGCCACAACTGGGATCTTCATACATTGACTTGCCCCAGGAAATTGAAAATAAAAAAGCTTGCATTAATGTAAAGAATAATGGTGACAACTGTTTTGCCTGAGCAGTAATATCGGCCCTACATCCTGAAAAGAGAAATCCGCAACGTGTAACAAAATACCCTCACTATTCTAATGTTCTGGACCTAAAAAACATGACATTCCCGATGACGAATAAACAGATACCACGATTTGAAAAACAAAATAATCTTTCAATCAATGTATATATTTTGAAAATGTCTTCAGACGCTGCGAAAACATATTATAGTACTTTACCAACTAACTTGACAAAAGATAAAAAAGAAAAGCACGTAAATCAACTCATGTTACAAAATGTATATTACAATGATGCAGAAGAACACAAATATATTTACAACAAAGATGAAGAACCAATTAAATACCACTTCGTTTGGATTAAGAATTTCTCTAGACTGTTGTCATCCCAATTATCAAAAAATTATCATCAAAAGTTCTTCTGCGACCGATGTCTTCACTACTTCTACACAACTACAAAACTGGAGGAGCATACAAAGAATTGCAAAAAGGTCAAAAATGAGAGAATTCGACTACCATCAGAAAATGAGTCAACTTTAGTATTTAAAAACTTTAAGAATAAGATAGAAGCACCTCTTATTATATATGCAGACTTGGAGTGTTTATTAATAGATTGTAGTGATAAGAACAAGTATCAAGAACATGTTCCGTGTAGTATAGCGTATTATATAAAGTGCTCATATGATCCCACGTTATCGTTTTACAAGTACTACAGTGGCGAGGATTGTATTAATTGGTTTGTGACCGAGTTAAATCAATTTGCAGAAAATTTAGAAAATATTTTCAATAATCCACTACGAATGGATCGGTTAACTGAAGAGCAAGTCAACAACCTTTCAGTAGCTGCACTCTGTTATATATGCGAGAAACCATTTCCAGAAGATGATAGAAAGGTGCGTGATCACTATCACTTAACAGGTAAGTACCGAGGACCAGCATATGCTGGGTGTAATATAAATTTTAAAGATAGTCACACTGTTCCTGTTATTTTCCATAATCTTAGCGGTTATGATTCTCATTTTATTATAAAAAATTTAGCTTCAGATTTAGAAGGGACGGTTGATCTTCTTCCTATAAATAAAGAGCGATACATATGGTTCACAAAACATTTAGATAATCTTCCAATAAAATTTCGAGTTATTGATTCTTTTCGGTTTATGGCTACTAGCCTTGATACCGTTGCATCATATTTAACTTCTTTTCCTATTTTAAAATCTCAATTTCAAAATTTATCTGACAATCAATTTAATTTATTAACACGTAAAGGTGTACACCCTTACGATTACTTTAGTACTAAAGACAGATTTTTAGAGAGTACTTTACCCACCATTTCTGAATTTTACAATAAGTTGAATGATTGTGATATTAGTGAGGAAGATTATACACATGCCTGTAAAGTTTGGGCAACTATTCAGAGTTATATCTAAAATAGATGTTCTTTCAAGTTGTTGTAAGACATTTGGATTAGATCCTGCACATTATTTTACATTACCTGGCTATACTTGGGATGCAATGCTGAAACATACAAATATATCGTTAAAATTGTTGTCTGATATTGATATGTTTATGTTTGTAGAGCGCGGTATTCGAGGTGGTCTTAGCCAATGCTCTAAACGTTACTCCAAAGCAAATAATAAATATTATATGGCTAGCTAAGATCCAAATAAATCTCAAAAATTCTTACAATATTATGATATCAACAATCAATATGGTTGGGCAATGTCGTAACCTCTACCTTACAACGGCTTCAAGTGGGTAGAAAACAAAAACAACTTTAAGGTTGAAGATGTGCCTAATGATTCACCTATTGGTTAAATTTTAGAAGTGGATCTAGAATATCCACAAGAAATTCATGACACCCATAAAGATTTACCATTTTGCCCGGAACGCGATTATGCTTTTGGATCTAAGCAAATGAAACTTTTAGCTACAGTTAAAAATAAAACAAAATATATTTTACATTATAGAAATTTAAAGCAAGCTCTCCAACATGGTTTAATGTTACAGAAAATTCATAAAATTCTTCAATTTAATCAATCCACATGGCTCAAGTCATACATTTATCTAAACACTAGCCTTAGAACATTAGCTAAAAATGATTTTGAGAAATATCTCTTTCAACTTATGAATAATGCAGTCTTTGGTAAGACTATGGAAAACGTTCGAAAATATAGTAATGTAAGATTGGTAACTAAATGGTCGGGCCGATATGGAGCTGAAGCCCTAATTTCTAGTCCCGAATTTAAAACCTCCACCATATTGAATGAAAATTTAGTAGTAATAGAACTTAATAGATTTGAGATTTTTGATAACAAACCACTTTATGTAGGTATGTGCATTCTCGACTTGGCTAAAACTACCATATACAATTTTCATTATGATTATATGCTTCCTCAATTTGGATCTAACTGTACAGTTTGTTATACAGACACAGATTCCCTCATTTATGAGGTAATCTGTCCTGACTTGTATCAAGTTATTAAACGTGACTGTCATACTCATTTTGATACTAGTGACTATCCGCCAGAAAAGAATTGGAATATCCCACTGGTGAACAAAAAAGTGTTGGGCCTCATGAAAGATGAAAATAATGGTAGAATTATGACAGAATTTGTTGGCTTAAGATCAAAGATGTACGCGATAAGTGTAGAGGGTAAGGACAAAACAAAAAAATCTAAAGGTATAAAAAGAAATATTGTTAAAAGTGATATAACTTTCGATGATTATGTTGAATGTTTAAACAGTAATACTGAAAAATCAATTATACAAAATTTAATTCAATCTCGGAAACATCAAGTTTCTTCCATTACTCAATCTAAAATTGCTCTCAGTCCCAACGATGATAAAAGATAAATAACGCTAAGTAATTATGAAACGTTACCGTGGCGACATTTTAGTATAATGGAAATAGATTAATTAATAATAAAATATTGTAATTAAGCAAAATAAAAGAATTTTTATAACGTTTTAAGAACTAGTTTATTTTAAAAAATCTCTTATTATAAACACATTTTCAGAGCACATCGGCCTCGACGTATGATACAAGATGTCTCATTTATTTCCAGAGTTGTTAGGTTTGAACATCTGACGTTCGTCACATTTTATTCAGACAAAGCTTTTTATGTTGGTAAATTTACAGTCCCGCTTTAAAAATACTCAGGAAATTGGGCTAGAACCGCGGCATAGCATAACATTATTTATTTATATATGTTCTTACATTTTAGTCAGGCAGGAACTATGAATTGCTGGTTGGCGCAGCAGAATATAATCGTCGAACGTGGATAACAGGTGCACTTAAAATTAGGATGTATAATAAAAAGTTTTGTAATCTTTTTAAACTTTTATAAACTAGTTGGCTAAATTTTAATAAAAATTTCAAATATTAAGAAAAATAAATATTTTTATTGGTTTTATCTATTTTATTGCGAATATCCCACCAGTTTTTATTTCAAAGTAATCTCAGCTTTTATTTCTAATTATTTCACGGTTTTAACGAGCAACAGCCTCATCACATATACTTTATGATGCCGGTCGCAAAGATGAGCACAACATGCTAATTATTTCCATTTTTAATCAGCGTGATCGATATTTATAAACAAAATTTCGATACGTGAAGAGCAAATTTGAATCAAAGAATGGCTTGATTATCAACCAAATTTTATTGCTAGCATGGCACCCAACATAAGTCATCACGAAAGCCTTACATTTCACCCGTTGACCGGTTGTAGCTTTGTTTTAGCCAGATGGATGGTTTTTAACCCCAAAGAATCTTTATAAAACGTGAGCAGTATGCGTTTATTTTTAATTTTTACAGTTAATGCCATTTTTAGTCTGCCCCTTGCTTACATGCCGGCAATGTGTTTCAGTTTTTTTTTTTCATACAAACCGCTTTTGTTTGCATTCACACCTTCCTACCATTCTACTCATATAATTAAATATCATTGATCTCCTATTCCTACACACCCCCTCATTACCAAAGTGGTCGCAATTTTGTGATGCTATGCAAATTTAATTGGGTGAACGAAGTGGTTCTCAATGTGGAGTAGCAGCAGCATATAATTTAAACGTGATCATAAAGATGGGGCGTTCAAAGGATCGGTAAATTGAATTAAATTAATATGACCCACCTTTCGCTTTCAGCTCTCAGTTCAAGTTTACTAAATTGTCAAACTGTTTACATACCAGCAAATTTTTGTTTTTTCATACAAACCGCTTTTGTTTGCATTCACACCTTCCTACCATAATTAAAGATCATTGATCTCCCATTCCAACACACGTTCGCAATTCCAAAGCGGTTGCAATTTTGTGATGTTATGCAAATTTAAATGGGTGAAGCAGCAGTGGCAATGAACGATGTGACGTGCTGTTCTTGTTATACGCTAAATCAGGTTTAATAAAAACTGCGGCTACTTATTGGAGTAGAGAGAGTGAATAACGTTTTGCTTTGATAGCTTTTGCTTATTGTGCAGTGTTATCAACCTTTTAAGAGGAGTCATAAGCAAATCCTAGGGGAAACGGCTGTGGGGGCCAGCCTAGCAACCATGCAACCCAACCATAGAGCTTTCATGACGCCATCACCCACAACTATACTCGTCCAAGTCTACGAAGAGCTTTTGATACCATTTTGTAAATTTAGAGGCCCCTTTAAAAATACACAGGAAATTGTGCTAGAACCGGCATAGCTATACTACTACCCTTGGCTTAAGACTCGACAAGGGAAGGACTAATAGGTTCTCTACTGCAGATAACGCATTACATTTTGCATTAGGCACTTTCGACGTTCCTGCTCAAGTTAATAATCTACTAAAAATAATGAGATTCCATGCAATACCTACCTTGCCATAAGAGATTATTTTGGGTGTATATTTTTGGCGATATTTTGGTGGAAAACTAGATCTGAATGGAGAGATATGGCCTTGTAATATATTAGATACTGATTCAAGTACAAAACCTTTATTGTTTGACAAGTCTTGCCTTAGTTAAGAGCAAAATACCAATCTAAATCATATAGATGAAAAGTTCTCAGAATTATCAAGAAGGGGCTTAGGGCGCATGCCTTTGTTAGTACATAAAATAGACACAGGTATTGCAGAACCCATTAAACAAAGGTATTTTCCGGTTTCTCCAATCATACAGAAAATGATGGAGGCTGAGCTTGATCGAAGGGTATCCTCAAATGTAGTCGAACCTTCGACAAGTCCATGGTGTTCACCGATTGTGCTTGTGAAAAAGCAAAATGGAAAAGATCGCCTTTGCTTAGATAGCAGAAAACTTAATAGCGTCACGAAGAAATATGCGTACCTACTGCCTTATGTGTCTTCTATTCTAAATAGGTTAGGAAAAACTCGGTATATATCATCAATCGATCTAGAGAGTGCATTCTGGTAAATACCTCTGTCTGAAGACTCTAAAGAGAATACAGCATTTGTAGTGCCCGGATATGGCTTTTCCCAGTTTAAGGTACTACCATTTGGGTTAAATAATGCTGCCCAGACGATGCAAAAGCTCATGGATGTCCTTTTCCTCCACGCAGCTGACGAAGGGATATTTATTTACCTAGATGACATTATCATAACTTCAGAGACATTTGAGGATCATCTCAATGCCCTAAACTATGTTTACAACAAACTCAGTTCTGCCAATTTAAGCACCAATGTTGACAAAAGCAAATTCTGTCGCCCACCACTACAATACTTAGGGTTTTTACTTGACAAAAATGGGTTGCGTACGGACCCGGAAAAAGTAGAAGCAATTCTAAATTTTCCTAGTCCAAAAACTTGTAAGGAGCTTAAACGCTTCCTCGGACTATGTTCGTGGTACAGGTGCTTTGCTAAAAACTACGCAATCGTGGCAGCGCCTCTACACGATCTTACAAAAGGTAAACAGAACAGGCCTATAAGCTGGACAGAAGCAGCTTATAACAGTTTTATTGAATTAAAGAAGGCTTTGATATCAGCACCTGTCCTTCTATTCCTGAATTCGAAAACCTTTTAGTATACACTGTAATGCTTCTGATATTGGTTTGGATGCAGTAATAACACAGGGAGATGGTGAAGATGAATGTCTCGCTATGTTATTTTCAGTAGAAAAATTTAGGCCTTATATAGAGGGTAGTCATTTTAAGATGTATACGGATCACCATTCTTTAGTTTGGTTGTTCAAACAACAGAACCCTTCAGGAAGGATCGCTAGATGGATCATGAGACTGCAACAAATTGACTTTTCAGTTATTCAAAAGAAAGGAAAGCATAATGTTGTTGCGGATTGTATTTCTAGAATTCCCGATATAAATCTGATAAAGTTCGATTTACAAGCCGAAGACAGAAGCTATCTGAAAATGATAGCAAAAGTTTCATCAAGTCCCAATCGATTTCATAACTGGAAAGTTGACGGAGAAAAGTTATACCTCAAATTTAAAGACAGTGATGTTAGAAACGGTCAACAGCTGTGGAAGCTGGTGATACCGGAATCTGCTAGAAAATCTCTTCCACAAGATTGTCACGACAATCCTAAGTCAGGGCATTATGGCATAGCAAAGACCAAATTCAAAGTTCTTAGCCGATATTATTGGCCAGGAGTACCATTAGATGTTAAAAAATACGTGAACGCATGCGAGACATGCAGGAAAAGTAAAGCAAGTAATGAAAAGAAAAGTGGTAAAATGGGCGAATGCAAAAAATCCGACCAACCGAGGCAAATGATTTCCATGGATTTGTTAGGACCCTTCCGCGGTCATCCAAGCGACATATTGTGTTATTAGTACTGGTTGACTTCTTTACCAAGTTTTCCTGCATATTCCCATTACGATCCACGACAGCACCTAATATAAAAAAATGTAGATGATAAAGTTTTCCTCCAATTTGTAATACCACAGACTGTTATTACCGACAACGGTTCACAATTCCGATCAAAAGAATTTAATAACCTTCTCGAAAAATATAACGTTCCAAATATATGGTATAATTTCACTGAGCGTTATAATCGAACGATTGGGAACATGCTGAGATCATATGTAGGTACAAATCATAAACACTGGCATAAAGAACTAAACGAAATTAACATAGCACTAAATACAGCAGTTAACGATACCACAGGCCATACACCATTTTATCTCAATTTCGGTAGGGAATTCATATATAGTGGAAATGAATATAAGCTCCCCGTAAAGTCACGAGAGAGCTTTCTCCAAAAGTTTGGACTAGATCGAGATAAGAACCTGGATAGGATTATAAATAAACACAGGATTAACAACATACACTTCGTCAAAACACGAGATGAAGGGGTAGTATTTCAAATAGGTGATACAGTATTTAAAAAAAATTATCCGGTGTCCGACAAGTCGAAAGGTTTCTCGGCAAAACTGGCTCCAAAGTATACTAAATGTGTAGTTACGGAAAGGATATCTAATTTGTGTTATAGACTGAAAGATGAAAAGGGTGATGATATTGGGCGTTGACACGTAAAGGATCTTAAAAGATAAGTAATATATAGGTAATAAGTAAGTATGTATGTATTTGTATTTATAGGGGAGGTAATCGTAGAGATCCCGACTGAAGAAAAATTGTCCTTTGCTTGTTAAAAGCACGATTTTTCTTATCCGGGCGAGAGGGTATTGTAGCGTGTCAAAATATGTGCCCGGATATTAGCCGAATCCGCAATCCCAATTTCACATCCGATCTCTAGATAATACACGCCCTGTAACAAAACAAAAATCCGAATCCTCATGACTGTACCAAACTTAGTACATATACCTAAAATTCGGAGTATTGGTGGTGGTTCATTGGAAATCTTGGCCCTTCTTCTTAAAGAGTGCTTGACAAAGAAAAGGCAGACAATTTTGTATAAGCAAAACTAATTAATATCTTTAAATAAAAAAAAATTGTGCTATACCGTAAAGAAACAAAAAGCAAATAATACGAAATTGAGTTTAAATCGTCAAAAGTGATACAAAGAAAAATAAAAGGAACTACATGATATATTCTGATATGCAATCACACCTAACCGTAAGTTTTTCATCTACCCAAAGTGTTAATTAATTTATTTTAATGTATATATAATTTAGCCTTTTAAGCAAGACTACAAAAAAAATTAAAAAATTAAAAAATTATAAAAAAAAGAGGAAAAAAGAGGTACATCAAGTAAAAAAAAAATCCACGCGGAGATCAGTACGATAGCGCAATTGGACATTAAAATCTACTCAAAGATTTAGAGATAAGTCATAGTCTGGTGTTTGTTAATATAATTATTAATTTATTTTCGTAACTTTAAATGCATGCTCAGTTCTAGTCTATAAGTAAAACAAAGCAAATGATATACTGAACTACTAAACTTTGGTTAGCATAGCATACAGGCGCCGACGTAAGCAGCGTAGATAATCGTAAATTAGACAACTCTCCTTTGTATCTATATTACAGAATTAAAGAAAATATGCATGCGTAAACTAAAGTGTTAAAAAAAGGGTCAAGAATCCCTCAGTACAAAAAAAGGGTAATAACACTTTCTTTCCTAAATTGCTTTTGGCGCAAATGTCAGAGGGCAGTTGAATTCCATTTGAGCATGTGGTAATAACTTTCGTCGTTATTAACGGGTTCCGGGTTCCGTTTTATGGGACATCCACTGTGAAGCCGTAAAGGCAATCCATCGGGGTTAATTTAGTACCCTCGTGTATACTCTTATAGTACACGAATGCAGCGGTTCGTTGAAATTGATCACATGTTTTGGGATTTTCGCTTACGATTGTACGCAGATATTAGACTAATGGTGTATGGGTAGTGGTCTAGTGCTCGCTTAGATTGTGGATGGTATGCTGAAGTCTGTAACTTCTTTACCTTTGGCAGTTTGCAGACCTTCTTGAATAGCTCACTCAGGTAATTAGTACCCTGATCGGTGACTAGTCTCTTGGGAATGCGATAGCACGTGACGATTTCATTGAAAAAGATTTGCGCCACCGTTACAGCTTCTCCATTAGGTATTGCATACAAGTAGTAAGGGTACCACCTCCCTATACTTTTACATTACGTCCGATAGAGATACCTGCTACGAGGCTCCCACTCACGGGTTTTCTGCAAGACGGTTCCCACCGCCGATAAGAAGTTCTTGAGGAGGGAGTAGGATAGACACGTCCCTGTCGCAAGCATTGGGAGGTAAAAATAAAAAAGCTGAGTTGACACCGAGTTGTGTTGTTGCAGGATGTTGGTTGGAAGGAGAGAGCTGGTGCTGTCTGTGGTAAGACGGTAGATGGATCCCTGTCGGAAGCATTGGGAGGTAAAAATAAAAAAGCTGACTTGATACCGAGTTGTCTTGATGCCGGCTGTTGGTTGAAAGGAGAGAGCTGGTGCTGTCTGTGGTAAGGACTGTAGATGGGTCCCTGTCGCAAGCATTGGGGGCAAAAATAAAAAAAGCTGACTTGATACCGAGTTGTCTTGTTGCCGGCTGTTGGTTGAAAGGAGAGAGCTGGTGTTGTCTGTGGCAAGGACGGGAAATGAGTACTGTTTTGGAAAGGTCCAGTTGCTAGGATGGCTGAGCCTAGTGGGTGCAAGCAGGTGTACTATAGGCGGCTTACGTACAAGCATAGTAAAGTTTTATAAAATTGCACTACCAGGCAAGCAGAAAACTAAAGCACAAAATCTTGCTCCCACATGTAGCAAGCATGCGTGGTTTAAACCTGTATCGCTATCTTCATATCTTCAGCGGTTATCGCGCCTCTTTTTTTATATTCCGTTCATTTTTTCTTCCACTCCAAACAAGCTTTGATCAGTTAGTCACACTTCTTCAACGTCATTTTTCCATACGAGTTTTAAAACTTGAACTTGACCGCGATGCGGTCACGAGTTGTTGTTTCTTTATGCATGGAATTTTAAATCTACCTGAATTGAAACTGCGAGACATGTGGGTGACTTTATTTCCGGAATATTTTTTGATGTAAACGAAAAAAGATTAAGGAAAGATCGCAAAGAGCAAGTTCTGATGCAGCTTATGCAAGGGTTCTTGATTCTTGTGGCGTTCAATATTGCCGGCGTATGATAAAGAGCTGCAAAACCAGAATAGATCGGCGGCAGTCAGTGAACTTGATGTTGTGAACGACACGAATGTGGGTGAAGGTGAGCTAAAAGAAACGGGTTGCTTGAGTAAAATAAAAAACCAATTCGGCTGAGATGCTTTTATTGAAGGTCAGTAAAGATAGACTGCGGAATATTGGATATGATTAGTGCGCGTGGATAATATGCCTTTCGATCAGGCGGCAGTGAGAAACAATGGGGCTATTGAAATAAAAAGTCGAATTCGATAAAGATATTTTTATTTTTTGCTTTTTGTTTTTACAGTTTTAAATCGCTCGATAAAGATTTTGCATCTGTGTGAGTGACGAAGAATAATATTAAACTACATTGCATAATGCGGGCCTTAAATCTGCATCGATACAATCCGTAAGTGATCCACGGTCCCTTGCGTGCATTTTGATAGGCGTAACTCCATTCATGTAAATATTTTACTTCAGGCAGGGTTTGGAATCTTACTTGTTTTTTCATACTTGATGTGCATAACGTTAGTATGCTCACACATACATACATATACACAGGCATACGCACATGTATTTTTATACCTCCCGTGTAAACTGTTCGTAAAAATAGTAAATTTCACAACATAAGCCAGACAGAATTAACGCTCCAGCTAAAACTTTCAAAGTGTTTAAAGCCCACTTCGTGCATTCTGATGATGGCTGCGGGCTATTATACGGTCCACATACGTCCTTACCGTTGGCATAGATACAATTGGGTGAACGTCGAAAATGTTCGGCCTCAACATCTTCAGGACAATTTAATGCACTCATTTCCATACAGCAAAAATAACATTTTGCTATGTCTTTCAGGTTGGTGTAAAAGAAGCCGCTCCTTGCTAGCTTGTGTGATCTCCTGTCATCCAAATTTAAATTCTTAAATGTCTTTAACCGATCAGATTCACGCTTTAAGATCAGCATTGTGACTGCAATAAAGGCTGTTATAAAACGTCTTTTATATTAATCCATGTGTTGTGCTTTTGTGGAAAACCAAGCCATTTCACATAAACTTTACCGCCTCGTCTTTTTAAAACTTTTTCTACAAGGTAAGTATCAGGATATTTGACTGGAGATAGCTCGAGCTGGTAAAAGTCGCCCTGTATTATAACTCCCTGAATAGTCTTCAAGAATGTAAGTTACTGGATAAGTGTTTTTTACATCTTTTATTTTGAAAATTTCAGTAGACCAGTTTGGGGTGTAGCCTTTTTCAAAAACATATTTGTTTCTACTTATACGAAGAAAGTCTCCCACTTTGTACTTTGGACGTGATTTGGTTTTTGGCTTTTTATACACAGTTAGCAATAAACGAACCTCATCAACAGGGCCTACGTCTATTGGTCTCATCTGAATAGTTCGATGCTTTGTGCTGTTATTCTTTTTTCTTAACCTGTCCAACATACTCAGCCAGTGATAATTACCATTCATTCTAAACTCTTTCCACATAATATTTTTCAGCGTTCTATGAAATCTTTCTACACTTGACGCCTTTAATGAACTATAAGTTGAATAATGATTAACATCATATTTACCCATCAAGCGCTTAAACGACTTATTGTAGAACTCTTTTCCATCATCTGTTTACAAGTTTTTTGGAATACGACCCTGATTGAAAATTAGCTGCATTGCTTTAGTGACTTCTATCCCACTTTTGTATCAATTACAGTTAGCAAAAAGCTAAAGTTTTGATTTTCTTGAGCATATAAGCGCATATCAACTAAGTCTGCCTGCCACAGGTCATCCTTGCCTTTAATCGTTACACGACGACGCTTAAAGTTTTTGCGGGCTGGCCTATGTAGTTCATTAATAATTTGTCTTCTGCTCATTCTTAAAAAATTATATATGTACCTTTTTACAAAATGTGGGGGTTTATATACAAAAGACCTGTTGTTAAGAGCTTTTGTTTTTTGCAGTGAAAATGATCGCGTTCAAACACCCGTTTACAATGATGGTTGCTGGACCTTCAGGTTGTGGGAAAACAACATTTATAAAAAGTCTTCTCGATAATATGTTTTTAACACGGCCACAAATAACAAGAGTTATATGGTGTAATACAGAACATGTGGCTCTGCTTTCAGATACGACATTCAATAACATCGAATTTATTGATAGCATCCCTGAAGAGTTTGTAAATTATACACAGGAACCTACATTGATTGTACTGGATGATATGATGTTAAATGCTTTTAGCAGACAAGTATGTGAACTCTTTGCAAAAAGCTCTCACCATCGCAATCTTTCAGCAATCCTTGTAACACAAAATGTATTTCACCAGGGTAAGTTTTGCCGATATATATCACTTAACTGTAAATACCTAGTTGTATTTAAAAACCCTCGAGATAAAAGTCAGTTTATCCATTTAGCGAGGCAGATTTATCCAGAAAATAGTACAGAGCTGCTAAAAATATATAAAGAGATTACACAGATGCTACACGGATATTTACTGATAGATTCAACTCAAGATATCAACGAGGTATTAAGTTTCCGTACTGACATATTTAATAAAGACTTTACAACTTGCTTCTGCCCGCATAACTCTTTGATCGGCAAAAATGGTGTCACGAATGAATCGATTAAGGGACAACAAGCATATGCTATATGTTCTTAGAACAGCGAGACCAAAATTAAGACACGCCATTATTAAAAATGCCGACCCCGAAGTTATAAAAACACTTTGTGAAATTACTCTTAATACTTTAAAGGGAAATCATATTCCTCGCGGAAAGATATACAATTCGTTCTGTAAGTATAAAAAGGATTTACGAAAACTAGTTGTTTCAAAAAGATCTGTACCCAGACAACGTAAAATACTGATACAGCGTGGAGGTTTTTTACCAGTGTTGCTAGGAAGTGTATTATCAGGTGTAATTGGTTCATTAATCGAAAAATATGTTTAAAAACAATAATCTGAATAAAATGTTACTTCTTTCACCAGAAGTTTACGAAAAATTGAAAAACGAGATTGAGAATTCCGTGAATCAATCTAGGTTCGATAAGACTATGGATAAAGTATTAAAAAACAAGAATTTATCTGGTAGGGAAAAATGGTATAATTACCGAAATGAATTAATACAATTTTCAAACTTAAGACGAAAAGCTACGCGAGTGACAGATGAAAAAACAAATATTCGGATACTACCAGTAAAGACTATGAAACAGAAAAGCTTGCGGGACAGTACTACTCAAACTAAATTTATTTTTAAAGATGAAATATCAACACAGACATCACCCTTAAAAGAAAATACACCTGAAAGAATGGAAGAGGACTTCTTCGAACTTGCTGCAATATCAACACCAAGACAACCGTTATCACTCGCTTCCAAACGTCGCTTATCAGCTAGTGGTATAGGAAAAAGTCTGAAACCACCTTCAAAAATACCTAAGACGATTTCTGAACCCAAGTCCCGTGATAAAGGTTATAAGGTAATCACGGCTGAGGATGGTATAACCCAGTATACCGTACCTGCAGAAATGAGTATAAATGAAGCTGCGAACATATTAGAAGAACTCGACACGGAAAGTCCTACAGCTGCGAAAGGTAGAAAACCATCCAAAAATCAATCTATATTAAGCCCGGCTCTGCTACATCTAAGTCAATCTATGCATTCGTTACCATTTAAGAAAGTTGTCCGCCAAAGTGATCGCATAAAAAACATAGCAAAAACTAGAAGTTCCAGCATTTCAGCGATTCCTTGGGAAAACCTGTAATAATAATAAGCAGTAAATCTTAAGTGTACCGAGCGTTGGTTATGAAAGAATTTAAAAATGCCTGTAGATATAAAAGATAATGACTTTTACATATGTCTTTTAAGTAAGAATTCCATGCAAATTTATCCCGAAAATACGCTATCAGCTTTTACAAATGCACTACCTAGAGCATGCAAGTTTACTGATGACTGGTGTGTTGGAATAACTGAAATTTCGTTGCCATATCATGCCATAAAAGAGGAGTCAAGCGAAAGTCAACTGAAGAAGTAAATCAGAGTAATTTTAAAAGGGTAAGGCGTGGGGCATCTGATCCATTGAAAGAAATAGCAGAGCAGCATAGAAAAGAAATCAAATCACTTAGCATCAAAATAAATGAAACCGTTAAACTCGAGTGGACTAAAGAGAGTCTTGTGCAAGTTTGTTACAGAGCAGGACAGGTAAATTTGTCTGCATTCCTACTAACATTTTATAGCGCTATTTCACCATCATGGTATACCATGTACTTGGATGATGTTAAGAAAAAGATGTTGGATCGGTTAGAAACTGGCTATTTTGATAGTGTTATACCTGAAATAAGTTACAAACAGGATCCAGACGAGTTTACATTACACATATATCAGAGTAAGAGGGCTTCAGAAAATGTTATTTTAAAATATAAAAACTATGAGTCAGTTGAAGCCTTTGTTGATGACGTATTTGGACAAATTTCTAGGCAGAAGAGAAAGTATGCTATCATACAAGACTCGATAGACAGACAAAAATACTGGCGGCAAAAGAGTACACGATGTATTTGAACTGCGGTTGGAAGATTTGGGAGTCACAATCAGAATAAAAAAACCACTACCATCTCAATGTTAGAGATCTTATTACGCTTTTTATATCAAATGTACACTTTGATGATCAAACCCTTAGTGAGCAAGAAAAACAAAAAATAATTATTCAGATTAAGGATACTATTTTTAACATCTTGAATAGATTGAACAAAGATTCGATTAGTGCTAAACCATCCGAACAGCGAAAAATTGTTAAAGGTAGCAATATTTTGGATGTTCCATACGAAAAGCAAAGCTCCGGTGAATATTTAACTACCCCAGTACCTATTGATTCTAATATAGACAACCTGTCCAACTTCTTTACGGATATATTTCTCCAAACACCTGAAAATAAGCGTGAACCTGACGCCATACTGGCAGAAATAAAAGAATTTTTTAATACGGCAGGATTACGTCAGGAGCATATATCAATAATAGACACACTTAATAGACTGGAAAGATCAGTTACGGACTTGACACTAAGGTTGCCGCAAGTGTCTCGGCCAGCAGCAGAGGACTGTTATGAAAAATATATAATTTACGTCTACGCTGATATTATTCAGCCCAGATTTATAGGTGATCAGTTAGTACGATACTTACGTGTAATATCTTTAAAAGAATGTGAAAACATAATAAGATTTCAACACGTAGATTACTGTCCTATTGAAAAAACTTTTATCGAAAGCATTTCTATAAAAATAACTAATCAGCAAGGGAAGCTAATTGATTTCAAGCCAGACTATATTCCTACATATATAATGCTCCATTTTAAAAGAAAATAGGCTATAAATACTCATACAACAGTTAATTTAACATAGTGCAAAGTTAAGAGCATTTTGTATAACTTCGAAAATGAATTCATATTATACTAAATATTATTCAATTCAAAGTGGCGGGGCCTTAGCGGATATTGGAGAATTATATCGATCTCCTCTTATTTACCAGCGTGGAAGAGAAATTGGTAGTTTTTTCGGCGGACTATTACGATATTTACAGCCCTTGGTTACATCGGGGGCAAAGGCTTTGAAGCAACAAGCAATTAAAACAGGAAAAGCTATTTTAGAAGATCAGGTAGTAAACCTTTAACAGATATTTTAAAAGAACAGGGAAAAGCAGCTGCCGAAGAACTATCACAGAAAGGTATAAATAAGCTGTTTGAAAGCATGGGTGGTGCGGGAAGAAGCAATCGCATGCTTATAAAAAGGCGCAACCCTTTTACAGCTTTACATTTCGCTCCAGCTTCTACACGTAAAAAGCGTTCAGGATCAAAAAAGTCCAAAAAAGAGGTTCAAAAACAAAGACGACAGCTAAAAGAGCATCTGTTAAAGGCAAACGTAAGACACAGACAAAAAGGACAGCTAAAAGAGCATCTATTAAAGGTAAACGTAAGATACGTAAACGTGTGTTAGATATTTTTGATAAATAAACAACATGCCGTCATACAATGCATGAAATCTGAGTTAGACCTTTTCTCTACATCACCTGTACAAAGCAGCATCTTAAAAACGGAAGAGGTATCTTATAAACCTATAGCTTCTCCAGATAGCTCGTCGGTGCTCGAACTTGTATCACTAGGGCATGGTGACACATATCGAGACTTATCAAGCATATACCTTCGTTTGAAACTACAGTGGGTTAAAATCAAGGATGGAAAAGATGAACTTTACACAGGCGAAGATATCGAAATAACTAAACCAGATAAGACTAAAGACACTGTTCGTGATGAAGGCCCCGGCCTTGTAAATAACATACTCCACTCACTTTTCCGCCAGTGTACAATTTATTTAAATGGAAAACCGGTTGCCCAAACAAATAACAATTACAACTATAGAGCCTATATTGAGAATTTATTAAATTACGGAAAAGATGCCGCTTCAACACATTTGGAGTCGTTTGGCTGGTATGTCGATCAAAATAATATTGAGGTAGTTCAAAGTCCTGAGCTAAATGAAGGTTATTTGGCAAGACAAAAGCTGTTTGATAAAAGTAATGTTGTTGAGCTGATGGGAAAGATTCACGGCGATATGTTTAATCAAGATAAATTATTAATGAACGGTGTTGATTTACGGGTAGTCTTATCACTCGAAAAACCGGAATTTTACCTTTGGTCAAAAGATGATGACAATTCTCCACGAGTTAAGATAGTAGAAGCAACTATGTACATGAATCATGTAACTATCAATCCTAACATCTTGCTGGCTCATCAAGCTGTTCTCCAACGCTCCAACGCTATATATCCGTATAAACGAGTTGAAGTTAAGACTTATACAATACCCGCAAATACATTTACATTATCACTGGACAATGTGGTTATAGGACAATTACCAAATCTACTAGTCTTTGGCATGGTTGACAATGACGCATATACCGGAAAACGAACAAAAAATGCTTACGACTTCAAGCACAACAACATCACCAGTTTTAACTTATCGGTGAACGGGGTAAGGGTGCCAAATCAACCTCTAGAATTTGATTATTCAAAAGAAAATCCTGCTGGCACTCGAGGATATATTACGCTGTTTAAAGGAACCGGTATACATTATTTTGATAAAGGACACCAAATTTCAAAAAAAATTCTTTGACCACGGGTCTTTTCTACTTGCTTTTGATTTAACGACAGACCTCTCGTATAATTAACATGTGGAAATCTATTGAATCAGGGAACGGTGAGAATTGAAGGAAGGTTTAAGGAAGCACTAAAAAACACAGTGACATGTGTTGTATATGCAGAATATGATAGCAGCCTTGATATAGGTAAAGATAAAAATGTTAAACCAGCTTCTAAAAAAATCTATATTAGGCTGACTAACCGATCTTCGAACTTAATTTCACTCAAGACTCTTAATACGTAATCTATAATGAGCTACTGTTTAGTAAATGTGGAGTTCTTTTCCGGAGGACCCTTCACCTTTTTAAAAAGAGTTTCTTTTGCCGGATTCGCTGCGCAAAATAAGTCATTTGCGAAAGAAATATTTTTCAAATATCCTACATCTAGTACAGGATGTACTGAACAAATAAGTAAATTTGGTAATCTCGAACTTAAGTGTATGGACGAGGATCTTATAAAAACTCTATCAAAATTTACCACAATATTTGTTCGTGGAGCTGCAACCAGAGAATTTATAAATAACTACGCTACTTCTCACACCAAGATCATTGACGTGGAAACCATCATTTGTTCTGAACAAGAATGAACACGCTTGAGCTTACAAATGTATTATCAAACAACCGCATGACAAACAAGTTTTTCAGAGGCATCTTTCCATGCAACCAATTACCACAGAAGATAAGAAAGCCTGCATGTGTAATAGCTAATACGGATCCTGCAAATAAAGGTGGAACTCTTTGGGTAGCCTTTTATTTCCCAAAACAAGGCCCCGCAGAGTACTTTGATTCATTTGGAAAGTTTCCCGCAAACAGGCTTTTTCGAAAATTTTTATTATCTAATTCAAGCTCTTTTAGTAATAATTAAAAACGATTGCAAGGCCAATTTTCATCAACCTGCGGACATTATTGTTTTGTATTTCTATATTCTCGCTGCAGAGGACGAAGCTTTCAGAACTTTTTAAAACAATTTGATTCGAACAATCTAAGTTTAAATGATAGCAAAATTGTTAATTTATACCACAGTATATATCTAAAAAAAAACAATCGTGCACAATCTGGAGGGGTTTTTTGTAGCCAAACATGTAAAGCTGAGATCAAAGCTATAAAAACCTGAATCCTAGGTGGAAAAAATGGAAAAGGCACTTCCAGCAAGCCCATAATTTGAGATTAAATGATAGTAAAGTTGTGAATTTATATCGCAAAATATACTTGAAAAAATGTTTAAAATTTGGAGGGGGTAACCAGCTATGTACATCGGCAAATAAGAGTATAAATACGAGACGATGGTGATGCACATTTAATGCTGAACTATAAGTCTACGCATCAAAGTGGCGCAGACACCTAAAGTTAAAAAGTCTAAAAAGGTACGAGCAAAAAGAGTGTGTGCAGAAGAGTTTAAAGTGATGGACACAAAACCCAAAAAGCAAAAAGCTAGGCCGATACGGAGAGAAGGTAGAAAGGATTCAGAGGCCCCGGGCGAAGATGTTTTGTTAAACTACACTTATCATCTGGATCGTCATCATAATCAGAAGGTTGTCCTCGGATTTGATCCGACCTCGTTTGAAGTAAAAATAGTCTTTCACCGTCATGGTTTTGAACCTGTGTCAACATTTTACTCTGGATGGCTGGAAGTTTATAAACATCTAACCAAACTAAAGGACGAGGTTATTCCAGACATGTTCCCGCCAAACCAAGAAGAGCGTCAGACGAAATACACAATTCCCGTTGATACACGCAATATTCAGCTCACCCTTAATTAGCTCTAAAAATTAATTGATATGCTGAGTTTCTTCAAGGTTGTGATGTTCCATAATAACAATGCAGCCGAAAGTGTAAAAGAATATTATAAAAAATATTGCGAAAAGTGTAAAAGTAAAAATTTAATTTTGTTACCCGACGAAGACTTTTTTATACCGTCTAGAACTTCTTATGTGCATCTGAAATATTCTAGACTTTTCTTTGAGATACCTTTGTATTGTAGTACCAATATTTTGTTTGATATAATAAACATTTAATAAATTTTTTAAATAAAACAACAACAGCTTACGTCATTATCTTTACCGACATCTATCACACTTGTTTTCCGGGATAAAACCAGAGTTTCTACCACATCCCTAGGATCTATTCCCCCCCCCCCCCCCGCGAAAGGAAAATTGACGATATTTGCATTGAGTTGCAAGACATCATCAGAAAGAAAAATAGCATTCGATTGATTAACATTAGCAATCAATCCGATAATATATGCCCCGGTTAATTGGTCGATAGGTCTGAGACTACTCCAAATGGGTTTAACATGAGGTGAATTTGGAAGCATTAGCGAGAAACTAATCTTACTGCCTTTTGCAGAATTTACCGCCAGTTCTTTAAACACATGGCCAAATGCTTTTTCTAAAACTTCCAAGGGATTTTCACTTACAGCAGAAAAATCCTGTAGCTGAAAGGAAATTTTTACGCCTGCCGTTTTAAACTGTTTAAAAAATGTTTGCTGTCTTGACAGTAATTTATAGCCACAACCGTATTGAGATACCTGACCTTGCTCACAACTTGATTTTGGTAAAGCACTAGTCCCATTTTCGCAGACGACAGAGTTATTTTGTTTACTCCCAGACGCCCCGTTGTTAACGTCACAGCCCGCGGAATTATTAGCTTCAGTTACATCTAAATAAACAAAGGCGCTCTTTAAGACCCCATTTAAAAGAGGTACATTATACAGAATTGAAAACTCTGTCAGCAGCCTTAATAAACAAAATTTTTCACGATACGAAAATAGCACATTTTCTTTTTTCACCACCTTTATACAGGTGTCTAAGGCGGATAAGAAAATTTCCGAGTTTAAATTTAGCGCACTTTTTAAATGTGAAATTAGCTCGTGCGACTTCATTTTTTAATTGTCTAATTTACAGTTACTTAAATCTAGCGAAAATATATCTTTTATACAATTACCACTCTATTAAATCCACACAGACTTGGTACCTCTGCCTCTAGTTGAAAGATGTTTTCAGCGGGGGTGAGCTGCTTGCCATCGGGTAGCATCATAATGTATCTTTTAAGAAAAAAACAAGAGATAATTTTAAGCCTATAGTGTTAACGGATCGGGCAAGTTTTATACTTACTTTTAAATTAGTTTAATGCCCTTGAAGCCACACTCGAACTTTTCAGAAACAAATAAAGACTGATTCCTTGCGACTTCGCTGTTGGCTTTTATGCCATTTTTCTCGGCCCAAAAAGAAAAAATCCAGGTAAGATGTAAATATTTCTACTAAGAACTCATAACCTTTATTCGCTATTCTTGCCAGGCATAAATCCAAACTTCTCTTTTAAATTGCAGCAAAGCTGCACCTCCTACACAAATGGAAGACAGGTCTCAACCTACGCGAAAATATTACTAAAATAATAATTTTACAATTCCCTTAACATAACTTTCAAATCTAAACGTTTCGTTTAAATTGCAACAAAGTTGTACCTCCTTCATAAATTAAGAACAGATCTCAGCCTATGTGACAATATTACTAGAACAATAACCCCACAATGCACTTAGCATAACTTGTCTTTTTTTAAACATTGCATCTAAATTATCTTGTAAAGTTGCAGCAATACAGGATCTGCCTTATGATTAAAGAACAGCACTTATTCTAGGTTGAAATCATAATATTACACATAGATAACCTTTCAAATCGGCCATAATAATAAATTTACTTTTAACTACATCGGCCATAATAATAAATTTACTTTTAACCATCCCTACTTGAAAAAGACGGAGAACGCAAACAGAATATAGGGCCGTGTTTTCTCTAGTCGTCCTCAAAACAGTTTTCAACATCAACTACAGTTTAACTCACGAGCAAGGAAAACTTTTTGGTATTCAATGGTAGGTACCGAACATTTTTCTGATTATTGTAAAGCAGGCATTACTATAACTCTATTTTTACAGAACACTTTTGAACTGTTGCAAAGTGTGTCGGAAAATAGCTACGACACTCTTGTGCCAATCACAGAGTTGGAGCTGGGGAAGGAGTACCAGGTGAAGTCTTTCAAGCTGCTAAAGACGCAGTACGGACTTCGCGTGACAGTACACTTTGTGGACAACACATATGTGTTCTTACCCCCCCGTTTTGCCGAAAAAATTAAAACCCAGCGACAGATTGAGGATCTTAACCAACAGCACGTGGGATGTTATCTAATCTTTGACGGAAAAGATGATACCAAAGGAGGATTTTTGAAAATAAGTTTTAAAAAGCGCGAATAAAAAATTAAATATGTACCTCTTTTATAAAAGAAATTGTCTATCCGCTATACAGTTTATCTTTACTGACGTTCAATAAAGGCATCTCAGCCGAATTGTTTTTTTTATTTTACTCAAGCAACCCGTTTCTTTTAGCTCACCTTCACCCACATTCGTGTCGTTCACAACATCAAGTTCACTGACTGCCACCGACCTATTCTTGTTTTGCAGCTCTTTATGATACGCCGGTAGTATTGAACGCCACAAGAATCAAGAACCCTTGCATAAGCAGCATCAGAACTTGCTCTTTGCGATCTTTCCTTAATCTTTTTTCCTTTACATCAAAAAATATTCCGGAAATAAAGTCACCCACATGTCTCGCAGTTTCAATTCAGGTAGATTTAAAATTCTATGCATAAAGAAACAACAACTCGTGACCGCATCGCGGTTAAGTTCAAGTTTTAAAACTCGTATGGAAAAATGACGTTGAAGAAGTGTGACTAACTGATCAGAGCTTGTTTGGAGTGGAAGAAAAATTTAGCGGAATATAAAAAAAGAGGCGCGATAACCGCTGAAGATATGAAGACAGCGATACAGGTTTAAACCATGCATGCTTGCTACATGTGGGAGCAAGATTTTGTGCTTTAGTTATCTGCTGGCCTGGTAGTGCAATTTTATAAAACTCTACTATGCTTGTATGTAAGCCGCCTATAGTACACCTGCTTGCATCCACTAGGCTCGGCCATCCTAGCAACTGGACCTTTCCAAAACAGGACCTTTCTCCCGTCCTTGCCACAGACAGCACCAGCTCTCTCCTTTCAACCAACAGCCGGCATCAAGACAACTCGGTATCAAGTCAGCTTTTTTATTTTTACCTCCCAATGCTTGCGACAGGGATCCGTCTACCGTCTTACCACAGACAGCACCAGCTCTCTCCTTCCAACCAACAGCCTGCAACAACACAACTCGGTGTCAACTCAGCTTTTTTATTTTTACCTCCCAATGCTTGCGACAGGGACGTGTCTATCCTACTCCCTCCTCAGGAACTTCTTGTCGGCGGTGGGAACCGTCTTGCAGAAAACCCGCGAGAGGGATCCTCGTAGCAGTTGTCTCTATCGGACGTAATGTAAAAGTATAGGGAGGTGGTACCCTTACTACTCATACCAATCGACAAATTGGGGAAGGTTATCTTGAAAAGTTAAGATATATTCACTACCTGATATGGTCTTTTCTAGTGAACCTACTATATAGAGGTCAACCTTTTCGAAAGGTTCTTCTGCGATGTCCGTTATTACCATTGGCATCTTAAATTGTGGAGATGCTTTCATCGTTTGGCACTTAGAGCATTTTTTGGTGTATTTCTTTATATCGCTAAGCATACGTCTGCACCAATACTTGCCTCTAATTCTTTTGGCCGCCGAAAGAGAGTCGTGGTAATCCTTTGGGATTGTGCGAAATTTCTTTTGGCTCGTGATTATCTAAGGTGCCTTGACTGGACTTATTTTTTGTTCAAGCGTAGCTAGGGGCTGAATTTCCGCCTCTGGGAGCCCGTGGGCTGTGTTTCAGCACTGGAGCTAGTATGGGCCTCCTGGGCTTTTTGTTTTTGAGGTCTGGTCATGGCGAAGTAATGAACGGGTTTCTTTATTTTCATTTTATTTGGGGAATTATTTTCCTTCACATCAGAGTCCATAGCGTGGTGGATTTGGGCTTGTACCGTTAAAGTGTTGCCTGTATTGTCTTCGTTTAATACTTGTGGAGTGCGGCTTAATGCATCCGCATTGGTATTATATTTCCCTGGTTTGTATTCGATGGTGTAGTCGAATTTTGATAACTTGTGGTGAAATCTCACCAACCGGGAAGTGGGGTCTTTTACATTAAAGACACCTTCGAGAGGCTTGTGGTCAGCAGAGACCGTGAATTTCGTACCTTGGAGGTAACATCGGAAATTTCTAGTTGCCCAAACTATAGCCAATAACTTCCTTTCAATAGTGGAGTAGTTTCTCTTGGCTTTGTTCAGCGTTCGGCTTGCATAGGCGGTAGGCTGGTCTTTTTCCACTTCTCCTTTGGAAAGCACAACGCCTAATGCTTTGTTGCTGGTGGCAGTTGTGAGGTTGAAAGGTTTTGAAAAATCTGGATAGATTAAAAGGGGTGGTGAAATTAAACCATTTTTAATGCTTTTGAATGCTTCTTGGCATTTTTCGGTCCAAGTGAATTTTACATCCTCTCGGATTAAATTCGTTATTGGACGAACGATTTTGGAGAAGTCAGGAATGAACAAGCTGTAGTAATTGGCAAGTCCTAAAAAGGAGTGAACTTGCCTAACTGTTCGAGAAACAGGAACTGTTTGGACGCAGGCCGTTTTGCTGGGTTCTGGCAATGCACCTTCGCTAAGGCACTTATGCCCTAGATAAGCAACTTCCCTTCTCAAAAACTGACACTTCTCTGGCTGCAGTTTGAGGGTGTTCTCTCTCAGTTTGTCGAAGACTTTTTGAGGTTTGTTATTGTGGTCATTTATATTTTTACCATAACTGACGATGTCGTCAAGATAACCGAAACATTCGAGCCCTTGTAGACCTGTCAGAACGAAGTTCATGAGTCGTTGGAATGTAGCGGGAGCTCCTTTGAGTCCGAATGGCATACGCTTAAATTCGTAGTGCTATGTGAGCTTATCACCTTTGAGAAAGAGATATCATTGTACTCGTAATAGAGTTCGGATATCGAAGCTTTTTCTTCCGCGTGTAATGTTTCATCCAGGTTGAGCTCTTGGTGTAACCTGATGAGTCGCGTATTTTGGGGATCTTTATGATCCGGAAACAAGTATCTTACTTGTTGTAAGATAGATGTGTTTTCCGAAAAGCTTACGTTAGTTTTGGGTTGTTGTACCTTTTTGTACATATTTTCACTTACTTTACTAACTGGCAGGGTATATGCTTCCTGCTGCTTTACTGGTGGAGTACCATGTTTTATGGGTACTTTCGATTAGTCCGAGTACCCGCACGCATTCGTATTTTGGCTAATGGGCTGTGAAAAATTGGTTTTCTTAATATTTCTTGACGGTGGAAGTCTTACGGATCTCCTACGTGTCTTTTATAGGGCTCTCGGGCCGCGTTTGATTCTTAACACTAATGTTATTAAGTGGTGGAGTCAACTTTGACTTTGAATAGGTATTACTGAGCTCGCACACACTTTTGATAGGGTTCTTGGGCAACGGTTGTTTCTTAACACTAACTTTACTAAGTGGTGGAGTCAACCTTGCCTTGAGATAGGTCGCAGTGAGCTCGCACGCGCTTGTGATGGGGCTCTTGGCCCACTGTCGTTTCTTAACACAAACTTTGTTGGGTGGTTGAGTCGTCTTTGCCTGTGAATTGGTCTTACTGAGCTCACACACACACCTATTGTTGGGCTCCTTTGCCTTGTAGTTGTCTTACATCTAGATATACTGGTCGGAGGAGTCATCTGCATTTGGATTGACGGCATCTGAATCTCTCTCGCATGTCTGAATTGGCTCAGGGACCACGTAAAATTTTTATAACTTATTTTATTGGACGGTGGAATCATTGTTGCCTATAGTCGGGTCTTACTGAGCTCGCGCGCGTCTTGTATAGGGCTTTTGGGCCGCGTTAGTGACTTACATTTAGATATTCTGGAGAAAAAAGTCTTGCCTGACTTCTGTTCTGCCTTGGGAAGCTCACTGATGGTTTCGTTACTCGCTTGCGATTTATTCGGTTTGAGACCGTCTTGTGTATCAGTAGGTTCATCTAATAGGATGACGGCGTAGTCATGTATAAGTAGCAGTTGTATTAGTAAACTGTTGATGACTACTTGGAAATAGTTAATGTTGAGTATGGCAACTAGCACGGTCCCAGTGGGGCGTAAACTGTTGGCCAGGAAGACTCCATCGCCTATCTGTTTTGATAGACAGACCATTTCGTCCTGCACTCGCAATTTGACTGTGATGATCATTTGTGACCTAGCAGGTATGCATATTGGTTCTCGTAAGATAACCAAAGTGCTTTATTTGGGCCTTGAGCATTACAATTGTTTGATTGGAGATCGTTTCCTAATAGGCCGTCATCGGAAAGACCGGGCAGGTTTTGTACTACCTGAAACTTACAGGGAACTTTATTTTTAAAATTTAATTTGCAATTGCAATTTCCCAGTGTCTTTCCGGATCCAAAAGGGGTCTGTAAAGTGCATGCCTCATGGGAATTAATTATATTGAGGTCTTTAATTGCTCTTTTCTTAATAATACTAACCTCAGTGCCAGTGTCCACTACTAGCTTTGTATGGCCGTTAGGCTTATATCCAGTGGAAGTTTAATGTAGGGTCACCGGATTCGGGCGGTTGAGGGGACCCTTTTGAATTTTTAGTTGGGTTTATATTCGACCCGGGGAGTTTTCGGTCGACTGCATGTTGTTTCCCTGACTCCGGGGTTCCCATTTCTTCTTTTGGCGGAAGTTTTCATCTGCGTGCCCTCGGTGACCGCAAAAGGTGCATTTGAGTTTCATCTTAAAGACTCAAGGATTTTTTGTGTTATGTTGTCCTGTCTAGGTCTATTGGAGAGGCGTGGAGGAACAATCTGTTGGGTCTGTTGGAATTTTCTGCAATCATGTGCACCTGTGTCCGATTTTCTGGCATCAGTGTTTGTAAATGGCTTTTGTCGTGACTGTGATGAACCTGGATTATTTACATTGCGTGAAAACTGATTTGGGTTTGGAGCTCGAGGTGATGCGTACATAGGCGTGGATGGCATTTGATAGTAGGGAGCTCTATAGTATGCCCTCACCCGTAAATCTGGGTCTACTGGTGCCACTGGAGGAGCTTGTTCCAGAGGACTCTGGACGAATATAGCACTTTGCTGTAGTTTCTCCATGTCCAGGGCTTTTTTATAAGTTATTCTAAATCACTTTCTCCCTGCGTGAGCAAATACTGACGCGGCCGTGGGTTAGTTACTCCACTTTGCAAATCGTTTTTGGCGAAATCCATCAGCTTTGTTTTCACAGCAGGGACTTCCTCAGCTCCATACTTCTGTGTCGCTGCCTCGTTGCAAATCGTCAACAACTGCTTCAATCTTGTAATGAAAATAGTGAGAGATTCTAAGGGGTTTTGTCTGGTAGTGATTAAATTGTTCAGTAACTGTCTGTATGTCTCACGTGGAAGGTATCTTCTATTTAAACGTTCCTCTACTTCAGTAAATGAAGCAGGGACGTCTGAAGCAAGTAATTGGTATGCGTCACCTATGAGCCTTGTAGGAAGGACCTGAATGAAAGCCAATTTTACTTCATCATTGAGGCAATGCATAGTTTGTTTGCAGCAGCCGATGAAGGTGTGTAGTTCTCGTCCAAATTGTGGGGTACTTTCACCCGCAAATAAGGGGACGAGTTGAGCTGTTAGCTTAAACACTTTAGAGTAGTCCACCTTTGTGTGTAGTCAATTGACTGAAAATTTTAAGTTGGGTGGACTAACTAAGCTCTTTTCTGGGCTGGTATCGGTTAAGGATTCTTGCAGCCAGTCAATCGGAGGTCTTCTGGAGTTGGCTCAGTCACTTCACCGTCATTATCAATATCACTGTCAACACTTACACCTAACCCCCACACTATTATTCTTCTCTAAATCTAAATCAGGCGAGTGCTTGGGTTCGGAGAGCTGTTCTAGTTTCTTTCTGAACTGAGCTGTTTATTCTCTGAATTTTTTAATTTGGGCGAGTCTGCTTTGATCTAAAGCGTCACAGTGGGTTATCGTGAGCTTGTCCGAATCCCGAAATGGTTCCGCTTCGAATTCGAGGTCCTCTTGGCAAAAGCTCAGCAGCAAAATGCTGTCCTTCGCCGGGGTGCCTTTTGCTCGCACCTGGGGCTGTTCCCGCGTCGGCTAAAGGAGGAGAGCTTGTGATGCGTTTTTTGGTGAAAAAGGGGCTTCTTGCCTGCTTAAGTCTCTTTGCTATGATTGAGATGGGGTTTTTTTACCGCCTTCGAGTTCCCTATCAATCCTTTGTCGGTTGATTACGGCTTGCTTTTGTAGCTGGGTGGCCCTTGGGCCGTCTCAACTTCCCTTGGATCTATTTGAAAAGGAGGCTTATGAGCCGTCTTAGGATTCCTCTTCAACTCCGGATCGTTGATTGGCTTTGTCAATGGTACCCTACGGTTCGTAGGATAGCGGATTTTAAATCTCTTGTACTTTTCTACTTTTGACTTTTCGAAAAGCAGGCTTCCACTATCCTACCGGCGTACTCACTGTGATCACTCTTACTCCCTTTTTGGTATTCCTTGTTCGGGTTACTATTTTATTTACAA
Source organism: Dioctria linearis (assembly GCA_963930735.1). Taxonomy (NCBI): domain Eukaryota; kingdom Metazoa; phylum Arthropoda; class Insecta; order Diptera; family Asilidae; genus Dioctria; species Dioctria linearis. Next base: position 123,149,383 of record OZ005740.1, on the reverse strand, counting down.
CACCACACTGTTTTACTTTTGCTTTAATTATTCTTCTTTTTACACTCATTTAACTAAACAATGACAATAACTCAATCGGCTAGTTCTCAACAAATTCCTTTCCTTTTTCTTTCCAAACCAACCGTAACCGTTCACCATTTTAATATTTTTTTCCAACCCGAAGAAATCAAATTTCCTTTTCTTTTTATCGCTTATTTTTTCCGTAAGCCGGAATTATTCTGAACTTAAAACTTTTTACCTTTCGATTTGAGACATTCGCGACCACGTTTAAAAAGCAACGCTCAAAACCGACTCTCTCGAGACTTGATTTTTAGATTCTCAAATCTCTTTGTTCAGGATAGGAAAGTACTTAATTAGCATTCCTATCCTGAGAAAATTGCTTGCCGCTGGACATGTTTTTTATGCCCAACATTATCGCGACGGACGATGGTTGAGATGAGATTTGATATTTTCATAAATATCAAACCATCGTCTTGCCATCGTGCATACATTGTTGCGATCACAATGTATGCAGCTCGCAACAATTTGATGATAAGGGCTTTTTCGGTGACGACTTGATCGTTTCAGTCTTCACCGACGTAAAATTTCATGCGCCCGATATATATGCACATATATACATACGTGTTGTATTTACGACAAATTTTACTGATGGTAAGATTTGTCGTGGGGCTTTTTTCTATTGAAATGACTTGGGATGAAACTTAAAAATTTTATTTTTCCCAAGTCGTTTTGGGGGAAAATATTTTGTTTATTTTCGAAAGAATTTGAAGAAATTGCTGATGGCAATTGGAAGTAGATAAGCTAACCATGTTTTAAGCATAATTAGCTAATATATATGTAAATAGTTAATAAATTTAAATTGGTTTGTTAACTTACCTATTTTAGGTAATTTTGGTATGTAACATACTTCAATATGTGTAAAAGTTTCACGGTTGTCTGAAGAATAATGGGATTTAATCCCTGAGATCTCAACATCTCTGGAAAATCTCCTCTTGCTGGGGAGCTCGATTGGTGAGGGCGGTGTGACACCTATGAAGATCGCAAATGCTCCTCATAGGTCGGGTCTATTCAGCATGACCGGGCTAGCTGGAGTTCAGACCACGGTGTCGAAAGGCGCTGAAAGTTGCGACCGATGCGGGACTTCCCGCGGCTGGAATCTCTGTGGCGCAGAGGAAATGAGAAGGAGAAGTACTAAGGAGATGGCTATTGCTGTCATTCTGACCTTTCTCTCTCTTCGGAAGTGGTCAGTGGTCCGGTCAGGATGGTAGTAGAAAGTTGCAGAATCCTACTAGATTCGGTAAACTGAGTACTGCGTGGAAGGAGGGCATATGGAAATAATCCATACCGGGACTTCTATTTTAATCTGCATTAATTAATCTGCAGCACAGCAAGGCGGCATCAGCTTTGCTAGGACACTACCTTGCTGACATAAGTACATAATGTCAACAGCCTAAAGTGATGCTTGTGCAGGAGCCGTGGGTCTAGAAAGACCCTAACCGCGGTCTATCAGAGTTGCATGGAGCTCAAATTCTGTATGATACTGCGTACCCTACTCCTAGGGTATGTGCTGTTACGACAAAAAACGTTATCGTGACCTTGTTGCCTCATCTGTGTAACAGGGACACTACATCGTTCAAGCCTTCTATCAAGAAAGATAGAGTCAATACGGAACTCGTTATTGTCTCGGTATATTTCCCGTATGACTCCGCTGCTCACCCTCCCAATAACGGAGCATGGCTAGCGGTTGAGTATGCGGGGTCTAATCGGCTTTGTGTCTTGGTTGGTTATAACACCAACGCTCATCACGTTGTCTGCGTCACCGCACACACTAAGTATCGGGGTGAGCAACGGCTGCAGTTGATAACTTCAGCGGACTTGGTTTTATTAAATCAGGGCAACGAACTGACCTCTGCTAACAGCCGAAGACAAGAAGGCATTGATGTGACTTTTGCGTGCTTTGACGCCCTTGACCTCTTCTCCGGCTGGAAGATTTTGCGACAGGAGTCTCTCTCTCTGATCACCGATACACTGAATTCTGTATGGCTGCTGACCTCATTGAGGTTGAACCATACAAGAATCCGAAGCAGACTGGTTGTGAGAGATACCATAGGGAACAAGTTTCCACTCTCCCCTCTCTGGCTGGAAGGATCAGGAGTATTGTCGTCTTAGAGAACGCACCAGGAAGGCTTCAGTTCGCAGTAACTGGAGATTTCGAAGCCTTCTGTCCCAATATCATGGGCAAAAGAAGCCCATGCCATGGTGGAACGGCAGTCTTAGTAAACTACCGTAAGTCCACCTTTTTAATAAGGCAAGAAGGACTGGATCTAAGGAGCACTGGCGGACTTACCGCAGGACTCAGAATAACTACATCTGCTTGTTAGCAAATCAAACAGACAGGCCTTTGTAGATTTCTGTGAGGAGCTTGAGGGCTATCGTGAACCGGTTAGGCTGCTCCGGGCTCTTAGAAGTGACCTTGTGACCAGGCTGAGTATTTTGAGAAGGCCAGATGGCTCCTTTATGGCAGCGAAGGAAGAAGCCTGTAGGATGCTTTTCTCGACGCATTTTCCATGTAAGCTTGAAGAAGACCTGCAGTTGTATGGAGAACTTCCCCCATCTCTCTGCGCTGTGTAGCGTTCTGCCCTCACGCTACTTTCCGGTTTTCTTTCTGTTTTTTTCTCTTCTTTTCATCATAAAAAAATTCCTTTTTCTTTTCTTTCTTCTCCTTTTTCTTACCCTTTAAATTTTTTTTATCATTGTCCATTTTCTTTTATTTTTAAAATTGTTATTTTAATTCCTCGGTTACCTAAAAAGGGGCAAAAATTGAAATATTTTCGAGAAGTAGCCCTATGCTACTTCTCCATATTACAAAATCCTGAAAAAAGATAAAATCTAAATATTTTCTAGAAGTAGCCCTATGCTACTCCTCCATATTACACACAAAAAAACGTGAAAAGAAGAAAAAAAAACGTAAAACCTGATAGGAAAGCAACAACAAGTAAAATATTTAAAAAAAAGAAAAAATCCCAATTTGTGCAAAATGCACACAAATTATAATTTTCTGCAGAAAACTTACCGCTAGTCACCAGGAGACGAAAACGGCAATTCGCCTAGCCGTAAAATATCGCGCGATACCCACATACAATAAACCTTTGCGAAACCGACAAAAATTCCGAGAAATTTTACCACACAAATATTCGATGGCAACGATTTTGCCTAAAAATCATACACGGACACCCGTACGTAGCCAGCAGCACCGTAGCCCGAAGAGATATCAGTAATCGGCCGAACGAGAACAAAGAACAGAAAAATGCTCGCTTACCGGTGGTTGAGTCAAGAACGGCTGCACTGTATGCAGACAGCGTGTAGTCGGGGAGTTGGAAGTGGACCAAGGCGGACCGGCGCGAACGTTGATCGAGGAAAAGTTTTTTTAATTAATTTTGATTTGTGAGAGGCGCAGCGGAATAAATTATTCTGATTTTTATTGAAGACTACGGTAGAAAAATTTCTTTTTCTATGACGGAAGTACCGCGTTATTATTGGCGATCATTTATTTGTAGTTTTGATTTATTTTCTCTTATTCCGAAGAAGTTTATAAAAGAAATAAAAACCGTTTAGTGTACATATATATTACCTGTGCATATCTTGTGAATGTCGACACAATTATCTGAAAATAAAGAAATTCATGAATTATAACAGAAATAACGATCTAATTAGTGCGCATATGTACCTGTGCATATCTCATGAATTTTGGCAAATAATTGGGGAAATAAAAACCGTTTAGTGTATATATATATTACCTGTGCATATCTTGTGAATGTTGACACAATTATCTGAAAATAAAGAAATTTATGAATTATAAAAGAAATAACGATCTAATTAGTGCGCATATGTACCTGTGCATATCTCATGAATTTTGGCACATTTATCTGGAAATAAAGAAAATTATTACTGAATTGCAATTTCTGAAAAAAAAAGATTATTATAGAAACCACAAATTTAATTAGTGTATAGTAGTTACCTGTGCATATTCTGTGAACTTTAGCACCGTTAGCTGAAAATCAAGAAAATTATTAATTATAAAAGAAACAAAGGTTGATTAGTGCGGATATTACCTGTGTATCTCTTACGAATTTTGTCAGAATTATCTGAAAATAAAGAAAGCTATTAGTGAAGTTAAAATTCCAAAAAGGATTATAAAAGCAATAAAATTCATTTAGTGTATATATTTACCTGTGCATATCTTATTAATTTCGGCACAATTATCCGAAAATAAAGAAAATTATTAATTATAAAAGAAATAAAGATCATTTAGTGTATATATTTACCTGTGCATATCTTATTAATTTCGGCACAATTATCTGAAAATAAAGAAAATTATTAATTATTACGGAAATAAAGATTGATTAGTGCGTATATTTACCTGTGCGTACCTTATGAATTTTGGCACATTTATCTGGAAATAAAGAAAATCATTAGTGAATTGAAATTTCTGAAAAACGATTATTATAGAAACCAAAATTATATATTCTGCGAACTTTAGCACAGTTATCTGAAAATAAAGGAAATTGTTGGTGAAGTTAAATTCCCGAAAAAAATCATAAAAGAAACAAAAAATTCATTCAGTGTATATATATATATCTACTTGCGCATATCTTGTGAATTTTGGTACAATTATCTGAAAATTAAGAAAATTATTAGCTATAAAAGAGATAAAGACTGATTAGTACGTATATTACCTGTGCTTATCTAATGAACTTTGGCACAATTATCTGGAATTAAAGAAAGTTATTAGTGAGTTTTAATTTCTGAAGAAAATTATAAAATAGATAGAGATTTAATTGTGCGAATATTTACCTGCGCATATTCTATGAACTTTGGCACGATTATCGGAAAATTAAGTAAATTATTAGTGAATTTCAATTTCTGAAAAAGATTATGATAGAAATAAAGATTTAATTAGTGCAAATTTATTACCTATGCATATCTAGCGAACTTTGGCACAATTAACTGAAAATTAAAAAAATTATTAGTGAATTTAAAATTCTGAAAAGATTATAGAAATATAAATCATTTAGTGCATATATTTACCTGTGCATATCTTGCGTATTTTGGCACCTCTATCTGCACAGTATAACAAAGTTAAAAAGTTAAGTTCCCTTTTGGAACCAGTACATATACACCAATTACTAGGGGCGATTCCGCCATTCACCTCAACTGCAGGTTAATCTAGTTTAACAATACTTATTGCACGTTTGTAATACATTCCGATAAAGTTCGAAAGCACCCAAAAGAGGTGAAAAGAACAAAACAAAAAAGAGGTCAATGAACCCAAACATTTGAAATAAACTATTGCGGCCATCAACGCTGTCGAAGGAGAAAAGGGTGCACCCAAGCAGAATCAGTTCCAGCCTTCGAGGGATTTCTTCCTGCCAGTGGTGAAGTATAGGTGATAGCAAGTAAGTCCATTATAATAATATAGTAAAATAATGTGTTTGAATTCATTTTGCCTGTGTGACAAGTAGCCTTAAGGTTAGATAGTAGGGACAAGCCTAGTATAAGCAAATGTAGCATATTGTCAAGAGGCGATTAGCGGAAGCTTTTGGTATTTTGCAATAAACTTATGTTTTGTCAGCATTAAACGAACATACGTTGTTCTCCTGTTGTGGAGTGCATCAAACCTTTCATTCGTTTTCACATGCATATGAAGTTCAGATCCATGTGCCATACATAGGTAGAATGCGTAAGTAAAGTCCGAAGCAGTGGGTGGTAAGGTCATGGGGTGAGCTGCTCTAGCGTACACACACCATAGTATGGGGCTAATGATAACACCCGTTCTTTGACGCCTTAGCCAGGGTGGATGGGTGCGTTGGGCCCATTCACGTCAAAGCCAGGACTCCCTCAACAACTGGAGTCCACGTCAGCGCTCTCTCTCTCTCTTTCCTCTCGCCTGAGTAGTAGCTTCTCCGGGTGTCGTACACTGGTACTGCGTCGCAAAGGTTTCCTCTCATCTATTTTCAGCTGCATGAATCTTACTTTCTTTTCTCACAGGTTTTCAGGTTGCACCAGTGGAGACAAGTAACCGCCAACATGATGAAAGCGATTTTTTTGTGTGTCCGTCCGTCCGTTTGAAGTCCCAGGAGGAGAAGTCAGTTTCCTTTTTGCACAGCTTTCAAGCACCGAGGGGATGTGGGTGGCAAGAACCACCCCAAAGCCGGCTGATCACTAGCGGCAATATGCTGTGCGGCCATCCGCATATGTCCCCGAGGTGAATTTTGCAGTAGGAGGTGTCTGTTGCAGCGCCTATCTAAGATGGATGTAGGTAGGGCTGACAATGGGCGCGCTCTTCGCTACAGCTTGTGGTAATTGATCCACTGCTATTAAAGTAGTTGATATCTAGAAAGTGAAATGGTCAATATCAACATTCTCGGCTGTTAAAGCACCAGGTACAGACGGTACTTCTTTAAGCAGAGGGTATTCTGCTGGCTCGTTACATTGATTCCATTTTTGGGGCATGTATTGCTTTTGAATATGTCACCCAGGTATGGAGGAATGCGAGGGTTACCTTCGTTCTGAAGTCCGGTAAGGCTTTATTCAGGGATCCCAGCAATTTTCGAACCATAAACCTATCCTCATTGCTTTTGAAATGCCTGGAGAGAATTGTGGATGAATTAATCAACGGAGTGGCCCTAAAGGTTTCTCCCTTAATCACTCCACAGCACGCTTACCGGCGGGACAGATCTACTGAGACGGCTCTCCATTCAATGGTTACTGTCATTGAACGGGGACTGGATCGTGGGATGTTTACCTTGGGAGCCTTTCTGGACATCGAAGAGGCTTTTGATAATGCCACCTCCGAGCCGCTAAGTGAGGCAGCTCATCCACATCATGTTGACCGCCCTATAGTACGATGGATGGACCAAATATTAAGACGACAATACTTAACTGTAGAGGTGGGCGGCCGAACCTCTCTCAGTGAGGTAGTGGAAAGGGGCTACGCGGAGGGTGGCGTACTTTTCCCGGTTCTCTGGTGTATGCTGGTTGTCTCACTCATTACGGTGCTGAAGAATGTGGAATTTTCCTGTGAAACGTATGCGGATGACATTCCTCTGCCCATCGCCTAGCATAGCATGGCTGCTGCTTTTGGCTTCAAGTAACCAGACCTTAATATGGCTGAGGACTGGTGCACCCGTCATGATATTAGAGTGAACCCAACAAGGATCCCTTTGGTGCTCATTTCCAGCAGACGTAAGCTTGAGTATTTTGTTCTTCCAAACCTCTTTGGACACACCCTGCAAGTTTCTCCCCATGTAAGCACCTTGGAGTCTACTTTAACTCGAAGCTGAGGTGCAGATGCACGTAGATGAAAAGGATAATGCAGCTATGAAGGTCTTCGCTCAATGCAGTAGAACCCTTAGCTGCCCATGGGGCATAAAACCGGGGGTTGTGCATTCGATGTACACCTCGATCGTTATGCACATGATCACATATGCCTCCATTGTATGGTGGCCGAGGATGCTTGTGGGATCTGCGATAACAAAGGTGGCGTTCCTGCAAAGCTTGCCTGCCTGGAAATTACGGGTTCCATTCGATCTGTAGCTACTGCTGCTCTTGAAGTCGTACTAAATCTGCCACCCCTGAAACTTCTGATTCAGGCTGATACCAAAAGGGCTGTGTCCAGATTGCGCGCACAGGTATGTTGGGAGAACGGCTGGACAGGTTCTTCTCATTGCTCTTTGGCGTGTGGGCTGGATAGGAAAACCCTCTGGCCAACGCGCCACTTGATGCGATAATAACAGAACTTCGTTTTGAGCGTCGCATCTGTGTGAGTTTTCCTGTAAGGAAATCGTGAACTGAGGTAAGTGCCTTATAGAGCCTTTCCCGGTCCGCTCTAAAACTGTTTACCGACGGATCTTTTATTAGTGAGCCAGGGCTGACGTTTTTTTTTCCTGAATCTAACACTGGGATGCAGTACTTACTTGAAAAGCACACCACTGCTTCCCGGGATTAAGTCTTCGCTATCGCAATGGCAGCGAAGAGCGACCTTGATATGCAACTCAATCCTTTCGGAAAACGGACAGCCTTGATGGCTCTGAGTGATCGTCGGAAAGGATATAAGTTTCTGGGGGATTGCAGGTCATCTGTGAATAAGTTGTGTATCCACAGCAAGGTGTCACTTCAGTGGGTTTTTAGTCACATGAGGATCATGAGGAATGAAAGGGCTTACCTTTTACCTAGAGCTGGTTTAGATTCTCCATTCTTCAGACCGGAACCCGATGTAGACGTTGTCACTTCGAGTATCGGGTCTCTCGTCAATACCTATGTTCTTAGCAAGCATCAGCAGAGAGAGGAGAACCTCAGTATTTGCAGAAGAGTGCCTTCCATCGCTGATATCGATGACAATGAACATACTCCGCCGTTCTGTAAATGTAACCTTCAGCTCGCACACTTAATGAGTGGGTTGCATATTGTTGAAAACATTTTCTGAGGCATTCGCCTTTTCTTCCCTGTGAGAGGGGAAAACGAATTTTCTCACGGTATATTCTGTCTGTCTTATGGTAGTGACTAAAGGAACATGAATCCTTCACTGGAACTATACCGAGTTTGTCGGGGCAAGGTCCAGTGTAGGCCTCCAAGGTGTTCAGGACCTTTCAGACAGGGTTGGCGGCGAATGAGCTAGTGAGAGAGCCAACGGCGGCACCTATATCCCCTCAAAAGGGGCACTGAACTGCTGTCCAAGCACCTTTGCTGTTTAATTTATATTCGTAGAAACTCGATCTGTGTGTGACACACACTCTCGAACGAGTGTTGGTCTGCGGTGGGAATGAGACATCAGGAATAGAAGGAGCTTTGCGCTCAGTTATTTAGGTTACTGAATGTAGAGGCTTCTCCGACTCACCTGGGTATGGGAAGGTAAAGGATTGCTGGCTGACTGGATTTTTAGGCTGCTACTTGCAAGTACACCTCTGAATTTTGATATCAAGAGGTGTCTAGCTCTGGCTAAGGGTGGGTATGTGGGGATGTGCCTCTCACTCGTCATTGTTACGATCGCCAGATGGTAATGGTACTCCGCTTAGCCCACATGACGATTGTGCTGCCAGTCTGATCAGACTGTGTTTATCAACCCTGGCTGGGATATAGTACACAAAATCCTTTACAAAGAAGACAAAGATTTTTCTGGAGCAGTCAAAGAAAGGTCAAAAAGTCTGCCCTGAAAAAAATAATAATCCCATGAACAGAAAGAAATTCTGGATCTGAAAATATCGGAACAAATAGGCGTGCTAAATTGAATCATTTCAAATTGTTATTATATCATTTTTGCGTAGAAGGTGGTATGGTCGCAGCGTGCTGGACGTTATGGTCGCACAACGGACAGGTGGTGCTCGTACTTCATTAAGAGTCACTCGACGATGGTGCTGCCAAGTATTAGAAGGCAGCACGAAAAAAGTCTAACTTGGACGGAGAAAAAAAGGAAAAAAAGAAGAAGACCTGTCCCGGGCAGTCAGATTTTTGTATGCGAGATTGAAGATAAAGGGTGGTTATAGAGAATCCAAAAAATCACTAAATAAAAGAATTTTTTGAAAACGGAAAAGGCAATGAATTTATATCAGATAGCTAAAGTTGGCTTTATTATATATTCCGCCCATACATTTTTATTAAAAATCTGCCGAGAAGATTGAGTTGCAGCGATGAATGCATTCCATCTACAAGCGTTGTTGCGTCCTATCAGCTAAGTACCAGAATCGTGGGACTAGAATTTACTATTGCTTCGAGAAGTTGTATAAGTGCATAGTACTTATCTCCTCGCCTTGTGGATACATCACTATCCAATATTCGTGGCTTTTAATCAAACCAATTGTACATCAGAGTTTTCTATAAGAAGAGCTGAAGAAGAAAGCACTTCGCTTCTAATGGCCACCATTTTGTGGCTCCCGAGGAAATATTGTAATAACAGCGAATACCTAGTAGGCGAACGAGTACAGCTAATTTCGCATCACTTGTGGATGCCTCTTTCTTGAAGCTGCTCAGGTACTGCTTCGTGGCCTACACGTGCCCGGAATAATGAAATTGGTATATATTGAGCTTATTGAATTTTCTACAAAGAAAGAAGGGTATGAGGTATTTTTCCGTGCTTTGTTTTATCTTAGACTAATTTCACTAGAACAAAAGTAATCTATATTTTTCATTTGTGAGATTTGTTTATATTACTAAAGGTTCTACATATTTACTTATATTATAAGTTATTAGATTGTGACATGTCTATTAAATTTTAGCAGCAGCTTGATATATATATATATATATATATATACATATGCCTATTAAACTTGATCCGTTTATTAACTGAGTCTACACTTCACTTTCACACTAAATGTTTCAGGCTCAATAAATATTATAATTTAATAAATGTCGTGTATTTATATATATATATTTTGTAGTATAAGAAGCTGAAACCAATATTCAATAAATGATTAAGATATAAATTTGATTTATAAAAATGTTGCAATTGACTTGTACGCACCTGATCAATATATGGCAGCTGATTTACTTGACTTTTTATTTCATTGATGTTTGAGATTAGGATACTCTTAATTGCAGTCGATACCCGCAATAAAGTGGCTTTGTTAGTAATTGTCTTATTACAGTCGGGACCCCGCAATAAGATTCTTTATTATAGTCGATACCCGCAATAAAGTGTTTAGTGTTAGTGATTTTCTTAATACAGTCGAGACCCGCAGTAAGATTCTTTATTACAGTCGAGACCCGCTATATATTGGTTTGTGTTAGTAATTGCCTTATTACAGTCGATACCCGTAATAAGAAACTTTATTACAGTCGAGAACCGCAATAAAGTGATTTGTTAGTAAATTGCTTAATACAGTCGAGACCCGCAATAAGAAACTTTATTACAGTCGAGAACCGCAATAAAGTGATTTGTTAGTAATAGATTATCTCAGTTGAGACCCAAGATAATATTCTTTCAGTCAGTCAAGATCCGGCTTAAAGTGAATGTTAGTAAGTATGTTAACTTCAGTCGAGACCCGAAGCAAGATGCTTTATTTTCGTCGAGACCAGAAATAAAGTGTATTGTTAGAAATATTTTTATTGCAGTCCCCACCTGCAATAAAAAACTTTTAGTTTAATCGCTATCTAAAACAAAATCCTTAATCTAGTCGATACCCAGAAGAATACTTAATTTTAGCTGTTAATCACTGTTACTGCCAAATCACAAAAGAGATCGAACCAAGTCAAACTACTGTTTATATAGCCAGAGTTTGCACACGGCACCATATAACGGTAGTCGAAAGCGCATGGCAACAATATTGGCATAGCAACAATAACCTGACATAGCAACTGCACCACATCATTTGTTCATGAAGTGTTACGATTTTAGTTATTGTTGTTGTTGTTAACAAGCTGTTCTCAACTTATTATCTCAAAAATATTTTCAGTAAATTCAATTTATTTCCACTTCAATATGGTCTAAATACCAAAAACACTTTCGCTTTTTGTTGAAGTAGAATTTTTACTTACCAAGAATAATTTGAACATTAGTCAAAGCAGTACATTGAGCTGACGTACACGTAGCTGGCAAGCAGCACGCACGACTTGCTGCCCTTGTACTTAGATGTAGGTACTATCACAATATTCTGCTGCGCAGTGATTTCTTATGTAATTACCGCAGTTCGTGTGCTGCTCGTGTTGCAGTTCGAAACTTGAATTTTGGAGTGTTTCATATTCTTGATCTTTCCACTTCTTTGTATACTCTAATGCATGTTAGTAGCTTGTATGCTTTAAGCAATGCTTCAGTGGAAATGGTACTGCTGTTTCGTTCCCGCACATACCTTGTTTTATTTCATTTCTTAGTGCCTTTTATTTTCTGAAGTTGTCCGCACTGTTTGAAATATTTGTGTTGACATTCAGTTGACATCAGTAGATAATTGTTTCTGATGTTTGTTTTATTGGACTTATTTGTCTCTTCATGTAGAGATGATGGATACTAAGCGATTAAGAAGATTTGTTGTGCTGAGATTTCAATATCATCCCAGGTGTTATGGCCCGATATGTGGAGGATTATTCCAGCAGCCAAAGGCATCACAGCGAAATAATCAGCAATTGCTAAACAATAACCTCGCGTGGTATTGTTATGCAACTGTCGGTTGTTTTGCTGATTAGACCAACAGCTGGCTGCGATGAGCGCTTAGTGGAGCAATCGACGATTACGATAATAATTAACCTCGCATGGTAATTATTATGTAAGGTGATTGTTTACTACTAAGCGACTCAGGAGCTGCAACCGATAGAACAAACGACAAGGTTGTTGTCGTTTTTTTACATCCGCGTTGTGAGCAAAGAAAGCTTACTTCCGAGTATAGGTTCATAAAAGACTAATGACTGGTCTGTCGAGTGCCGTAGTATTCTCGCCGTTAAGCGTTCAGTTCAGAGTCGCGTTTTTTCCAAGTTAGCGTGGAGTCCTAAGTTATACTACAAGTTAAGAGTGCGGGTCGTGAATAAATGTAACATTGTTGAGATAGGGCAGTTTAAACAGCAGTCAATAAATAAGTAAAGGTAATTATCGTAAAAATGTCTTTTAATTGCTTTTGGGACACGACATTTTTGGCGCAGCCGGTTAAAAAAGTATTGTGATTTTTACAATTGATTTATTTTTAGTTTTGGGGAGTTATGCTTTTTTAGCTGCTCCCTGTTTTGTATTTTTGGGAAGTTATGCTTTTTACCTGCTTCATTTTTTTTGTTAATTGTGGGAGTTATGCTTTTTTAGCTGCTCCATTTACTTTTCAGCCTAAAGTAATTGATTGAGTGATTGAGTTTAGGATAATGATTCTTTCCTCTAGATAAAAAGTGTTAAAGTTAAAATAAAATAATATTGTAAGGTGGAATATTTTTAAGATAATTGTAATAGATGTGGTTTAGATACGTGAGAATTAGAAACTTTTCAACGTCGCGTTCGGTTTAGGCGTTGATAATACGCGTGTCTATTTAATTTATCGCGTTATTAATAGTTGTTTTATAGAGTAGTTTTTATGGAAATAATCTTGGATTCAAGTAGGGTATGGTTTGTTGTATCTGAGCAAGGAAGAATAAAAATTTATCTACTCCACTAACATTTCAGGTTAAATTTACGAAGTGGTAGAACAAGTAGTAAAAGTTTTCAGACTATGGTGATTGATTGATTGATTGAGTGATTATAAAATAATATTAAGTGTTGAGTGAAATTTAGATTTTGATAAAGTTATCTGTGTTAGATAAGGTAATTTGAAAACTTTTCCCTCATCTCCGTGTGGTTTAGACTCATAATTTAAATTACGAGTATAGGTTAAGCTGTTAATTCAGAATTTTCGTTTGAGGTGATTTTGCTCAATTTAATAGTGATGCTATTGTAATGCTGAGTGTGCGTTGCTCGGTTAAGCGGTAACAGTTAGGGGCGCTTGGAAGTTTTCTCGTAAGTTTGGTGAACAATTTAAAGTATGAGTAGATATTTCATCGGTTTTTAATTATTTGGGTTTTCGTTTTGTTAGCGACCATTTTTTTGTCGCAAAAAGTTAGTATACATAATATTCTCATCGTGGGCCTTCATGTTTTGTGATGTAATGGTTTTTCGTTGCATTAAATGTGTTAAAGTTTCCTCGCGTTTGCAATAGTAGATATCGATAGGGTTCAAGAAACATCTACGTCAGTGGGGAGGTCTAATGTCTTGACCAGGGAGCAATTATTGCATTTCCAGTCACAGGAGCAGGAACTGGTAAATAAATCAGAAGAATTGGAGCAGTGTCAAACATAGCTTCAGAATTATGAGAGAGACTGGCAATATATCACAGATCATTGAATAGGAGAATTGAAAAAACGTTTGACGAGTGGAGATCTCAAGAATATTCTACAGGAACTAGAAACAGCCTCTCAAACAAACACGAAAGGAGAAGTTGTGGATCTTTTGATGACTATAACTTTCGACATTATTCAAAAAGAGGAAGGGACAATAGAAAAGGCACTCGAGGATAGCTGCGAGGAAATTAAAGCTCTGGTCAAGAAGGTAGATACCTTAAACATTCAATTAAAGGAAGCAGATCTGCGACCGAACTCGAACGGGAATTGCCGATAGCATTGCAGGAACGTCAGTCAACCACCAAGGGCAATAGCAACCAAGGAAATAGCAGAAAGTGGTCACCAAGAAGATTAGTATTTGGGGACCATCAGTCGGAGCCAAAACTAAATTCGATCGCTCGCAGCAGTGTAATTAGCGTAAAGGAAAATAAGGAAATAAGAAATAAGGAAAGTGGAAAATCAAACGAAGGTCACATAACAATGGTGGATATACACGATAAAGTGATGGATATGGTCGTCAAATACGTACCCATGTTTTTCGATCTCCAAAACTGGTGAAAGAGGTGTACAGATTCTTAAGCTGCAGCAAGGATTTGTACGACCAACTGAAGCCTGAGGAGCAGAGCATTTTTATGAAATGTATGAAGTATCGGTTGACGGATGATGCTTACTATCTGGTAAGTTCAGAGGAACCAAAAGATATTGAAGCTCTGAAAGTGATAATGAAAACACCTTATATGCCGAAGAAGTCATTAGTGAATTGCGAACGGAGATCGTGGCCTGCAGACAAACACCAGGTGAAGATATCGAGAATTTGCGGACCGATTTAAGGAACTGTTGAGCCAGATCAAGACAGCCGTATCAGCAAAGCACTCAGACAAAGACGGAGGACTAATAGCGGAGTTAGAGTCTGATGCAGTGGCAACCTTCAAGGGGGTGTGCATAATCATGCCGCTCAGGTACATCTGATGGGAAGGAAGTTCGGGTCTCTGGAGGCAGTGCGTGAGGAAGCGACTTACTTCGAGAAGGATATAACGCGTCTTCAAATTCGGCCATCAGCCCTACTCCTGATGTTTAAGAGCAACGGCGGAATCCCTCAGAATACGTGGGCGCCCAGGTTGGTCAAGAAAGATTCAGCGAGGCCATCTCAGTCAAATGTAAGAGGATACCGAGGAACCCCGCGCAGAAGCAGTCAGCGAGGTTCTAAGCAATGCTTTCGATGTGGACAGGAAGGACATTTCGCAAAGGAATGTGGTGGGGAAAGACAGCCCCCACTCTGCACCAGATGCCGAGGCTATGGTCATGTAGCGATGGAATGTAGGAAGCAGCAAGTGAGACTCGCGGGTGTAGCCACAAGCGGAAGAAATGAATCTCGAAAGGAAAGGGAAGTTTTATACTGCGAGTTTTGCAGAACTTGCGATCATTTCACTGAAAACTGTCTGCGGAAGTACTTAGCAGAGCAGAACTATCGGCAGTTGGGAAACGGAGAGCGGCAGCTGGGGAATTCATCCACAGCTGCCTTTCATTGACAAAATCAGAATTTTTGAATAATCAAATCAAAGAAACCGGTACACTAGAATTAAGCCCGTTAAATAATAACATAATTACAGTAGGATCAGACATAGGAATGGAAGATAGATTAGAATAACTTGTGGATACTGGAGCGACTTGTAGCATAATCAAGATAAGTCGATTAAAAACAAATACGCCCATACAGACTCAACATAGAGTAATGATAGGGGGATTATTTGGAGCTCAAAACAGCTCGATTGGAACTTTCAAGGCCCATTTACGCATCGGTTCAGACATTCGGTCCTGTGAATTCCACACGATTGAAGGCATAGACTCAATAACAACCGATGGGATACTGGGGATGGACTTTCTAAGATGAAAAAGTGGCAATATAAGGCGAGGCAAGACCTGTGAAACAAAATCCACTCTTCCGAAATATAACAGGAAATGAACGTGTTGAGACAATCCTCTTGAAGGGTACGGAAAAAAGCACAAGTATACCGGGCATTAATAAAGTCACCACAGCTGAGGAGGTAAAAAATCGGATTCAAGAGCGGATGTCAGCATTGAAAGAGATTGTGAGCAAAGCAAGTGGAGCTGTGGATAGTATAAACAGGCACCTATGTAGGGTGAATAGTAGTAGTAAAAGAGAGAATACGAATCCAGCGGAAAACGCGACTGAATTAGATAAGTGGAAAACCAAGATAGAAGAAATGATGCAGGTAAATCACACAAGTATAGAGCCACAGTTAGGCCGATGTGAAGGAAGCACTTTGCCAACAGCCCCTGGCATGGGAACTCAACAAAGGTTTAAAAGTGTTAAACCAGAAGCATCCTTAAGGTGGCCTCAGGAAATGTGGGGTGAGTCACACATGGCAGAGGGCGATGTTGAAGATAGGGAATTCGAACCTCCTCGCAAGGAGGTGGGACTTCTTAACTTCGGACCCAATATGCCGAAGGACCATCGGAGCCACCCACAGATCAGGAAGCCACCATTTTCCAAACATAATTCAGGTTCAACTTTCAGGCTAGAAGCCAGGACAGAACAACTGGTAAAGATAGATGTGACCAGTCAAGAAGAGTTGGTATGCATGGCGGCGGAAATCAAGCCAGGAGTACATTGTGGGAAAATTATAATTAAATGGAATGGAGAGGCCCTTGTGGGTGTTATTAACCTCCGAACAAAACCGATTGAAATTATGAATTTTCAGCCCCAATTAAAAAGATTAAACGAGTTTATAATATACCCATTCTCACACCCTAGAAGTAAGAACCACGCCAGCCAACGCCGACTTAAGCTCATGAGGAACTCGTTAGTGCTGGAGGAAAGTCTTAATACAGAATAAAAAGAGTCCGTTGCTCAACTTTGCTATGAATATAGCGATATTTTTTATTTACCGGGAGATAAACTCACGTACACGTCAACGAAAACTTTCAAATTGCCACTTATGGCTAACACAGGCCCAATACATAAAAAACAGTACAGGAAGCCAGAAGCTTACAGGGAAGAATGCCAGAAACAGCTAGCAAAGCTTCTAAAAGAAGATATCATAGAAGCCAGTAAAAGTCCATTCAATTTTCCAGTTCTACTTATCCCTAAAAAGGGAATGGATGAAGACGGTAATCGGAAGTTTAGACTTTGCGAGAACTGAACAAAGTGCGCATCCCTTACGCATATCCTCTCCCACGAATATAAGATATTGTTACGAGCGTGGCCCTAGTTCGTTATTTAAAATACGATATTTCAGATATAATTCAAAAGTTCTTTCTTTATTTAACTTTACTGTTTACTCTCACAAATTCACAAATAATTATCAAATCAACTCTTTATTTATCGCTAGTACTGTACTTCTAATAATCGCAATCCAAATAGTTTACTGCGTTCACTTCGCTGTCTGAAATAATACTCGCCTCCTGGATGTGAGCAGCGCCGTATTTATACTCTACGAATTATCCTAGAACCTTCCTGAATATTCCATTCTCCAAACCCAGTTTACTAGGATGTCACTAACCTAAAGTTGTTTCCATTTCCAATAGATGTCGCTTATATCACTTTGTGGCGCGTAACACTGCCCCCTTCTTAAAATTGTTCGTCCCGAACAACAGGTGATCCACGGTCTTGATGCTCGCAGTATTGACATAAACGATCTAGATGAACGATTTTCCGTTTGCCTCTTGTACCCCGCTGAATCCTATATACTACGTCATTTATTATAGTCACTACTGAATACGGTCCTTCCCAGTGTTGTTGTAATTTGGGAGAACGTCCCTTACGTCGCTTCGGGTTGTACAGCCAAACAAGGTCACCTTCGTTAAATCCTGCTGAGTTAGCACGTAAGTCATAGCGGGTCTTCATCCGATCGGTATTTATTGCTAATTTTGCTCTCGTGACTTCGTGTACATCAGCTAATCGTTGTCTAAGTTCCGATACATAATCGTCTGGTAACTTTTGTTCACCTCTGGGTGTACCAAACTTGAGATCGCTAGGTAAACGCATCTTCTTTCCGAATATCACTTTTGCTGGAGTTTGTCCGGTCGTGTTGTGTACAGCTGATCGATAGGCCATTAAGAACATGGGAATATGTCGATCCCAATGGCGTTGGTGATAGTCGACTACTTTCTTTAGATGCTCGACCAATGTTCTGTTGAAGCGCTCTACCATGCCATCAGATTGTGGATGCAGAGGAGTTGTTCTGGTTTTTCTTATTCCCAGAATTTTACACATCTCTTGGAAAGTCCGTGATTCGAAGTTCCGTCCTTGGTCCGAATGAAGTTCATGAGGAACACCAAATCTACTGACCCAATTCATTACTACTTGATCCGCTACTGTGGTAGACTCTTGATTAAGGATTGCATAAGCTTCAGGCCATTTACTGAAATAGTCAATAGCAACTAATTTATAGCGGTTACCGTTATCTGTTTTTGTAAAAGGTCCAGCGATGTCTACGGCTATCCTTTCAAATGGGGCTCCTACATTATACTTATGCATTTCTCCTCTACTTCTGTGTGGTGGTCCTTTGCAAGAAGCACAGATAGTGCATCTGCGGCACCATTCCTCAACATCCTCTCGCATATGTAAGCAATAAAACCTTTCACGTATTTTGGAAATTGTTTTATTCACCCCCAAATGTCCTCCAGATGATCCACTGTACATTTCTTCTAGAACATCTTTGACCTGGGATGCTGGCACAACTATCTGCATTCGGAATGACTCGCCGTTAGTTGATTCCCACTTGCGCTTTAATATACCACATTCAACGTGAAGAGAGTCCATTGAGCCTAGTAGCTCTTCAGTTTCTCACTCCTCTCCGAGATATCTTGCCATTGTGGTCTTTCCATGTCTTCTTTCCAAGCAAGAATAGG
The DNA here is from genome assembly GCA_963930735.1 of Dioctria linearis. Lineage (NCBI taxonomy): Eukaryota > Metazoa > Arthropoda > Insecta > Diptera > Asilidae > Dioctria > Dioctria linearis. Next base: position 123,130,672 of record OZ005740.1, on the reverse strand, counting down.
TGATATGTCTGGGTCTTTCCGTTGTGCTGTTCGCAAGCTCTCTTTGTTCCAACCTGTCGCTGGTTCCACCGTCATCAGCTGTATTGTTGCTTTTGTTTCTTTTTCTTCCAGCCGAACGCAATGTTTGCATTCAACTTTGCATGGACGTCGTGAAAGGGCGTCTGCATTTCCATGGATACGTCCTCTTCGGTGTTGGATTTCAAAGTCATAAGCTTGGAGTCGCTCTATCCATCTCGCCACTTGCCCCTCAGGGTTCTTAAACTGCAAAAGCCATTTAAGCGCTGCATGGTCAGTGCGGAGGATAAATTTCTGCCCGTAGAGATATTTATGGAAATGCTTGGTTGAGTTTACAATGGCAAGTAGCTCTTTCCTTGTAGCACAATAATTTCTCTCTGATTTTGAGAGTGCTTTGCTAAAATAAGCTACTGGCACCCCTTGACCATCCTCCTCCTGTGAAAGCACTGCACCAATGTCGATAGTGACAACGCAGTCATTTTTTCCTACACTTCCATATATAACAAGACTGCTATTATTTCTCTGTAACTGAGCTATCTTAATGATGACTTCGGGGCTGTCGACTCTACCAACCAACTTCTGCCCCCCCGAAGTTGGTTTTTACATGTTTTCCGACTGCTGAACCGGGGAGCTGATGCGACTAGTCACTGTTTGATTTCTAGGCTCTCCCCGAATAGCTTGCTCCCGGGCTCGACATATTTGGCATTCTTTTTTGTCCTCCTCTTCTGATGATTCTGTTCGACGGCGTTTTCTGCAGTCCCTTTGGAGGTGTCCTGGTCTATTACAATTCCAGCATCGCAGAATACCGCGTGAAGAATTGCTCTGTGATGGGTGCATTCTATTACAAGTACATTCCTCCACCGAAATTTCTCTCACTCGTACTGCACTTCGAGAAGCATGTCTGGCAGATTCATACGCTAATGCATAGGCTAGTGCTTCTGCTGTTGATTTCTTTCCTGCTAGCCTTAACGCTTGTTGTAAATTTTGATCTGCAATGGCGTTCACAAATGCTTCTGTTGCCACTTCATTAAGGAAATCCGCATTTACGCTAGAGTACGAAAGATAAGCTAACCTTTCCACATCAGCCTGCAGTTGTTGTAGTGACTCGCCATGCTTTTGAGTCCTGTTGCGTAACTGCAGGCGATATACTTGCTGCATGTGTTCATCTCCATAACGTAATTCTATCGCCTGTACTAGTGAAATGTAATCACGTTGCTTTTCAATCTGAATAGTTTGTAATAACTCTGACGCAGGACCTCGAAGTGCTAATATCAGAGCTGTAGCTTTGTCTGCGTCATTCCATCTATTTACTTCGGAAGCTGCCACAAACTGTCTCTTGAAAATATGCCACGAATTTTGTCCATCAAATATTGGAGGTTTCATTCTGCCTGCACCGGATATCTCAGTTCCTTCGTGCCGAGGTTGTCGATACTTCATTCTGTCCAAATCTGCTTTAAAGTTGTCAAGCTTCTCCGTAACATTTTGTTGCACTTCCGACACTTGCTGTTGAACTTCCAGTACTTCCTGCTGGCTTCCTTCAATTTTTACATTTTGCTCGTCTAATGAATTTTTAAGAAAAGTCTTCTGTTCCTCCAAACAGGTTTCTAGACAATTCTGCAAAGAACACTTTTGTTCATCCCAACGGGCTTCTAGAGAATTCTTTTGTTCATCTAGACGGGATTCCAGAGAATTCTTTTGTTCATCCAAACGCGCTTCTAGAGAATTCTTTTGTTCCTCAAAAGCATTCTTTTGTTCCTCAAGGGCATTCTTTTGATCGTCCAAACGGGCTTCTAGATAATTCTTTTGTTCATCTAGACGGGATTCCAGAGAATTCTTTTGTTCCTCAAGAGCATTTTGCACTTGCAGGGTTGAAAGCTCCATTTTGGTCATTAAAGTACCCAAAAGCTGTTCTATGTTCATCGCAGGCTCTTCTTCAGTTTCTGGTTCTTGCTCGAAAACGTATGTATCGGGATTCTTTTCTTCCTCTATCAACGCTTGTCTAAGTCGCTCGACTAGAACATTCTTTAGACCTCTCGTTTGTAATGACCGCTTCCCCAACTCCACTTTCAATTCCTGTATGCGAAGCTCCTCTAGTTTGCGTCCCATTCTTGCGCGATTTCACAAAATTAATCACTCTTTGAATTTCAAAGTCAAATGCCACCACTTTATTTCGCGATTTTATTTTACTTCTGACACCAGTTGTTACGAGCGTGGCCTTAGTTCGTTATTTAAAACACGATATTTCAGATATAATTCAAAAGTTCTTTCTTTATTTATCTTTACTGTTTACTCTCACAAATTCACAAATAATTATCAAATCAACTCTTTATTTATCGCTAGTACTGTACTTCTAATAATCGTAATCCAAATAGTTTACATCGTTCACTTCGCTGTCTGAAATAATACTCGCCTCCTGGATGTGAGCAGCGCCGTATTTATACTCTACGAATTATCCTAGAACCTTCCTGAATATTCCATTCTCCAAACCCAGTTTACTAGGATGTCGCTAACCTAAAGTTGTTTCCATTTCCAATAGATGTCGCTTGTATCACTTTGTGGCGCGTAACAATATATTGCATAGATTGGATCACTCGAGGTACTTCTCTACGTTAGATCTAGCTAACGGATACCACCAAGTACTAATTGTTCGAGCAGATGGGGAGAAAACAGCATTCAGTACCAATTTCAATCACTTTCAGTATCGTTATTGGGGATTTTGACAGGGCTTCAAGAAATAAAATGCTTCGTTTATCTACATGATGTGGTCATCTTTGCAAAAATTTGGATGAACACCACGAGAAGCTACGGAAGGTATTCCAGCGTTTTAGGGAACACAATTTAAACTTCAGCCTTCGAAATGCCAATTTTTGAAGAAGGACGAACGGTTAATTAAAGTTAGTTAAAGTAGTGCGTGATTTTCCAAGACCACGAACTATGCGTAAAGTACAGTCGTTTTTGGGACTAGCTAACAATTACCGAAAATTCGTCCCAAACTTTTCTAAAATCATGGCTCCCATTACGAAATTGCTGAAAAAATTAGTAAAATTTAATTGGGATTCTGAATGCGACAAATCCTTTGGTATTATAAAAGAGGCTTTAACTACGCCACCTGTCTTGGGTTACCCTGATTTTAGTAAGGAATTCGTATTAATTGCAGATGCAAGTGGAGCGTCCTTAGGGTAAGTCTTACAACAGGAGGGAAAGCCACTAAGCTATGCCAGCCGTACTTTAAATCCTGCTGAGAGGAATTATTCTACCGCCGAATGAGAGATGTTGGTCATCGTATGGGCTGTGCGGAATTACAAATATTATCTGTTAGGTAGACATTTTAAAGTTATATCCGACCACCAGACTTTACGCGGAATTTTTAAAGTAAAGGATACCACATCCCGTATGGTGAGATTTCATCACAAATTGTCTGAATATGACTTTGAGATTATTTATAAAACTGGCAAACAGAATAGTAATGCGGATGCATTGAGCCGAATTCCCCAAATCTCTAATGGTAGAGACGAAGAAAAAACTACAGAGTTTCCATGTTTTGCAGTAACTCGAGCTCAAGCCCGAAGGAAAATGGCATTAAACGAAAGTCAAAATCTGAAATCTGAAGACGACTGGGACGTGATGAGCGAGTGTGAGTTGATTGCCGGAAGAACGATAAGACATCCAGAGCCAAAATTAATTTCGGACCCGAAGGAAGTACAGATGATCTCGAAAGATTATCATGACTCTAAGCTCGGAAGACATTTTGGGCGAACTATAACAGTGTATAAAATGCCAGAAAAACAAGCACGCGCGAACCATTAAGAAGCCTATGGTAGTGACGGAAATTTCAGAAAAACCGTTTGACAAGGTTTACGTCGATTTGGTGGGACCTCTACCCGTAATTCACAATGGCACCAATTTATCCTATCATTAATGGATGATCTTACGAGATTTGTTGACCACGTGGCTATACCAGATCAAGAGGCGAATACCGTTGCCCGAGCTTTGTTTGAACAAATTCTGAGTCGTTACTCGCTGCCGAAACAATTGGTAACCGATTTGGGGGCGAATTTCACACGAGAAATTATGAAAGCCCTCTGCAAGATGTTAAAGGTAAAAAAATTGCAAACCACGGCATATGATTCTCAGTCGAATGCGGTAGAGAGACAACATTCTACTTTAGCAAACTATTTGGGGAGTTTCGTGGATCGGGAACCACAAGTATGGGACGAATATTTAAGAACGGCGGCTCATGCGTATAACAATACAATACATACAGGCACTAAACTCACACCGATGGAAACACTTTTCAGGTTTGCATCGAGAATTCCCAGCAGGTTACAAACCCAACCAGAACCATTATACAATGCTGACAGATATCATGCAGTACTACGTTTTAAGCTGCAAAAGTCATTTGAGTTGGCAAGGGAGAATATGCAAAAGAGTAAGGTTACGTCAAAGAATTATTACGATAGGAAGACCAGGGCACAGCGGTTACATGTCGACGATAAGGTCTTGGTCAGAGATCTAGCCCGCGCAGGAAAATTATCAGCAATTTTTAAAGGACCCTATCAGGTCATACATGTACACAGTCCGGTGAATGTAACGGTTGTTCATGGCAAAATACTTAAGCGGATTCACACTAACCGTTTAAAAAAAATTATTGAATGATCAACTTCACTTCACCCTACTTAGTTGATTACTTATTAACCTCTGTTATTTTACAGGTGTCATATTGTAAGCAGAAGCATTCAGATAAGGGGACAGGTATGCGGATGCAGTAAAAGGTAAAGAAGGGTATCTTAAATGAGGTAAGGTTTGGTAAATTTTTTTTAGCGGCACAGTAAGAGGAATATAAAACAAGAAAGAAGAAATAATCTTTTAAAATACAAAGATAAGAGTTAAAAAAACAGAAGGAAACAATAAATAAGAGATTTATAAATAAAGTATAAGAAGTTTTTAAAGAAATAAAGCATAAAGAAATCTAGATTTATACTAAAGAAAAAAAGAGGTAAAGAATATATAACTAATTAAGACAGATAAATAAAAAGAAGAAATAACTAGGAGAAGCTTTTATTTTAGATATTAGGAAGGTTGCCAGTAGATTAAGGTATACAGGTAAAAAGTAGGAGAGCCAAAATGGAAAGGCTTATGGTAATAATATTAGTTAGTGTGACATCACTGTATGCAGAGAATGCCGACTACAACATCAAACCCATAACATAAACGGGGATACTATTCGAGAATATGGGAAAGGTGAACTTCTACAGCAACCATTGGACGATTCTAACTAAACTGGAAATGCCGGATTAAACAAAAGGGTTGGAGTTTGCAAAAAAATTGAACCAGCCTAAGCAGAGAATTATGTACCAGGATCAGGCACATCGGAGTTGGTACCAGATGCGAAGTGGCAACTAAGGAAATAAGAACCTGGGTGTCCAGAATTGAATGACAGAATGAAGAGCTTAGCCATCATATGCATGGGGAAGCATCCCATCGTACGAAGCGCTCATTTTTTAATGGAGTGGGAAGACACTTTTTAGAACAATGGATCAGACTGACTCGGATGACATTAATAGCAGACTTGAAGATCTTAATGGGAGGGAGAATCGGACCTTTCACCTTCTGAAGGAGCAGATGACTTTAACCAAATCATCATTCGACATATTTAATGCATCACGAGCGCAGGCTGATGCAGAACGTGAGGAGCTCTGGAGTAAAAATTCATTCATCATCGCTGCTCAGCAGAATAAGAGCGATGAGTTGTCAAATTTGCAGCAAAGAATGGAGAATAATGAAATTATTACGCTAATGACAATTCAGTTGCAAGAATTTAGCGACATACAGGAGACCCTGTCCAATATTGTGGTGTCGTTGAATGCAGTAAAATTAAACCCCGCTGTAATTCACGCACGAGAAATGTCTGAGATAATGGCAAACGTTACTAAAGAGTTTGATTTAGAGTTTTATTCGACCTATACAAAGCTTATACAATTCCGACAGCAATGGACCAGAAGGGCTATCATATATATGATTTGGACGCCAACTTCGTTGCAGCAAACAGCCACGAGCGACAGTATACCTTTCTAAACTACCAGCAATATCATAAATGTCAGCAGCTTTTAATTTTATCAGATCATAAACAGATTCTGTGCCCTCAGCTAGGTCCCGTCATTACAGCTATTGGTGATAACTGCGTCTTCAACTTATTTCGCAGCATCAGCGTCAACGCAGGAGCATGCAAGGAGAAGGTTGTGGCCAAATGGGACAGCTTAGTCAAAATGGTGACAAGAAATCACTGGCTCTTTGTGATGTCCAGCAAAGCAAAATTAGAAGTAAACTGCCGGAACTCGCCAACCGCGATAGGAGAACTAACGTCAACTGGTGTACCGACGATCGGAGAACACTGTCATTTGCAAATGGGAGACTTACTGATAACCTCTGAAGATGAATGTTGCAGTAATCAAGTTCTCTGGCAACCAGTACGGTCGGAGCTACCAGCTTGGGACACCATAACATCTCAAACAGGATCGAAGAAAACAGATACCTTGAAGCCATAAATGCACGAGATACGTTTATTGGCGGCGCATAATTTTAATCAGGCGTGGAAAGCAGAAGAAGTCAACAATAAGAGAGTTCAGAGTGATATCGAGGAAGAGGAGAGCAGCAGAGAGTAAATCAGGCCTCACCATATTCATATAGTGGCCACATCACAGGACGCTAATCACAGGAGTCGTCATGCACTTGAGACGATACTGAAATCAACCAGAAAGTCGAAAATGCTACAGCTGGAACATGGGGATAAAGAAATTGACAACGGCATTGAGCTGGTCATCCCAACAACAACCAACTTGCCCACAACTCACCTACCAACCGCCGTAGGGAAACAGTTAGTTCAGTTAGAATAGCTACTGTAGATGTAAAAATACCGCAACTATGCAGGTATACGGCAACCTTAGGAGTATTCTTCCAGCTGCCAAAGGCATCACAGCGAAATAATCAGCAATGCTAAACAATAACCTCGCATGGTATTGTTGTGCAACTGTCGGTTGTTTTGCTGATTAGACCAACAGCTGGCTCCGATGAGCGCTTAGTGGAGCAATCGACGATTACGATAATAATTAACCTCGTATGGTAATTATTATGTAACGCGATTGTTTTCTACTAAGCGACTCAGGTGCTGCAACCGGTAGAACAAACGACAAGGTTGTTGTCGTTTGTTTACATCCGCGTTGTGAGCAAAGAAAGCTTACTTCCGAGTATGGGTTCATAAAAGACTAATGACTGGTCTGTCGAGGGCTGTAGTATTCTCGCCGTTCAGTTCAGAGTCGCGTTTTTTCCAAGTTAGCGTGGAGTACTAAGTTATACTACAAGTTAAGAGTGCGGGTCGTGAATAAATGTAACATTGTTGAGATAGGGCAGTTTAAACAGCAGTCAATAAATAAGTAAAGGTAATTATCGTAAAAACGTCTTTCAATTGCTTTTGGGACACGACACAGGTAATCAATCCCTGAATACCTAGCAATGAAGCTAAGAGAAGATATATAGTACAAAAATAACATTGCAAATGAATTGCAAATCGGGCGGTACTTTGTGGAGTGTGAAAATTCCATTCCAAAAGTGATGATTTGTGGTGTAGATATCTACCATGATGCAGGACAAAGGAAAAATTATATTTCCGCATTTGTAGATTCGCTTAATGGGACTTGCAGTTTTCAACTATCGCAACAAACATGTCGAATACATGTGCATACAGCCATTAGGTAAGTTCTATTCTTCCGATTTTTGTGTAGAGTTGATTCTCTGTGGTTTCTTTCTTTCAGGAAAGAGACACTGAGGCCAGCATATACTGCTGTAATTTGTGTACGATCCTGAACAAACGCAGTGGATCCAATTTAAGGTTAATTTATATATTAAAAGCTATGTAGGTAAGAAAATGTTTTTAAAGGAACACATAGTGAGATTTAAAAAAAAAGAGTAATTTAATTACTTAAATAACGAGAATTTAAAAAAAGAGGAATAAGAAGTATGTATATATATAGGAAAGAACACATTGAGAGAAAAAAAGAAATACTAGATTTAAAAGAAAGATAAGATTGAAAAATAAAAGAAATAAGCGATTAAAAAGAAGGAGAAGTTAAAAAAGGATAAATATTATTCGACAAAAAAAAAAGTAGAATGAAAAAGTTTATAAATCATTGGCAAAGTTATAAGCAAGATTAGGTTAGAAGAATATATGTTTGAAGGTGCAAATATAACAAATAAATATGTAGTAAATATTTAAGGCTTAAAACTATAGAAAAATGGAAAGACAGAGAAATCGATAAGATTGAGAAATTTACATAAACAGTGTGTAGGGTTTTGCTGGGAAAGTGCGGTTTTAGAAATCAAACGACCGATCTGAGATTACATAGCAACTGACTTTATTCATACATTTATCTTAGTTGATACATAAGTCGGTAGGTATATAATAATATACTATCTACTATATAATAAACTATCGGCATATGGAGTTAACTAGGGTTTCCAGAATACATTATGCATGAATGGTAATTTCAAAACTTAATTGACTACAGCTTGGCCATCCTGACACCTCGACGACCTCGGCGATAAGACTTGAATGCCAAAGTTCAAATTATATTATTATTTCATTTAATGAGATTTACGAAACTTAATCAAATACTTTATTCTTATATGCTCTAATAAATGTTTAATTCTATTCATCAGTAATCGTACAGTTCAAGTCATAAGTCTCGTTCGCAAAATTCGGTTACCACAACTTTATATTACTTGCATCAAAAGAGCCTTCAAATGGAGCTCTGCTATGTTGAAACCCATCGATATCACTTACTACATATCTTCTGTGAGGTAAAACCGTTTTTCTTTCATAAATACCTTTAAATTTAGGGGCAAGTTTCTTGCTACCAGCAGTTACCACATTTCTCATAAGTACTAAATCACCTGCATTAAAAAGTTGCCAATTTCTCTTACATTTTCTATCATAGTAAGCTCTATTATAACTTTGAACTTCTTCATTCCTTTTGATTGCTCTTTTCCTTACTTCTTCCACGCAGATTTGGAAACTAACATTATTTTTAAGATAATTAAAGAGCTTGTACTCTTGAGGCTGACGTTGCCATATACCAAAAACTAGCTCTGATGGGCTTGCACCAACAGAGCGACAATAAGTATTGGTAAAAACAAATTCAATTTTACGAATATATTGATCCCAGTTTTCATCTGAAAATTTCACCAACAATGGAGTGAGAAAACGATTCATGCCCTCAACCGCACCATTTGCTCTTGGCCAAGCTATTGCCACCAACACATGCTTAGCTTGGGATTAGCTCAAGAAAATTGTAAATGCTTCGGAAGTACATGCACTTCCCTAAACTGATATCAACCGTTTTGGGATATTGTAATTTTGGAAATAATTCTCCAAATGCTTAATTACCTCTTTTGTGTTTCTTGTCCTAGTAGGATATATCTTAATAAATCGAGAAAAGGCATCTAAAACCATTAAAACGAACTTGTATTTTGATTTGATTTCGTTCAGGGGACCGTAATGGTCTATGTGAATTGTATCAAAGGGGGTATGGCCTTTATCTATGCTTTGCAAAGGATACAAATATGTACTGACTATCGGATTATATGACGTACACTGCAAATAATTTGCAATATAGTTTTTCACATAATCCTTCATTTGGGGAAACCAATAGACCTGTTTTACGAGCTCAGTTGTTTTGTCAACGCCAATATCACCCATATCGTTGTGGCACGATCTAACGATATTGTATTTCATTGAATCCGTGACGTAAAATAATAGCTTTCCTTGATTCTTCCTGAATAGTAGACCATTTCTGCCCTCCCAAAATGGGCTTTCTTTTTTTTCCAAATCATCTTTCATTTGAACTACCTTCTTATCCCTACTTTGCAATATTGCTAACATGTTTTCAAAAGAGTGTTCATTAATCTGAAGCACTAACGTTCGAGACAAAGCATCAACATGCTGCATCTTTTCCCCCCGCGATGGATTATTTCATATTCAAAGTTTTCCAAAAATAAAACCCATCTGAATGCGTGGGCAAATATCCTTTTTATTAGGCGTAAGCTTAAGAGCATTACAATCAGTTACGATACGAAACCTGATTCCTTGAAGATAAATGTGGAAACGTTTTAATGAGTATACAATGGCTAAAGTCTCCAATTCAAAACTATGGTATTTAGCGTCTGTATCTGTCGTACGCTTACTAAAGAGCATTACTGGATGGTAATGGCCATCTTCTTGCTTTTGTAACAAAATACCTGCAAAACCTGAACTTGAAGCATCACAATGAAGTTTAGTGTCTACTTTTGGGGAATATATCCTAAGAATTGGTGAGGTAATTAACTTTTGTTTTAGTAATTCAAAAACTCTAAAATGTTCTTCATTCCAAATATATGTATTACCCTTACGCAGTAATTCATATAAAGGCTTGGCAATAACTGCAAAATTCGATATAAATTTCCAAAAATAACTAACTAATCCTAGGAACCTTTGAACATCCACTAAACTCTTGGGAACAGGATAATGTTGTACAGCATAGATGTGTACAGAAGAAGGCCGAATGCCTTCCTGTCTAATACCATCACCTAGATACATAATTTTTTCTATAAGAAAGCGGCATTTACTTAGTTTTAGCTGAAGGCAATTTACAGCGAGGGTATAAAATACATTAACTAATGTCTTAAAGTGACTTTCCAAACTCTCGCTGGCGACAATATATCATCCAAATAGATAAGGACGTCACCACCTTTGACTAAATTTTCAAATACCTCATTGAGAAATCTTTGATAAACGGCCGGACCATTGGACAAACCGAAAGGGACTTTCAAATATTCATATTGTCCATTGGGAGTCACAAATGATGTATACTGTAGCGAATCGTTGGATAGATTTATGTGATGAAACCCGTTTTTTAAATCTAATGTTGAAAAGAATTTCTTTCCACGTAATTTATCCAATTGATCCTCTATCAGGGGTAGTGGATACCTATCTTTAACCGTTAATTTATTTAATTCGCGGTAATCAACACATAAACGCATGGTTCCATCCTTCTTTGGAATAAGAACGATTCTCGAGGAAAAGGCGAATTGCTTTTCCGTATAATGTTACTACGTAATAATTCTTCTATCATGTCATCTACTTTTATTTTTTCTTGTTGCGAAAGTCGCCTAGGCGTAAAATAAAAGGGTTGTGGGGAATTCACAATAACTTTCATTTCATGTTTAATTTTAGGTTCACGTGGTTTCTCAACATTTGAATAATGATTTTCAAAAATAATTGATAAGGTCTTTCTACTTACATAATCTGCGCTATCACCTACTATTAGACTGTTAATGGTTGCCTCAGTTTCCGATGGGAATTCAATGTTATGTAAAGTAGCAATGAAATCTTTAAGTTCTGTATCGTCCGATGTATCCTGTCTAGAAATGTTCAGTTCTTTTTCGAATGTAAAAACTGTTTTTCACAATTTAAAAAATCTTATCCTAAAATGCAATCATGGGGCATCGTGGTGTCAGGCACGACTCGAAAATTTAATTCAAATTCTAGCCCTTTTACTTCTATCTTGCTTTCAAAATTCCCTAAAATCTGTAAAAAAGAACCGTTTATACCATAAAATTTTTCAGAAGAATTAATAATGTTATTTAAAGAAATAAAATTACTTTTTATTAATGAGATTGGGCTACCTGAATCTACCAAACTTCTGAGTGTAATAGATTGATTGTTGTTTACATATAAAGTTGCATCTACAAAGAAGCCATCAGAATCCGTTACGAAGTGCACATTATTCGGGCCACGTGATGAAAAATCTCCAGAAGCCTTTCCGCGAGATACCTTCATATGAAGAGTAGGACAGTCCTTAACCATGTGACCGTAGTTACCGCATTCGTAGCAAGAGCCTCGTTGACGCTTTGGTTTTGTACACTGGGATGCACTATGATCCTTTTGGTTGCAATTATAACAAGCTAAATTCTGTTGTTTAGTTTGCATCAGGCTTTGTTGTTTCATTTGCCTGGGCGTGGAAATTTTCTTAAATGCTTCCACCATATCCGGAGGAATTTTAAAACAAATCATCTTGGCTTGAGCCTGCAAAGAATTGTTGTCTAATCCCTCGATCAAGTAGTCCACTAACTCGTCTTCTGAAACTTGCACACTGTTCCCCATAATTAACTTGTCATGGAAATATTCGCTGAAGCTTTCATCTGCACGCCACTTCCGTAGTTCAAAATTTTTTCTAACCTCTAATTTACACTCCCGGCAGCTGAACATGACATCCAGGGCATTTAATAAATCTTTCAAACTCAAATCATAATGTTGAGGCTTACACCGAAACAACTCAAGGGTTTTAGCCTTTAACTTTGATGTGACAGCAATCCGCATAGTGATTTCATCGACTGTGTATAATTTCATAATATTCCTCACCTGCTTTAGCCATGCAGAAATTTTCTTGCTATCTCCTGAAAATTCTGCAACAATATCGCATAAGGCACCAGCAGACTGAAACGCTGAGGAGCTGCTTTCATGACAAAAGGACTCCTTCAATTCTTTTTCTCGTTTTAGCAGTCTATTTTCCCATTCTAGAAGCTCCAGTTTCCTTCTCATAAGCTCCACCTCTGCTGAAGTACTTCCATGCTAATTTTGAATATTGGATGCTTGAGGAGCCGTTGATTCTAACTGTTGACGTTCTTGCTGAACAACGCTTCTGGAGAAATCACCATTATCCAAATTAACGGAATCGTCCAACACAGCTGATCCTCCTTCTCTACTCATCTTTCAAGGTCTAAAAAGTCTTTCAAACAAATCTGTTTTATTTCCTTTTTGTGACAATCCTCGTTTTTTCAATTCACCACGCAGAGACTTAGTTGAAAAAAACTGTTCACTTATAGATACATATCGGCTCATTCCTTAAAACTCTTCCCTTTTAATAAATTGGCAGTTAAAATACCAGCACTTATAAGAAACCATTAAATTTGAGTTCATAAATACATAAATTATAAAATCAGAGAAACTATATTTTTCGTCGAATTCAACTTAAAAGTCCGCAAAAACTGATAAATATATATATATTGTTACGTGCCACAAAGTGAATCAAGCGACATCTGTTGGGAATGGAAGCAACTTTAAGTTAGTGTTATCTTCGTAAACTTTGGATTCGGAGAACGGAATATTCAGGAAGGTTCTAGGAAAATTCGTAGAGTATAAATACGGCGCTCTGACAGCTTGGAGGCGGAGTATTATTTCAGACAGCGAAGTGAACGAAGTAAACTATTCGGTTTGCGATAATTGGAAGTACAGTACTAGCGATAAATAAAGAGTTTATTTGATAATAATTTGTGAATTTGTGAGAGTAAACAGTAAAGCTAAATAAAGAAAGAACTTTTGAATTATATCTGAAATATTGTATTTTAAAAAACGAATTAAGGCCACGCACGTAACAACTGGTGTCAGAAGTAAAATAAAATTGCGAAATAAAGTAGTGGCATTTGACTTTGAAATTCAAAGAGTGATTAATTTTGTGAAATCGTGTGCAAAAATTCCGAAAGATAAGTTTATATTAAACTGTGAGTGAATTACAAAAGACGCAAGAATGGGACGCAAACTAGAGGAGCTGCGCATACAGGAATTGAAAGTGGAGTTGGGGAAGCGGTCATTACAAATGACTGGCCTAAAGAATGTTCTAATCGCGCGACTTAGACAAGCTTTTATAGAGGAAGAAAAGAATCCTGAGACATTTGTTTTCGAAGAAGAACCAGAAATTGAAGAAGAGACTGCAATGAACATAGAACAGCTTTTAAGTACTTTAATGAGCAAAATGGAGCCCGTTTTGATGAGCAAAAAATTCTCTCCAGGAACAAAGGAATTCTCTCGAGGAACACAAGAAATATATGGAAACCCGTTTGGACGAACAAAAGAATGCTAATGAGGAACACAAGAAATCTATAGAAACCCGTTTGGTCGAACAAAAGAATTCCATAGAATTCCGTTTAGATGAACAGGAGAACTCACAGAAAACGCATTTGGATGAACAAAAGAGTTCTCTGGAGAATTGTCTAGATACTCGCTTAGAGGAACAAAAGAATTTCCTGAAAAACTCGTTAGACGAACAAAATTTAAAAATTGAAGGAATCGAGCAGGAAGTGGCGGAAGTTCAACAATAAGTTATCGAGCAGCTTCACAAATTTAAAGCAGATTTGGAGAAGATGAATCAGCGACAACCACGGCACGAAGGAATTGAAATATCCAATGCAGGCAAAATGAAGCCTCCAATATTTGATGGACAAAATTCGTGGCATATTTTCAAGAGACAATTCGAGGCTGCTTCTGAAGTAAATGGATGGAATGATGCAGACAAAGCTACAGCTCTGGTATTAGCACTTCGAGGTTCTGCATCAGAGCTTTTACAAACTATACCGATAGAAAGGCAACGTGATTATACTTCATTGATGATGAACACATGCAGCAAGTATATCGCCTACAGCTACGCAACAGGATTCAAAAGCATGGCGAATCACTACAACAACTGCAGGCTGATGTGGAAAGATTAGCGTATCTTTCGTACTCTAGCGTAAATGCAGGTTTCCTTAATGAAGTGGCAACAGAAGCATTTGTGAACGCTATTGCACATCAAAATTTCCAAGAAGCGTTAAGGCTAGCAGGAAAGAAATCAACAGCAGAAGCACTAGCCTATGCATTAGCGTATGAATCTGCCAAGCAAGCTTCTCGAAGTGCAGTACGATTGAGAGAAATTTCGGTGGAGGAATGTACCTGTAACAGAACACAGTCATCACAGAGCACTCCTTCACGCGGTATTTTTCGTTGTTGGAATTGTAATAGACTGGGACACCTCAAAAAGGGACTGCAAAAAACGCCGACGAATGGAAGCGCTAGAAGAAGGGCAGAGATATCAAGCTGGGCAAAGTTATCGAGCTGGGCAGCAGACTTACAGCAGAATACCGTCATCAGAGACCACTCCTTCGCGTGTGTCATTCGGTGCTGGAAATGTAGTAGACTGGGACACTTGCAAAACGACTGTAGGAAACGAGGAGGAATGCAAACAACAGAAGAAGAAGGGAGAAGATGGCGAGCTAGAGAGCAAGCTTTCCGTGGAGAAATTAGACTGCAACCTCATGACTTTGTAATCACATACCTCAAAGGACGTATCCACGGAAATGCAGAAGCTTTTTTCACAACATCCATGCAATCCTGAATGGAAAAATTGCGGACGGATGGAAGAAAAGATGACGATGACTACAATGATAATAACGAAAGTCGACCGAAGAAGGGAAAGAAATGCAAAGATGATGATGATTGCGGTGATAAAAGTAAAAAGAAGAAAGGAAAGAAATCCAAGAGCAAGGACAATGAAAGAAAGAAAAAGACGAAAAGTAAAGGGTCTAAAGATGTTGATAATGACGATGATAAGGGTATAATGAAGATCGGAAAAGGTAAAGACAAAGGTTCTGACGATGATGATAATAAGAAGCGCAAAGGCGGCAATGAAAAGGATGACAACGGCAATCAAAAGGGCAAGAAATTTGAGGACAAAGGAATCAAAGATAAAAGACAACAGAAAAATCAAATCAACAGAACATTAATCAAACATCTCAGGAAGGTCTTCAACTATAATCAGCACGATTGGTTTCGACATATTCCTATATTGCTAATGGCTTATATATCAGCTGTTTACAATATGACCAGACAAAGCCCATTTAAGGTCATTTTCGGAAAGGAAATGCGCTTACCTAGCGACCTCAAGTTTGGTATACCCAAAGGCGAACAAAAGAAACCAGAAGACTACGTAACAAAGCTCAGACAACGATTAGCTGATGTGCACGAGGCCACGAGATGTTCTCCAAAGTTATCACAACACTGGGAGAGACCGTATGCAGTTAAAACTAAAAACATGCCATACAAGAATCAGCGCGGTACAAGATGCAAAAGAAAAATCGTTCATCTAGATCGCTTGAGTCAATACGGAGAGCACCAAGACCGTGGACCATCTGTTGTTCGGGACGAACAAATTTTAAGAAGGGAGCAGTGTTACGTGCCACAAAGTGAATCAAGCGACATCTGTTAGGAATGGAAGCAACTTTAGCTTAGTGTCATCTTAGTAAACTTTGAGTTCGGAGAACGGAATATTCAGGAAGGTTGTAGGATAATTCGTATTGTATAAATACGGCGCTCTGACAGCTAGGAGGCGGAGCATTATTTCAGACAGCGAAGTGAACGAAGTAAACAATTTGGATTGCGATATTTAGAAGTACAGTACTAGCGATAAATAAAGAGTTGATTTGATAATTATTTGTGAATTTGTGAGAGTAAACAGTAAAGTTAAATAAAGAAAGAACTTTTGAATTATATCTGAAATATTGTGTTTTAAATAACGAATTAAGGTCACGCACGTAACAATATGTTTCCGTTATGAATGAAATTTCTTGAAGTACATAAACGAATCCGCTACTGCAAGAATAACTTCACCGCTGTTCACACAACTTGTGTATTATTTTTGAAGTATACATAAGCGCATATGAGCAACACAAACACTCTTATCCTCCAAGCCGTCAGCAGTGAAGTACATAAACGAACCTGCTACTGCAAGAATAAATTCACCGCTGTCAGTAAATCGACGAAAGGACATAAGCCGCGCCGAGTTACCAGCACTCACACAAATTTCAACAGAACTGTTCCTGATATTTTACCAATGTGTGTGTCACCCAACTTGCATATATATTATATTCAAAGTAGGTACATGAAGGAATCTCTAATACGAGCACTTTTCACACTTCATGCATAAGTTTCACATGCCGTAATCTTGGAATGCACTAGAACGCAGTAGAAGAATGATCCAGCAAATACTCCACCATTCACCAATCCAAACTCCCTCTTTCGATTTATATTTTTCTTTTTTTTTCTTTTGCAGCTCCAGGAAATCTACACTTTACTATAAATCCGCGTAAAGAAACAAACTCTGAGAGCCAGAGATAAGTTACAATAATTCGACGCTCTTGAACCTCAGCACATGAATCCCAGCAAAACAAATTAATCGCAGAACTAATAAGCGAAAGAAAAATGAAAATCTCCTCAAAATTCACATTTAACTGGCCTCGCCGTCTAGACCAAGATCGGATCCCACTTCTGAACTGTAGGGTTTTGTTGCGAAAGTGCGGTTTTAGAAATCAAACGACCGATCTGAGAGTTACATAGCAACTGACTTTATTCATATCTTAGTTGATACAAAAGTCGGTAGGTATATAATAATATACTATTGTTACGAGCGTGGCCTTAATTCGTTATTCAAAGCACAATATTTCAGATATAATTCAAATGTTCTTTCTTTATTTAACTTTACTGTTTACTCTCAGAAATTCACAAATAATTATCAAATCAACTTTTTATTTATTTATCGCTAGTACTGTACTTCTAATTATCGCAATCCAAATAGTTTACTTCGTTCACTTCGCTGTCTGAAATAAGACTCGCCTACTGTATGTGAGTAGCGCCGTATTTATACTCTACGAATTATCCTAGAACCTTCCTGAATATTCCGTTCTCCGAACCCAAATTTCACTAAGATGACACTAACCTAAAGTTGCTTCCATTCCCAACAGATGCCGCTTGATTCACTTTGTGGCACGTAACACTATCTACTATATAATAAACTATAGGCATATGTAGTTGTTTAGGCGCGTATACGGGGGGAGGGTGTGGTCACAGGGGTAGGGGTCATGACCCCCCCCCCCCCAAGCGCGCCACGTAACCTTCGCGGTGATGTGAGTGGTAATAGTGGATTGGGTATAATAAATATTCGCTCGTAGCGCTTTTTCTTTTAAACGTGTACAAATTTTTGCGTTTTTATATTAGTGTCGAAAATTCATCTATCATACCTATCACGGGATAGTAAGAAATTTTGGAACGCTTTTATATTTTTGCTGCGCCTATTGCTTATATATATATGAAAAGGAACACAATTACGAGTTTAAAAAGTGTTATTGTCTCTAAGAAATTGGTAAGCGACGGTAGATGGCAGCAGGAAATTCTCTGTCAAAACAGGTAGTCGAAAAGCGGCGATTGTGAAAAAAGAAGATACTGAGATTTAATTTGTATTAGTTTTGAGCGTTTGAAAAAGATTTATCGAGAATTTTTTATATTATCTTGAAAGAATTGCAATGGACCAAAGTGTGGAAAGGAAAAATTTAAAATACAGAAATTAATTAAATTAAAATCAAACTAAATGCCAAAAATATCACAACTTTTCCATTTTTATTTAAGCGCCTCGAAATATCCATCCAAATTATGTCTTTTTTGTCAACTCGTCTATAGTTACTGGTTGTCTTGTATTTTTTTATGATATCGCACTTCCTCAATCAATTTTTCATCAAAATTCAATGTTTTGAAATTGACAAACTTTGACAAAAATGCGGTGCGCCTAAATGTAGGCTTTTTATCATGATTTTTTGAGCGCTTAAATGTAGGCTTTTGGTTTTGAACTAATAATTAAAATTAATAGTAGGAAATTTTTGTTCATGCCAATGGATTCCTGTTGGGCGGTATGTTGAGGGGGGGGATAATGAAATTTTCATCAGAAATCCTCTACGGGCTCTGGTTTTCGAGATATTAGCGTATTAAATTCAAGTTATTTTTGCTCATGGAAATGGATTTTTGGCGGTGTGGAGTGGGAGTTTTCATCAGAAATCCTCTGGTTTTCGAGATATTAGCGACATCTGTTTGGGCGCAAACGCCATTTCTTGAGTAAGGTACCCTAGCGGCCTTAGCCGGAACTACCAGAATGCCTATGTTTTGCTGTTTTCTTTTATTAGCGGGAGAGTTCTAGATATCGGCATGACGTCATCATAGTTTTGCTGCACCTAAATAAGTTTTCTTAGCAGGGAAGTTGTTGATATCAGCATTATTCGAATTTCACAACATGACATCACCATGAACAGATTCTAGACGATGTCAGTGAGGGTTCTGGGGTATGTGTATTGAAAAGTCTAGTGACATTAGCCGATACTACCAGCATGCTCCAGTACTATGGTTCTCTTGGATGGTCGAAGTTTTTTGCTTCACTTTTTTCCCACACTTGGCAGCATGCTAAGTAGTTGGGAAGTTTTTTGTATCACTTTTGCCCACACGTGGCAGCATGCTACGGTTTGTGGAAGTTTTTTGCTTCCTTTTTGGATGTGTGGTGCGCCTAAATGTAGGCTTTTGTTGTTTTCAATTGTTGCGCCTGGTTTTGAATTAATATTAGTATTAATTAAAGTTAATAGTAGGAAATTTTTGTTCATGCCAATGGTTTCTAGATGGGGGATGTGTGTGGGGAATAATAAAGACAGGGGGGGGTAATGAAATTTTCATCAGAAATCCTCTAGGGGCTCTGGTTTTCGAGATATTAGCGTATTAATAGTTCAAGTTATTTTTGCTCATGGAAATGGATTCTTTGCGATGTGGGGTGGGAGGGGGAACGAAATTTTCATCAGAAATCCTCTACGGACTTTGCTTTTCGAGATATTAGCGACATTTGTTCAAACAATTAGCTAATTGGCAATTATATAATTACTAATTGGCAATTAGTAGCTTGGTTGGTAATTAGCCAATTGGCAATTAGTAATGTGGTGTGATGCGCTTTACTGGAATTCTCATAAAATAAACAAATTTAAGTAATGTCAACACTTCCCGTAAATATTTAATAGAAAACTTCAAGTTTAAGGTAAAAATATGGTT
Source organism: Dioctria linearis (assembly GCA_963930735.1). NCBI lineage: Eukaryota > Metazoa > Arthropoda > Insecta > Diptera > Asilidae > Dioctria > Dioctria linearis. The sequence continues at coordinate 123,110,907 of OZ005740.1, read as the reverse complement.
GCTGGGAGGTGTATTGATACAATTTCTTTTGCTGAAAATAATGTTGTCAAACCAAAATTAAATTTCAATATTTATTCACATCAAATTAATTATTTATTTCTAAATCTTAAGTTATAAACTTTTTCCCTATGTTCTATGTATATAATAAAATTTCTATATATAAAATTGGTAGCAATATAAGTGAAGTTCTATGAATCCTATCTTGGAAACGAAAGCGGTCCAGAGCATATATCTCCCAAGGTCCTTTTCTGGGCTCATATTCAATTATATAAACTTGTGGAGCACTAGTACTAAACGTAACTTTCATTATCACTAATAATTTAGAAATATTAATAATAAAAAAACTAGTTTCACATTATTTTTTTTTTTATTTAACGAATATAATAATTAATTGGATACAAAATAACATCATGGCGAATAAACTCTATTTTAAATGTTCGGCCGATAGGACCTCTATTTATAACATAAAAATCTCCTGCAGTATTTATCTCCAGTATTGTATCATCATTAATTGTGCTGTACCGTGTAGGAAGGAAAATTTGACAGTCTTCCAAGTCCAGGATGAGACGAGATCCAAATGCAGTCTTACATCTTCTGGCACCCAGAATCTTGTATTCCTTATTAAATTCCATTTCAGATGTCTTTAGAGAAGGTGGGTACTGCTCCAGCTTCTTCAGTTCCTCCATTGCGTTTGCCATTTCAGATTACTTTCTCCTTGGTTGTTTATCGTTTGAACTCCAAAATGAAACTGATTGCAAATCTGATTCAGCTCCTCAATTTATAATCATGATTCCAAAACAAATTTAATCCTGCTTAAAGCAAATTTGCAATATCAGCACATTAAGCTGAATGATTCATGTAATTTGATACCACACTTCCTGTAAGCAACTGTTAAATACCTTTTTGTGGGGCAAGCAGGAGCCGTATGCAGTTCTCCCTCACAACTTAGTGCTGCGAAACTAAAAGCACTTTGGCTTTTCCTTTAGACACAAAACACCATTTTCTCAAATTTCATTCTTTTATTTTATCTGAACATTTCGCCTTCTTTTTTTACATTCATAATTCTTCTTTTATCTAACAATCTTGATTTCCTTTTTTTTTTATTCACAATTTTTCTTTTATCTAACAATCTTGATTTCCTTTTTTTTATTCACAATTTTTCTTTTATCTAACAATCTTGATTTTTTTTTTATTCACAATTTTTCTTTTATCTAACAATATTGATTTCTTTTTCCAAGTTCACTATTTTCATTCGGTAAAACTAATTCTATGTACTTTTCCTATTACAATTTACCGAGACCGCGCCGAACGGAAAATCCAAAAATTCAACTCTACCTTTGCAACCGCCGTTAATCCAGTTAAAAATCCAACTCGCGATCCGCCGTAGTGAGATTTTAAGAACCAACTCGGCTCTTGATCATTTTTGTCGCCATCAAGAGCCTTCGTTCAGGATAGAAAATGCATAGTTGCATTTTCACCCTGAGAAAATTTTCATTTATTCTGGACTTGATTAAACAAGTCCAGAATATTTTTCGTTGGACGGAGGCTTGACATTTGATGCTTTTATAAACATCAGCCATCGTCGCAACGATTAGAATTGCCGCACGCGTATACATACAATGCATTTTCGCGGCGCGCTCTTCTTATCGCGAAAGCTTTTTCGTGATATGTATGTACGTTCGTACATACATGTTGCAATTTTCACGACAAATCGTACTGAAGGTACGATTTGTCTTTTATTTTTATTTTTCAAATTAAATATTTCTACTGGCAAATTTTGCTGAAGGCAAAATTTGCCATGGGAATAATTTTGTTTCAACTCTATGGAATGTGAATTGCTGACGCAATTTTCTTCACTGATTGAATAAATAAGCTAACCGTGTTTTAGGCATGGTTAGCTTATGTGAAAATTTTACGGATGAAATATTTTAATATTTTTTAAATTTGATTTATTTATAATTAGGTATTTGTTTTAGGCTTTTTTAGGCAAGTATAATTTACGTATGTAACAATCCTTCCCCCTGAGAAAAAGGGAATTATTCTTTGAAGAGGAATAATTCTCAGGGGAAGTTATTGTGGGTGCTATTTTGGCGGCTCGGATATCGGTCGGTTCGTCGGTTTTCGGTTGAGTTTACAGAATTTTGTTTGTTCTTTTATTTTCAAATTTTTTACTTTTGTTTTTGGTTTAATATGTATATACCCTTATTTATTTATTCTTTTATATTTTGCTAATAATTTAATTTTTATTTTCTAATTATTTGTTTTGGTAGGAGCCTGGTGAAACTTATTCTGTTTTTAAAGTTTTCTTTTTTTCTTATTAACTATGTATTATTTTAAATTACATTTTACTATTTCTATGTTTATATACTACCCCCTTTTTTTTGTTGTATTTTATTTATATATATGTATATATATATAGTTTCATATTTATTATTTATTTATGTCTACTTTTAAGGAAGTTTTTCTTTAATTTTATTTTTAACTCTTTTTACATATTTTATTTTAAGTAATTCTAGTTTTAATTTATTTATTTATTTTTACTATTCCTCAGGCTTGTACATTTTTTTTTTTTTTTTTTTTAGTTACAATTTTTCTACGTACTTAATGTACATGTTTTACCAGGCCTACCGTTTATGTCCTTAATTAGATTGATTAGTTGTCCATATTGACAGTGTCCGTGTTCCATTTTTTAAACAATTTGGACTGATTTTGTTTTGGAGAGGCTTCTGGCTCGCCTTAAACTGGGTTGGGGAGCAGGAGTTCGCTCTTCTAAAGGAATTCCCTCTGATAAAACTTCGGGGTTACCTGGTGGTTGATTCCTCTGTTGTCTCATCTTGATAACAACAGGGCCATTATGGCCAGAACTAGTAGGCTCGTAAATGATAGAGAAGTTGTGGACAGGATATGGGAGTTTTTACTTGATATCTTTTCTTGGTATTTATTTATTTTATTTTGGATTTCTTCCAGCGAATGGGTGTCGGTATAAATTGATTTATGGATATCGTCTCCCGTTAAGATTTCGATTTTCCCCAAGCTGTGGTTTTGAGTTCCTTGTAAAATTTCAGTCAGGTTTACTTTGAGTAGAGAGTGGTTGAGCTCAGGAAATTGATTCGGCTGGATAATTTTTAGTGGAAATTTACTCTGACCTTCGTATTTAAGCACTTTGTCACATATTTCAGCTTGACATGGTTGCCTTTCCTGTTTCGAGATTACAAAGTGATCTGGACATGTGATGTGTAGCACCGTGGAGGTGATAAATGAAAATAGCCACGCATTTGGCTTGTTTAATTTGATCAGCATGTCTTTTTGTGGGATTTGTACTCTGGTCTTGCATTTGGGCACTTCACTTAGAGGGTTGTATAGCAATTTAATGGCACATTCGTTGGACGTTGCCGTTTTGATTATAGGCGTGTTCAGCCGGCCTACATACGTGTTTTCTTCCAAATTACTTGTTATTTTCTTGAACCTTTTCATGTCATCGCCTTTTAGTAAGAGAAATTCCTGAGTTTTTTCGCAATTGGCTATGTGGGAATAACCATGGTCTGGAATTAATGAGTAATTTGCTGACTTGGATACAGGATAGCATTGAATCTGTTGTAGCCTCATTTGTGGCAGATTGAAAATTGGGAGAGTAATTCTCACCACCAATTTACTCTGCATAAGGAGTGACTGAGCTCCTGCTGTCTGATATAGAACAGATAGACAATTTTGGTCATTTGGGCAATTCGAGGCCGTCTTGCGGTATATCTCCAGCAGATTTTTGGGAGACATTAGGAGTGGATGAATATGATTGGTTTTACTAGCCATTATTATATCCAGGAGGGCTTGTTGTCGATATTCAACTTCGATGATTTGGAGCAACAAGCTTGATATAATCTCTTGTCTCAGTTGCCTCCTAGTTAAATCATCGGCCACATGGTGGGGAACGTTTATCTGGTGTGCTATTTTTTGTTGTCTGTCTATTAACATTGCCAGCGGTTTTTGAATCTTTTCCATGGTAGTTTTTACAACACTGATTTATTGTTTCTCTAGCTCGGCTAGGGCTTGTGTATTCGATTCAAGTTTTTCTAACCTGCTGTAAATTTCTTTTTCGTTGTTGCTGTCCATAGTTCCAAACAAATAGTGCATGGCATAGCCTATTCCATCAAATAGCGATCTGGCCTTGCGTTTTCCTGGTACTAGTTCCTTTATAGTTTCCGTGCGCTTTCGTACGATGTCTATTATAGCGTGTATATGTAGTTGCTGCACGTTACAGAGGTCTTCTGGGTTTGTTATATTTATGCAGAGTTTATGCACTAAGTGCTCTGCATATTCTGCTAGCTTTATCTGTGTATCTAGTTCATCCAAGTCTATTTCGGTGAGGACATTCCAGGTGTCATGATATACCATGAGATTTCCTAGGTCCTCGAAAAATATGCCCGAGCCATTTAGTTGGGTTATTACATAAGGTTTGTCAGCGATTGCTCCAGTTGTGTACAGGATGAAGAGGGCAACTATGATGAATTTTAGCGCCATTTCTGTGGACAACTCAGAAGAAGAAAACAATCCTTTAAGCATATTTGTACGTACATTGTGCCGCTTTAAATTGAGCAGTGGAGTGACGCCACCGCAAATGTTTATGGGGAGGTATTGAAATGAGGATTAATGGACACTGTAGTAGGAATTTCAAGTCAACCTGGGTCATTTTTGTTCAACATGCTTTTACTCGAGATATGGTTTTAAACGATTATTATGTACCGTTACGATACGTTTACGAATTTTGATGGTGAAATTCACATCACTTGGTATTGCGATTACCTGATAAGGTCCTACCCAGATTTGAGAACGCTTATGTTTTCTGCTTTCATTCTTGATGAGGACCTTGTCTCCTACATGGAAAGTTAGGGGCCGTACTTGCCAATAAGTTCTTTCGTGCCGCGGCATATAATTTTTGGAGCTTATACTTCAATATGTGATAGTAGCTCTCATGATTGTACACGGGTTCGGGATCCCGTTTTAAATTTGATGGAACATCCGCTGTGAAGCCGTATAGGCAGTCCATTGGGGTAAGTTTAGTACCCTCGTGTACACTATTGTTATACACGAATGCAGCGGTTCGTAGGTATTGGTCCCATGTTTTGCGATTTTCATCCACGATTGTTCACAGGTATTCTATCAGGGATCTATGTGCACGCTCTAGTGCTCGATTAGACTGTGGGTGGTATGCTGAAGTCTGTAACTTCTTTACCTTTAGAAGCTTACATACTCTTTTGAATGGTTCACTCAGGAAATTTGTTCCCTGATCGGTGAGTATTCTTTTGGGTATGCGATGGCGCGTAACGATTTCATCAAAGAAAACTTGCGCTACTGTGACTGCTTCTGCATTAAGTATTGCATACCAGTCGACAAATTTTGTTAAATTATCTTGGAAGGTCAAGATATATTTGTTACCTGATGTGGTTTCTTCCAATGGACCTACAATATCGAGGTAAACTTTGTCGAACGGTTGTTCTACGATGTCCGTGATAACCATTGGCATTTTATATTGTGGAGAAGCTTTCATCGTCTGGCACTTTGGGCATTTTTTTATGTATTTCTTGATGTCGCTTAGCATGTGTCTCCACCAATACTTGCGTCTTATGCGTTTGTAAGTTTTTATGACACCTTGATGGCCACCAAATGGAGAATCGTGATAATCTTTTAAGATTGTTCGGATTTCCGTAGGGCTCGTGATAACTTCGGGTGTCTTACCAGTACTTAGTTTTTGATCAAGCGATGCTGGGCTTAGTGTTTCCGACTCCGTGAGTTGAATTTCGTTTTGGTCCGCTTTCGTGTCTCTTCTGTCTCCAAACTGGAGCTGTTTATTGTCTCTTGAGCCTTTTGCTTCTGAGCTCGAGTCACGACGAAACAATGAGCAGATTTCATCTTTCTCTTATTATTTGTTGAATTGTCTTCCTCCACATCTGAGTCCATCGTGTGGTGGACTAGGGCTTTTACCGTTAAGGTATTGCCTAAACTGTCTTCTTTTAATGCTTGAGGGATGCGACTTAGTGCATCGGCATTAGTGTTGTACTTCCCTAGTTTATATTCGATGTTTTAATCGAATTCAGATAATTTGTGGTGAAATCTCGCCAAACGGGAAGTAGGGTCTTTCACATTGAAGACACCTTTGAGAGGTTTATGGTCAGTATAGACCGTGAATTTCCGGCCTTGAAGATAGCACCTGAAATTCTTGGTAGCCCAGACAATAGCTAATAACTCTTTCTCTATAGTAGAGTAATTTCTTTCAGGTTTGTTTAATGTGCGGCTTGCATAGGCAATGGGCTGGTCCTTTCCAACTTCTCCTTGAGAAAGAACAGCTCCTAGAGCCTCGTTACTTGCGTCCGTAGTAAGATTAAAAGATTTCGAAAAATTGGGGTAAATTAAAAGTGGTGGAGAAATTAAAGCATTTTTTATGCTTTGAAATGCTTCTTGGCATTTCTCTGTCCAAGTAAATTTTACATCCTTTCGGAGTAAATTTGTGATTGGACGTACAATTTTGGAGCAGTCTGGAATGAATTTCCTGTAGTAATTGGCAAGTCCTAAAAATGACTGAACTTGCCTTAATGTTATTGGAACAGGAAATGTGTGGACGCAGGCCGTCTTACTTGGGTCTGGTAGGGCTCCTTCGCTAGAACATTTGTGTCCTAGGTAAACAACTTCTCTTCTTAGAAACTGGCACTATTCTGGCTGCAGTTTCAAGTTGTTCTATCTCAACTTATCGAAGACTTTTCTCAACTTTTCGTTGTGGTCGTTTAAATTTTTACCATAGATGACGATGTCATCTAGGTAGGCAAAACATTCGAGGCCTTGTAGGCCTGTTAGTACGAAATTAATTAGGCGTTGAAATGTGGCAGGGGCTCCTTTGAGCCCGAATGGCATACGCTTGAACTCATAGTGCCCATCGCTTGTGCTGAAAGCAGTTTTATGTCGATCTTTTTTGTCGACAAGAACTTAGTGATAGCCGTTGGCCAAATCAAGTGTGGTGAAATACCTTGCGTGACCTAGTTGGTCGAGAATATCCTCGATTCGGGGTAGCGGGAATGCGTCTCACATTGTCTTTTCGTTTAATTTACGAAAGTCGACAACGACGCGCCACCTTTTTTCACCGTCAGGTCCCGCTTTTTTGGGGACAGCTAGCAGAGGTGAATTCCAAGGGCTTTTACTATACTGGACTATCCCGCTGTCTAGCATTTCTTTTAGCTGCTCGTTAATGACTTTCCGCTGTGTTTCAGGTAAGCGGTACATTTTTTGATTGATTGGTGCTTGATCTTGCACCAAAGGAATATTATGCGTTATCGCATTTGTATAGGTGAGTTTGTCACCTTTGAGGAAGAAAATATCGTTATACTCTTCGCAGAGTTCTGATATCGAAATTTTTTCTTCCGCGGTTAAATTAGTGTCTAGGCTGAGTTCTTGCTCTAGCCTAGAAATACGCGGGTATTGTTTAATGTCGTCCGGAATCTCATCATCCGGGTAAATATATCGTACATGTTGTACAATTATTGATTTTTCAGCTGAACCTTGGGTTGACTTTTTCTTCCTGTTTAACTTGTTACCTGTAGGTAGATGAGGCTTATTTGATTCCTTTTGAGGCTTTATTTCATTATTTTTAGCATGTTGCAGGGTATTTTCTTCCTGATTTGTTGACGGCTGAGTTTGGTACACCTGTGTGGTCTTTGCCTTAGGTTGTGTGATATACTCATGCGCGTCAATGCTACTGATTCTTGACCATGTAGAATTTTTTGTGTTGTGTGACGGTGGAGTAATATGCACCTTTAATATAGGCTTTAGCGACTCGCTACCGTTCTTATATGGCCGTTGTTTGTTTAATAGTATTTTATGCCTCGGGATTTTGGACGGATATGCACCTTTTTGGCAGGCTTTAGACACTCAGTTCCGTCTCTTGTGTTGCTTGATATTGCCTCTTTATTTGGTATGGGAATGTGCGTTTGGTTGTGGGCTTTTGTGTGTGTTATTGGGACTGTGGTGTAGTCGTTTATTAGAAATGGCTGTAACTTTAAGCTATGTATGACTACTTGATGACTGTTAGCGTTGAGAATACTGACCAGCGCTAATCCTTTTCCAGATGACAGCAAACTGTTTGCCAAGAAGGCTCCATCGCTTATCTCGTGGGATAAACAGAGCATTTCTTCTTGAGTTTGTAACGGGACTGGGGCACCTATTTGAGAGCGCGCAGGTATGCAGATTGGTTCCTTAAAGGTAACCAATTGCTGCCTGCCTTCATCGGTCTCTTGTTCGCCCAGATAGCTTTTTTCACATTCGTTGGGCCCTTTTGAAGCTTGGCAGCCAGCTTTTCTCGCTTGAGAAGCCTTAAAGACACTGCAGGTGGATAGTTCAGCCTGTTTAGACTCTACCTCTTCTGCAAGGGTTCTTACTTCGACTGCTTTTTCAGAATGTAGCTTGTCCGTTTCAAACACTAATGGCAAAGCAAATTTGTCTGGATTAGTTTCCGTGCGAGGAAACCTTAGTGCCTTATTAGGACCCTCAACGTTACAGTTTTTTGCTAGGAAATCATTTCCTAGAAGTCCATCATCGGAAATGCCAGGCAAGTTCTTTACGACTTGAAACTTGCAGGGAATTTTGTTTTGAAAACGAAGTTTCCCTGGCAATTTCCCAGCGTCTTACCGGTACCAAATGGGGTCTGAAGTGTACATGCCTCATTGTGGTTAATTTCTTTGAGGTCTTTTAATGACCTTTTCTTTATTATACTTACCTCAGCGCCTGTGTCTACTACTAGTTTAGTTTGGCCGTTCAGGCCTATGTCTAAAGGAAGTTTTACTGTAGAGACACTGGAATCGGGCTGCTGAGGAGACCCTATTTTATTAGACGGGAGTTTTATAGTCGAGCCGGGGAGTTTTGGGTCGACTGTAAGTCGTTTCCCTGACTCCGAGATTCCCATTTACGTTTTTGTTGGCAGTTATTGACTGCATGTCGAGAACGACCACAAAACTCACACCTTTTACGCACATTATAGACTCTTGAGTTGTCATTGGCGTTTTGCGGCTCTCTAGGACGTTGGTTTGGTGGTTCTCTGTTTTGGGGTCTTTGAAAACTATTGTTGTTCCTTCTGCAGTCACGCACGTCATGATTATACATTTTGCAGTTCACACAGTACGGCGTATTTTTACGTTTCAGACAATCGGCGTATGTATGGCCTCTTAAATTACAAAAACTACAATTTATTTTATTTAAATAATTATTTTTATTTTGTACATTAAAATTTTTATTAGGAGATCTTGGCTCCTGTTTGATATTCGGCGATGGTGTGTGTGCCTGTGTGAACTGTGCCGGCGGTATGTGACTATTTGTATTTTCGTGCGCGTTATTTTACCAGGATCCCTGTGTAAGGGGTATAAAGCCTGAGTTGTATCCATTATGACTTGCAGATGCACTAGGTTGTGTATTTTGTTCGTAATGTGGTATGGCTGTACTAGCAGGGTTTTGCATTGTATTCTGCATTGCACATGATTGAAACTGCCCTGGAGGCTGCAGGAACAGAGCACTATGCTGGAGACGTTCCATGTCAAGTGCTCTTTCTACGAGGTCATCCACCGTACGTCTGTCATGGTCAGAAGGTATTGGCACATATACGAGTTATTGACTCCTGTTTTTAGTGCGTTTTTCGTGAAATCTTCCAGCTGCATTTTAACAGCTGGTGCTGCTGTGGCTCCGTATTTGGATTCTGCGGCTTCATGGCAGAGTGCCAGCATTTGTTTTACTCGTGCCGCGGTCCTTTTCTGGGCTCATATTCAATTATATAAACTTGTGGAGCACTAGTACTAAACGTAACTTTCATTATCACTAATAATTTAGAAATATTAATAATAAAAAAACTAGTTTCACATTATTTATTTTTTTTATTTAACGAATATAATAATTAATTGGATACAAAATAACATCATGGCGAATAAACTCTATTTTAAATGTTCGGCCGATAGGACCTCTATTTAAAACATAAAAATCTCCTGCAGTATTTATCTCCAGTATTTTATCATCAGTAATTGTGCTGTACCGTGTAGGAAGGAAAAGTTGACAGTCCTCCAAGTCCAAGATGAGACGAGATCCAAATGCAGTCTTACATCTTCTGGCACCCAGAATCTTGTATTACTTATTAAATTCCATTTCAGATGTCTTTAGAGAAGGTGGGTACTGCTCCAGCTTCTTCAGTTCCTCCATTGCGTTTGCCATTTCAGATTACTTTCTCCTTGGTTGTTTATCGTTTGAACTCCAAAATGAAACTGATTGCAAATCTGATTCAGCTTCTCAATTTATAGTCATGATTCCAAAACAAGTTTAATCCTGCTTAAAGCAAATTTGCAATATCAGCACATTAATCTGAATGATTCATGTAATTTGATACCACACTTGATGTAAGCAACTGTTAAATACCTTTTTGTGGGGCAAGCAGGAGCCGTATGCAGTTCTCCCTCACAACTTAGTGCTGCGAAACTAAAAGCACTTTGGCTTTTTCTTTAGACACAAAACACCCTTTTCTCAAAAGTCATTCTTTTATTTTATCTGAAAATTTCGCATTCCTTTTTCACATTCACAATTCTTCTTTTATCTAACAATCTTGATTTCCTTTTTTTTTTATTCACAATTTTTCTTTTATCTAACAATCTTGATTTCCTTTTTTTTTATTCACAATTTTTCTTTTATCTAACAATCTTGATTTCCCTTTTTTTTATTCACAATTTTTCTTTTATCTAACAATATTGATTTCTTTTTTCAAGTTCACTATTTTCATTCGGCAAAACTAAATCTATATACTTTTCCTATTACACTTTACCGAGACCGCGCCGAACCGAAAATCCAAAATTCAACCCTACTTTTGCAACCGCCGTTAATCCAGTTAAAAATCCAACTCGCGATCCGCCGTAGTGAGATTTTAAGAACCAACTCGGCTCTTGATCACTTTTGTCGCGATCAAGAGCCTTCGTTCAGGATAGATAATGCATAGTTGCATTTTCACCCTGAGAAAATTTTCATTTATTCTGGACTTGATTAAACAAGTCCAGAATATTTTTCGTTGGAGGTAGGCTTGACATTTGATACTTTTATAAACATCAGCCACCGTCGCGACGATTAGAATTGCCGCACGCGTATACATACAATGTATTTTCGCGGCGCGCTCTTCTTATCGCGAAAGCTTTTTTGTGATATGTATGTACGTTCGTACATACATGTTGCAATTTTCACGACAAATCGTACTGAAGGTACGATTTGTCTTTTATTTTTATTTTTCAAATAATAATTTTGTTTCAACTCTATGGAATGTGAAGAAAATTGCTGATTGAATAGATAAGCTAACCATGTTTTAGGCATGGTTAGCTTATGTGAAAATTTTATGGATGAAATATTTTAATATTTTTTAAATTTGATTTATTTATAATTAGGTATTTGTTTTAGGCTTTTTTAGGCAAGTATAATTTACGTATGTAACACAACCCAATTCTAAGAATTTTACTGATCGAAACGTTTCATTGGAATTCGTAAACAAATTTTCACATCCTGTTGTATACAAATTTAAGAAATATCAGCAAATGATTCATGTTTACTCTTTTCAAGTAATTTGATACCACACTTCCTGGAGGCAGCCAAAAATTTTATTGTTCCAAGAATTCTACCGATGGAAACGTTTCATTGGAATGTAAACAAATTTTCACATCCTGTTGTAAACAAATTTAGGCAATATCAGCAAATGATTCATGTTTACTCTTTTCTAGTAATTTGATACCACACTTCCTGTAGGCAGCCAAAAATTTTATTGTTCCATGAATATTGCTGATCGAAACGTTTCATTGGAATGTAAACAAATTTTCACATTTTCATGTATGCATTCATGTAAACAATCTTATTTGCAAATTCGACCAGCAGAATAAAGTAATCAAATTAATTTGAGCGATTTTCTTATCGTGTAATTCGATATCATCTCAGCCTGTAAGCAAATTCGTTGGAATTCATCCTCTGCAATGATTGTAGCAGCAGGATCATTCATGTTTACAAACCGTTGCTATAAAAGCGCAAGCAAACTCTTGGGGAGCACCAGTCAATGTAAGTGATTCTAAGTGCTAGTGTTGAATAAAAAAATTAAAAATGTTTATCACAGTATTAAATGAAAGTTTTTCATTAATTAAGAAATTGCGAGAAGATGTGTTGAAGTGTTTAAGAAATGCAAATTTTGTGAATAAAAACAATATTGTTAAATAGTGTAACAGAAACATTCGTGAATATCAAGCAGTATTTCGAAAGTGTAATAAGAATTCTAGAAAACGACATTTGGACAGCTGTATTGATCAAATTAAGTCGTTGAGAATGTTAATCAAAGCTCCCCATCGAGGTGGAGGCATTAATCAACGAGTAATAAGAAGTGATTTTGTTAAGTGGGAAGAAAAAAAAACAGCATTCGTAGGTAGAATTAGGGCAGGTGTTATCGTGAATATAAGCCACCTAGATCCTAAGCTGTTTATGCAAGATGCTTCCAAATTACTTGCTCGCCACATTAAGAATACATTAAAACAACAATATCATATTAAAGTTGCTACAACATTTTGCGGTGAGTGTATTAAAGAAACTGGCGATAATGAAGTTATTAAAGACATTAAGTACTTCCAAGCAAGAACTGCCCCAATCAGTGTGGAGGATGATTTGAATGAGTGGTATAAATTAAATATATATGACCCAATACTCACTCAGCTAGAAGAGTTTCAAGAGAAAGATAGTGGTTGGGCTCTGCATTCTATAATAATTCGGGGATCATTTTATATACCTCTGCCAAAGGAGATTGCATCAAAGAAAGCTTGCATCAATGTGAAAAACAATGATGAAGCATGCTTCGCGTGGGCCGTAATCTCAGCGCTATATCCTGCAACTGCCAACTCCGATAGGACCTCATCATATCCACATTATTCTACTGTGCTCAATTTAACTGGGATAACATTTCCCATTACACTTAAGCAAATTACACAATTTGAGGACCAGAACGATTTATCAATAAACGTATTCATCCTAGAGAAAGAGCGTTTCTTCACCACAGTTCCAGTTAGACTTACAAAACACAGGATGGAGCGACAATGCTACAAGATGATGATGATGATGATGATGATGATGATGATGATGATGATGATGATGATGATGATGATGATGATGATGATGATGATGATGATGATGATGATGATGATGATGATGATGATGATGATGATGATGATGATGATGATGATGATGATGATGATGATGATGATGATGATGATGATGATGATGATGATGATGATGATGATGATGATGATGATGATGATGATGATGATGATGATGATGATGATGATGATGATGATGATGATGATGATGATGATGATGATGATGATGATGATGATGATGATGATGATGATGATGATGATGATGATGATGATGATGATGATGATGATGATGATGATGATGATGATGATGATGATGATGATGATGATGATGATGATGATGATGATGATGATGATGATGATGATGATGATGATGATGATGATGATGATGATGATGATGATGATGATGATGATGATGATGATGATGATGATGATGATGATGATGATGATGATGATGATGATGATGATGATGATGATGATGATGATGATGATGATGATGATGATGATGATGATGATGATGATGATGATGATGATGATGATGATGATGATGATGATGATGATGATGATGATGATGATGATGATGATGATGATGATGATGATGATGATGATGATGATGATGATGATGATGATGATGATGATGATGATGATGATGATGATGATGATGATGATGATGATGATGATGATGATGATGATGATGATGATGATGATGATGATGATGATGATGATGATGATGATGATGATGATGATGATGATGATGATGATGATGATGATGATGATGATGATGATGATGATGATGATGATGATGATGATGATGATGATGATGATGATGATGATGATGATGATGATGATGATGATGATGATGATGATGATGATGATGATGATGATGATGATGATGATGATGATGATGATGATGATGATGATGATGATGATGATGATGATGATGATGATGATGATGATGATGATGATGATGATGATGATGATGATGATGATGATGATGATGATGATGATGATGATGATGATGATGATGATGATGATGATGATGATGATGATGATGATGATGATGATGATGATGATGATGATGATGATGATGATGATGATGATGATGATGATGATGATGATGATGATGATGATGATGATGATGATGATGATGATGATGATGATGATGATGATGATGATGATGATGATGATGATGATGATGCTGGCAGATATTAAAGATTATTGAAGATTAAAGATCTTTAGCGTTTTATATTGAGGCAAACTTCGAAACATAAGTGCAGAAAGTATATTTGTGACAGATGTTTATTCTACTTTTACTCTGAAGAAAAATTAGCATCACATACTCCCGAATGCGAGGAGCAAAATGATTGCAGGATTATGTTTCCATCCGAAGAAAAGAAATGGTTAGAATATAAGAATTATAACCATAAGAATCCAGTCCCGTTTTGTGTGTATGCAGATCTTGAATCAATATTGAAGCCGATTCAGGGAAACGATCAAAATACACAGCGAATCCAGGAACATGAAATTCATAGCATAGGATTCTATTTCCACTGCAAACATGATGCTAAGCTCTCATATTATAGAGCATATCGAGGAAAGGACTTTCAACAATGGTTTGCCTTAGAATTGCAAAAAATTGTCTCCGTAGCTGTACAGGAAAAGCTGAACATCAGGCCAACGCAACCCCTGACTAAAGAGGAACGGCGTTCACATATGGAAAATACTTGCTGCCATATATGTGAAAAAACGTTTGCTGCCGATGAGGAACGAGTCCGAGACCATTTCCACTTAACAGGTAAATACTGAGAATCATAATTCAATTCATTTTTTCATAAATCCTTTTAACAGGAAAATACCGAGGGCCAGCGCACAATGCATGCAATCTGATGTACCAAGATTGCTCCATAGTTCCAGTCATTTTTCACAACTTATCTGGATATGATGCTCACTTCATTTTCAAGGATATAGCTACATCTATTCCTGGGAAAGTGGATCTCCTACCAATAAATAAAGAAAGATATATCTCATTCACCAAGCACGTTGAAGGCAGCCATATATAATTCAGATTCATCGATTCCTTCCGTTTTATGGCAGAATCATTCGATAAGCTATCATTATTGCTACCAATGGATAAATTAAATATTACAAGAGCTGTATGGTAGGAATTGGATGATGATGACTTTAAACTACTTACGCGCAAAGGTGTCTTCCCATACGACTTCGTTGACGATTGGGAAAAATTGGAGTTCCAACACTTACCGGCACAGGAGCAATTCTATAATAAAATGACTGACAGTGATATATCTGCTGAGGACTACAGCCGCGCAGAAAAGGTGTGGAGGACGAATATTCCGATCTATACCTGAAAACTGATGTCCTTCTATTGGCCGATGTCTTCGAGAACTTTCGAGATGTCTGTATGAAGACGTACAATTTAGATCCTGCACATTATTACACCATGCCAGGTCTAACATGGGATGCAATGTTAAAATATACCAAAGTGAAACTGGAGCTGATAACTGATGTTGACATACTGCTATTCGTAGAGAGAGGTATTCGAGGAGGTATAAGCTAATGTTCCAATAGATACAGTAAAGCCAACAATAAATATATGGATGATTTTAACCCAGATGAAAAACAAAAGTACTTGATATATTATGATGTTAACAACCTTTATGTATGGGCCATGTCACAACATTTACCTACAGGAGGATTCAGATGGGCTGATAGTCTCGACATTGATGTTTTCCGAATTCCTGATGATTCACCAACTGCATACATTCTCGAAGTTGATTTAGACTATCCACCACATCTGCATGATAAGCATAAAGACTTACCGTTTTGCTCTGAGCCTACAGCACCACCAGGTTCAAAATTAGAAAAACTGTTAACAACATTACACCATAAAGAAAAATATATTATACACTATCGATATTTGAAACAATGCTTATCACATGGCCTCATCCTAAAAAAAGTACACCGGATCCTGCAATTCAACCAGTCAGCTTGGCTTAAACCATACATTGATTTGAATACCTCCAAACGGAAACAGGCTACCAGCGATCATGAAAAAGACACCTATAAAAAGATGAATAATACTGCGTTTGATAAAACCATGGAAAATTTCCGCAAGTATAGTGACGTCAAGCTTTGCGTAAAGTGGGAAGGCCGACATGGTGCCAAAGCTCTGATTGCAGCTCCCAACTACCACAGAATGAAAATATTTGATGAGAATTTAGTTGCTGTGGAATTAAGGAGACTGAAAATGTTGTTTAATAAGCCCACTCTACATTGGCATGGCAGTCTTGGAAATTTCAAAAACATGCCTCTACGACTTCCATTACAGTTTTATGCAGCGCGAGTTTGATGATAAATGTAAAGTCATGTATACCGATACATACTCCCTAATATATGAAATTGAAGAGAGATACATATATGACTTTATGGCTGAAAATATTGTTAAATTCGATACAAGTGATTGCCCTGTAAATAATCAGTTCAATATACCGCTTATGAATAAAAAGATTCCTGGTCTTATGAAGGATGAGCTGAACGGGAAAATCATGTGTGAATTTGCAGGCCTCCGCTCGAAAATGTATAGCCTACGCATAAATGATGGTAAAACTGTAAAAAAAAGCCAAGGGAATAAAGACAAATGTTGTTCAGAGGCATATAAAGTTCCAAGACTACGTTGAATGCCTGAACAACAAGCAGCTTTTAACTGCAAATCAGAGCTGCATACGATCGCATTACCACAATGTCTACACCATCAACCAAAAGAAGATAGCTTTAAGTCCACATGATAACAAGCGATATATTTTGAGTGGTACAACGGATACTCTACCATGGGGACATTACTCAATTCCACCAGAGCAACAAGGAACAAGCACAGAAAGTTCAGTTCCAGATCAACAAGGAACAAGCACAGAAAGTATAGAAATCTAAGCTCGTTATTGTAAATAAAAAACATGTATTATAGTTTTAGTTTCATTTATTTAAGTACTTTGTTTTAATTGTAGTACAGTCTAAGATATTTTAATTATAATTATAAAGTTATTTTTAAATTGTATTATAGTTGTTTCTTCAACAAATTATAAAACATCTTTGATATTAATCCAAGAATTGTGTTTTGATGAAAATCCGAGCCATTTAACGTAAGCTTTATCTCCACTCTTCTTTAAGATTTTCTGTACGAGATATAGGTTTGGGTGTTTAACTTTCAGCAGCTCCAATTCATAAAAGCCTCCTGTGATTGGATTTCCCTGATAATCTTCCAGCCGGTATGTTATGGAGTTTGTGTTTTGAACTTTAATAATTTTAAAAATCTTAGCTGTCCAGTTTGGTGTATAGCCTTTCTCATATATATGCTTGTATTTGCTGATGCATACAAAATCCCCAACTTTATACTTTGCAGGAACATCAATTTTTATATGATTGTATACAGTTGAAAGCAGTTGTTTCTCATTGGAGGCGTTGATATCACGTGGTCTCATTTTCGTAGTTCGATGAATTCTTGAGTTGCATTCAGTGAGCAGTTTCTTCACCATACCAATCCACTGATAAGTTCCATTAAAACTGAATTCCTTCCACATCATATCGTTTAGAGTTCGGTTAAATCGTTCCACTATTGATGCTTTGAGGAAACTGTACGTAGAGTAATGATTAATTGCATGCTTCAGCATTAGATTTTTAAAGAGGTTGTTGTAGAATTCCTTTCCATCATCAGTCTGCAGGTTTTTAGATATTCGTCCCTCGCTTAATATAGATTGCATGGCATCTCTTACTTCTATACCAGTTTTTCTTTTAATTGGAATTGCCCATGCGTATTTGGAGAAGGTGTCAATTACTGTCAGTAGATAGCGGTAACCCTTGTTCACATACTTGTAGGGATCCATTTCAACCAAGTCTACCTGCCACAAGTCATCTAGTCCTTTGATAATCACACGACGTCGTTTAAAATTTTTTCTCGCTGGTTTATGCAGCTCATTTACTTGTCTCTTACTCAACGTAATTATAAATGAAACAGATTTCTCAAGAGTTTTTACTCATATACACCATCTTTTGGTATCAAGTCTTTCTTATTTATTACTGAAGTAAACAGATAATTTTTGATCTTAGCGATTTCATCATTAATATATAGCGTTAAATTTGTCACCTCTATATTAATAGTTTTTTTTTATTTCTTCAACACTTATTTTAATTTTCTTGTCAACATAGTCTTTGGTAGTAGCATCATCATTTACAAGGGGCTCACCAAGTCGTTTTATACACTTTGAGTTCAGATCGTAGTCTCCGTTTATTGTTAAATTAAATCCAATACCCCGCTCACCTTGTTCACCAGCTGGACCCTGAGCTCCTTGTTTACCATCTAGTCCTTGAGTTTCTTGTTTGCCAGCTGGCCCCTGAGCTCCTGTTGGTCCACGTTCACCTGGTTTCCCAAGATATCCTCGCTTAGAGAAACGTCCATACTTTTCAACGCTCATCTGTAGATTGTGTAGAAGTATGGTAATGGAGAATTATTTAAACTATAATATCTGCTTCTCGTATCTCCTCCCGGATAGATACAATTTCGTTGTTGTCACTGGTGTTTCCAGCCTGCTTTGATGCCGCTAGAAGGCGCAGTATATCAACTAATTCATTTG